>CP092875.1:31503143-31633452 GCA_030710605.1 Cordylochernes scorpioides
CCAGTACAATTTTTCTTTTGCGATATTTTTCATATATATAAACTGTTTCTCTCCAAGATGGCGGCTTTCTATAGGGACGTACTGGGTGATGACATAGTCCCAGTATTAACTAATTATATCTTACCGGAAGGAGAGAGATATTGAGACTTCTTTATTACATAGTTCAAAAAGAGTAAATATACAAATTTGAATAAAAAGGATTAAATAGTAATAAATATATGTAAATATTTAAAAAAGAGAGTTACTATATTGGTCAGTGTGACACCCTGAATTAAGACTTGAATTGTCCTTTCCTTTGTCTGCCACTTCTGTCATCATTGGATTTGCACGTGGAATTTTTATATGGAATATTTTATGTGCTTTTTATATTTTGGAATCAATCTAAATTTAATGTATAGGTTCTTATTGATTATTATAATTGGGATTTATATTATTATTTTATAAATTATCAAAAATTTTAATTCCGTTCATATTGAATATTAGAAAAAGCTCGTATTCAGCTTGACACCATCACTTTATATTGTAAGCAGCGACATATATTTGATTTCGCAGCAACATTATAACCAGCGAAGAATGAGCAAAACCTTTCATTATATTGGCTCTTCCTGTTGATCCGATTTGTTTTTCGAATGACATAATTTGAACATTATAATCCAACCTTGGCGCTCGATATTGCTTGGATGTCATAAATTTTCAAAATATTTTCCTTAATATTTGTGTTTTACTTATCAGCACAGAAGGAAAGTTATTATTAGCTTCTCAGATGGCAAAATATATCCTACTTTCGTTTTCGATTAGTGCTGATACTTGAACACGGAAAGCGTAAACATATGGTTCATCAGTTAGCAGAAGTTATTTTACTAATGAATACGACGTCTGGTAATATATCGTCCAATAATAATACATTGAATACGTTGTAATATAATCACAGAGATTGGCAACAGCACTGATATTAGAATATCCACTTGGCAAAATAATCTGGTGTCCAAGTCAGTCCATCTATTCATCGGCGCCGATATTTTGGCATCGGAATCGCGAAACAAATATGGTTTACAAATAGCTTCAACTTTGTTGATATTACCTGGTCTTGAATCGAATGTCTTGTAAAATTTCGTCAGATGAAAATATTTGGGCAACTGCGAGGTTGTTAGAGAGTAACAAAGTAATCAGATACAAAAGCAGAATGTTGTAATTTAATCGGGAGCTCATCATTTGACAAAAGAGCTCCAAATTGAATCAAAAACGAGTTTATTTCTTTTTAAAAGCCTTTGCGCGGCAAATTCAAAGGTAGATCTTCAGAAAATGCTTCTCATCAACTTTATAAAAATGCATTAATTATTCTTCCAAATATGCAAAGATCAAATATGCGTCTAACTTGAAAAAAAGACTCTAAATATTCTCTAAATATTATTATTTTACTCTTATTTATACACTAATAGACGAGACTTAAAGAAGTGGAAAGTCTATGGTATTCGCCGTCGTCTGTTTTGTTTTTAAAGGAGACAGGGTAAATTTCAATAAAGGTCACTGTGCATCAAATATATTTCAGCGTTATTGTATGAATCCCAATATGCATGCTAAAAGGTACAACTTCCTTAAGTTTTGTCCATGAGTGTATGTTCTCTTGCAGAGTGTGTGAAAGTTTGCTTTCTTTCATTTATAAGATGTTTATACATGTGAAATAACTCTCTACACCTCAACACTAATTAATTTTGCATATTGAGTATTTATTCTTAGTTCAAGATCAGATTTGTTCAATAATCTTGCGAGGTCTGGATTATTCTGGAAACTGGGGGGGGGGGGAATTATAAGGCTTTCAGTTAACCAACCCGCGCGCGCGCGTCTTGATTGGGGAAAAAATCTTCCATAGTTCTTCTTCTTTATAAAAACAATGATGATTCTAATTTTATCATTCAACAAGGTATAAAAGAGTAGTCGCACCTGCCTGACACAATTCTTCATTTACTTGTTCATCGATACAATAAAAAAACCCTGTTATTTTTAGTATTAATAAATCTAACAGTTAATTAGTAATGTTCAAAATTATTTTTTTTTGATGAGACAAATAGACAGTATTAAGCTAGTTGATAACCACTGTTGTGCACAATACTTTGATCAAAGCCAAAAGACCGAAAGTCATACATTACTTTTATAGGTGAGAAGTGCCTCACGAGGTGTTCACACCTAATGATTTGTAGCTAAATCTGAAATTTCAACGCTTGCTATTAAAAATAATTTTTAAAAAATCTCTATTTGTCAAGCAAAGATAGCCAAATCGTAGATATGTAAAAAAAAAACTAGTAAGGTAGGGCACAAAACAAAGTTATTTTATAGTTTGTGTATTAGAGCACCCACACGAAATTAGATGTGAACAAAATGTCTTAAATAACGAGTGAGTGAGAAATTATAAATTAATAAATAAATTTATTACACATCTCTATTATAAAGTGATGGTTGAAAGTTTTAAATTACAATATGGAACAAAATGTACAATGAGGACTAGCTTGGAAGCTCACTTGTTCTCGGTCGCGTCGCCCGAGGGCTTGTGCTCCACCGTGATGGGGACAGCTTGTTCCTTGGGCTGTACCAGCTGTTTCTTGGGCGCCTCCAGGGTCAGCACGCCCTCGGCCGTGAGCGTGGAGGTGAGGGCCTGGGGGTCGACGTCGGGCGGCAGCATGTAGCGCCGGGTGAACTCCCGCGACACCCAGCCGTGCTCGTCCTCCTTCTCCTCGTGCTTGCCGTGGATTACCACGGAGTTGTCCACCGTCTTGACGGAGAGCTCCTCGGGCTGGTACTGGCTGACGTCCAGCTGGATCTGGAACTTGCCGCTAGCATTGACCACCTCGGAACGGCCGCAGCGGCTGTCCTGGCGTCGTCTCGGCGTCACCTGTAGGCGGAGCAGTTCGTCCAGGTCCGGCATCAGCAGCGAAGACAGATCTACGGGGCGCCGGCGGGGGACCCGCGACAGAGGGATGTCGTACAGTAGCAGGGCCATTGACAGTTACGTTGAGTCACAAGAGCGCGCAACAAGATTCAACTGACCCGGAGCCGCCGAGCGCCGGCTTTATCGAGCGCCGGAAATCTCTCGAATGTTCTGGGCCGTTCCACGGCCGCTGATTGGTTAGCCGGCGCGTGACGTCACAGATGGCGGCGTACTTTCCAGCAATTTCTGTGTCGAGTTTTATTTACCTTCTTGAATCATCTTTATTTTTTCTTATTTTTTAAAAAACTATTTCTATCATTTTTTTTAATGAGTTAAAAATGTTGAAGAGGTAAATCAAAATCAGACAAAAAAAAAAAAATAATAATAACGGCACTTCGCACCTCGACAGTAACTCTGCCCAAAGATAGGGTGGAGGTATTTCCATCCACATAGCACATTTGAAAGTAAGAAATTTAAACTATTTTTTGACGCGTATGATTCTTTTTAAAATAAATCAATTTTCTACCGCCCTTACTCCAATGATGAAATAATGGGAGGGCTTGGCTCATCAGTGGTTAACCCTCCCAGCGGTTTGGCCAGTTTAATCTACCATTTTAAAATAAATCAATTTTCTATTCTACCATTGGTAGATTAACTGGCGAAACCGCTGGGAGGGTTCACCACTGATGAGCCAAGCCCTCCCATTATTTCATCATTGCAGTAAGGACAGTAGAAAATTGATTTATTTTAAAAAGAATCAAACGCGTTTAAAATAGTTTAAATTTCTTACAACAGATGGCGCGCCTACACATCCTATTGATATTTGAATGTACAGAATATGGGGAACATGTTGTTTCTTGGACTTCTTGAATGATTCTTCTCTTCTTCTTGGTTACTTCTATGTTTGCTTCTTGGCTACTTTTAAAATCCTATTATTTTCTTTTTATATACTTCTTGTTCCTATATATTTTCTGGTATACTTTGTGTTTGTTTCTAGTATACTTATTGTCTATACTTCTTGTATAAAATTGTGTTACTATATTATTCCTCTTGACCATATGGACAAAATTCTCCAATTTGAGATCTGTTAGTGTTCATCACTTGTAGTTCATCTTGTGAACTTCCGAAAGCTTTATTGACCCATCTAGCCTGCTCATTGTATGCTTTCTTCTTATCCATAAATTTTTTCCAACATCATCTATGTGTCCAAAGTAGCTCAGTCTTTGTTTAGGGGTTTCAGGGATCTACCAGGATTAACTTCATGTATTTGTCCTTTTATCTGCTGACCATGGCACTCTGAGTGACTTTCTCCATGCCCACATTTCAAAAGCTCCAATTCTATTTTTTTCTTCTTTTCCGAAAGCCCATTCTCTTCTTCGTCTTGAGTGAAATGCCTTTATATTTCGTAATTGTGTGTAATTTTCATATCGTCTCTTATTAGTGTTATTCTTATTTTTATCTGCCCTCTCATTTACCTCCCATCTTACAACAACAACAAAAATCCTTTATTTAGGGTCACTGACCCTATACAGGATTCATCAGAGGTATGCATAAGAACAAAGCAGTGAGACAAAGGAAATAACGATATATACAGAAGAAAAAGAAAAAAAAAAGAGAAAGAGGGAAGCAAGAAAAACAACACAAAAAGAGTAGCAGTAAGAAAGTGAGGAGTGAGTGTCACTTGGCCTTCTTCTGAGATATGGACTTGTGGAAACCATAAAACGCCGTAGCAATATACTTATTCTGGGTCATATTGTCAATTAATGATGGAATTAAAGCACAGAGTTGCCCACCTCCCATCTTATGTCAATCCTATAATCCTAAGAATATAAAGTCATCAAAAAATCCAATTTTTTATTGTTGAATTTCAAAGGTATTCATATTATCGGTAGGTAAAATTTTGGTCATGCTGATATTTAATTTTAAACCAATATTTCTTTCAATTTCTATTTTAACTTTCTCAATAATCTCATTTAGGTTTTCTTTGTTTACTGCTAGAAGTATGGCGTTATCAGTATAGTGAAGGTTATTTATTTTCATTCGTCAAATGTGAACAGCTATTTCTATTTTATATAGAGATCAGAAAATCTCATGATATGTTCAGTGTAGAGGTTGAAGAGATAATATGGTTATGGTATGCAGCCTTGCTTCGCTTATTTATTCCTTTTTTGAGCCAATCAGTGCTCCATATACTGTCGTAAATGTGGCTTCCTGTTCTGTATATAGTTTTTTAAGAACATCCAGGTGTTCTGGAACTCACATGGATAGAAGAAAGAAAAAACATACCGGAAAACCAAGCTGGATCCAGGGGTAAGCGTTCCTGTCAGGATAGCCTTAAATTCACTAATTTAACTCAAATTAAGTCGCAAAAGAAGGAAAGTATATGCCTTCTTTATCGACTTAAGAAATTCCTTTGACTCTGTTTCTCACTCTCTACTATGGAAGAAACTGCCCAATATAACACTAAGCAGGTGTTTTATCCAATTGTTGCAAAGCTACTAGGAACTGTGAGATGAAATGGTTCATTCACTGAATTTCTCAAGATCCGACCAGGCGTACTGCAAGGCGAGCCCCTTTCTCATTATTGTTTCGATTCATCCATTACATAATTGATACTTTAAAAGGCGAAGACTAGAACGCGGGTGATCCCACACTAGCCTGTTCAGTGATACGCTAATCTTGACGAATGCACGAAGGAACGTGTGGCCACTGGACATGCGTCGGACCTGGAGGCTGTTGTTGGGTGCTGCGCTGCCTGGAGTACAGGTGCTCCATCTATGCTTCCTTTCTACCTGTAGTGAATCTGTATAAGACCGGTGGTCTTAATAAAGCTTTGTGTGTGTATAATTGATACTTTAAATATTTCTGATTTATCAGATATGTATCTCCAAAGTTTCGGAATTATTTACCTCTTTCTCTAGGCCAATGACATCGGGCTATTAGAAGCTTCAAAGATCAACTTACACAATAAAAAATGTTTATATATGGTGAGGTATCCAGTCGACTTAATCTATGGTGTGAGATCCTGTCGACTCTCGCTATTCTGTGTTGACCGAGAGGAACAGTCAGGATGGGGAGTTTTCCAGTACCTCTCTGCACCTTGGAAGACCTTTAACAGTTTTCACAGAGTACAGGCAGTCGTGGTCGAGACAGAGTGGAAAGCTTGGAAATGTCCACACAAAAAACGAAGAGACACAGTTGTATTCAAAGGAAAAACAGGGTAACGTGGTAAGATTCTTTAATAGAACACGACGAGCTTTCAGGCTCAAGTGTAGACAAAGAAGTGCCATATTTATAAGCGAAAATATGTACATATATACGCGCAAGGAATAAGGAATTTTACATACTGAAGATTGGAAAGGGGAATTTGCATATTTACAAATAAAAATAAGACAAACTCTGTGTGAGAAATAGAGGCAAAAAACGGAGATAAAAATTAAACCTAAAGGCAAAACACGGAGATAAAAATTAAACCGTAAATAACAATAAAACCCAGAAACATATCAGCGAGTGAGGCCGTAAAATATTGTATATTGCGGTGGGAGATCAATCTTCCGGTTAAAACTGGGAGTACAGTTGGACACCAGTGCTTCCAGAACCAAGCGTTGGTACTTGTTTCCAATATCCCTGTATTAGGAAAGTTCCGTGAACATATAAAAGTCGAGCTAGGAGCAAGATGGACATAGAAGAGTTCTTACTGTTCTACATGGTCGATGAGATGGACCTGGGGTACAACCGACGAGGGCTTCCGCTGATGATAAAGTGACTATCAAGTGACTATATTTTCGGCTAGGGCGGAGGTCTTATATATCTTTGCCGAGAAAGGAAGTATTGAATTTCAGCGGATGCAACAAGAGCGTGAATCGGAAGCGATATTTTACACTCTGGCAACGCCCTGTGATGTTGCTATCTTTAGCCCTCGTTGGACTTCTAATCTCGATTTTAGACGTTTTTGGACTTCTATCTCAATCTCTTGCTTCAGCTCAACTCTTAATCTATTACATAGTTTTATTTATTTATCCTCAGTTTGTACAAAGTACATTACATATGATGATGTAATGACACATGTCAATCATGCGTATAATCATTTACAGATGTGTTTCTATTATACAACATGAAAATCTTGTTATAAGTATTATACAATATGAGGTTGCTGGTTTAAATTACCATATATGCTTAAGAAATACTTTGAATATTACATTCTAGCGCTCAACGAATTTAAATCCAAAATCGTGTTTTTTTTAAAATGGAGATCGACAGAATCTGAAGATGGAAACGATCAGTTCACCAAATATATGTCTATCTCAAATTTGAGAGGTAGCTGAAAAGGTTATCAGAGATTTCAGGAAGTATAGTCAATATCCTAAAGTCCACGGGATTACCCTGGATGAAGAAAGTACTGTATGGATAAATGAATTCTCAAAAGAAAAAAAAAACAACTTATAATCAAAACAGAATTAGAGAGAGTGAGAGAGAAAAATTGACCAGGAAATAATTAGTAATTCCAAATTCTATCCACGCGCGCGGGATGGTTTGCCGGACAAAGGACAGTTAAAAGTTCATATTTCTGACAGGCACGCTCAGTATTAGGTCCGTTATCATCTCATAGCCGCCGTCGTGGCCGCTAACTTGGCTGGGCCCGCGGCTCCATGCCGGACGCCGAACCTTCCTCTGGTAGTCCTCGACTTCCCCCCGGTCCTCTTTCATAAAAAAAAAAACGCGAAAACTAAGCGCCATTTACCTGTTCATTTGTAAGTTAAATACACTTATTATATTTATAATATTAGCTGCAGATTACGGATTTTAAAATGTAATACTCTCAGCGCGTCTTCTAGTAATTAAAATGAGAAATATTTTGCCAAATTTCAAAATCTAAAATATAAAAGCATTAATGTGTTGAAAATATAAAAACATCCTGAAATATATGGCGCTGTGCCATCTAAAATGCTCATGTGAGCGGTCAGGAAATGCCAATTTTGTGTTTTTAATATTTATATATATGTCGAATTTGGTGTCGACTCACTGTCGAATGCTGTCGACTCTCTGTCGAATTGTGTGGTTAATTGGATGGATGGTTGGATTGGTGGGTTGGTGGTTGTTATGGCGCAGTCTTGGTCGGGCGACAAGGGTTCCACAGGGGAAGAACGAACACACCTGGATGGGGTAAAATAGGACCTTGGTTGGATCCTATGTTGAGCACACCTAGCTCGCAGCACCGTCACCTACCTTCTTTTTTTCTCTTCTCCGAGATAATCGTCATCGACTCTCTCGACTTCGCATTGGTTGAGATCCTTCCACGTGCTCTCTGATGATTCGCTATTAATTTGTCATGCTAAAAGGTGATTGGCTATTAATTTGTCATGCTTAAAGGTGATTGGCTATTAATTTGTCATGCTTAAATGTTCTTGGCTTAGCACCAATTATCGCCATGATTGCAACCCTCCAGGAAGAAGAAGGCCTTTGAACTTAAGTTTTATGGGTCCAGGGCAGTGACCTTTACTTCCTGGATGATGCAATCCTGTACTTTGTTTCTTTCCCATCTCGCGAGGCCTAACTTTTATTAAACCTTTAGACGATACATTATACATAGATTGTGGTGGGGTTACATAATCCTATATACAGATTATCACATATATATATATATATATATATATATATATAGAAAATACAAAAATCACGTCACAAACATTTTAAAGTAAATCCCCCCAAATTACAATAATAACATTTTACTAACGACCATCAATAAAAATAATAATAAGATGATTTCGAAATGTGCTTTGATATTTTTACGAAGCCGAATTTTACATAATTGGCATGGAATGTAATCATAAATAAGCGTTTTAAAAGCCTCCAATGTTTTTCTCCAGTCTTTTATGAAAACTAACAAAAGTAATTATGCTACATTCACATTTAAAAACTTCCTTAAACTATTTAATATTTGATAAAGCACCAATAAGAAACACTTGTGGTTTTTAATAATGATTTCAAAAAGGTTCATGTCTTTTGCAACCTAAGTGGAAATAGCCAATCTAGACTTTGAAACTTGGTGTATGACACACACATAGACTGTATTTATTATAGATTCAGTTGCAACCTTGGCCATCAATATATTTTGAAAATATTTATTTCATTAAAAAAAAGATCAAATAGGTGCAACTCGAAAGAATGAAGAAAATAATCTTCAGAATAAATCATCTTAGATAAAAGTATCAGCGAGTAATATTTCAAAGTATTGGTTAAGTTTAAATCAAGTTATTTAAAAATTTCAATTTTATACCAATTTTTCTGGCATAGAATAAATATATCGGAGGCCATATCAACTTGTAGAATATGAATAAAGTAACTTGATTGACTTAGTTCTAAAGAAAATTGAACATATGATATAATGTTTTCGTAGATTTTCGACACCTATTCTTGTCAATTTTTGTATCCACACTTCAAAATGATATGTTTATGAATCATAATTGTCCATAACTTGATAATTTAAAAATATAGAATCAGCGAAGAAATATAGGGTACCTTTAATGGTAGGAAAGTCATCTTGATTCCTCATCAGCTGCAGCTATTTGGAAGGAATGTCCAGGGTTCTGAATTTTCTTGTTTCAGCGTTCTTCAGGGCCGTTTGATGTTCCACGATAGGAATGGGGAATATATCACTGGATTCTTGGAGAAAGTCTTGAACATTTCTTGCCGACTTTCATTTGGCTAGTAAGCTAACCAACAATCGGAGCTCCTTTTATTATTTACTTTTTAATAGAGATTTTCAGAATATTTAATGTGTAAAAATAATATTTTAATAGTATGAGTTAATCGTAAATTTTTAATATTAGAATATAGCATTCACACATAGAGTTAAGGAAAAAACAAAGGTTTTATAAAGCAAGTTTTTCCTGAAAACACCACTTGTGGTTTTTCTCAATTTAACCTCGGTTTCTGAAGATGTCGCCAACTAGCTGGGACGAGGGGGAAAAAAATTTAGTCGGGGGGGGGGGAGAGATGGCACGTCAATTCCTTAATAGATGTTGATAGTTGTTGACATCTGAGAGGTTGAAAGTTAAGGGAATATTTTACTGCAGGACGACAGTTACACACGGAGTTTCACCTAGCATGTACCTTGGTAGTCTAATCCCCTTAGATAGAATAAGTCAAGGAGATATAAAAGAAGAATCGCCCATGTGTAAAAATGGCATTCAACAAGAAAAATACTCCTTTTAACACGAAAATGATGTGTGGGTGTCACAGACATTGTGTGATAAAACACAAAATATTCATTATAAATTAATAGATCTAGATTTTTCTATTAGGTAATGTTAGGAATCAACCCTCCTGTAGAAAGGCGGCAGGACCCGAGAATTAAATTTACACAAGAAACTTATATTTCAAGGTGATTTTTATTTCCAAATGATGGGGCAAACATTCACCAAGAGTTTCATTCAGAGCGTGAGTGCAACATTTGTCTTCATGGGTATGATACGTCAGTGGCGGATCCTCGTGGAACATGAACCGCCATTGGCCTTTTAAATTATTATTTTGAATGTTATTGATCGCATGAACTACTTGGTTTAGTTCTCGAAGGTCTGCATTATCATCGTACTCTGCAATTTGGTAGGCCATAGTTACTCCACACTGGAATGGATGGATAAGAATTAAATAGGATGTAGAGACTAGATGTTTATAAGACACAAACAGGAAGTATACAGGAAAATATATAGGACAAGAAGTATAAAAGAAGCCAAAAAAATAATAAGATTTTAAAAAGAAGCCAAGAAGTAAACAAGGAAGTAACTAAGAATTAGAGAAGAAGCTTACAAGAAGTCCAAGTGAAGTATAGAAAGAACATGTTTGCCATATTTTATACTTTCAAATGTGCTATGTGGATAGAAATTTCCCGCCCCATATCATTGGAGCAGAACCAGTTTCGAGGTGTGAACACCTTTTTTTTTTTTTCATGATTTTTATTTACCTCTTTAACATTTTAAAATCAGAAAAAAAATGAAAAAACAAAAATAATTAAAGTTAACCAAAGAATAACGAAAGAACATTCCAGAAGGTGAAGAAAATTCGCGACAGAAAGTGCTAGAAGGTACGCCGCCGTCTGTGACGTCACGCGCCGGCCAACCAATCAGCGGCCGTGGAACGGCCCAGAACATTCGAGAGATTTCCAGCGCTCGATAAAGCCGGCGCTCGGCGGCTCTGGGTCAGTTGAATCTTGTTGCGCGCTCTTGTGACTCAACGTAACTGTCAATGGCCCTGCTACTGTACGACATCCCTCTGTCGCGGGTCCCCCGCCGGTGCCCCGTAGACTTGTCTTCGCTGCTGATGCCGGACCTGGACGAACTGCTCCGTCTACAGGTGACGCCGAGACGACGCCAGGACAGCCGCTGCGGCCGTTCCGAGGTGGTCAATGCTAGCGGCAAGTTCCAGATCCAGCTGGACGTCAGCCAGTACCAGCCCGAGGAGCTCTCCGTCAAGACGGTGGACAACTCCGTGGTAATCCACGGCAAGCACGAGGAGAAGGAGGACGAGCACGGCTGGGTGTCGCGGGAGTTCACCCGGCGCTACATGCTGCCGCCCGACGTCGACCCCCAGGCCCTCACCTCCACGCTCACGGCCGAGGGCGTGCTGACCCTGGAGGCGTCCAAGAAACAGCTGGAACAGCCCAAGGAACAAGCTGTCCCCATCACGGTGGAGCACAAGCCCTCGGGCGACGCGGACGAGAACAAGTGAGCTGCTCTTTCCCCCCAAGCTAGTCCAATGTTCCTCATTGTACATTTTGTTCTCTCCATATTGTAATTTAAAACTTCACATTTTTAAAATCACTTCATAATATATATGTGTAATAAATTTATTTATTTATATATATTCTCTCTCGTTATTCTAAGACACATTTTCTCCACATCTTATATCGCGTGAGTGATGTAATACACAAATCTAATATACACAATTTTAATACAGAAATTTGTCTAAAAACTGTCAATTATTTTAGACTTCAAGGGCTTCTCGTTCTTGAAGACTTTTACAGGTTATACTGATATACAGACTCGAATCCCCAGTATTATTCTAATAGAAACTGAACAAAGCATCTAAAATTACAAAGCGCAAATCTTAAATACTTCTCATTACAGTCACTTCAAAAATAAATAAATAATAGCATAAATATAAATTTGGCCAAGTGGTTTATGGCAGCACCAGCTCTTTTACTGCAGTGGCAGCAGCGTACCTTGCTTGCTTCGGCTGCGCATTACTTGCCTTCATGCTCTGGAGAGCCGCATGATGATGACCGGCTTGATGTTGTTCTAACCCCTCGATGTCATTCTAATCTCTCGATGTTGTTCTAACACCTCGATGTTGTTATAACACCTCGATGTTGTTCTAACCCCTTGATGTTGTTCTAACCTCTCGATGTTGTTATAACACCTCGATGTTGTTCTAACACCTCGATGTTGTTCTAACCTCTCGATGTTGTTATAACCCCTCGATGTTGTTCTAACACCTCGATGTTGTTCTAACACCTCGATGTTGTTCTAACCTCTCGATCTCGATGTTGTTCTAATCTCTCGATGTTGTTCTAACACCTCGATGTTGTTCTAACCTCTCGATGTTGTTATAACTCCTCGATGTTGTTCTAACTCCTCGAAGTTGTTATAACAATTCGACGTTGTTATAACCCCTCGATGTTGTTCTAACCCCTCGATGTTGTTCTAACACCTCGATGTTGTTCTAACCCCTCGATGTTGTTCTAACACCTCGATGTTGTTCTAACTCCTCGGTGTTGTTCTAACACCTCGATGTTGTTATAACTCCTCGATGTTGTTATAACTCCTCGATGTTGTTCTAACACCTCGATGTTGTTATAACCCCTCGATGTTGTTCTAACCCCTCGATGTTGTTATAACTCCTCGATGTTGTTATAACTCCTCGATGTTGTTCTAACACCTCGATGTTGTTCTAACACCTCGATGTTGTTATAACTCCTCGATGTTGTTATAACTCCTCGATGTTGTTCTAACCCCTCGATGTTGTTATAATCCCTCGATGTTGTTATAACTCCTCGATGTTGTTCTAACCCCTCGATGTTGTTCTAACCCCTCGATGTTGTTATAAACCCTCGATGTTGTTATAACTCCTCGATGTTGTTCTAACACCTCGATGTTGTTCTAATCTCTCGATGTTGTTCTAACACCTCGATGTTGTTATAACCCCTCGATGTTGTTATAACTCCTCGATGTTGTTCTAACACCTCGATGTTGTTATAACTCCTCGATGTTGTTATAACTCCTCGATGTTGTTCTAACACCTCGATGTTGTTATAACTCCTCGATGTTGTTCTAACACCTCGATGTTGTTATAACTCCTCGATGTTGTTCTAACACCTCGATGTTGTTCTAATCTCTCGATGTTGTTCTAACACCTCGATGTTGTTATAACTCCTCGATGTTGTTCTAACTCCTCGATGTTTTTATAACAATTCGACGTTGTTATAACCCCTTGATGTTGTTATAACCCCTCGATGTTGTTATAACTCCTCGATGTTGTTCTAACACCTCGATGTTGTTCTAATCTCTCGATGTTGTTCTAACACCTCGATGTTGTTATAACTCCTCAATGTTGTTCTAACTCTTCGATGTTGTTATAACTCCTCGATGTTGTTCTAACTCCTCGATGTTGTTATAACACTTCGATGTTGTTCTAACCCCTTGATGTTGTTCTAACCCCTCGATGTTGTTCTAACACCTCGATGTTGTTCTAACACCTCGATGTTGTTATAACCCCTCGATGTTGTTCTAACCCCTCGATGTTGTTATAACTCCTAGATGTTGTTCTAACACCTCGATGTTGTTCTAACACCTCGATGTTGTTATAACTCCTCGATGTTGTTATAACTCCTCGATGTTGTTCTAACCCCTCGGTGTTGTTCTAACCCCTCGATGTTGTTATAACTCCTCGATGTTGTTATAATCCCTCGATGTTGTTCTAACCCCTCGATGTTGTTCTAACCCCTTGAAGTTGTTCTAACACCTCGATGTTGTTCTAACACCTCGATGTTGTTATAACACTTCGATGTTGTTCTAACCCCTTGATGTTGTTCTAACACCTCGATGTTGTTCTAACACCTCGATGTTGTTATAACCCCTCGATGTTGTTATAACCCCTCGATGTTGTTATAACTCCTCGATGTTGTTATAACTCCTCGATGTTGTTATAACACTTCGATGTTGTTCTAACCCCTTGATGTTGTTCTAACACCTCGATGTTGTTCTAACCCCTTGATGTTGTTCTAACACCTCGATGTTGTTATAACACCTTGATGTTGTTCTAACCTCTCGATTTTGTTCTAATCCCTCGATGTTGTTCTAACCCCTCGATGTTGTTAAAACTCCTCGATGTTGTTCTGACTTATAGAATTTTGGTGCTAACCTATAGGTGTTGTTCTAATTTTTATAGGTTGTGTGTGACTTTACCATTCGATATTTGGCTACAATTCTATGTTGTTCTAACAGCTAAATGTTATTTAAACTCATCTCAATTTACCTAGTTTCAACATGTTTTCTCGGAACGAAACAATGTGAGAAGCTTTATTGGCATATATTTCTATTATCTTAGATTTATCGAAAATTTGATGGGAAAGCTGCTCCTCTACCCGAAGTACTAAAAAAATATAAATAATTCACGTGGAGAACTCTCTGACCATCAGGATGCTTTTGAATCCTCGAAAAGAGCATTGAGCTGCAAACTAACTCCATACTGACACCAGCGGTTATGGAATTCAAGTTGTTCTCGTGCTGATCAACTACTGGAAAGAGCGGCCAGTTGGTAATGCTTCACGATCCCTATCTAAGACGCAGAAGAGAATTACTCAACAACGGAAAGAGAATGCTTGGCCGCAATATGGGCCATCAACAAATTTCGACCGTACCTTTTTGGTCTTGAGTTTGTCATCGTCACTGATCACCACGGTCTTTGCTGTTTATCTAACCTGAAGGACCCGACAGGAAGACTAGCAAGATTGGCTTTAAAACTAAAAAAAAAAAAATACAACGTAAACATTGTTTGCAAAAGTGGGCACAAACACAAAGAGGCCGACTGTCTTTCTCGAAATTCCCTACAACTTGAATCGGAAGGAGCAAACAATGATGACGATGATGATATACCCTCAATAACTGCTCTGACGTGAACAAAGAAAATAACCAAAAATTAGGAAAATTATAAAAGTAATAGAAGGATCTGGTGCTGAATCCAAAGGATATGACCAGTTAAAAGGAACCTTGTACAAAAAAAAATTTCGACCCCCTAGGAAACCAGTACCTTTTAGTTATTTACAAGCACTTACGCTTAAAACTACTGAAAAGTTTACACGACGCTCCCACAGCAGGTCATCTTGGATTTTCGAAGACTTATAAGAGAGTTGAAACCAAATATTTCTGGCCAGGACTTCTCCGGGACATACAGAAGTATGTCACTCACTGTAAAGAGTGGCAAAGAATGAAACAGACAACTCAAAAGCCATTGGGAAGGACTACTTAAACCTATTCCTCCAACCGCCTCCCCTTTTCAGGGAGTTGCGATGGATCTCCTTGGAAGATTTTTCAAATCTGATAGTGGTAATAAGTAGATCATAGTCTGTACCGACTATTTAACCCGATTCGCTATTACCAAGGTCTTATCCACAGGAGAGGCAAAAGAAGTTGTCAAGTTTTTATGGAAGATGTTGTCCTCAAACATGGAGCCCCCAGAAAAATCATTACGGACTGAGGGCGAGTATTTCAATCAAAGATGTTAATGGTACTTACTAACCAGTGCTCTTTCATACACAGGTTTACAAGAGCTTATCATCTCCAGACGAATGGGTTAACGGAAATACTCAACAAAACATTAGCTAACATTCTGAAAATGTATATGTGATGATTTAAGACCATGGAATTGTTGTAAATAATCCAGATATCTACTACCACATATTTCACCACGTGACTGTATATACCTTGTTATTTACTGCAAATAGAAAGCAAAAAATAACATCAATCTGTACCGCGTAAGACTCTAATAAAGTATAGCAACAACAACAACAACAAAAAAGCCTTTATTTAGGGTCACTGACCCTATACAGGATTCACCAGAGGTATGCATAAGAACAAAGCAGTGAGACAAAGGAAATAACGATATATACAGAGTAAGAAGAAAAAGAAAAAAAAAACAAGAAAAGAAAAAAAAAGAGAGAGGGAAGCAAGAAATTAACACAAAAAGAGTAGCAGTAAGAAAGTGAGGAGTGAGTATCACTTGGCCTTCTTCTGAGATATGGACTTGTGGAAACCATAAAACGCCGTAGCAATATACTTATTCTGGGTCATATTGTCAATTATTGATGGAAGTGAAGCACAGAGTTGCCCAGTTTTGAGCATAATAAAGTATAGCAACTGCACAGATAGAAGGAATGGAGAATAACAGGAGAAAATTAAGGCTAAAACTAATCAGGCCTAAGTGAGAATAAGAAAGTAGGCCTATCGAGCCCAGTCCAATTTTTACCAGGTCGTGGCCCTCCTGGATGATGTAACTTTCCCCCCTGTTTACATAAGAAAAGGGCAGTGACATGCCTGGACCCAGGGAAGTTATAAAAGGAGACCCCAAGCCTCAGTTAGTCGGTCTTTGTTTCAGTCCTCCAGTCAGCGTAGGCCGCTCCTATAGAGGTAATCCTTTCCTGCCTCCTCGTCCCATTCCTTCTTGACGTTTAGACGCTTCTTCGTGGAATCTCTGTTTGTTTATTTCACCTTTGGCTCAACTGTGTCGCCTTCCATCATGACTGCACGGTAGAGGTGGCATCGAGGTTCGTCTAGCATCAGGTAACACTGGTCCCAGAGGTCCCAAACTATCACATATATGGGTGTTGAACAAAGAGATTGGGATGTTATCCTTCCCTACGTCACATTTGCCTACAACACGCCCAAGCAAGACACGACAGGTTCACCCAGTTTAAACTGGTCCATGGACGCGAAGCTGAAACCACTGAAACAATCTATTCCCAAATCCGAATAAAGATCTCCAAGAGGAATACAGTCAGAAGATTGCAGAAAGAGTTGAAGACGCTAGGTAGCTGGCACGATTGGTCCTTTGAAGCCCCAAGAAATAGACAAAGTTAGATACAACTCCAAACACGAAGCAGCAGACTCAGCATCGGTGATCTCGCCTGGATCTTCACACTCAGTACAAAAAGTGGGACTCGCAGAAATACCCATCAAGAGGTACTTCGAAATGTACAAGGAGACCTGGAAAGTATCCGGCGTAACCAATGAAGCCGAATCCGCGGAACCATCAAGTCGGGCACGCCAGAAAAGAGACCCAGTCCACCTGCTCAGAATGAAATAGTACCATCATCCAGCGGACCTGTTTAAGTAACTTGGTACAGCGAGACACTGTTCACCTAAGGGGGTAATGTCAGTGAATAATTGGTCAAATAATAAATTATCAGTGTGTGTGATTATATATAAATATATTAATCTGCCCGTTAATCGAATTGGCCCCACTGCTATTTCATATCAATGCTCCGACGCCCTCCCGCCGTGGATTCCTGCAATAAGATAGCCAGCAAGCCCTCTCAACCCTCGGTGGACATCGCGGCTCTTGTTGAAGAAGACAACATGGTCATCTCCCGCCACTACCAAATTCTGCAATCCCTCGGCCAGCCCTCCCTAGCAGCTCACAAACTGGCCCTGCTCCCACCTGAACGGACTTTAGCGCTCAAACCGAGCCCATCAAGCCTGCCACCCTCGCTCCAGCTGCTGTCCCTGTGGCAACACCTGCTCCCAAGAAGTCAGATCCTGCTCTAACCAAGAGAAAGCAGCCAGAGGCGTCAAGCCCGCCCGCTAAGAGGACCAAATCACTGGTTCCAGCCAAGCCTGCATCTTCCCGCGCCCCCAAGCCTACCATTTCCAAAGGCACACTCAATGGAGAGATATCTGCGGCCCACATCGTGGTTATTGTAGATAACCCGCAGGCTGACCCACGGGACATCCTCAAAGTTGTCCGCGCTGCCCACACTCTGCCCAAAGACGTCTGGGTGTCTCTGCGCACCAGGGGAAAACTGGTGCTGCACTCCAACACTCCAGAGGCCATTCCTGACGTCAGCTCTGCATTGGACAACAAGCTCTAAGGCCTGAAAGTCCGGGAACTGAGGCAATTCCTCCCAAGAATCTGCCTCTTCAACGTGGAGGCGGAAACTGCGGATGAGGACATTGTTAAGGGCTTCCTTTTCACCGATGCCCTCAGCCAACTTTCTGGAGACAAGTCTGTCCGAGTGGCACACAGATCTTCGACCAGAAATTGCACCTGCACGGCCTTCATCGAGCTGGACTTGGCTTCCTACAAGGCCATTGGAAGACGCGGCAGGATCATTGTGGACCAAGTGATCCTGAACTACGAGGAGTTTGTCCGCGTCCGCTACCGCTGCTGTGGCTACGGCCACAACGCCGATAGGTGAACCAAGGCTACGGTCACCTGCTTCCACTGCGCTTCTGGTGACCACCAAGGCCGAAGCTGTCCAACTCTGGCCAACCCGCGCACGGTAAAGTGCGCCAACTGCTCAGCCAAGGGCCTCTCTGCCGACCACGAGGTAAGATCAATGGCTTGCCCAACTGCCAGAGCTAGAGCTGCAAATTTCTAGTCTTTTCGCCTTCTTCCTGCCTCCTGACCTTCGCGGACCCAATCCGGCCTAACCTGCCTCTTCCCTAACGGAGATCCAGTCCCTAGCCTCTCCAGCCTGGTCATAGTGGTTTTATATATTCCGCTTCACGCGGCCATTGGGGCTCAAAAGTCATTTTATTTTGGTTAGCAGCCCCGTAAATAAAGATATTTCCTTATTGAACCTCACGACAGAGGACAAATGGTTTGGCGATTCGACGGCGCAGGCTGATTGGGAAATCGACATACGCAGCGACACATTTGAACGCGCTATGCAATCTCTGGTGTACTTTTGTGGTTGGTTGTCTTAATACTGGTACCCTCACTACTGATCCTTGATATAATACCTCAGCTTCAATTTTTTAAAAATATATATAGCCAAAGTTGTTTTATTATATTATATATAACAATTATTTTATCCAAAACTTTTTTATTTTTACAAAAATAAATTATAACTTTTCCCAGCACTTGTTGAATTATTCCCGCTTTATCTAATATTCTTATCTAATCAACACGTATCTTTCTTTTATCTTCCCTCTTGGGGAATTTAACCTTTTTTGAACAACCTTGGTTACATGCAGCACCTTGGCACTTTGATATAGTGCATTGCGGCTTGACTGCTTACTACATTTATTTTTGGGCTCGAATATCATACACTTTGGTTAGTAGCTTGTACACCATTTTCTCTCTTATTATTATTGTAGATGATTTGATCTTATTTGTGTACACGTACAACCAGTGCTATCTTATTTATAAATAAACCTTTTGTTTATCTTAACTAAACGACATCATCACTATCGTGACAATATAAACATAATCGATTAGTTGATATTTATTCCGATAGATGGTGCAAGCCATCAACAACTTTTTGAAGATGCCTTTTTCTTAACTTATCCACCTGATCCCAGTACAATTTTCCTTTTGTGATATTTTTCATATATATAAACTGTTTCTCTCCCCAAGATGGCGGCTTTCTATAGGGACGTACTGGGTGATGACATAGTCCCAGTCCTAACTAATTATATCTTACTGGAAGGAGAGAGATATAGAGATATTGAGACTTTATTACATAGTTCAAATAAGAGTAAATATACAAATTCGAATAAAAAGGATAAAATAGTAATAAATATATGTAAATATTTAAAAAAGAAAGTTTCTATATTGGTCAGTGTGACACCCTGAATTAAGACTTGAATTGTCCTTTCCTTTGTCTGCCACTTCTGTCATCATTGGATTTGCACGTGGAATTTTTATATGGAATATTTTATGTGCTTTTTATATTTTGGAATCAATCTAAATTTAAAATATAGGTTCTTATTGATTATTATAATTGGGATTTATATTATTATTTTATAAATTATCAAAAATTTTAATTCCGTTCATATTGAATATTAGAAAAAGCTCGTATTCAGCTCGACACCATCGCTTTATATTGTAAGCAGCGACATATATTTGATTTCGCAGCAACATTATAACCAGCGAAGAATGAGCAAAACCTTTCATTATATTGGCTCTTCCTGTTGATCCGATTTGTTTTTCGAATGACATAATTTGAACACTATAATCCAACCTTGGCGCTCGATATTGCTTGGATGTCATAAATTTTCAAAATATTTTCCTTAATATCTGTGTTTTACTTATCAGCACAGAAGGAAAGTTATTATTAGATTCTCAGATGGCGAAATACACCCTACTTTCATTTTCGATTAGTGCTGATACTTGAACACGGAAAGCGTAAACATATGGTTCATCAGTTTGCGGAAGTTATTTTACTAATGAATAAGACGTCTGGGAATATATCGTCCAATAATAATACATTGAATACTTTGTAATAATCACAGAGATTGGCAACAGCACTGATATTAGAATAGCCACTTGGCAAAATAATCTGGTGTCCAAGTCAGTCCATCTCTTCATCGGCGCCGATATTTTGGCATCGGAATCGCGAAACAAATATAGTTCACAAATAGCTTCAACTTTGTTCATATTACCTGGTCTTGAATCGAATGGCTTGTAAAATTTCGTCAGATGAAAATTTTGGATATTTGAGAAACTGCGAGGGTGTTAGAGAACAACAAAGTAATCAGATACAAAAGCAGATTGTTGTAATTTAATCGGGAGCTCATCATTTTACAAAAGAGCTCCAAATTGAATCAAAAACGAGTTTATTTCTTTTTAAAAGCCTTTGCACCGCAAATTCAAAGGTAGATCTCGAGAAAATGCTTCTCATTAACTTTATAAAAATGCATTAATAATTCTTCCAAATGTGCAAAGATCAAATATACGTTTAACTTGAAAAACAAAAAACCCATAAATACTCTCTAAATAATATTTGTACTCTCATTTATATGCTTATGGACAAGACTTAAAGAAGTGGAAATTCTTTTATATCGCCGTCGTCTGTTTTGTTTTTAAAGGAGACAGAGGAATTTTGTTCACACTTGGCTAACTCGTGTGTCCTCAATAAAGGTCACTGTGTATCAAATATCTTTCAGAGTTATTGTCTGAATCTCGATATACATGCTGAAAGGTACAACTTCCTTAAGATTTGTCCATGAGTGTATTTTCTCTTGCAGTTTGTGTGTTGTACAAGGTTGCCTTCTATCATTTATACGATGTTTATACATGTGAAAAAACTCTCCACACCTCAACACTAATTAATTTTGCATATTGAGTATTTATTCAAAGTTCATAATCAGATTTGTACAATAATCTTGTGAGGTCTGGATTATTCTGGAAACTGGGGTGGGGGGGATGAATTATAAGGCTTTCAGTTAACCAACCCGTCTTGATTGGGGAATTTTTTTTCCGAAGTTCTTCTTCCTTATAAAAACAATGATGATTCTAATTTTATCATTCAAAAAAGTATAAAAGAGTAATCGCACCTGCCTGACACAATTCTTCCTTTACTTGTTCATCGATACAATAAAAAAAACTGTTATTTTTAGTATTAATAAATCTAACAGTTAATTAGTAATGTTCAAAATGAAATATTTTGGACGAGACAAATAGACAGTATTAAGCTAGTTGATAACCACTGTTGTGCACAATACTTTGATCAAAGCCAAAAGACCGAAAGTCATACATTACTTGTTTAAGTGAGAAGTGCCTCACGAGGTGTTCACACCTAATGATTTGTAACTAAATCTGAAATTTCAACGCTTGCTATTAAAAATAATTTTTAAAAAATCTCTATTTGTCAAGCGAAGATAGCCAGATCGTAGATATGTAACAAAAAAACTAGTAAGGTAAAGCAACAAAACAAAGTTATAATTTGTGTATAAGAGCACCCACACGAAATAAGATGTGGAGAAAATTTCTTAAAATATTGAGAGAGTGAGAAATTATAAATAAATAAATTTATTAAACATCTATATTAGAAAGTGATAGTTGAAAATGGAAAGTTTTAAATTACAATATGGAACAAAATTGGAGAATGACTAGCTTGGGGGGGAAAGAGCAGCTCAGTTATTGTCGGCAGCGTCGCCCGAGGGCTTGTGCTCCACCGTGATGGGGACAGCTTGTTCCTTGGGCTGTTCCAGCTGTTTCTTGGGCGCCTCCAGGGTCAGCACGCCCTCGGCCGTGAGCGTGGAGGAGAGGGCCTGGGGGTCGACGTCGGGCGGCAGCATGTAGCGCCGGGTGAACTCCCGCGACACCCAGCCGTGCTCGTCCTCCTTCTCCTCGTGCTTGCCGTGGATTACCACGGAGTTGTCCACCGTCTTGACGGAGAGCTCCTCGGGCTGGTACTGGCTGACGTCCAGCTGGATCTGGAACTTGCCGCTAGCATTGACCACCTCGGAACGGCCGCAGCGGCTGTCCTGGCGTCGTCTCGGCGTCATCTGTAGGCGGAGCAGTTCGTCCAGGTCCGGCATCAGCAGCGACGACAGATCTACGGGGCGCCGGCGGGGGACCCGCGACAGAGGGATGTCGTACAGTAGCAGGGCCATTGACAGTTACGTTAAGTCACAAGAGCGCGCAACAAGATTCAACTGACCCGGAGCCGCCGAACGCCGGCTTTATCGAGCGCCGGAAATCTCTCGAATGTTCTGGTCCGTTCCACGGCCGCTGATTGGTTGGCCGGCGCGTGACGTCACAGATGGCGGCGTACTTTCCAGCAATTTCTGTGTCGAGTTTTATTTAACTTCTTGAATTGTCTTTATTTTTTCTTATTTAAAAAAAAACAAACTATTTCTATTTCTATCAATTTTTTTTTTAATGAGTTAAAAATGTTGAAGAGGTAAATCAAAATCAGACAATAAAAAAAAAAAAAAAAAAAAAAAAGGCGCTTCGCACCTCGACAGTAACTCTGCCCAAAGATAGGGTGGGGGTATTTCCATCCACATAGCACATTTGAAAGTAAGAAATTTAAACTATTTTTTTGGCGCGTATGATTCTTTTTAAAATAAATCATTTCTCTACCGCCCTTACTCCAATGATGAAATAATGGAAGGGCTTGGCTCATCAGTGGTGAACCCTCCCAGCGGTTTGGCCAGTTTAATCTACCATTTTAAAATAAATCAATCTTCTATTCTACCATTGGTAGATTAACTGGCGAAACCGCTGGGAGGGTTCACCACTGATTAGCCAGGTCCTCCCATTATTTTATCATTGCAGTAAGGACAGTAGAAAATTGATTTATTTACACACACACACACAAGCCTTTATTAAGACACACAGGTCTTACAGAGGATTCTCCTTGGGGTTACAAAACGGAGAAAGTGGGAAATAAAAATGGTGAAAGAATATATACATATGGTAAATATATACAGATTATAAGAAAGAATAAAGAAATAAGAAGAATTAAAAAAAAAAAATTGGAAATATGGATGGGAGAAGTGGAGAGCGAAGAAAGGAAAGAAAGCAGGTATTTACATATGGAACTAGTCAATTTAAGTTCTTCTGCAGTGGACCATGGCTTTTTCAAGAAATCTTCAAGAGATTTTCCAGGAAAATCCGAGTCTTCAGGGTTGTAAGGTAAAAACCGTTTTATCAGTGTGGGGGTTAACTTATCGTAATTGATTTATTTAAAAAATAATCATAGGCGTCAAAACTAGTTTAAATTTCTTACAACAGATGGCGCGCCTACACATCCTATTGATATTTGAATGTACAGAATATGGGGAACATGTTGTTTCTTGGACTTCTTGAATGGTTCTTATCTTATTCTTGGTTACTTCTATGTTTGTTTCTTAGCTACTTTCAAATCCTATTGTTTCCTTCCTATATATTTCTTGTTCCTATATATTTTCTGGTATACTTTGTGTTTGTTTCTTGTATACTTATTGTCTATACTTCTTGTATAAAATTGTGTTACTATATTATTCCTCTTGACCATATGGACAAAATTCTCCAATTTGAGATCTGTTAGTGTTCATCACTTGTAGCTCATCTTGTGAACTTCCGAAAGCTTTATTGACCCATCTAGCCTGCTCATTGTATGCTTTCTTCTTATCCATCAATTTTTTTCCAACATCATCTTTTTAAATCCATTTGCTCTCACTATGTGTCCAAAGTAGGTCAGTCTTTGTTTACATATTTGGAATTTCAGGGATCTCTACCAGGATTAACTTCATGTATTTGTCCTTTTATCTGCTGGCCATGGCACTCTGAGTTACTTTCTCCATGCCCACATTTCGAAAGCTCCAATTCTATTTTTTTCTTCTTTTCCGAAAGCCCATTCTTTTCTTCGTCTTGAGTGAAATGCCTTTATATTTCGTAATTGTGTGTAATTTTCATATCGTCTCTTATTAGTGTTATTCTTATTTTTATCTGCCCTCTCATTTACCTCCCATCTTATGTCAATCCTATAATCCTAAGAATATAAAGTCATCAAAAATTCCAATTTTTTATTGTTGAATTTCAAAGGTATTCATATTATCGGTTGGTAAAATTTTGGTCTTGCTGATATTTAATTTTAAACCAACATTTCTTTCAATTTCTATTTTAACTTTCTCAATAATCTCTTTTAGGTTCTTTATTTTCTGCTAGAAGTATGGCGTTATCAGTATAGTGAAGGTTATTTATTTTCATTCGTCAAATGTGAACAGCTATTTATATTTTATATAGATCAGAAAATCTCATGATATGTTCAGTGTAGAGGTTGAAGAGATAATATGGTTATGGTATGCAGCCTTGCTTCGCTTATTTATTCCTTATTTGAGCCAATCAGTGCTCCATATACTGTCGTAAATGTGGCTTACTGTTCTGTATATAGTTTTTTAAGAACATTCAGGTGTTCTGGGACTCACATGGATAGAAGAAAGAAAAACCATACCGGAAAACCAAGCTGGATTCAGGGGTAAGCGTTCCTCTGTCAGGATAACCTTAAATTCACTGATTCAACTCAAATTTAGCCGCAAAAGAAGGAAAGTATATGCCTTCTTTATCGACTTAAGAAATTCCTTTGACTCTGTTTCTCACTCTCTACTATGGAAGAAACTGCCCAATATAACACTAAGCAGGTGTTTTATCCAATTGTTGCAAAGCTACTAGGAACTGTGAGATGAAATGGTTCATTCACTGAATTTCTCAAGATCCGATCAGGCGTACTGCAAGGCGAGTCTCTTTCTCATTATTGTTTCTATTCATCCATTACATAATTAATACTTTAAAAGGCGAAGACTAGAACGCGGGTGATCCCACACTAGCCTGTTCAATGATACGCTAATCTTGACGAATGCACGAAGGAACGTGTGGCCACTGGACATGCGTCGGACCTGGAGGCTGTTGTTGGGTGCTGCGCTGCCTGGAGTACAGGTGCTCCATCTATGCTTCCTTTCTACCTGTAGTGAATCTGTATAAGACCGGTGGTCTTAATAAAGCTTTGTGTGTGTATAATTGATACTTTAAATATTTCTGATTTATCAGATATATATCTCCAAAGTTTCGGAATTATTTACCTCTTTCTCTAGGCCAATGACATTGGGTTATTAGAAGCTTCAAAGATCAACTTACACAATAAAAAATGTATATATATATATGGTGAGGTATCCAGTCGACTTAATCTATGGTGTGAGATCCTGTCGACTCTCGCTATACTGTGTTGACCGAGAGGAACAGTCAGGATGGGAAGTTTTCCAGTACCTCTCTGCACCTTGGAAGACCTTTAACAGTTTTCACAGAGTACAGGCAGTCGTGGTCGAGACAGAGTGGAAAGCTTGGAAATGTCCACACAAAAAACGAAGAGACACAGTTGTATTAGGAAAGTTCCGTGAACATATAAAAGTCGAGCTAGGAGCAAGATGGACATAGAAGAGTTCTTACTGTTCTACATGGTCGATGAGATGGACCTGGGGTACAACCGACGAGGGCTTCCGCTGATGATGAAGTGACTATCAAGTGACTATATTTTCGGCTAGGGCGGAGGTCTTATATATCTTTGCCGAGAAAGGAAGTATTGAATTTCAGCGGATGCAACAAGAGCGTGAATCGGAAGCGATATTTTACACTCTGGCAACGCCCTGTGATGTTGCTATCTTTAGCCCTCGTTGGACTTCTAATCTCGATTTTAGACGTTTTTGGACTTCTATCTCAATCTCTTGCTTCAGCTCAACTCTTAATCTATTACATAGTTTTATTTATTTATCCTCAGTTTGTACAAAGTACATTACATATGATGATGTAATGACACATGTCAATCATGCGTATAATCATTTACAGATGTGTTTTTATTATACAACATGAAAATCTTGTTATAAGTATTATACAATATGAGGTTGCTGGTTTAAATTACCATATATGCTTAAGAAATACTTTGAATATTACATTCTAGCGCTCAACGAATTTAAATCCAAAATCGTGTTTTTTTTAATGGAGATCGACAGAATCTGAAGATGGAAACGATCAGTTCACCAAATATATGTCTATCTCAAATTTGAGAGGTAGCTGAAAAGGTTATCAGAGATTTCAGGAAGTATAGTCAATATCCTAAAGTCCACGGGATTTCCCTGGATGAAGAAAGTATTGTATGGATAAATGTATTCTCAAAAGAAAAAAAATGACTTATAATTAAAACAGAATTTGAGAGAAAAAGAGAAAAATTGACCAGGAAATAATTAGTAATTCCAAATTCTATCCACGCGCGCGCGGACAAAGGACAGTTAAAAGTTCATATTTCTGACAGGCACGCTCAGTATTAGGTCCGTTGTCATCTCATAGCCGCCGTCGTGGCCGCTAACTTGGCTGGGCCCGCGGCTCCATGCCGGACGCCGAACCTTCCTCTGGTAGTCCACGACTTCCCCCCGGTCCTCTTTCGTCAAAACAAACGCGAAAACTAAGCTCCATTTACCTGTTCATTTGTAAGTTGAATACACTTATTATACTTATAATATTAGCTGCAGATTACGGATTTTAAAATGTAATACTCACAGTGCGCCTTCTAGTAATGAAAATGAGAAATATTTTGCCAAATTTCAAAATCTAAAATATATAAGCATTAATGTGTTGAAAATATAAAAACATCCTGAAATATATGGCGCTGTGCCATCTAAAATGCTCATGTGAGCGGTCAGGAAATGTCAATTTTGTGTTTTTAATATATACGTATATATGTCGAATTTGGTGTCGACTCACTGTCGAACGCTGTCGACTTTCTGTCGAATTGTGTGGTTGATTGGATGGATGGCTGAATTGGTGGGTTGGTGGTTGTTGTGGCGCAATCTTGGTTGGGTGACAAGGGTTCCACAGGGGAAGAACGAACACACCTGGATGGGGTAAAATAGGACCTTGGTTGGATCCTATGTTGAGCACACCTAGCTCGCAGCACCGTCACCTACCTTCTTTTTTTTCTCTTCTCCGAGATAATCGTCATCGACTCTCTCGACTTCTCATTGGTTGAGATCCTTCCACGTGCTCTCTGATGATTCGCTATTAATTTGTCATGCTTAAAGGTGATTGGTTATTAATTTGTCATGCTTAAATGTGATTGGCTTAGTACCTCCATTATCGCCATGATTGCAATCCTCCAGGAAGAAGAAGGCCTTTGAACTTAAGTTTTATGGGTCCAGGGCAGTGACCTTTACTTCCTGGATGATGCAATCCTGTACTTTGTTTCTTTCCCATCTCGCGAGGCCTAACTTTTATTAAACCTTTAGACGATACATTATACATAGATTGTGGTGGGGTTACATAATCCTATATACAGATTATCACATATATATATAGAAAATACAAAAATCGCGTCACAAACATTTTAAAGTAAATCCCCCCAAATTACAATAATAACATTTTACTAACGACCATCAATAAAAATAATAATAAGATGATTTCGAAATGTGCTTTGATATTTTTACGAAGCAGAATTTTACATAATTGGCATGAAATGTAATCATAAATAAGCGTTTTAAAAGCCTCCAATGTTTTTCTCCAGTCTTTTATGAAAACTAACAAAAGTAATTATGCTACATTCACATTTAAAAACTTCCTTAAACTGTTTAATATTTGATAAAGCACCAATAAGAAACATTTGTGGTTTTTAATAATGATTTCAAAAAGGTTCATGTCTTTGGCAACCTAAGTGGAAATAGCCAATCTAGACTTTGAAACTTGGTGTATGACACACACATAGGCTGTCTTTATTATAGATTCAGTTGCAACCTTGACCATTAATATATTTTGAAAATATTTATTTCATAAAAAAAAGATCAAATAGGTGCAACTCGAAAGAATGAAGAAACTAATCTTCAGAATAAATAATCTTAGATAAAAGTATCAGCGAGTAATATTTCAAAGTATTGGTTAAGTTTAAATCAAGTTATTTAAAAAATTTCAATTTTATACCAATTTTTCTGGCATAGAATAAATATATCAGAGGCCATATCAACTTGTAGAATATGAATAAAGTAACTTGATTGACTTAGTTCTAAAGAAAATTGAACATATGATATAATGTTTTCGTAGATTCGACACCTATTCTTGTCAATTTTTGTATCCACTATTCAAAATGATATGTTTATGAATCATAATTGTCCATAACTTGATAATTTTAAAACTATAGAATCAGCGAAGAAATATAGGGTACCTTTAATGGTAGGAAAGTCATCTTGATTCCTCATCAGCTGCAGCTATTTGGAAGGAATGTCCAGGGTTCTGAATTTTCTTGTTTCAGCGTTCTTCAGGGCCGTTTGATGTTCCACGATAGGAATGGGGAATATATCACTGGATTCTTGGAGTAGTCTTCAACATTTCTTGCCGACTTTCATTTGGCTAGTAAGCTAACCAACAATCGGAGCTCCTTTTATTATTTACTTTTTAATAGAGATTTTCAGAATATTTAATGTGTAAAAATAATATTTTAATAGAATGAGTTAATCGTAAATTTTTAATATTAGAATATAGCATTCACACATAGAGTTAAGGAAAAAAACAAAGGTTTTATAAAGCAAGTTTTTCCTGAAAACACCACTTGTGGTTTTTCTCAATTTAACCTCGGTTTCTGAAGATGTCGCCAACTAACTGAAACATTCAAAGGAAAAACAGGGTAACGTGGTAAGATTCTTTAATTAAAGAAAATTAAAGAATTAAAGAATCTTACCACGTTACCCTGTTTTTTCTTTGAATCTTACAGCGTGGCGATATGATAACTGAAACATCATCGAGGGGAAAAAAATAAGATTTAGTCGGGGGGCGGGGGAGGGGAAAGAGATGGCACGTCAATTCCTTAATAGATGTTGATAGTTGTTGACATCTGAGAGGTTGAAAGTTAAGGGAATATTTTACTGCAGGACGACAGTTACACACGGAGTTACACCTAGCATGTACAGTGGTACCTCGACATACGAGCGCCCCAACATACGAGTTTTTCGAGATACGAGCCGACGAGCAAGTGATTTTTTGCTTTTAGTTACGAGCGAAATTCGAGATACGAGTTCGGTTCGGTAGTAACATGCAGTCGCGCCATCACGATCAGTTAGCAGCGTGCTTCCGCTGTGATAAGTTGTGTTTTGTGTTGCGTTTACATTTACAGTTTTAGTTCATTTATTTTTATAACCATGGATCGGAAGAAAGTTTGTAAAAAGTCAAGTGCTAAGAAAAAGATGATGAGTATTGAATTAAAACGTGAAATTTCTACAAGTGAGATAAAGGAGATCTTAGGAATGTGGGAGAGAGTTTCACAGTTTGTGGAAAAAAAAAAACAGAAAAAGTTGCAACAGGTCGTGCATATGACCTTTTTAATGACACTTGCCTAACTCATTTCCGGAACATTCTGAGAGGGAGGAAGAAACAAACCTCCTTGGACATGTTTTTTTCAAAACGGCCTACAGGTGAAAGCGAGAAAAATGTAGCGAAAAAGGCAAAGACCAGTGAGGATATCTAATTTATTTCTTTACATTCTCTTTTTTGTTTTTGTGCAATAAATATTTGATATTTATAAATACGTTTTTATTATTTAAAACCACGTAACAAAAATAACTGGGGTGACATTTTGGAGGTTGGAACGGATTAATGGTAGTTCAATTGTTTTGTATGGGGAAATTTGCTTCGAGATACGAGTAATTCAAGATACGAGCAAGGTTGCGGAACGAATTAAACTCGTATGTCGAGGTATCACTGTACCTTGGTAGTCTAATCACCTTAGATAGAATAAGTCAAGGAGATATAAAAGAAGAATCGCCCAAGTGTAAAAATGGCATTCAACAAGAAAAATACTCCTTTTAACACGAAAACGATGTGTGTGGGTGTCACAGACATTGTGTGAGGGAAAAAAACGCAAAATATTCATTGTGAATTAATAGATCTAGATTTTTCTATTAGGTAATGTTAGTAATTAACCTTCCTGTAGAAAGGTGGCAGGACCGGAGAATTAAATTTACACAAGAAACTTATATTTCAAGGTGATTTTTATTTCCGAATGATGGGGCAAACATTCACCAAGAGTTTCATTCAGAGTATGGGTACAACATTTGTCACCGTGGGTATGAGACGTCAGTGGCGGATCCTCGTGGAATATGAACAACCATTGACCCTTTCTCTTTTAAGTTATTATTTTAAAGGTTATTGAAAACTACTTGGTTTAGTTCTCGAAGGTCTGCGCTATCATCGTACTCTGTAATTTGATAGGCTATGGTTACTTCACGCTGACAAGGAGGGACAAGAAGTAAACACGATGTAGAGACTAGATGTTTATAAGAAACAAACAGGAAGTATAAAGGAAAATATATAGGACAATAAGTATAAAAGAAGGGGAAAAAAGGATTTTAAAAAGCAGCCAAGAAGTAAACAAGGAAGTAACTAAGAATTAGAGAAGAAGCTTGCAAGAAGTCCAAGTGAAGTATAGAAAGAACATGTTTGCCATATTTTATACACTCAAATGTGCTATTTGGATAGAAATATTCCACCCCATATCATTGGGGCAGAACCACTTTCGAGGTGTGAACATCTTTTTTTCATAATTTTTACTTACCTCTTCACCATTTTTAAATTAAAAAAAAAAAAATGAAAAAACAAAAATAATTAAAGTTAACCAAAGAACATTCCAGAAGGTGAGGAAATTTCGCGACAGAAATTACTAGAAGTTACGCCGTCATCTGTGACGTCACGCGCCGGCCAGCCAATCAGCGGCCGTGGAACTATCCAGAACCTTCGAGAGATTTCCGGCACTCGATAAAGCCGGCGCTAGGCGGCTCTGGATCAGTTGAATCTTGTTGTGCGCGCTCTTGTGACTTAACGTAACTGTCAATGGCTCTGCTACTGTACGACATCCCTCTGTCGCGGGTCCCCCGCCGGTGCCCCGTAGATCTGTCTTCGCTGCTGATGCCGGACCTGGACGAACTGCTCCGCCTACAGATGACGCCGAAACGACGCCAGGATAGCCGCTGCGGCCGTTCCGAGGTGGTCAATGCTAGCGGCAAGTTCCAGATCCAGCTGGACGTCAGCCAGTACCAGCCCGAGGAGCTCTCCGTCAAGACGGTGGACAACTCCGTGGTAATCCACGGCAAGCACGAGGAGAAGGAGGACGAGCACAGCTGGGTGTCGCGGGAGTTCACCCGGCGCTACATGCTGCCGCCCGACGTCGACCCCCAGGCCCTCACCTCCACGCTCACGGCCGAGGGCGTGCTGAACCTGGAGGCGCCCAAGAAACAGCTGGAACAGCCCAAGGAACAAGCTGTCCCCATCACGGTGGAGCACAAGCCTTCGGGCGACGCGACCGAGAACAAGTGAGCTTCCAAGCTAGTCCTCATTGTATATTTTGTTCCATATTGTAATTTAAAACTTTCAACCATCACTTTATAATATAGATGTGTAATAAATTTATTTATTTATTTATAATTTCTCACTCTCTCTTTATTTTAAGACATTTTGTTCACATCTTATTTCGCGTGGGTGCTCTAATGCACAAATCTAATATACACAATTTTAATACAAAAAATTGTCGAAAAACTGTCAACTATTTTAGACTTAAAGGGCTTCTCGTTCTTGAAGGGTTTACGGACTATACTGTTATACAGTCTCAAATTCTCAGTATTATTCTAATAGAAACTGAACAAAGCATCTAAAATTACAAAGTGCAAATCCTAAATAATTTTCATTACAGTAACTTCAAACACTTAAAAAAAAAAAATAATAGCATAAATATATCTGCTCACAAATACTCCTTTGGTAATTAAAATGCTTTTTGTGCAACTGAGACTCCTATGAATGTTCTTTCCAGAAAAATCGTTCAAAACGCTGGAAGACTGATTGTCCTTTAACTTGTGATCTATTGATATACATAGAAGCAGAATAAAAGATGAAGCAATGCATACAATATTTGGTTACTTTTGCTTGGAAAACAGAGAAGAACTCACTGGCGACCTATCATTGTTTAAACCCGTTACTCAACAAAACTGGATGAACACAATGATGTTTGATCAAGGTCTCCTCTTTGGTTTTTATAAATTCTACAAGGCAGCAGTCAGAGCGTTTGGAGGATAATAATAGATTCGCCGAATGTCTGGTTTATTTGGATCGGGAAAGCGAAGAACGCGGCTGATTCCACACTTGTCCTTTCGGGGATATTCTAACCATGACATATGTATGGAAGAATCTGTGGCCACTGGACATGTGTCGGACCTGGAGGCTGTTGTTGTGTTCTGTGCTGCCTGGAGTATAGGAGCTCCGTTAATGCTTCTTTCCTGCGGTGAATCTGTATAAGACCATTGGTCTTTAAAAAGTTGTGTGTGTATTCGTAGCTTTGATGGAAATAAGGGATTTATTGCTGCCGTGCTCGTGTTACTAGCCCGTGTAGAGGCCCGACACAGCAGTCAGCGCCATGGTTTTGTTCACATTAGCGAATGGAGTGCCATTCACAATAAATATTAACGGCTTTTAATCGAGTAAAGTTGGATCTAAACTCTATATGACCGCTTAGCATTATAAATAAGAGAAGGGTCAATGCCATGACATTGTTGCCTATGCTATAATTGTGATCCAATAAACCCCAGAGATTATGCCGCACTGATGCTCTTATACAGATTTTCTAGAGAGTATTCAAATGTGTAAACATTGCTGGATTCTTTAAATATGCACGAAGCGCCAAGAAACGCCATTCTTTAAACTGAGATAGAGTTGTTCCTATTGTGTCGCCCGAATCAAACTTAAGATATATTTGACTCCATATTTATTCTTCTAATATAGTCACGGTTGTGATAACGAGTATAACAAAAGTTTAAGTAAAAATAATTTATTTATAAAATGTAAACTATTTCTAAAAATGTATTTACAAGTAATAATATACAATAATGGTAAGGGGTGATGACTATGCAAATATTAATGATGATATACCACAGAATATTTAAAATAATTATTCAGTGACAATATGTATACAAAGTTACCTGAGATTTTTAAGAAACTGAATACAAGATGCAAGATGTAATCCTCAAAGTTCCGTCAAAGATGTTTTTTACAATAGAGAGAGTAATTAAGAGATGATTCAAAGTGAAATATGCGAGTGTTCTTCCGAGATTATTTTCAAATCTAAAGCACAAGATTTAGACCTTCTACCAAAATATAGATATAGAAAATTGTAGAAACAGACAAAGAACGCTAATTTAATAACTGTGAGTTTATGATTTGATAATGTCGCGATGAAAAATAATTAAATAGGCTCCCGAATTACTTTAAATATTTATTTAATTAGTTATATGAAAGATTTTTAACTTTCTATACATGAGCCAAATCGACCCAAGAGTTACAGCAAGAGGGGAGAACTGAGTTTTCCCCCCTCCACGTGGCGCCAGTGTTGGCCCAACCGGTCCGACCAGTCCAGATAAGAGGGAATACCCCAGGAAACTCTGTTCTCCTGACATCACTCCCTCCTTAGAAAAATAGCATCCCGCTGTTTACTGCTCGGTCATATGATACTGGGCAATCTCTTCTTGGGCTTCGGGGTCGTGGTAGTGCTTCATCCGGACTACATGGACGATATCTTGGGTTTTTCGTCTTCTCCTAGTGTCCGTCACGCCTTCTACTTCATAATTTACACTCGATATTTTAATGGTCATTAAATACGGTCCGAAATATATCTTCAATAACTTCTCCGACAAGCCAACGGTACGGACTGAGGTGAACATCCACACCAAATCCCCTTCCTTGTACGTCATCTGATGATGCTTCTAGTCGTAACGTTCTTTGTCTTTGCTCTGAGCCTGCAGGATGTTAAGATGGACTAACTTTCGTACGTCTTCATAGTTGGTCACCAGATGGCCCAAATAATTTTCTGCAGTTCCTGCCGGCTGATAAGGCAGTATAGAATCCAGCGGTGTTTCAACTTCCCAGTCATGGACGAGGAAGAACGGGCTGTATCCTGTTGTCTCTTGTCGAGTGGTATTGTAGGCGAAGGTCACATATGGTAGGATGTTGTCCCAAATTTTCTGATCAACGTCAACATACATCGAGATCATGTCAGTCAGGGTCTTGTTGAGCCTTTCTGTCAAACCATTCGTTTGAGGGTGGTACGCCGTGGTATTTCTGTGAATTGTTCCGTTTAGATTATTTATTTCTCGTATGGTCTGAGACATGAAATTCCTTCTCTGTCAGTGATTATCTTCCGAGTGAGGAAATCCGTGTCAAGCGAGGATATCTGAGGGCTCATATTTTATTTGGTTGCAGTCTTCCAGCACTTTTATATATTAACTGTTGGATTAGATAAAAACCCGCACACAAAATTCTTTATTTTGAAAAATTGCAAAAAAAAAAAAAAAAAAAACCTTAGCCGAAGAAAGGCGGTTTTAAAAATTTGAAACGGTACTTTTTTGCAGCATATGTATCCATAATATAGAAAGCGAATTCAACAGAAAATATAGTGAATGAACGTAAAATATTAAAATAGAATTGAATTATTTTGGTAACTAGTCGGCAAAATCATTTTTCTTGATAAAAATTTCAACGAGTGAACACTTTAAAAAACACATGAATACAAGGATACGATGGTGCCTACTCGCCTGCAGTCGCGGGCCATGTCAGCTGACGGGAAGGACCCATTGGATCCCTCCACAAATCCTGGGCCCGTGGCCGAAGAGGTTTCCGCTCCTATGGATAAGTCTTCTCAGGGCAAGACCCCCCAGGCCTCTATTTCCACCCCATCCTACACCTATTCTAGATCCTCTGACTTCTGTGTGGGAAGAGATAAATTCTCTTTTCAATATAAACTATAATGAGGTTAGCGGATATCGCTGCCTTTAATCTCCCTTCCACTAAACTAACTGGGTTGTCTGATTCAGTAAAAGAAGACTTACACCGTTTTTTTTAACGCGCTACAAACTGAGGTATTATGAGTTTTTAAGAGGAATGTCAGGTCTGTTAAAAATGAGGTCATCCTTCTTAAAAACAGGTTGGCTAAGCCTCCCTGTTAACCCCGCTATAAGAAACAGGCACAACCAGCTACTTCTATCATCCAACCTAAAACTAATCAGCCCACAACTGTACACCCTAGAGTGCCAATGCGTTCAACCTACGCGCAGACGCTAAAGAACAGTGTTAATGATTTGAAAATTGCCTCTGACAGCTTGTATTTCGAGGCCATTAGAGTCAAAATTGCCAAGATCCTACAGTTGAAGAGTTGTGATGTAACCGCAGTAACTGGGAAGGACAAAAAAAATTGTCCTTCACTTCCCCAATGCTGCAAAATCAAAGCGGTTTGTGGACGGAATTAAGACTTCCAACATTGACGATCTTAAAGTCCTATCAAACCCGATATTCAAACCCAGATTGACCATTTTCGGCATCCTTGTCGAAAAATCTGAGTCTGTTCTGGTGTCTGAGCTGATGGAAAAGCCTGTGATAGCCCCGCAGTTGATTAATAACAGCGGCGGCTTGAAGCTGTTTATTTTGATTAGGAAGGAAGGTTCGCCTTCCACCGCTATCATTGAGGCTACTTAAGGTATTGAGGAAGCTCTCCTTGCATGCACATTTTAGCAGCCCCGTAAAATAAAGATATTTTCTCTCTCTCCTTGCATGCGGTGGCGTCACTGTTGACTTCCTGTCCCTCAGGCTCGCCTGGGCGATGCGCGTCTTCCCATGTGGTATCTGCGGTATCCTCTCTCACAGGACGCACACTGATGGTAAAAAGTGCACCAAAGCGCCCAAGTGCGTTAATTGTGCAGGTGCACATTTTACTTCTGCTTGTGCGTTCTTAAGAGTCACAGGTGCGGTGACAAGCACAATGCCAACTCCATGATGTGCAAGCACATGCGAGATGCCCAGGATCAGTTCAATATGTTAATGGTCAAATGAATGTTTTCAAGTGCCTACAAATCAATATAAGACGCTCTCAGCCTTGTTTGTATTCAGTATTGAATGATTGTCGTGTGTGTGTGTGTGTGTGTGAGGAGAACATAGATTTACTACTTTTACAAGAGCTCCCAGCCAAGCGCGGAAAAATCCCATCGCTGCCAATCCCATCTAACAGAGTTTGCTATGACCCAATTATAAACTATAGGTTGGGAGCTATGGTCATTGTAGTAAATCCTAGCCTTAAATTTGTCCATTTGTCTCATTTGTCCAGTGTTAATGTCGTGTTTATCATGTGTGAATTAAGTGGTAAATGTATTCTTCTTTGTAAGTTTTACCTTCTGCCATCATGTGACCCCTCCCCTCTTCTAGATAAGATACATTTTAGCCTTAATTCTCTGAACTATGACGAGGTAATTTTTTGCGGCGATCTAAATGTTGAATCTTTTAGGTGGTCGGATAAACCTCTGCTCTTCTGGCATCACTCAACTATGAGAGATCTAGTTGAAAACTTTATTGATGCCAACTATTTGCATGTGCTCAACACGCACGACGCGGTGACGTGGGAGGAGGGCAACTGCTTTTCTTCCATCGACGTCACTTGTGGTAGTGCTGGCTTTGAAAATAGCGTTACTTATTGGCATCCTGAGTACCAGGAGTTGTCTGACCACAAACACCTCCTCTTTAACTTAAATTCCGTTTCCTCTTCACAGGACAACACCAGATTTAAATTAAATAAATTTAGCAAAATATATTTCAGCTTTGGTCGCGCTGACTGGGATAGAGTTTTTGGACATTTTAGCCAAAAAATAGAAAATATTAATTATTTTTTAGAAAACGTGCGTGACTCATCCTCCCTCGACGATGTAATTAATTTACTCGGCGAAGAGATTTTTCACTCGTGTCTAAACGCCATTCAATCCCGTCCCAGAAGTGATAAATACTTCAAGTCTATCTCCTGGTGGAAATCTGACTTGAATCCGCTCAAAAGGGCCACACAAAAGGCACAACGGAGCCGTTAAGAGTGTGCTGGAGGTCTTTTACAAGAGACTGGAGGCCGAAATGTCGCCGTTCGAGGAGACTGGCTAAGAAAGAAGCATGAAATGCAGCTTGCTCGCGTTGCGAAATCAGCCCTTGGGGTGGAATCTACAGTTTCATCAAGTAGAGTTTTAAGTGCAAATACCTCTCAGCCCTCCCAGTTGGTAGCGGCTTTACTGAAGGTCCTCGGAACCTTATTATTTAAATCACGTATTGAAATACTATTTCGGCCGCGTCTCACCCGATATCATGTTAGAACATAAAGATAAAGCAAAGTCAACATATCATTATCTGGTAAGGACCCTTTGTTTACAGGATGTTGCTGACAGCGGATAAGGTGCACTTATCTTCTTCTCCTGGTAGTGATGACATGCCGCCTGTTCTTTTCGTGTAACTAGTTAAACATTTTCAGACGTTTTTTTTCTAAATATTTTCAACGAGTGTTTAACCACTGGCCACTTTCCATCTCCATGGGAGCTGAGGGACGTCGTTCTCGTCCCCAAGCGAAGTGGGGAGGACTTTCTCGTATCACACCGTCCAAACCTAAAACTCTAAGCCAGTTTGGATTTAAGCCATGTAGTTCTACTACAGCCGCATTCTTAAATCTAAAATCTACTTTCACCGGCGCAGACGATTAAAAATAGGAAATCTAGTCTTCTTCTTTCTTTTGATGTCGAAGGCACTTTTAACAACGTGCTCCACTCCAGTATCTCGAGAGCGTTGGACAAAAACGTCAGTCCCAAAAACATTTATCATCTGATAAATACGTTTCTATGTAACCGTGTTGTGAGACTGTCTATGAATGGTTGTACTGTGTCGAGACGAGTTTTCAAAGGATGTTCCCAGGGTTCAGTTCTCGGCCCTCTCCTTTGGAATATTGTCTTTGAAGAACTTCTTAAGCTGGATTACAGGAATAATGTTTTCCCGCAAGCCTACGCGGATGATCTGATCGTAGTGGTCTCGGGATGTCGACCTAGTCAACTTCCCGCGGCCCAACACATCATAGATAGGATCGCTAGGTGGTGCAGTTTGCATAAAGCGTCAGGCTATGGTTCTCCTTAGACCACACGGGAGGCTGCCTGAACCGCGTCGGGATCTGGTTGTCCACGAACGGCCAATCCAATGGTACGACTCAATTAAAGTGCTGGGAGTGAGATTTTATCAACGTCTATCTTTCCACCAGCACGTAGTTGAAGTCTTCGCCAAGGTCCGCGGCATGTTGCCGCCTTTGCCGGCATCCGCTATCTCAACTTTGGTTTTGGTTATTGCGCCTTGAGAGAACTCTGTTTTTTTCAAGTGATTGTTCCTGTCATTGCCTACGCCTCGGCGGTATGGTTTTCTAATCTTTCTCAGCGCTTCTTAAATGCTTTAGCTCAAAGGCCTTCCCTAGTGAGAGCTTGTAGAGCTTTCAGTCCAACCAGCAACACTGCTCTTATCTCCTCCCTCTCTAGAGTTATTCCTCTCGATCTGGGAATCGCGGCTAAAACTGAGCTAAACTTGAAAAAGTATGGATTGGTTGACGCTGAAATTCCACTCTAGCCTCCTCCCTCCCTTTTTACATCCTCTCCCTTACCCCCCCCCCCCCCCCCCCCTATTACTTCGCTCTCAGCAATATTATATTACGGAGTTGGCGCCGACGTGTACAGGTTATCTGGTCTCGATTGTGCACCTGAAATGCGTGAATCTCATGTCCTGTCCCCTCATTGTTCTGTATTTTAGGCGGAAGCACTTGGATTGTGTAAGGTAATTGAAAGCAGGAGTACTTGGCGAGCCTGCCTGGAGTTCCTAAAGGCCTAGGATAGACGTAAGCCACGCTGTCCGCGCGGAGGAATCTTATCACCCGAGTGACTCGGACTCCTCACCTCATGGTTAACACCGGTCATTAGCGGCCACTCGTAAACGCAATTCTGACATGTGCCCTTGCTTAAGATCTGTTTCGCGACCTGCCCTGCGTATGTGATCGTCCCCTAACGCTGTCTCTGTAACCCCACGACAGAGGGAAAATGGTTTGGCGATTTGACGGCGCGGACCGATCGGGAAATCGACTTACGCAGCGATCCATTTGAACGCGTTATGCAATCTCTGGTGTACTTTCGTGGTTGGTTGTCTTAGTACTGGTATACTCTCTACTAATCCTTGATAAAATAACTCAATTTCAATTTTTTCTATATATAGCCTTAATTATTTTTATTTTACCTGAAAGATTTTTATTTTTATTTTTACAAAAAGAAAATTTATCTTTTCCCAGCACCTGTTGAATTATTCCCGTTTTATTTAATCTTCTTATCTAATCAACACCTGTATTTCTCTTCACTTCCCTGGCCTGGGTAATCTAACTTTTTTAAAAAAACCTTGGTGGCGTGCAGCTCCTTGGTACTTTGCTACAGTGCATTGTAGTTTGTCTGCTTGCTATATCCATCGAAAATCATACACTTTGGTTAGTAGCCCGTGTGTGTTGAATTATATTCTCTCTATCAATCTTTAGAAAGGCAGGGGTGTCAAAACTAATGGCTTTATCATCGAATGATGAAATTTCAAAATGGAATGACAGGATAAGTAAGAAAATTAACTGTATTTTCCAGGAGAGATATGCCCTTCTAGAAACGGTTGAAAAATGGGAGAGCCTGAATATTAGGACATCTTGCCCTGTATTCTTGGTAGTTCTCTACAATTTTAAAGAGGGCTATGTAGGGTAGTTTCAGATGAAGTGCCAGAATGGAATCCGTGGAAAATGCAATCAAGATTATGATCCTGGAAAGGAAGCTCTGAGAGGACAAATATACTGCCCACCGACCGATTATATGTTGAAGAAATATAGATAATGCCTAATGAAAAAGCAATGGCGTCTAAAAAAGACAGTTGGCGTACTATTTTCTTATGTTTAATTCTTTATTTGTCTACTTTCTTAAGTTTGAACATTAGATTATTTGAACTCTTTATGTTAGGGTAGCGTGTGATTGCATATTTCCCAGGCTCTTAGGTCGCGTATATCAACTTAGGGGAAATTAGGAATAACAGCTTTCAGAAGACAATTATGAAGATCAATAAGAAAAGCCTTATTATCAAATATCATTTCAGTACTCATAGTTAAGGTGCCTAAAATATTTTTGCGGGATCAAATTTTTTTGTTGATTTTATAGAAAGTGTATAAAGTGATATTGGCAGTCAACAATAGATGATATAATCTCCAATTAACAATTCGATCGATTTCACCACTTAGGATGAATTGTGTCGACGACTTAAGCAGAAAAGGTGAGGCTATTTGGAAACTCCGCGTTCTATGTGTGGATATTCTGATATCATGATCGCCGAGAATTTCAACGATTGGAAGAAATTGTAGTTTGGCCGCACGCGAAGATATAATCTATTATAACCAATCAAGGTTAAGAATTCAGGATATCTTGTATTGATTTTAATAATATTGTTGGGGTTTAACGCTATTAGCAAGGAACATTCTTCTTTAAAGAAGCCTCACTAAATTTCCATTGAATAGAGCTTCAGGCGCAATAGAAGCCACTTGGAGCTAGATTTGTGAACAAATTCCTCGTTGAATTTGTCGTATTAAATTCCGAGTCCAGATATATCGTGCTTTCCCTTTCCTTTCAAGATATTGCCGTTAAACGGACAGCTTTACTTATTTAGGTTAAATTAAACAAAATAATTCCTCATAACATTTTCATACCATTAGAACATTTTTGTGTTCTTTAAAGTTTATATAATTGTTGGAAATTTACCACATTAAAAAGAGTGAGAGAAAAGGTTTGAATAGCAAAAATAAGAATATTTTATTATATTCCACCTGTAACTTTATTATATAGAAATATATGATCATTTGAACCAACAACCCCTTATTGGTGTGAGCGCACACATAGGACTATAGTTACTTCGGTTTAGGAATGGTACATTGGATGGGGAGATGGATTAAGGGAAAGTCCAGGGACTGCTGGTTAATCTGGTAGCATGGCAATATAACTTTTATGACTCCAGAATATCGACTCTTCTGCTGTGCTCTATGCTCACAAAAATCCCAGATTATATGGTAATGGTGACGCCAGAGAGGGCTGTTGTCCGTCCGTGTCCAACTAAAGACTGACATTGCCGATATGTTTACTTCCTCCCTCAGTTATTTGGACAATGTTCACGACCTGTTTTCGACCTTTCCCGGTTCCTACCCTTCTTTTCCGGTGTTCCTTTTTATTTACGCCATTTTAAAGTTACATCAGGTTTGGCCTTTCTACGTACAACATTGTTCTATACAGCCTATAATTATCAATTATATAAAATTATATTTACCCTTTCATACATGCCTTCCACTGATGGAAATACTCCGACATCGATGTAGCGCCAAACTTCTTCCCCAAGAGGAAAAAAGTTGATGCGTTGGTTGGCGTTGCCCCCATCTCAAGACCTAGATGACACTTGCAGAAGTCGTGTTCGCAACATCTGATGTCTTCATGAAGGATGAAGCCGAAGATCCAGGCCTGTAGATCCGAGGACACCTCGCAGTAAATGAGCACCTCCCGGAACAAGGAGCGTACAAATCGGCAATTCCAATATCTGTGGATCAGCGATCCGTCGCTAGACATACAGGCGGTATAGTTAGCACGCCTCGAGGTATAATGATCTTGATGAGATAGCGCATTAAAGGCCAGCCAGATGTCTATATTTTGCTCAGAGAAGCAGTTGAGACGTAGATTGACTCAGGGGATGGATCCACGCTACCAGTTCTCCGATAGGTTAAGCTTGCAAGCCGTGCCGAGTTTAATATCCGGCGCGTGCTCTGACTTGGATGAGTGTAAGAGGACGTCATTAACCTCGGAAGGACGATGGCATTAACTTCGCGCTCCGTTCGAAGAGCTGGCGTTTTCCTGCAGTATACGCTGACAAAAGGCTCCAGGAGCTGCGCATTCTTGAGGAGCACACCAGGGTCGCCATCATCGGAAGTCGGGTCGACGCGCGTCGTGCTGTAGGGCTGCCGTCTCAGCGTCGCTCGCTTCAGCATTGGAGAAGGGCCTTTGCTACGCCGCCTCGAGAGGATCTGGAGCGGTGGTTGCGTGGTCTCCTATGCGGATGAAATCATAGTCTTAATCAGAAATGACGTTCAGTTTGATCTCGTGCCCCTGATCTTCGAATAGCTCCGTATGGCCTCCGGGATAGCAGTCAACTTCGGCAAAGGCTGCGGGCTTGGTGCAGTTCCTGGAAGCACCGGACGGATTCTACTCTGGAAATCTCCTCGGCATCCGAGACGCTGGCTTTCCTGGGGTGCGCGATCAACGCCGGGAACATCGTCGTATTCCAGACCTTCCACAGATGGGGCGGCTAGATCAAGCTATAACGAGGTGGTCTCTTTTCACTCGCGGTCTGTCGCTGGTGTGTCGTGCCCGCGCGGCCAACATCCTGGTCCTGGGTTCTATGCTGTACAATCTCCGTTCCACCTGACACCATCATCGGCCGGCTGCAAGCGTGGCTTGCGCGCTTCGTGTGGAGAACGAGCCGAGTCTCGTGGCTTCCAGCGGGCATCCTGTTGTGTCAAGGCTTCGAGGGTGGCGTCGGCTTGTTGGGCATCGCGGGACAACTTTGGCTCGCCTGCTTGAAGGCGGTACAGGCCTTTCTGAGCAGCGCCGTCATCGGCTACTCTTGGCTGGTTTATGCAGCCGGGTGTGGCTGACCCTGCCGGCTCCTGACATCTGGCTCTCACCAAGGAGGAGGAGAAGTCTGCCGAGCCTCCTGGAGGCCGCGTCCTTGAGATGGACCACCGGGTTCTGCACACCGCTAGCCTGAAGTCCCTGCGTCTTCGAGGCGACAACAGGTTTCTGCAGCCGCCAGACCTGCTGGTTCCGGAGCGTTTGCTAAGATCGTCTGTCGGAGATTTCTCAGATAGTCCCCCCTGCCATAGCGCGCTCAGCCCCTGGGGGATTTCTGCCAGCTTCTCCTGCAGGATAACTTACTTTTTTTTAGCTGAAATGGTGTTGTCAACTATAGTTCCAATAAGTTCTTGTATGTGTTAGTTTTTTGTATATTGAGATCGTAATAATGTTATTATTGTATGTTAAGTTCATGTCCAGGAAATTGATTGATATATTGTTATCTACTTGTTATTGTTTCTTAACCCCTTGTGTAAAGATTAGACGAATTCCATGAGTTCATGCTCCTCGAACTCTTTTATGATAAGCAGCGGCCTCTCCCAAAGGTATTGTTTAGTGCATCTAATGCAAGCCAAAATGTGTTCTGAGCTGCAGGTGCCAAGCTACATTTCGGGCACAAGTGGGGTAGATTTTCTTATTATCTTATATCTTCAATGGCTTGAGATGGCCTGTTCTAAATCTTGTTAGTGTTGTTTGATGCTGTCTATTTCTGAAGTACAGAGCTCCTCCTGGGTACACTCCACTGAACCAGCTGTGCTTAGGTGGGATCCTCCAGTTCTTGTTTATTTTTGTTTTGGCTACTGTCTCTATTTCTTCAAAAGTAAGTTTATTTTTCCATGGCAAGTGTTCTCTTGTGCCTTTTTTCGCTAGCGCATCAGCAGCTTCATTGGCTTTAATGCCAACGTGTGAGGGTATCCATTGAAAGTGAATTTTTGAGTTTTTTGAGAGTTTTTGTAGATAACCAATTATGTTACTGCTTACTTTATCTCTTAGTTCCCCTGTGTGACTCAAGTGTTGTATGACACTTCTACTATCAGTAAGGATTCAGATTTTCTTTTAATAATTAGTATTTCTGATGGATTTTAAGGCTTTCATAGATGGCTATAAATTCTGATCTAATACTGACCAAAATATCTAGGTTTCTTCTGTTTATTTTCTCAATGCCATTTGTGGTTTCAATGAGTCAGCCACTGCCAGTGTGTCCCAACTCGTCTCTGCTACCATAATTAAATTTTTAGGAATGTTATTAATTATTTCTAACGATAATTGTTTTAAGTATTCTGGATTTTGGCATTGTTTGTTGGTGGGTTCATTTAAAGTGGAATTAAAAATAACATTTTGTAGTGGTTCGTATGGAGAATTTTTTCTACTTTATTTTTTTTCAAATCCATTTCTTTTGTCTAGGTGAAGAAGGCCTTTTTTGAGTCTTAGATTGGATTCCCAATAAAGTATGTAATTGAAAGTCTTGTGCTTGTTTCCATAACTCTTGATATTTTTTTATATATTTTGGCAGATTGTAGCTTCTTCTATCCTTTAAGGGCATGATGATTGCCTCGTAAAATACAATATCATTAGGGCAGGTATTTCGAAGACCTGTAATAATTCTAGCTGCGCTTAGTTGTATCCTTTCCAGTGATTTTAGATTTGTTTCAGATGCTGTACCATAGATTTGATCTCCATATTCCAAGATAGGTCAATTTAGAGATGTTATCTACTTCCATAGAGTAATTGATATCAGGACATTGAAAGAATTCAATATTTTTTGTTTACTTCCCTTATTAATAAATAAAATGGAGTCAACTACATATATTTTGAAATAATAAATATCAATTATAAGTGAATTTATAGCTTTGAATTCTAATTGGCCTATAGTGATACAAGCTGCATTTGTGATAAACTTCAACTTGGACTTTGTAATAAAATCGTTTCAATATTTCAATCTCTCTCCAAAATCAGGACGTCCAGTCTCATGAATCAGTGAAGAAAACATCGTTGCAGTCATTTGCACATTCTTGCACCAGGGATTCATACCATTCTGCAATATCATTTACACGCGTATAAAGTTTGTTTCCTCTGGGTGTCTCTTGCCTCATGATGAACTGACGACAGGTCTTTCATGGTTCCGAGAGATGCTCAAAAGGTTTGATAATGGATAATCTCTTTACGTCAAGAGCATCATAACAGGTGATAAAAATGGCTCTGTTATTTTTTGTGTGCCTATTAAAGCCTTGAAAAAAGCGTGAGCCTTTAAAGTGGAAGTTAGACTGTGTCTGTGCAAAAATTCAGTTGCGTAAAGATAATAATGTCAGATGTTTACTGTCAGAGGAGTAGTGTGGTGCGTGTGTGGGGCTTGGAAAAAAAATACAGTAGCTGCCGATTGGTACACAAATGAGTGCCTAGAGTTATTAAACCTCTCTCAAAAAGTCTTTGCCACGTTCAAAAGTTTCCACCTGCCCCTTTCACCATGACAATCCAGCTCACCATTCAAAGGTCGCACCTATTACACTGGTCAACAACATTTTTGCCCAAGAGAACCTGATCGTGTTTCTAGTATAACTTCTTATGCTGAACTCAAAAATCTAATCAGAAATTTTCCATCACCCATGGTTTTTGCGTGACAGCCTCTTTTTTTTTTGGTATAGGGATAAATACAGCAAAAAATATTACGTAAGCATTTTTGCATAAACCTTATTACATTACACTGGTTTATCAAAAATTATTTTTCTTTGTCCCAAAAGAAACAGCATCTTATCTAAATTTAACGCTTTGTGCTGATTCCAAATATACCATTAGTTCTTTTCTATCACGCAAGATTTTTGAGATACACCTACTTGAAATTTGGAAATGTTTTTAATATATAGGCCTATATGAAGGAAATATATTTATTTTATTGAAAAGTAGTGACAGTGGATTTTCTTCTATACTTTGCTTGTGGTAAATCCCTCTTGAGTCTCCAGCAGTAGTCAGCAAGCATAACGGGACTCCATTTACCTTGGTACCGCTTCTCCATGCTTGATATATCTTGATGAAACCTCTCACCATGCTCATCGCTAACTGTACCAAGATTGTATGGAAAGAAATCCAGATGTGAAAGCAGGAAATGGATCTTGAGAGACATGTTACATCCCAGTGCCTTGTAGGAAAGCAACAGATCATTAACTATGTCTCGGTAATTTTCAACCTTGACACTTCCTAAGAAGTTCTTGCAAACGTTTCTAAAGGAATTCCATGCTGCTGCTTCAACTTCATCCAAACTATTTTGAAAATTTCCATCCTGCAGCAATTCTTGAATATGAGGTCCAACGAAAATGCATTATTTAATTTTCGTATCAATTATGCTAGAACATTTTTGTTTTAGGTAGGCAAATCCACTGGCATATCGATCCATTGCCTTGACAAAGTTCTTCATTAATCCCAGTTTAATATGTAATGGTGGTGAGTAAATATTTTCTGAATCGGTCAGGGGAGGATTCACAATATTTTTATGCCCTGGAGTAAAGATTTCACGGTTTGGCCAGCTTTTTTTAATGTAATGCCTTTCCCTATCTCTGCTCTCCCACCCACACAGAAAACAACAAAATTTTGTATATCCAAGCTGTAATCCACGCAAGAGAGCAATGACTTTCAAATCGTAGCATATTTTCCAACTGTATCTTTCATATTCTATCTTTTTCAAAAGCAGTTTCATGTTTTCGTAAGTCTCTTTCATGTTGCATGTGTTATTGGCACTGATGGGAACCTATTTCCGTTGTGAAGGAGAACAGCTTTCAAACTAAATTTTGAAGAATCAACGAATAAATGCTACTCTTCTGTATCATGGTCATGGCCAAGCGCTTCCGTTAGACTAACAACATCATTGCAATATACTAAATCATTCTCTTGTGAAAAGAAGTCTTGAAATTCATCTTGACGCTTGCGAAAAAAGCATACTTTTGTGCCTTTATGCAGCAGATTCCAGCCTTTTAACTTAGAGCCTAAAAGTCCACACTGTTTTTGGATAAATCTAAATCACGTACGAGGTCGTTCAAATATCCTCGGGTTAACAAATGAGGTTCAGATGAAGCACCTGCTTCAAAATTTGTGTCATCCGACTGTTGCTCTCGTCTATCTGAATCATCGTCACTAAATATTACATTTTCAGGAGGCTGTGGCACAGGTAAAATATCACTATGAGGAACCGGTCTCATAGCAGAAGGCAAATCTGGATATTCAACTGTATGTCTTGATTTGGATGAAATACCTGTAGTCTTTGTCAAACAAAAATAACCTTCTGAAGAATGGTCTTTGAGTTCCCTCCATATCATTGGAACAGCAAAAGGCATATGACGTTCACCTTTAATCCACCCTGTAAGACGTCGAGCACAAATTTCACAACAATAATGAGGGGCCCAAATCTTATCTTGGTCACCGACTTTACAGCCAAAATAAAGTTGATAGCACTTTTTGATGAGCGGTGTAAAGTTTCGCCTTTGAACTTTGAAAGTTAATTCCCCACAAATGTAACAGAAAACATCAGAAATATTAATGCAACATCTCGTCATATTGACACAGTCTAGTTCACACGATTTATAAAAATAAATCGATAGAGAAGAATAAACTGATAACTTCAAATTTACCTTTCACTTCTGATGCAAATCTATTAAACAAATCGTTAGGTTCAATTTAAATATATATATTAAAACTCTTATTCAGAAAATAGCATTCCAGAGCTTGTCGTTATTTTTGAGAGTTGAAAGCAAAGCAGATTGCATTAGAAAATAAACATATTTAATTAAAAATTTAATAATTTGTTATTCAAATTAATATTTGTGATTCTTAAAGAGCAAAATTTAATTAATAAAATAAAATAAAGCTTTTGGCTCCGCATATCAACTCTTCTTGTCAAAATAAAGCGCTAGCTTATGTAATGATGTTTACTTAAAAAAGGCTTACTTAACATTTTCTGCATTATTACTGTATATACTAATTTATAGAAAAAATGGTTATCCTGCAAGAACTATGGGTGATGGAAAACTTCTGATTTCATTTTTGAATTCAGCATGAAAAGTTACATTAGAATCAACATCAGGTTTTCTCCGACAAAAAAAAAAAGTTTTTTTGTAGACCTGTGTTATTTGTTACGTACAAGGCTAAATATTTTAGAATATCCTCCCTACATTAAGGAATCCACACTGTTCAACTCTCCTATATTCCCTCATTTAAAGAACGGGCTAGAAGACCTGAGAGCATTGGACGACGTATGCGTCCTACTCCCAGAAGAAATGTAGAATAGTTGGTTTCGAACGATGAAGAAGTGTATAAACTATATAATGTTAAGTATTTTTAATTATTGTGAAAATGAAGTCATATTAAAAAAACTATCCTAGTAATTTTTTAAATGTAAAAAATTGTGTTTGGCGCAGGGATGGAATGAGCGCTCTGCTCCTGCTGGCTGCGTCGCTATCCACTGTGGCCCGGGGCGAAGAGCTGCTGCCCGTCCACGCCATCTACCTCTGCAACTACTCGGGGCTGTCCTGCGGCACCAGCACGGAGGCGCCGTCCCTCTCTGACTATGTCTGCTTCTGCCACATGTTCTCCTCCCAACTGCTCATGCTCTTCTACACCAACGTCATCTTGATCGTCTTCACCTTCCTGTCGCTCATCTTCCTCCTCTGCCTCAAACACCAGGCTTGGAGCAATCACCAGCGGCTGAGGGAAGCCCACAGCTGTTTCGGCTGTGCGGACATTGAGCCCAGCGATCTGCGCCATAGCTTCGCAGAGTTGAATGACCGATAATCTGGAGCATTTTTAATAAAAGACCTTTCAAAACATTTAAACTTGAAACCTTATACACTAGTGTCCCAAAAAAAAAATTGAAATAATTCAAATATGTAAATTTGGGTCATTCTTTAAAGCGTTCGCTTGCGTGCCCTTTTTATCCAGCTTTATAATTTTATTTAAACAACATTTCTTCCGTTTTATCTATCCATAGAACGTCATTGATGTTTAGAAGACGCATTGAAGTGGAGGGCCATTGGTAGAATAGAGGCAGGCCAGTCCCAAGCAGAAGTTGCAAGATGGCTCGAAATGTCAAGTAAAGTGGTTTCGAAACTATGGAAACAATTTCAAGAAACAGGAGACATCTCCAGAAGAGAAGGACAAGGTCAACCGAGAATCACAACCTCATCAGAAGAACGTTATCTGAAGTTTACAGCCAAACGTAACAAAACAATGACAGCCAGACAGTTAACAATTGAGCTCCTATAGGCCACAGAAACTACAGGCTCAGCCACACGAACTATAATATCAAGGCAAACAGTTTACAGAAGACTCAACGAGTCTGTACGGCATCCAGATACATCCCTTTTCACGATACCTTGATAAAAATGTCAAAACACGCGTTCTAGCAAGATGTAGCCGAATGCAATTTTAATTGGCACCAAGTTATTGCGCGTCTTTAATAATAATAAATATTTTCTTCAATACCAAAGGCATCCTTCGAAATGCTGCCTGTTCAAAGATCATTTTTATCAGCGTTACAGAGGGACATCCTTCGAAGTTCTGCCTGTATAGTTTTTCTCGGCGTTACTAGGATGATTGCGTGTCTCTCAAGTTATTTTCGAACTTAAATTTAGACTGTTAGTTCATGACATGTTAGCCAAGAATGAGGCTCATCAAAATTGTATGAAAATTGGGAGGAAGCTAGTTAAGACTGAAGCTATTAGTTTTTGAATAATAATGCTTAGATCAAACCTTAGAAATATATATGTGTTACTGCTGCCACACACTGTAGCTTACATTGTGGCAGAATCGCGGGGAAGAGGCCCCGATCTTGTGACTGAATTTCTTGTCGAAATTCCTATTATTTCTATATATATATTTACTATATATTCTATATATATATAATTATGAACATTTAATATCCCAAAATTATATAACATTGTTTATTATTTATCAAATTGTAGGGTGTTTGATATAGCCTTCATATTAATATATTTATGCAGCTCTATATATTTGGTAATTTGAACCAACAACCCCTTATTGGTAAATATAACAAGATTGTCGTGTTGTATAATAGAAACACCTCTGTAAATAAATATACGCATGATTGACATGTGCCCTTGCATCACAATATGTAATATACTCTGTAAAAACTGAGTACAATAATATAAAACTGTGTAATAGAAGAAGAGTTGAGCTAAATAGCAAAGATTGAGATATAGAAGTCTAACAACATGTAAGAACGAGGCTTAAATATGTAGGAAGTTGCCAGGAAGTCGTTTAGAGTGTACAATGACATCTCTTCCGTGATCCACGCCCTTTTTGTATCCGCTGAAGGGTCAGTACTTCCTCATCGAGAGGATATATAAACCTCCGCAAAGCCGGAAATATATAGTCACTTCCACATCCGCGGAAGCCCTCGTCAGTGGTCCCCATGGTTCGAGCATGTCGCCGTAGACCAGTAAGAACTCTTCTTAAATATCCATCTTTTGCTCCTAGATCGACTCTTTCTGTTCAAGGAACTTTCTTAGTACAACTGTGTCTCTTCGCTTTGTGTATAGACAATCCCAATTCTTCCATTCTGCCTCGACTGCCTGTACTCTGTGAGAACTGTTAAAGGTCTTCCAAGGTGCAGAAAGGTACTGGAAAACTCTCCACACCCTGACTGTCTCTCTCGGTTACTACAAGATTGAGCCTCTCGGTTACCACATACTAGTATACATGCAAATTTTTCAAATGGTGTTTTTAGTAGTTTTGATGGAGACTAGTAGCTAACACAAATTTATATTTTGAGGAATAGATTTAGTATTTTTATTTTATTTATTTATTATTTATTTGTGAAAAGTGAATTACAAATTCCTCGTGGAGAGAGAGAGAGAGAGAGATATATTAAAGATAATGATGATTATAATGGTGTCAATGAATAATCATGAAATATGAACATAACTTTAAAGACGCAGTATAGAACCTCTCTGTAAAAGACACCTAATTGCAGTGCCAAAGTGACCTTTAAGGAGAAGTGTCCTCTTACTAGAGAGTTGATAAATAGTAAAAATGGCAATTTTGCAAAATGAAAACTGTCCTTTGTAGAGAGGTGTTCTCTAGCGTGGGTGTTCTCTCATGGAGGTTCTACTGTATTTTAAAATATGTCAAGATTCTTCTGGAGTGGAGAGAGAGATGTTTGGCCAAAATAATTATTAGGGAAAAAAAGAAAGGCCGCCAGGAGGCGAAACTGACCGGACCTGTGTCGCTAGGCTCCGATAGTTCCGGTAAATATTGTTTTAAATTTTCAGTTTACCTATTGTATAATTTATAAAAGTTATATAAATTGTTTAATTTAAAAATATTTTAACCTTTTAAATTGGCAATCACTGTTCAAAATTTAGGAGATTTCCCTTTTTTGTTTTTGTTTTATTGTCATTTTTGAAATACTTTTCCATTGTTGTTTTCGCACAAATATGCAAAAATAGAATATGGAAATAATTATTCAAACTTTAAATGATAATTTGGATGAAATTTATGACTATTTTGACAAAAAAGTTCAACAAAATCAAAAAAATCTAACTAAAAATGATATTACATTTTTGTCAACTATGGTTAGGCAAACCAAGGATGGTATTTCAACTTTAAAAGAAATAAATAACCAAGATATATTGGAACTAATGAAAACAACAATTACTGATGTTATGGATCAAAAACTGAAAGGGATCCAAGATGAACTAGTTAAAACAACTCCAACATATGCTCAAGTAGCTCGTACAGAAACATCACAAGATTACATTTAAAAAAAACAAAATTTACATAAGGAGTTCACAATAGTGGCAACACCTATAAATGTGGAAGATAATACAAAAATGTATCAAACTATATCAAGCAAAGTTAAAAAGCTTAGGGACGAAGGAAAAAAAATAAAGATTAACAAAATTATAAATGCTAGGAAATCTGTAATAATAAAGACCCCTACAGAATCAGACGTGGAATCTCTAAATGATGAGTTAGGCAGGGCAGAGGAACTCGCTAATATTAGCAAAATTTATATCCCCAAACCAAGAGATCCTACAGTAGTAGTTAAAAATGTTAATAAACTTACAGAAACCTCTAATTTTACTAAAACAATCTGTAGTATGAACCCTGAATTAAATGAAATGGAAAATGATATCCATGTTCTGTTTAGCATGAAATCGAACACGCCCCACCACAACATAGTTCTTAGGGTTTCTCCAAAGGTTTACCAGATCCTTAAAAATATGAATAATAAATTATATACAGACTTTGAACGCTGTTTTGTGGAAGATAAGATTCTGGTAAAGCAATGTCAGAGATGCCTTCAATTTAATCCCAACCATAAATTGGCCGATTGTACTAACGTCGAGATATGCAAATTATGCGGCGCGCAAGGAATTCATGACTGTTCAAAAATTTGCAATTGTTATAACTGTCTAAAACATCCTAAATTTAGAAACTCGCCGAATCATAGAGCTAATTCCTCGGACTGTCCTCTATACAAAATACAGATAGATAGAATTATCCAACGAACGAGATATCATCCAACCGACAATTAGGCAAATTTCGCAGCTGAGATTATTGTTTATTTAGTTTGAATATCATGCAGGGAAAAGGAATTAAATGTTTACAACAAAATGTAAGAAAAAGTATCTTGGCACTGAATGAGCTTCAAGCTTCTATAAAAGACAACCCACCAGATATCATCCTAATACAGGAACCTTATCTGATTGATAGAGATGTAATTTTCGATTTAGAATCTCAAATAGTGCATTCAACAACAGATGAACAAATATACACTGCAACGATCTTTATGAATAAGTGTTTAAAATACAATAAAATCAATAAATTCACAAACTCCTTTTGTACAACCACCTCTATAAATTCAGCGGAATCAAATAGTGTTATTGCAAACTTTTATATTCATCCACATAGATTTAATGACACTCATCAAAAATTTATCAAGGAGCTTCTAGATACCTACAATCAACAACCTATTATACTATGTGGCGACTTCAATTCTAGACACCCAGTCTGGTTTGATCCGACGACTAATTCCAATGGTTTCAAATTCTACTCCATCATAGATGAACATAGCCTATTTATCCATAATCTTAAGATACCCACCTGCCGAAATTCAAGCATTATAGATCTTACGATTTCAAACAAAAAATCAATAAGTTTTGTACAAAACTGGAAGACGACTATTTTGACGAGCATTTCAGATCACGTTGCAATAACCTTTGACATTTATCATAATTTTAACAGGCAAAGGACAGTTCAAAACTCAACATGGAAATTTATAGAGAAAGATGCTGATTGGAAAACATTTACCGAAAAAATTTCAATACAAGATGTAGATAACATTATCACCAAGATAAACCACGCGTCAACCATCGAAGATATTGACAACATTGTAAAGACTCTCACACAAATAATTAGAGAGGCAGCTTATCTGTCCCTAAATGTCAAGACAAGAAGCGGAAATCATAAAACAAATACATACTGGTGGGATGGGAAGTTGGAGAAATTGAAAAACGATTTCCACTATATTAGAAATTTGTACCATCGGCATGGAGCGATCTATGAAAAGACCTATAAATCAATGAGAAATAAATATTTAAATAAAATTAAAAAGGCAAAAAGACCGAGTTGGAGAAATTTTATAGAAGAAAGTCATTCAACTAACGCATTTGGTAATGCTTATAGGATTTACAAGTTATTGAGATCAAAAAATAGAAATTTAGGATTACCTCTAATTGATAATTTACCAGATAATTTAAAGATCGACAAAATAAAAAGTTTAATGAACGATCTATTTCCGGATGATATTGTAGGTTTGGATAAAGATGATCATATTTTGATTAGAAATTATACTCCTAAAAATAAAAATAAAAGTAGTGTTCATATCGAATCTAAGGAAATAGAGGAAACAATTTTAAAAACTAATATTAAAAAAGCACCGGGCCCTGATTACATTAGTAACAATATGATCAGACAAGCTAAAATAAAAATAATCCCAATTCTGCATCAATTATTCAATAAATGTATAGAAATGGGATACTATCCGGATGAATGGAAAAAATCATTCTTAAAAATAATTCCAAAACCAGGCAAAACGAGTTATGAAGTAAATAAAAGTTATAGACCTATATCATTGACATCTAATCTATCTAAAACATTTGAGAATATAATAAAAAATAAATTAAGTAACTATTATTTAGAAAATAATCTAATGAGCTCAAGGCAGCATGGCTTTATGAAATCTAGATCAACTATTACTGGAATGGAAAAAATTATAGAAACTATATTGAAACATAAACAAAAAGAATTGACTTCCTTGATAGCTATAGATATAGCTGGTGCATTCGACAATGCATGGTGGCCTGCGATTATAAAACGAATGGATAATGACAACGTTCCCTCAGATTTAATACGGATCATAAAATCTTATTTGAATAAAGAAAGGGAGGTGAAATTTACATACGAATCAGAAACTTTTTATAAGAAAATAACTAAAGGATGTCCACAGGGTGGACCTTTATCACCACTTCTGTGGAATATTTTGCTAAATGATTTGTTGATAAATTTCGAATCAATTAATGCAGATATTATATGTTATGCAGACGATGCTACAATAATTTGCTGGAATAAGACTATTGAAGGACTAAAAACCGCAAGTGAACACACCTTAAATTATGTGATCCAATGGTGTAATAGAAATAAATTAACGATCAGTACAGAGAAAACTAATTTGCTATACCTGCATAACAGAGAAAAAATACCTATCGAGGTTAATAACAATATAATCAGGCCGGTCAAGCAAGTAAAAATTCTGGGAATGAAATTTTCAAATCACAAATGGAAAAATAAAGTTAACTTTACTCCACATGTAAATGATATTCTGTGTAAGGCAGGGCGTATGAAAAATTTATTATGTTCACTAAGCGGCAACGTGTGGGGTTTAGATACACAAAAGAGGTTAACTTTATATAAAACTATAATAAGGCCTGTACTTACATACGGATCAGAAATTTGGCTTAAATATTTAAACAATCGTTCTAAACAAAAACTGAATTCCATGCAGTACCAGATCATTTTATGGGCAGTTAGAGCTTATAAAACCACATCATCTAACTGTGTGCATAGTTTGGCAAAAATTCCACTCCTAATAGACTATATAGAATCTAGAATAATCAAATATGATCTAACTCATCTGTCCACTGAAGATATAATTACTTATGAACCCCATTCTCCAAGTATAGTTAAATCATTCTTACACGCAAAAATGAAGGAAAATTTTGACAATACTAATGAAATTTTCAGAAGCTTTTTCGTGTCTGGAATCCCAAGATTTTTCCGTCCAAATTTTTATAATATCCAATTCATTACAGATCATGGTAATTTTGGGAAATTTTTGGCAACTATCGGCGCGGTGAAGGAACCAGGATGCTTCTGCGGAGGTGAAATTCAGGACTCAAAACATCTACTTATGAATTGCCCAATTTTCCGGGTTTATAGAGAAGACAAATTTGGTCGTATTGGACGGCTTGATGAATTTGTAGGCAATAAAGAGAGGTGCAAAAGTTTTGATCAATTTTGCAAATTTATTTACAACTTTCTTTTAAATTGGAAAAGGGAGAGGGAAAATTAGAAGGAAAAGAATTGCGATGCCTGCTTTGTGTGTTTTGCTTTGTTGTTTGTTTTTCTCTTCGGACAATTTTCTTTGTTAATTATGTAAAATAGTGAATTGAACAGGATTGTATATAGCCGATTTGTTGTGATGTAGAGAGAGGTCTCGACGCAAATATCCCTGAGTTTGGGATATCGCGTTTCATGATGTTAATAAAGTAATATTAAAGAAAGATTATTTGCTAATAAAATAATTAAAATTAATAAGCCGCATGACCTGAGCAATGCCCGGGATTTATTCGAGTGAATTTCAACATATACTGTATGTATAAAATAAAATGATATTTTTTAATATCAAACATTTATTTTACAAGTAATATCCGGTTTCTATTGGTATCTTTCCAATTGAATGCTTTCCCATGAAAAATGCTTTAACAAATATTATTCATTATATATATAACTAGCGGATGTCTACCCGGCTTCGCCCGGGTTTTATCCGAGTGAAAGTTGGCCTAACGAATATTATTGATAGTAATATTCCAAAACACACACAGAATATTATGATTATAATGATAATAATATTCGTTACATTTAATATTTGTATAATATATAAAATATATTTTTCGAGCAAACATATCCATTCTCTCTACTGAATAGATTTTTAAAAAGATATTTATATAAATAAAAATATCTAGAGATATATACTATATGGTCTTAGCCAAAAGGCCGAAAACGATATTTTATATATAGAGATGTCCTGGCTTCGTGTGTCTTCTGCTCGAGTGAATGTTTCGCTGGTAGAATTTTGTTCCTGCCCACTAAAAATTATTATCTGGCTTCGCCCGTGGTCTGCTTTAGTATATATTTCCCTAAACAATTTTGTTTATGTCAATCAAGCATGATACAGCAATATTGTTATAATTATTTCTGACTAAAAAATATTGTTGCTCACTACTTGGCTAATTATAATTTTTCTTGGTTGAAAGTGCGACAAAAAACTCTTCCAGATTTAACTCTCTGTCCTGTTCAAATTTCAGCGAGATTAATTACATATTGAGGGCGTGCATAGCCGACAAACATATATATGTTCCTGGCTTCGCCCGGTTTTTACCCGAGTAAAAGTTTACCTAACGAACATTTGTTAAAACGATTCTAGCAAACATCCAATCCCTACTGAATCTATACTTGTCAATACTCTCGATAATTTGCAATTTTTTCCCGGTCCCTTGAAAAATACTCGATAAGTTGAATAAAATAAATATTAATTGGTCCACTCGGTAATTTGAGTTGAAGGAATAGTATCTTGCCACAAACGAACATTTGTAAATAACTGTATTTAGCGAATGTACCCGGCGTCACCTAGTTTTTACCCGAGTAAAAGTTTGCCTAACCAACATTTGTTAAAACGTTTCTAGAGAACATCCAATTCACCTATATATAGATTTATAAACGTATATAAATAAATATTGTTATATGCGTTTAAATATATTTTGGAAACAAATAATTTTTTTGAAAAAAATTATTAAATTTTTAAAATAAGATATTTTCTTTAAATATATATTAATATTGAAATGCCAAGTTTTTTTTACAACGTCATTGGAATATTATATTACTAAATCCTCAAATTAAATATTGAATTTATTATACTTGGAACACATTTTAGCATTTTTAGAATTTATAAATGTAATTTCACCAGATACCGCGAGAGGCGCTGCTTGCGAGTTAAAGTAGAAAATTTTCAAATAAAATTGCAACGAATATTTATTTCAAATCAAATTCAAACCAGAAACCTTCCCAGTAGTATAGTAAATAAATTCCTAAAGTTTCACGGCGATTGGATAATCTTACCTTTTAAAAATATTTATCGTGTAAACAAACTACGTGTAAAATTATTACCCAATCAAATTCATTTATCGCCGCGACCAGTACGCCGCCAAGCGGTAAAAGGCTGGAACTAACGCTTTTGGTTTTACGTTTGAAAAAAAGCACATTAACCTTTTTTGTTTTTTGAATAGCCTATATGTTAAAGAAATCTTCAGCTACCTACATGCGAAGTTTCATAATGATTGATTCTGTATATTTTGCGCAACGCGATAACAAACATCGATTTTGGATTTCATTTTTATAGATATACGGATTGTATAATTTATTATAATAGTAGAGTAATTCTTCCTGGAATGAACTTATACGATAATAACAAGGCGAAGGAAGACGAGTATTTTTATTGGTGCATAAGAGCGAGCTTTCGGGCAAAAGCCCTTCGACTGGCAAGATATAACGACGCTATGAACGACATAGATGGCTGTAGAGAATATATACACTTATTAATTTACATAAATATAGAAAAAAGCATGCAAATGGGCAATTTAACTATTTGTAAAAATGAGAGGTAAAAATAAAAATGGAAAAAATGAAATAGAAATCCTATAGGGTAATAGAAGGGATGCTAGAACATTAGCTGTAGGTAAGAAATATCAGTGAGGCATAACACATGGCTGCAATGGGATATCAAGTATATAAAAGAGAAATTTATACATAAAGGCCAGGAGAGCTTGACATGCTTCAGGGAGGTCAATATTCTACAGTTAAATACAAGGGGGAGGTTTAAATAAAGGACAGGAGAGGATGATAGGCTTCTGGAAGTTCTATTTTTCTATTGATGCTATTTAGTTTGTGGGATACTATTGATTCTAAAATGAGTCTTTGGTGTAAGATATGTATGTGGCTGTAATGTATGGTGGGGTTGTTGATGTTGAACGTTTATTATAACTCTAAAAAGTGATATATTTCGAAAAATAAATATTTTAAAATGAAACACAAAGAGATTATGATAGTTATAATAATAGATTCATGGTAATACTCATAAGGAATAATTAGAGAGGGTATTGATAATGATATATCATATAGTGTAATAAAACACATATTGCAAAGTTATATTCGCCTGGAAAATATTCAGTTGGGAATAAGCCAGAAAAAGCTAGGTCATTAGGTGTCATTAGATAATAATTATCTCATAATTAATATTCCAAAATATGCAAAATGTTTTGCTTATTATATATTTTAGTCTTTCTTATTAGCTTATATGTATATGTGATAATTTGTATAAAGCAATATGTAACTTCACCACAACCTATGCAATGTATCGTCAAAATATTTAAATAAAAGTTAGGCTTCGCGAAAGAGGGAACAACGATTAACAGGATTGCATCATCCAGGAAGTAAAGGTCACTTCCCAGGACCCATAAAATTAAAGTTCAAAGACCTTCTTCTTCCTGGAAGATTGCAATCATGGCGACAATGGAGGTACTAAGCCAATCACAGTTAAAAATGACCAACTAATAGCGAATCAGAAGCAGGCACGTAGAATGATCTCCACCAATGAGAAGCCGAGAAAGCCAATGACGATTATCTCGGACAAGAAGTTAAAAGAAGGTAGGTGACCGGGCTAGAAGCAAGGTGTGCTCAACTTAGGCTCCAACCAAGGTAAAGTTCTCTCGATCATGTGAAAGGCAAAGGCACCTCCTCCAGTCTCACATCTCTCTCCCTTTCCCAAAGTCCATGTTCTATCTCATCCAGGTGTGCTCGGTATTTCCCCTGTGGAAACCCACCATTCGACCAAGACTGCGCCATCAATCATCAATTCAACAGAATCCGACATAGGATTCACCACAATTTACCAAACCCACAGTAAGTCGACAGGAGTCAACAGGATCTTACACAGGTAAACAACAGGATCCGACAGAGAGTCTACAGGATCCAATCGAAATATTATAGAGAGTCGACAGGATATAATGGAAAACGAGCGAGAGCAAGGCGCGAAAGAAGAGAGTGGAGCGACCACCTCCGTGGCCGAATTAGAACAGACACGCACCCTAGCGGAGATCCTCCTTCAGTTGACCGCCGCGCTGACGCAAGTGGGGTCGACCCAACGCGCGGAAGCGGACATTCCCCCCTTTGATGGAACCTACGCCGCCCACCAATTCTTCCAGGCCTACGACCGGAGGATGGACGAAGCCCTCGTGACCACCCGCGAAAAGTTGCTCAGGTTACCTAGCTACCTGACGCGCCAACCCCTGGAGCTCTTCAGGAAACTCCGGTTGGCCACCCAGACCTACTTCCAGGTGAGGCAAACCCTCCTGGATCTCTACCCGGAATCCAACGAGGCGTCCTTCGCCAAGTACTTTGCCATGAAGCTTGCTGGGCAGGCAAGCCTGGAGGAGTACTACCGAGGGAAGACAGCGCTGGACATGCAACTGGGTCCCCCACAGGAGGTAATCCTCGAGACGTTGACGGAGGGATTACCGCTCTCCGACCAGCGCCTGGTCCGCGTGGTACCTCCTGAGAGCCTGGGAGAGTGGTTCCAACTGTTGCAACGGATCCACAGACCCAGCGCACCAACTTCGCGTCACCACGAGGAACAACCGCCCAACATGTCAGGCCCATACACCAGCACACCAAGAAGAACAGGTGCGTGGACTGTACCTGCATCGCCGTCGAACTGCAAATTCTGCGGCGCCCACCACTGGCATTCTGAATGCCGCAACAAGCCAGCTCCACACGCGAGCGCGCGGGCAGTGCAACCAGCCCAACATCCACAACCAGCCCAACATCCACAACACGCCCAACAAACACCAGTAGTCATCTGACTATGCCATACTCCCTCGCCCCATTTACCATACTAATCTACCTTGGACTATATGCCCAACAGCCCCAAAGGCTTTACCAAATACAGGAAGCCATCTTCCATATAGGTAGTGCCTTCCATACGTTTCTAATTCTCGTCCTGGACACCCTGGGAGAAAACTTCCAGCGGACATTTAGCTCGCCCCAGAGCCGAGGCGGGGAGTTGGGACCAAATTAGAAAGTTCTTCCCCGCATGGGCCCCTCCTTCCGGTCAGAATAACGACTCCAGTTCAATTGAGGTCACCTCTTGGCCTCCCGGCTTACAAAACGTTCGCCATCTTGGCTGTAACCGAATGTCATCCATACCATCCCCACAGCTTGGAAATCCCAAGTTCCACATTGAGTTCACATCCCGATTCTTACAAAAACATATTTAATTATCTATATTAATAAAATGCAAATTTCATAAGTGGTGTTCGCTAAAAACTTTCGTTACAATGCATCAATTTCGACCAAATTTTTAACATTTATGTAAAACGAGATGGAGCAGGTTTTGCTTAACATCAAAATATTTTTCCTAACTTTAACATGCGTAACTTCGCTGTTATCGATTAAATACAAAAAAAATCAACAGAGTTAATTTTATTTATATATAAATAAAAAAAAAAAATTCAGCAATTCATTCAACTCGATCTAAAAAAATATTCAAAACAAGCAATTTTAAGATAACACCATATGTAAAACAGTCGGCCAAGAAAACAACAACGATATTACATCTTTCTCACATATTCACACACAATCTTGATTAATAATTAAAACTAATCTTTAACATTGTTTATTATACTTCATAATATATAATATTCGTTAGGCAAACTTTCACTCGGATAAAACCCGGGCGAAGCCGGGTACACATCCGCTAGTATTAATATATAATTATATTAATATTATATTAATAAACAAATTTAATTCTCAAAACAACGCCTTCCAAATGAATTACAAAAATATCGATTCTTTTCCCAACACTCCCAGACAACTTATTAAATGTTACCCACATAAGACACGCAACCAACACTCACGACCAATACAAAAAACTCAGATCTAAAGGCCAAATACGAACAAAAAACACGCACATTACCACTTCAAAGATAGTATAAAAGAAAAAAAAAGAAAAGCCTTCGAGCTTACGTTTCTTCCGAAAGGAAGGAACGACCACTTAAGAGGGTCGAGGACTCTCCTCGAACCCTGTATTAAAAGATTCGATTCCGGTTACGACCTCCCGATAACGAAGCGGATATCGGGCGAGCATAACTTAAGTGCCCTAGGGGACCGCATAAAAACCCCTAGAACGCATTAAGGCTCGGGACAAATTAATACAAAACACTCGGCCTTGAGATCTTTAAAGACACTACAGCCCCAAAAACATTACAACAAATACAAATACAACCTTAAGGTTAACTAGATTCCCGTGTCTCCTGTACACATAATATAAACGCGATTCTGGGAAGGATCATGTTCCACCCACAAGAGACAAAAAATCTACAAGGGCATCAAAACTCGGAAAACTCCGCGTGACCTAGATACACACAGGCGTGCAACTTTCATCACTAAGATATATTTTTTGCGTATCTCTCTACATACATTCTTTTTTCTCACCCCATTTATTTACATTTTTTAATATTTTAAATCCAAATGCTCAATCAAAATATTTATCATTTATATAACAACTTTTTTATTTTTGTTATAAACCAATTTTACTTTTCAACCACTCAACAATTTTTTTTAACGAAAATTCACTTTGATTTCTTTTAATTTTATTTTATTTTGATTTCCCAAAGCCCCAACAGAATATTTCCTCGATTTAGTTTTCCATACCTCGAGTTGAATAATTGTATAAGCGCCATTTTTAAAAAACCACTCAACATTTTTTTTTAAAACGAAAATTAACTTTGTTTTCTTTTAATTATTATGTTTTTTTTTTTATTTTGATTTCCCAAAGCCCGAACAGAAAATTCCCTCGATTTAGTTTTCCATACCTCGAGTTGAATAATTGTATAGGCATCATTTTTTTTTCTTACTCAACAATGCCACCAACGCGCATTCACTTTGATTTCTTTTAATTATTATTTTAATTTTAATTTTTTTTTTTTAATTTTGATTTCTCAAAGCCCTCACAGAAATTCCCTTGACGTAGCTTTCCATTCCTCGAGTTGAATAATTGTATAGGCATCATCATTTTATTGTTTTTTTTTTCTTCTACTCAACAATTATTTCACCAGCACAATTCACTTTTACCCTTTTTATTTCACCTACAATACTTGTATATAGCCTCACAGTGCTCCCTCATTAATTTTTCCCCACAAAATTACTTTTCTCTTACAGAATTCACTTCAGGCTACCCCTTTTTGAATTCTTCACATGTAGAGGACGCATCTGGGATAATAGGAAATATAGCAATATGTAACCCCACCACAACCTATGCAATGTATCGTCAAAAGATTTAAATTAAAGTTAGGCTTCGCGAAAGAGGGAACAGCAATTAACCCATAAAACTAAAGTTCAAAGACCTTCTTCTTCCTGGAAGATTGCAATCATGGCGACAATGGAGGTACTAAGCCAATCACAGTTAAGCATGACCAACTAATAGCGAATCAGAAGTAGGCACGTAGAATGATCTCCACCAATGAGAAGCCGAGATAGTTAATGACGATTATCTCGGATAAGAAGTTAAGGAGAAGGTAGGTGACCGGGCTAGAAGCAAGGTGTGCTCAACTTAGGCTCCAACCAAGGTAAAGTCCTCTCGATCATGTGAAAGGCAAAGGTACCTCCTCCAGTCTCACATCTCTCTCCCTTTCGCAAAGTCCAGGTTCTATCCCATTCAGGTGCTCGTTATTTCCCCTGTGTAAACCCACCATTCGACCAAGACTGCGCCATCAATCATCAATTCATCATAATCCGACATAGGATTCACCACAATTCACCAATCCCACAGTAAGTCGACAGGACTTTACACAGGTAAACAACAGGATCCGACAGAGAGTCGACAGGATCAATCGATTCTCACATATATATGGTAATTTAAGCCAACAACCCCATATTTTATATAACATATAACAAGTTTTTAATGTTGTATAATAGAAACACATCTGTAAATGATTATACGCATTGTTGACATGTGTCATTACATCATAATATGTAATGTACTTTGTACAAACTGAGGATAAATAAATAAAACTCTGTGATAGATTAAGAGTTGAGCTAAAGAGATATGAGTCAAAAACGTTTAAATTCGAGATAGATGGAAGTCATAAAACAACATCTAAAGATAGATTGGAAACGGTCAGGACGGCGCCAGTTTAGAATTTCACCAGACGATCCACGCCCCTGTCGCATAAGGCCCCCGTCTTAACCTATAAATACAGTCACTTGACAGTTACTTCACCATCTGCGTGAGCCCTCGTCGGTTGTACCCCAGGTCCACCTCATCCACCATGTAGTCAGTAAGAACTCTTCTATCTCCATCTTTCGCTCCTAGCTCAACTTTTATCTGTTCACGGAACTTTCCTAGTGCAGCTGTGTCTTCGTTTTTTTTTGTGTGTATGGACATTCCCAAGCTTTCCATTCTGCCTCGACCACGACTGCCTGTACTCTGTGAGAACTGTCAAAGGTCTCCCAAGGTGCAGAGAGGTACTGGAAAACTCCCCATCCTGACTCTTCCTCTCGGTCAACACAGTATAGCGAGAGTCGACAGGGACTCACATCATAGTTTAAGTCGACTGGATACCTCACCACAGTTTTAGTCGACAGGATTCTACAAGAGGCTACCAGACCTCACATTATCACATATATATATCTATATAATTGGCGAAACCGCTGGGAGGGTTCACCACTGATGAGCCAAGCCCTCCCAATATATTTTTTCATCGCAATAAGGGCAGTAAAAGTTTGTATTATGTATAAAAGAAACATTCGTGCTTTTAAATCCTTTCATTATTCTATATACAGTTACAAGCGTCTTTCCTAATCAGTCATCTCTCTCTGTCACCGTCTTCTTTTTTTTGGAATGGCGCCCTCCTATTGGTTGGCTACGGTCACGCCACCTTTGCCCCCCCCCATCATGCCTCCCTCACTCGCTCTTTCGTTTTTGTAACTATTGTTTTGGAGCGGGTCGCTCTTTTAATAAATGCCTATATTAGTTAATAACTAAATGGAATCCTCTTTTTCCTTTTCCCAGTATGAGACGCCTACGGAAGCCAACAGTACATACACAGATAAAGCACATAGGCTATAGTTATTAACCAATATATGCATTTATTTAAGGCGCCAATTTATAATTGTAACAAATAGTATTTGAATAAAAACATTCAATCGGGTAAAACACGGGCGTTGCCCGGGCCATTCGGCTAGTATATATATATATATACATGTATATATTTTCTATTAAATACATATGTCCGTGGAAGAATGATTTCTCTCGAAAACTCGCGATTCGGTGAATAATAAAATATATTTTTGCCCAGAGCATAAGCACATACAAATATATTAATATGAAATATATTAGAAATTTATCAATGAATATATTTATTTTCATGTGCGAAAAGTATAACAGCTAAATTCAAATGTACCTATATAGAATAGAAGAATATATAAATATATTCTTATTCAAAGTTTCTGTTTATATTTCGTTTAAAGATATACGACTTAATTTGTTTATATATTTTATATTGTCATTTTTGTTCTTCTGTTTATTGACCCATTTCTTTTCAGCACCATATAAGTTACGCAGAGCTAGTTCGATTCCAATCTGCCATTGTTCGTGAGTAGAACAAGCGTTTAGGCTCAACAGTTATGCCTGATAGAGTAAAGCTTTTGCTGATGATTCATAAGTGGGAGGTATGCGCTGGCTAACTTGTTAAGTGTAGTACAAGGTCATGAGTCAATTATTTTAAAACGAATAAATCCAAGTTTTGAAGTTATGACAAAAATAAATAAATATACAATTTATAATATTTTTTTAAAATTACCTATACAAACACGCTTCGATATACTCGAATTTCTTTATCGCATGATAATTAGTTTCATATTTAACATCTAAATAATATAATTTTAATCAGCATGAAACTAGATATAGCATTAGTACTCTTTAATAGAAAAAGAAAAATTATATTAAATTTTATAAACCAGAAATTTGAAGAATACTATGGAGGTGCCAATGATAATTTCAAGGGATTCTTTGAGACTTCAAGAATTCCGAACCATGTTCAGCCCAACTCCCATAACGTTCAATTTTTTACTGGACATGGTGACTTGAACACATATTTGTTTAGAATTGACAAAATTGGTTCACCTGCGTGCACTTGTGGAAACGAAAAACAAAACCCTGAACACCTTCTGATAAACTGTCCATTAACTTCTGATCTAAGGGAAGAAAACCAACTTACCTGACAAATACAAAACAAGTCGTTTACAATATAGACCTGTGGCGACCACACTTTGCTTCAGCGAGCGCGAACTGGGACAAAACTCCACTACACACACGGGCAGTGTGACGGCCTCGGCAACCGCGAGCGGCAACCTGCTACGCATGCGCGAGCATCCGGACACTGGCGACTCGCGCGGTAAACAAGAAGGCTTGATCCCAACGGCCGTTACTTCTTTTCTCTTTATATATTTCTGGCTTTAAATAAATTAATTTGAATTATAATTTTATCAGCGGCCTTTCCGCAAGCCACACCAACACATCACGCAACCATCCCACAGACCAATACATCAAGTTTAATAGATTCTGCAGCCTGTATATTTTAAGGCAAAAGTGTTGAATGTACATATTTAAAACTATTATTTATAATTACTATATGCAAAATTTGACATCAAATGTGTAATTTGCGTGCTTCCCAATGTTCAATTATATTAATTTCACAATGATTTTATTTGTATATAATTTCAGATTTACACGCCATTATCCTAATTGTGGATATGACGTGTCTTTGCAACTGTTAAATAAAATAAAAAATAAATAGATATCATATTTGTTAGTTTTTTTATAGAAAAAATAGAATATTTTGCAAAAAATAACCTTTAAAACTAACATTTTGAAAATAATTATGAAGCCAGTTACCTTTCTCCTTTATTTTCTTCATCAATTTATATCTTTCCACAGGCTCAATGATTATTCAATTTAGAAATATTTTGGATTATAAAGGAAAAAAGGAGGTGTATTGTTTCCCACTTGGCAAATACGCAAAAGGAGGAAAAGCAGAATGAATTTTAACAAAACAATTTGTTCTCGTTTGGCCTTTATTGAATAGAATGTTTTTTAATAGCTTAAAGAAACAAATGTACTTATCTTTGGTCAGGCAATTCTCCCAAGCTTTACAAATGAATTTATGATTTTATTTTAATTTTCTTTACAATAAATATTTAAAGACATTTACAAAAGATTTAATGTATTTAGAAAAGATTTAAAGCCGCAGCTTAAAGGCGTTGTTTTTTAGTGGCGACTATGCTAAGAATGAGAAGGTGGAGAGGCTCCCTCTGGCGGTGCAGCCAGATGGCCTCCCATTGGTCAGCGATGACGTAGCTCCTTTTTCTTTCACCGCCGCGCGCCGCCTTATGCCACCTATGTTCAGAATAAAACTAAACATACTCCCCTCCTGTGGACGTAGTCCACACACAAGGCAAAATAAAAGGATCACATAGTGTAGAAATTTTTTTTTTTTTTAAGAAGAATTAGAATGGCAGAAGTGCAATCTTCGAGATGGGTCTTATTAGATGATGTTGTTTCTCTGTTTGAAGTTCCACAACTCGGACAATGCCATCCGCTCCAGGTGACACCTTGGTGATGCGGCCAAGGCTCCACTGCATTGAAGGCATAGGAATGTCTTTTACCAACACCAAATCTCCAACCTTCAGGTTGGAAGAGGGTTTTTTACATTTGGACCGTTGTTGCAGATTGTTTAGATATTCCCTGGACCATCTTTGCCAGAAAATATCTCTGGCCTTTTGAATTAATTTCCATCTAGTTAAGTAGTTGTCATTAGGGTGATAACTGGGCTCTGGGAGTGCTGTTAATGGTCTTCCAATCAAAAAATGTCCTGGAGTGAGAGGGTTGAAATCATTTGGATCCGAACTCATCGGATACAACGGGCGAGAATTCAAGCACGCTTCAATTTGACTTGTCAGAGTATTGAATTCTTCAAAATTTAAAACTGCAGCTTTTAAACACCTTAGGAGATGATACTTCAATGATTTAATTCCTGCTTCCCAAATGCCGCCGAAGTTTGGAGCAGATGGAGGTATAAAATGCCAAGTGATGTGTTCATTAGCGACATAATTTTGAATTGAAGAATCCTTTACAAGTTGATGTATATTATTCAAAATATTCTTAGCTCCTTTAAAGTTAGTAGCGTTGTCGGTGAAAATATCAGAGGGTTTTCCTCGACGAGAGATGAATCTTCTAAAAGCAGCGAGGAAGGCAGGGGTTGACAGATCTGAAACTATCTCAAGGTGAATAGCCTTCGTTGAGAAACAAATGAATAATGCTATATATGATTTTAATGTTACTTTTGTTCTTATGACATTAGGTTTAGTTATAAATGGTCCTGCGAAGTCTATTCCTGTTTTGCTAAAAGGGCTTGAGGGTATGATTCTATGGATAGGCAGATCTCCCATGATTTGTTTTGACACTTGGCGTTTCGTCTTGAAACATGTCATGCAACGATTAATGAGCTTTTTTACTAGAATTCTACCGGATGGAATCCAGTACTTTTGTCGGATGGCACACAGAGTTAATTGGAGACCAGAATGAAGATGCTCTACGTGGAATTGTTGAACAATCAATTCTGTAACAAAATGGTTGTGAGGAAGAATTATTGGATGCTTCTCATTGAATTGCAGGTTGGATTTGCGCAGTCGACCTCCTACACGTAGAATTCCTGATGAATCAATAAATGGGTTTAAGGATAAAAGTTTTGAGTTTGTTGGTAATACTTTGCTTTGATTACAACATTTAATTTCAGTTTTAAATTCTGGACTTTGAATGATTTGAATAAGAGTTCAAATTGAATTATCGAGCTCATTAGAGGACAATTCTTTGTGTTTTATTTTGTCGCTGCTGTGTCTAGCATTGTGGATAAATCTTAGGAGCCATGCCGTAACTCTGCTCAGCTTCCTGAATGTTGAGAATTTAAAATTAAAGTATAGAATAGGACAAGTAGTGAAATGAACAATCGGAACAGTCTTTCTTTTTTCATGACAAACTTCTTTTGGAAGTTCATATGTGATTGGTAGCGGATCTTGTAAACTTGAGTTTGATAGCCAATCAGGACCATTCCACCAAAGTGAATGGTTTACTAGTTCTGAAGAAGTTATACCTCTGGAGGCGCAATCTGCAGGATTATCCTTGGTAGACACATAGTACCAAGAAGATTGCAGAGTTAGTCGCTGAATTTCTGCAATCCGGTTACCAACAAAAGGTTTCCAATGTTTTGATTCAGATTTTATCCAACATAAAACAATCTGGGAATCTGTCCACAAAATTACTCGGTCAATCTGCAACAGCAATGAGCTGCAAATGGAATCATATAAATTTGAAAGGAGAAGAGCAGCACAAAGCTCCAGACGAGGTATTGACGTTGCCTTCAAGGGAGCGACTTTTGTCTTGGCAGCAATCAATGTGACTTGAACATGACCAGATTTAAAACGAGATTTCATATAAACAACTGATGAATATGCAGATTCGGAAGCATCACAAAATCCATGGAGTTCTAAAGAATGTATAAGTCCCTTGCAGGAAATATATCTAGGAATTTTAATATGATCTAGCATGGCCAAATCCATTTTCACTCTCCTCCAATGAGAACACAACGATTCAGACAAGGGATCATCCCAATCCAAATCCCGTTTCCACAAAGTTTGGAACAGAATCTTGAAGCTAATGATCACCGGTGATAACCATCCCAAAGGGTCATAAATTCGAGAAATGTCCGATAACAATTGTCTTTTAGAATATACGTCTTTTAGTGAATTGACTGTAATTGTGAAATTATCCGTGGATGGATTCCAATTTATCCCAAGAATCTTAACAGATGAATTATCTCCGATTTCATATGAATCATGTGCTTTCAGCGCTTCTGGTACCTCTGAAAGAACCTCAGGGACATTTGACATCCATTTTCTTATGCAAAAGCCACCAAATAAAAGGATTTTCCGGATATCATCAATGAGAACTTTTGCTTCTTCGATTGTTGTTGCGCCAGAAAGTAGGTCATCTACATAAAAATCAGTTTTTATGATTTTAGATGCCTCTGGGAACAGGAGTTCTTTGTCGGTGGCAAGTTGCATCAAGGTACGGATTGCAAGATATGGTGCACACGACATTCCATAAGTTACTGTGAGCAATCTATACTCCAATAAAGATTCTAATGGACTATTTCTCCAGAAGATTCTCTGAAAGTCGAGATCAGAAGAGTTCACTTTTATCTGTCTGTACATTCTCTCAATATCTCCCGTAAAAGCTATAGGATTAGTACGAAACTTCACAAGAATATTGAAAATATCATGCTGCAATTTTGGTCCAGTATAAAGAAATTCATTTAAGGAGTAATTGTTGCTCGTTTTGCACGATGCATCAAACACTACTCTTAATTTAGTAGTGCTGCTCTGCTAACGCAGAACGCAATGGTGAGGTATATAATAGCACTTGTCTGATGGTTTGTCACGTTCGTTTTTCGGAATGAGCTCCATGTGGTTGAGAGAAAGATATTCCATCATGAAATCCTTATATTGCTGAAGAAGATTCGAAGATTTGTACAATTTTATCTCGAGAGCAAGAAATCGTTTCATGGCATTCTGACGTGAGTCTCCGAGATTAGGCACAGATTTAAACGGTAGACCAACAGAATATCTTCCATCTGTTGATATGCAAAAGTTCTTGTCATAAATGTCCCCGCAACTCTTCTCCTCTTTAGTCAATGGAAGAGCGACAGGAACCGATTCCAATTCAAAATCTTTCGCAGATTATCATCTCCTTGGGATGTTGAGCATAATGAGATATAGTTGTTTCGAGTTTCAGAACTTGGAACTACAGGCTGTGGGTCCTGGATGATTTTGGAATCGTAGTTTTCCTGTATTTAAAAATGGGGCTAGGTCTGCACCAATTACTAAATCAATGGGACTTGTTGTTATCAAAATTGGGATCTGCTAATAAAGTATTCTTAAGATGAGGCCAATTATCTTTATTTATCAGAAAATTAGGTAAATCAACAGTGATTTGATCGAGTATTATGGATGAAATTTTGAATATTCTATCAGAAAAATGAGGCTTAAATTGAAGAAAAGTCTCACTAGCAGACTGCTATATTGGTTGGTTACCAATTCCAAAAACTGTGAGTTTGCTCTTTTTAACAGGAAGATTCAACTTTTCACGACAATTTTCTGTTATTAGACTTCTTTGAGAACCAGTATCAATCAAAGCTCTGCATGGATGAAACGATCCATTTTCTGCTCTCACTCTCACGATAGCAGTAGATAATAAGATTGTCTTATTGGGCTTTGTTGTATCATTGAGAAAACATGAAACGCTAGATTGGGCAATTGGGGCTTTAATTGAAGTGGTATTCAAAGGTTCGGGTTGGAAGGAATGCAAAAGAGTGTGAGGTCTTTTGTTGCATGATTTACAATGCATAGTGATTTTACATGACGTTACTCTGTGGTTGGATCGCAAACAATTGAAACAAAGGTTATTGGTTTTGACTATGTTCCATCTTTCAAGGAGAGAACTTTTATGGAACTTGTCACATTTGAATAAAGGATGTGAATTTTTGAATAATAGGCATTTATCATTACCTTTTGAAATAGAATTATATACATGTGTTTGTTTCATTACAGATTTATCCTCTTTAGCATAACCTTTTATCGATTGCAAACCTTTTGCTTGTTTTTCAAGAAACATAATAAAATTATCGTAGGATGGAAAGCCATCATCTATCAACGTCAATTCCCATTGCCTTTTCAAATCATCACCTATTCTTCTTTGTAGGAAATGTATTAGAAAGATATCAACAAGTGTATTTCTCTCCAAACCCAGTGATTTCAAATTTCTCATGGCTTCATTACATATATCTAATGGTTCGAAAATGGCCTTGGAATTTAGTAGTTTTAAAGGTTTTAAAGTCAATAATTTTGTACATTGTGAAAAGGCAAGTTCTTTTTTGTTATCATATCCGGAGACCAATGTGGCCCAAGCATGGGCATAGTTTTCATCAATAACAGGAAATCCCCTAATAAGTCGTTCAGCGTCTCCAGTAACAGCTGATTGTAAATATTGCAGCTTTTGTGAATCAGTTAGAGCGGTATTAGAATCAATAGACAGAGAAAACAATTGCTTGAAACTAAGCCATTCGTTAATATCACCAGAAAAGGAAGGTAAATTAAATTTAGGAAGTTCTATTTTACTTGTGGTTGATTGATTTAGATCATCAATTTTGCTTGAAATGGCTGTACAAGATACTTTATTGATATTCACCACTAAATTTCTAAGTTTATCATTGTATTGCATAACTCTAGAAAAGTAAACTTCATCATCAAATTCAGAAAAATGTTAAAAGATTACAATAAGTTTTGTCAATGTTAGATTTTATATTTAAAATATCTTGTTTAAATGTCTGTAAATTTGCATCATCCTTCGATTCAATTATCTTGAGCGAAATTTGTTCAAAATAATCCACTTGTTTAAAATGAAATTCAAGAATATTTAAAGTAGCTTAAAATTTGGCAGCCATCTTTAATTTTTGCTATTATTAATTTTAATAATATATTTCAAAAATGAATTATAATTATTTATATTTAAATAATTATTTAATAGATTTATTCCCGGGTTTCGGCACCATGTATTGTTTCCCACTTGGCAAATACGCAAGGAGGAAAAGCAGAATGAATTTTAACAAAACAATTTGTTCTCGTTTGGCCTTTATTGAATAGAATGTTTTATAATAGCTTAAAGAAACAAATGTACTTATCTTTGGTCAGGCAATTCTCCCAAGCTTTACAAATGAATTTATGATTTTATTTTAATTTTCTTTACAATAAATATTTAAAGACATTTACAAAAGATTTAATGTATTTACAAAAGATTTAAAGCCGCAGCTTAAAGGCCTTGTTTTTTAGTGGCGACTATGCTAAGAATGAGAAGGTGGAGAGGCTCCCTCTGGCGGTGCAGCCAGATGGCCTCCCATTGGTCAGCGATGACGTAGCTCCATTTTATTTTACCGCCGCGCGCCGCCTTCTGTCACCTATGTTCAGAATAAAACTAAACATGAGGTTTAAGGATAATATTTGATCACATTCAGCTCATCTTAGAAGCCATCATTGTAGGTTTAGTGTTGGCTTTGAACTTCCCCGGGGTTTCCTCAGCTGATTCTCCACCACTCTGCTGGGGTTCGCTAGCCCCTGGTTCCAGAGCAGCCCGTGGATCTTCTCCTCTGCTGGGGTTCGCTAGCCCCCGGTTCCAGAGCTGTCCGTGGATCTTCTCCTCTACTGGAGTTCACTAGCCCCCGGTTCCAGAGCTGCCCGTGGATCTTCTCCTCTGCTGGGGTTCGCTAGCCCCCGGTTCCAGAGCGGCCCGTGGGCTATCTCTTTGCTGGGGTTCACTAGCCCCCGGTCCCAGAGCTGCCCGTGGATCTTCTCCTCTGCTGGGGTTTGCTAGCCCCCGGTTCTAGAGCTTCCCGTGGATCTTCTCCTCTGCTGGGGTTCGCTAAACCCCGGTTCCAGAGCTGTCCGTGGATCTTCTCCTCTGCTGGGGTTTGCTAGCCCCCGGTTCCAGAGCTGCCCGTGGATCTTTTCCTCTGCTGGGATTCGCTAGCCCCCGGTTCCAGAGCTGTCCGTGGAGCTTCCTCTCTGCTGGGGTTCGCTAGTCCCCGGTTCCAGACTGCCCGTGGATCTTCTCCTCTGATGGGGTTCGCTAGCCCCCGGTTCCAGAGCGGCCCGTGGGCTACCTCTCTGCTGGGGTTCACTAGCCCCCGGTTCCAGAGCTGCCCGTGGATCTTTTCCTCTGCTGGGGTTTGCTAGCCCCCGGTTCTAGAGCTGTCCGTGGAGCTTCTCCTCTGCTGGGGTTCGCTAGCCCCCGGTTCCAGAGCTGCCCGTGGATCTTCTCCTCTGCTGGGGTTCTCTAGCTCCCGGTTCCAGAGCAGCCCGTGGAGCTTCTACTCTGCTGGGGTTTGCTAGCCCCCGGTTCCAGAGCTGTCCGTGGAGCTTCCTCTCTGCTGGGGTTCGTTAGCCCCCGGTTCCAGAGCTGCCCGTGGATCTTCTCCTCTGCTGGGGTTCGCTAGCCCCCGGTTCCAGAGCGGCCCGTGGGCTACCTCTCTGCTGGGGTTCACTAGCCCCGGTTCCAGAGCTGCCCGTGGATCTTCTCCTCTGCTGAGGTTCACTAGCCCCGGTTCCAGAGCAGGCCGTGGATCTTCTCCTCTGCTGAGGTTCGCTAGCCCCCGGTTCCAGAGCAATCCGTGGAGCTTCCTCTCTGCTGGGGTTCGCTAGCCCCCGGTTCCAGAGCTGTCCGTAGAGCTTCCACTCTGCTGGGGTTTGCTAGCCCCCGGTTCCAGAGCTGTTCGTGGATCTTCTCCTCTGCTAGGGTTCGCTAGCCTCCGGTTCCAGAGCAATCCGTGGAGCTTCCTCTCTGCTGGGGTTCTCTAGCCCCCGGTTCCGGAGCTATCCGTAGAGCTTCCACTCTGCTGGGGTTCGCTAGCCCTCGGTTCCAGAGCTGTCCGTAGAGCTTCCACTCTGCTGGGGTTTGCTAGCCCCCGGTTCCAGAGCTGTTCGTGGATCTTCTCCTCTGCTAGGGGTCGCTAGCCCCCGGTTCCAGAGCATCCCGTGGAGCTTTATCTCTGCTGGGGTTCACTAGCACTAGTGAACCCCAGCACCCGGTATCAGAGCAGTCTCTGGAGCATCTATTATCATATTCTCCTTTTCATAAAAATATTTATTATATTATCAAGAAGGAATTCCACGAATTTAGTGGGTAGTTGTCAAATGTATTACACTGGAAAAAGTTGAAATTCATGTTTCTGGAAGCAGCGCGATACTATCTGTCATATCAGGCTCCTCGCTGGCTTCAAGTTGCCTCAGTTCTATTTCTGATGATCGCCAGAGCTCTTCATGGCGCTCCCGTTTCTTGGCCTTCCTTGCTCTTCTGGCGCCCAATTGGCATATTATATCAGTTTTGTGGCTCTCCAAGCAAACGGAAACTTCTTTCAGGATTTTTTTTTTAGCTGTAAGGTGGCCGGGTTTTTGAACACTGGAAGAAGTATATTTTTGGCGTACATGGGGGGCAGTGAGGAATAGATCGCTCTTTGACCTCCTTCAGAAAGAAAGCGTCCTCCGCCATGTTTTTCCACTCTATTTTTGATAGCTCTTCTGGCATCTCTGAGCTGTCAAATTCTTTGTAGAGAAGCTCGCGTCCGAAGCTGACCCTTTTTGGCATATGATGAGGCTCTTCATTTCTTTCTTTATACGAAAGAATTTCGATATCTTGGTTGAAATATTTGTCTAATATGCCGTCATAATCGTAATTTTCTTCTTAGTATTTCTTGTTTCAGGAGACTTTCTTGAATGGCCAGCATATCTTGGCGTCGGGTATCGATTTATTGGGGGATAATATAATTGTTTAATAAATAATGAGCTATTTTACTTCGCGATCAACTAGAGATATTTTAACTCGCAGCTTTATAATCAGAAAATGACACACACACACAAAGGCTAATTAAATATTTATTACTACCAAGATCTTTTTCAGTATCAATTTTTTGAAAATTAATAATTTGAATGAAATATTCTTATTTTTATCTGAGATTAAATTGATATGTTAAGTTGAGATACCCAATAAGAAAGTTTCATAAATGTATTTTAAATTGAAAACTTACTAGCTAGAGGGAGCAATCTCTCGAAATATTTTAAGAAAAAAATTGTTTTGTTTTTTTCTTTACAGATCCAGGTACGCCCTTTTATATAATCTTAATTAATGGATCACCTTTTGACTCAAATTACTAGCTATCTGTTTAGCTTCACCGAACGTATCCTTCAGTCATTGGTCGGCACCGCGGGAGATATGAGGAGGTCCTCCATCTTGCATGAATGTTATTTCGCTTAGTGCTTGTCTGTCCTGCAATATGGGAATAACCTTTTCTCTCATAAGTTTGCAGAAATGGTTTTAAAAATTCTTCCATTGATTTTTTCAATAATAAAAGTAGATGTGAACCCACACAAAACTGTAACTCTGGGCTGATAAAATGGCATTTCTGTAAATTTTCTAGGGTTTTCTGTTGCCCAAATGCGGCTGTTTTGTGTGATAACTTCTCCGTTTAGAGAAAAGTGAGCTTCATCTGTCCAGAGAAAATTAGACAGCCAGTTTTCATCAATATCAATTTGCCGGAAAACTCATGCAGCGAATTCTTGACGCTTCTCAAAATCGCCGACTTTCAGTTCGTGAAATCTTTGAATTTTGTATGGGTATTCTTAATGTGCGTGCTCTCCAAACTGTTCCATACGAAATCCCCGATTTTCGAGAAACTTGTCGAACACTTACTTCTACATACGTGGATAACGTTTCAATAGCTTCAACATTCTGCAAAAGCGTAACAGCCAATGGTCTTCCATTCCGAGGTTTTGGTTCCAGAGAGATCCAGTCTTCTCAAAATTTTTAATCATTCGCCTTAGAGAGTAGCAACTCATGGGTCCTTTACCGCTTCGAATACCTTTAAAGGTACAAAACGCTCGTAAAGCTTCAATGGCAGATTCTGAATTGCAATAAAAAAAAATCACCAAGAGTGCTTTATTCTGTAGTAACGGCATTCCAGAGTAAAATAAATTATCAGAGATAGATAAATATTTTCCAAATGAATTAAAATAAATATAATCGATACTGAGAGAGAGTTGAATTAAAAAAAATTGAAATTTATTATCTTCGAAATTTAAATAGCTGAGAGGATTCCAGCAAACCGCATCTAAACTATCAATTTTTTTTTTTGCTACATGTTTTAATTTGCATATACCTATTTTACATATCTCAGATTGTATTTGAAAATCGTCAACAAATTCTTCTAACTTTTGGCGAAATGGTGTTTTATTTATTTATCATTTGATATTATTAGGGTTCTTTCCTGGTATTCAAAAAGGAAAAATACGTTTCGATCAGATATAGTTTTCAATTTATCGAACAATTTGGCCGGTGAATCTCTGATTCTGGTAGAGCGCCATCTAGCGAATAAAATTCTAAATAAAATAAATTTCGAATTTTCCATTATTTGCCATAAAAATCCCATTGCATCCTGAACACAATGGTGTTTACCGCATTGCTCTAGCGCAAATATTCGCGGAGTTATTAATTTTTAAAGTTGTGCAAGACTTTTGGATCACCCTGTACATAAATCTAAAATGGTCAAAATTCTGAAAGTCTGTAAATATAGACAGAAAAAGGATGTAATCTTATATATATATTTTTACTAAAAAATATCTCCCAAAACTTATTTAAAAATATTGTTGCTAAATATACTTTTAATGAATGTAACATTTAAAAATTTGTAATATTAAAAGTTTTGAGGTATAGAAGGTGGTAGTTAAAAGGATGTTCCTGGCGATGTTCCAAAGTTGCAATAATCACAGAAGTCTAATCAAATCTGGGAGAAAACGGCACATGATGGAGTCGTAACTTGATTTGTCTGGAGATAAAAAGAAGAGTATCATAGCTCTGTGGTCGTTTTTACCTTCAGGAATTGAATGAATATTACATGGAGACTTCAGAACTTCTAACTGTAATCCATAAACGATCTAGATTAAAAGGATTCTCTTTAAGGAGAATTCTGATGTTTTTACGTCTTGAAGCGATAAAGCTATATCACAAAAATAAACTATATATCCTTAATTGTGATGCATTAGCGCTGCATCTGTTATGAAAATTCGAAACTATTATAGGCGCGTATGATTATTTTTATTTTATTAATTGCCTTTACTGCCAAGCCCTCTCATTAATTTTTCCATTGCAGTAAAGGCAGTAGAAATTGTTCAATTTAAATAAAAAAATAATCATACGCATCTATAATAGTTTCGAATTTTCATATCCTTAATTATATTATTGCGTTGTTGGTTAACAAGGAATAACTTCCGTGAGTACAAAGGATCTTTAGGACTTTATTTAAGCCTAATCAATAAAAAAATACAGAATAGTGCAAAAAAAATGAAACAACAATAAAGAAAAGAGCAGTTACAAACTCACCAACTGCAGCACGGTGAGGGAAAGCAGGAGCAGAACAGGAGACAGAAGTTCGTAGAACCTTCTAGAATCTTCCAAGGAGTACACCGGCGTCGGCGGTAAGCAGCGGTCCGACCTCTTGAGACAGCAACTTGCTTGGAGTACACCGGCGTCGGCGGTAAGCAGCGGTCCGACCTCTTGAGACAGCAACTTGCTTGGAGTACACCACGTAGCTTCGTTCTTCGACCTCTTTTTCTTATCTTTCTTCCTCTTCCCTTGCATGAGTTTCTCCTCCCTATATATCCCGGAGTAGATCTTTCCAGAACGGTCACGCTTGGTCAGTCAGCCAATCAGAAAGCCGCCAGCACAAAGCGGTTGCGCAATCGCTTTAGATTGGCCATTCGGTTGTTCTCCGATTTTTCTACATTTTCTTGAACGTTCCAAAACATTATCTCTCCATTCTGGAATGTGCTTTTATTTCAACGTAACAATATATACGAAACACGATAGATATATCGCGTAATATCGTACAATCCAGAAGTTGCATATTATCAATATGATCAATTATCATTTTGAAATATAATCGCTATATTTCGAGAACCCGAAAGCTTTTTTTTGTTTTGTTTTTGTTGATGGTTGATTTTCAAAATAAATACTGACATATTTTTTAAATTATTGACATATGGGGTGATCCAAAAGTCTTGTACAACTTTAAAAATTAATAACTCCGCAAATATTTGTGCTAGAGCAATGCGGTAAACACCATTGTGCTCAAAATGCAATGGGAATTTTTAGGGCAAATAATGAAAAATTCGAAATTGAATTCAGTTACAATTTTATTCGCTAGATGGCGCTCTACCAGAATCAGAGATTCACCGGTCAAATTGTTTGATAAATTGAAAAATATAACTGATCGACAAGTATTTTTCCTTTTTGAATACCAGGAAAGAACCCTAAAATATCAAATGATAAATTAATATAACACTATTTCGCCAAAAGTAGAAGAATTGGTTGACGATTTTTAAATGCAATCCGAGATATGTAAAATAGGTAAATGCAAATTAAAACATGTGGCGAAAAAAAAAATGATATTTCAGATGCGGTTTGCTGGAATCCTCTCAACGATTTAAATTTCGAAGATAATAAATTTCAAAATTTTTAACTCAACTCTATCTCAATATCGATGATATTTATTTTAATTCATTTGAAAAATATTTATCTATCTCTGATAATTTATTTTACTCTGGTATGCCGTTACTACAGTATAAAGCCCTCTTGGCGAAATGTTTTTATTGCAATTCAGAATCTGCCACTGAAGCTTTACGAGCGTTTCGTACCTTTAAAGGTATTCGGAGCGGTAAAGGACCCATGAATTGCTACTCTCTAAGGCGAATGATAAAATTTTTGAGAAGACTGGATCTCTGGAAGCAAAACCTCGGAGTGGAAGACCATCGACATGCAAGTCAGTGGCTGCTACGGTTAGGCAGAATGTTGTAGCTATTGAAACATTATCCACGAATGGAGAAGTAAGTGCTCGACAAGTTTCTCGACAAACGAGGATTTCGTATGGTACAGTTTGGAAGGCACTATGAATTTTTCTTTAAAAATACCCGTACAAAATTCAAAGATTCCACGAGCTAAAAGTCCGCGATTTTGAGAAGCGTCAAGAATTTGCTGCATGGATTTTCTGGCAAATTGATTTTAATGAAAACTGGCTGTCGAATGTTCTGTGGACAGATGAAGCTCACTTTTCTCTAAACGGAGAAGTTAACACTCAAAACAGCCGCATTTGGGCAAGAGAAAACCCTAGGATATTTACAGAACTTCATCAGCCCAGAGTTACAGTTTGGTGTGGTTTCACTTCTTCTTTTATTATTGGGCCATTTTTCTTTTAAGAAATCGATGGAAGAACTTTTAAACCCGTTTCTATAAAACTAGTGAACGTTATGTTCAACTTTTGAGAGAAAAGGTTATTCCCATATTGCAGGACAGACAAGCACTAAGCGAAATAACATTCATGCAAGATGCATATCTCTTGCGGTGCCAAACAATTGCTGAAAGATACGTTCGGTGAAGATCGTGTGATAGGTCGCCACTTTATACACCGTTGGCCTCCAAGATCACCAGACTTGACGCCTTGCGATTTTTGGCTATGGGGGTACATTAAGTCACGTGTTTATCGATGCCGGCCTACCACATTGGACATGTTGAAGGCTTCTATCAGTCAGCACGTTTCATCAATTTCAACAGATATGTTATTTAATGCTGTCCAATCTGTCATCTATCGCCTGCAGGCGGTGTTTGAGAATGAAGGGTGCCACATTGAGCAAGGATTGTGACCAAATACAAGAGAGAAGGCAGTTACCTCATGTGTTATATAAGTTGCCATGTATTATATTAATTACCAATATTTTGCAGCTCTTTGTGTTGGGTTATGGAGATAATAAATGCTGTCCTCACATCTTGACTTTTTTTTTTTGTGAACAGTATTTTTTTTTTTTGTCATTTGCTCAAAATTATATTGTGCAGACCAAAGTGTTATAACTTCTCGAATAACACTGGTACACACAATTTTACCCCTTATGTTTATTTTATCACTTTTCGCTCACTAGAAGGAATAGCATAAGGAATATTCTCTGTACACCCCTAACTTTAGAAATTTTGCCCCAAAAAAAAAAAAAAAATGATGATGAATCAAAGCAAAAGGTCGATCTAAAAATGATTTTTATTTGAAACGACACATTTTTAAAATTTTGTTCAGTATAATAAGCAATGATAACATTTGGCAAGCCCATAGGATATTTGGAATAAAGTACGACAAATAGACTTTGTCACCCCCCTTCTTTATTCCATTTGTTGGATCATGACAAATTTCCAGTTAAATAGTCAAGTGTCGCCAATTTGTCAAGAAACTATACATTTCTTATAGCAAGAAATCCTATTAGTAGTGCCATCATAATTTTTGGTACTATATTATCATTTCAAAATATCGTGTATTGATTTCAGCAGTGTTTTTCAAACATTCAATCTAATTCACAAAACCGCATATAAAATTTTTTTTTTTTTTGCTACATGTTTTTATTTGCATTTACCTATTTACATATCTTGGATTGCATTTAAACATCGTCATCCAAGTCTTCTACTTTTGGCGAAATCGTGTTTTATTAATGTATCATTTGATATTATTAGGAGTCTTTCCTGGTATTCAAAAAGGAAAAATACGTGTTTATTAGATATATTTTTCAATTTATCAAACAATTTGGCCGGTGAATCTCTGATTCTGGTAGAGCGCCATCTAGCGAATAAAATTGTAACTAAAATCAATTTCGAATTTTTCACTATTTGCCATAAAAAATCCCATTGTATCCTGAACACAATGGTGTTTACAGCATTGCTCTAGCGCAAATATTTGCGGAGTTATTAATTTTTAAAGTTGTGCAAGACTTTTGGATCAACCAGTATATCCCGAAATGGACAAAACTTCAAGCTCTTCTTTACTTGATTTTTTTTCCTCCCTTCCTTTTAGTTGTTTAACTCTTGTTATTTTGAACTCTTGATAAATTGAAAATTTTCTCTGGTCCCTTGAGTTTCAAATTATCGAGAGTCGACTGTATATATATATATATATATATATATATATATATATATAAACAGTTCAAAATATCGAACATAGATGGCGCTACCTTCCCATGTTATCACTTATCTACAGGCATTATCACCCCACATTTTACACAAAGAAGAGAGAGAGAAATAAAAATATTATATTTAATGACTATATTCACACACATATATATATATTACAGTTATATGTATCTCTCTCCATATTCAAAAATTTACGAAATGTGATGTTTTATATATTTGCTTTATATTATATATTTTATATGCTTTATATGTTTACATATCTGCAACATTTTGATTAAATAACTCCATTCAAACTAGAGTGTAAAATTCAATATTTCTAAGATTTGATTTACCATTTGTGAGATTCTCCGCTAAGTTGAACGGACGTCAAATTCATCGGCTCCCGATAAGTAAATATTTTAAACTTATTATTTTGCTTTTTGGTGCTTCTACTTGGATTATACCTTCTTGTGAGTATCCTGTCGTTGGTCTATAGTTTATATATTCTCTACGAAGATTATGAAGCTGATTTTATTTATTTCTATAATTATTATCTTCATTTTGCAAGAAAAGCTGATGTGATTACTAGATATGCAAATTCTCGCGCTAAAACTTTTTGTTTGTTATGCAAATAACTTAAAGGTTACCTCGTTTGCTCGTGCTATGTGGAAAGGGAGCCAGTAGATGTATTATTTTAATGTTACTGCTTATTTCAGGTATTGAACCAAATCCAGGTCCCAAACAGACAAGACAAACAACATTAGATTCTGGCAAAGACAAAGATTTTCATTATCTAATTATAGTACTTTCAACTAACTTCTAAAATGGAAAGTTTACTTAACGATATATTATCTACGAAGATTATGAAGCTGATTTTATTTATTTCTATAATTATTATCTTCATTTTGCAAGAAAAGCTGATGTGATTACTAGATATGCAAATTCTCGCGCTAAAACTTTTTGTTTGTTATGCAAATAACTTAAAGGTTACCTCGTTTGCTCGTGCTATGTGGAAAGGGAGCCAGTAGATGTATTATTTTAATGTTACTGCTTATTTCAGGTATTGAACCAAATCCAGGTCCCAAACAGACAAGACAAACAACATTAGATTCTGGCAAAGACAAAGATTTTCATTATCTAATTATAGTACTTTCAACTAACTTCTAAAATGGAAAGTTTACTTAACGATCTCTTCCCGGACGATGATATTTCTTCAGAGGAGGAACTTCACAAGGCAACTAGAAATTACTCACCAATTTACAATAATAGAAAAAAATTGATCATACACCTGAAAGATATTGAAGAAATTATTGTTTCAAAATGTAAAATAGGAAAGCATTTGGATCAGATAATATTAGTAATAATATGATAAAATTCGCCTAAGATTTCCACAATCCTCCATCAAATATTCGAGAAATGTATAAAATTGGGATATTTCCCAGATTATTGGAAAAATTATTTTGTAAAAATCATTCCTTAATTATATAAAACTAGTTATGATGTTATTAAAAGCTACAGACCAATTTCCTTGCTTTCAAACATTTCAAAATTTTTGAAAAAAATAATTAAAAATAAACTTAATACCTTTTATGATGAAAACTATTTGATAAGTTCTAGACAACATGGCTTCTCCAAACATAAATAAACATTTACTGCTATGAAAGAGCTGACTGAAACTATTCTGGAACACAAGCAAAGAGAACTGACAGCGTTGATCGCGGTGGACTTATCAGGGGCTTTTGATAATGCATGGTGGCCCGCTATAATAAAAAGAATGGATTTAGACAACGTTCCCAGCTCTTTGATTCAAATTATCCAATCCTATCTGAATAATAAGAGGACAGTTTGTCTGTCATACAGTGACAAAACTGTCTCAAAAAACCTTACTAAGGGATGCCCTCAGGGTAGTCCACTGTAACCGTTATTATGGAACATCTTGCTGAACGATATTCTAATAAATTTTAAACCAACTAACGCTGAGATTATTTGCTACGCGGAAGACATCTCTATTATATGTTGGCATTATAATTTAGAGGGTCTAAAAACTAAGTTAGTGAACACCCTAAACTATGTCACTCAATGGTGTCATTCAAACAAGTTAAAAAATAAATCCAGAAAAAACGAACTTGATTTATTTTCACAATTTTCAAAGAACCTTCATAAAACCTGCAAATGGAATCAAAATTTTGGGAATGAAAATACCAAATCATAGGTTCAAAACAAAAATAAATTTCACCCCGCATATTAATGAAATTTTTCATAGAGCCGCATGAAAAATCTGCTTTTTTCCCTCAGCGGCAAAATATGGGGTATAAACTCTAATAAAATATTAATTTTGTATAAGACTCTAATTAGACCTATTCTAACATATGGAGCTGAAATTTGGTTATACCAAATAACAACCGCTGCAAACAAAAATTAAATTCGATGTATTACCAAATTGTTCTTTGGGCTTTTAGATCGTTTAAAACATCTTACTCAAATTGTGTCCACTGCCTGACAAAGATCCCTTTCCAGACTGATTTTATCGAATCAAGACTGATTAAATATGAATTGGACCAGCTAAAGTGAAGAAGACCAACGAACATTAAGTCCACATTCTCCTTCAATAATGAATGTATTTTAAGAAAAGAATGATAGATATATTTTCTAATACTAGTGCTCACTTTCGTTTCTTTTTCCCTTCAAGCATCCCAAAATATTTCCGCCGTGACTTTTACAACGTGCAATTCGTTACTAATCATGGAAACTTCGGAGATTTTCTGTTTCGAATAGGAGCTAGAGACGATCCAGGGTGTTTTATGTGGAGAGAGAAGGCTGGATTCCAATCACTTGCTTATTGAGTGTCCAATCTTCCAGAACTACAGAAATCGGGAAAACATTGAATACAAGGATCTTTTTATGCTTATAAATAGTAAGGAATCGTATTTTTAATTTAGAAAATTCTGTAAATATATATATGATTTTCTCTCTTGGTTAAAAAAACCGTAATTGCCAAACTAGGTATATTTATTTGTGTTTATTTGATTTGTTGGTTGTAAATTCAAGCATGATTTTAGTGTCCTTTCCTTTATTTTCTTCTTTAAACTCTACTCAAACCATGTAATTCACGAATTGTTAAGGTAATATAGTATCTAAGTTTAGTGTTGTTTCTTGACGCAAGCATCCCTTGTGAGGATATTGCGTCTGATTTGATAATAAATAAATAATAAACTAAAATAGATTACTTGGGCCAAGAAATGGAAACTAGATTTGCTTCGGTAGAACAAGGATTGGACATTTTTTTTCTGTGAATATGTTTATAATTGCTCCTGTTTAAAAATGCAAATCGACGCAATTATCCCTAGTCGGGATATGCGTTTTGTGTGTTGAAAAAAAAAAAAAGATAGGACAAAATAAATCAGCGCCTAAAACACCTCGAGGCATCTTTGGAAACTACTTCTAAAGCTGTTTCGATGAATACAAATAGAATATCCGAACTCGAGAGACGGCTGGAGCTTTGGGAGATGAAGCAGAGGGAAAGAAACTTGATCATTTACGGACTGGAAGGAACAAAAAACGAAACTCCTGACGAATCTCGCACTTTGATTCAGGATCTGATTTCAGGCACGATGCAAATTTCCGAAGAACTTAAGATAGAACAGTGCCATATGATTTCCAAAGCTAACTCGCCGCTGCTTATTGAGGTGCTTGATTCCAAGCAAAGAGTTATGCTTTTTAGAAATGCTATCAGACTCGGGGACAAAATATTCATAAATAAAGATTACCCTCCAACTATTAGAGACCAGAGGAGAGTACTGCTTTTATTTCAACATACAAAACGCGATATCCCGACTAGGGGATAATTGCGTCGATTTACATTTTATTAGATTCTGCCATTTTATATATACTGATTAGCAAGCGAAGAGAACTCATGAATAAGGAAACTGTTTCCAAGCTAAGAGATAACGAGCTAATTGTCCGTGGCATAAGCTACTCTGTATTAATTGGCCGCGTTGTCAGTTCCAGCGGCGATGCATTATAGCAATCAACGGATAGCAATCATACTGTTCCACAGTCCGACTTATTTTTACAGTTAAAAAAAAACTTTCTTAGGATGAATTTTTGCCACAACCTAGACAACTATCACAGAATTACTCACTTCTACAGACAAATAAAGGTCGGCACTTGTAGCTAGCCATAAACATTCTAATTATCAAAAATAAAAGGCTACAAATATCAAGGAACAATCCTCATAGAATAATCTCCTGGAATATGGAAAAGTAGAATTATTTCCATTTTTCATTGATTATCTTAAACAGTTCGATATTTTTTGCTCTGACAGAAACGTGGTGTCATTCCCTAATGAACTTTTCTGTTGAGTACTATGAAATTTATCAATCTCTGGCTGCAAAACCCTAAACGAGGAGGATGTTCAGAGAGAATTATTATGGGAGTAAAACTATCCAGCTATAAATTGTAAAAGTTGAAGTGACACCGCTATGGGGGGGGATTTCGGTAATATTTAAACTATATAATCCCATCCACAAACTCAATACTGGTTTGTATGATTTTTGTATACCTACCCCCAGTACAGTCTCAACTTGAGAATCTAAAAACCCTATTTTGCTATATTGAGAATAAGATACAGGAGAGTTATAAATAGTCCTTTGTGGCGATCTAAATGTGTGTTCGCACCAGTGACCTTGGAGATTTCCCAAACTTGCTGGACACCCCGACACTGCTTTCTACCAACCGTACCTCCTGCTATTCAGTCTGATCAGCTCCTGCAGGAACTCTTGTTGATTTTCTCGTTGAGAATTCACTTACTATAATAAATGGCAGATCTATCAGCGATAAAAAATGGAAATTTTCTTTTATTTCAACTCAAGAATCCTCAGTTATTGATCTTTGTTTCGCCTGCACCACTTGAGCTGATTGTTGAACTAACTATTGAATGCATGCCTTATTCGGATAATCTACCACGTGTCTTAAAATTTAATGGTCTAAACAATATAAAAGGAAAAGATGATATGAAGTTCGTTCCATAGCAAGTATTCCTGGGCAGCTGACAAGGCTGCATTTTTCAAAAGTAGCTTGAGGGATTTAACTAATTTACTCTTGGCATAAGCTAAGTCGGCCAGCCACTGATAAAGCTCAATGATAAAATCTTTGATATTTGCTGCTTATATTATCGTAATGTACTTTGAGCTGTTTTATTGCAAAGGTTGTGGGCAGTTTCTGAACAATGTTAAAATATTAGTGAACTATTATCCTTATGTATTACGTTGTATGTTGCCGGCTCTCCTCCCTCATGTATTCAACTTTACAATTAATGCATTCTATATAATTAATGGGCTCTATGATATTATATTTATTTTTATTTCACGGTTTTTTTTAACTATCGAACCTTTATTAGAGAAAGTGCTATATGTTTTAATACCAAAGTTTTTATGTATCTGGCTATGGCTATGGATGCATGGGAGGTAAAATATTGCTTCATAAATTTCTGCGTACTTGTTTATTGGGTTATGGTTTGCAATGGGTTTGGGGAAATGCTATAAAATAAATTTAATTGGGGTAACCAACTTCTTGGATATTTTTTTATAATATTCTGAGTTTTATCTCTCTTTTTTTTTTGCGTTCAGTTGTGTGTATATCTTTTTTTTAACACAAAGCAATAACGCGCCATCTATACATATAAAATAAAAGGATTTAAAAGCGCGAATGTTTCTTTTATACATAAAACGAACTTCTACTGTCCTTACTGCGATGAAAAATATATAGGGAGGGCTTGGCTCATCAGTGGTGAACCCTCCCAGCGGTTTCGCCAATTTAATTCACCAGACCGTTGGCGAAACCGCTGGGAGGGTTCACCACTGATGAGCCAAGCCCTCCTATATATTTTTCATCGCAGTAAGGACAGTAGAAGTTCTTTTATGTATAAAAGAAACATTCGCGCTTTTAAATCCTTTTATTTTATATGTATAGATGGCGCGTTATTGCTTTGTGTTAATTTATTCCTTACTGGCATTGTCTTTATAGTTTGCTGAAGAGCATTGCTCGAAGCAAATATTTGAATGTAATTATACTGTCCTATGAGCTTATGTTCATAGTTTACTTGAAAACCATTTCTAAGATTCCATCCTTCAGTGTAGCATATGAAAGCAGAATGATTCAATACAGTATTAGAGCTCTGAGAAGCGGTCTGGTGAATTAAATTGGCGAAACCGCTGGGAGGGTTCACCACTGATGAGCCAAGCCCTCCCTATATATTTTTCATCGCAGTAAGGACAGTAGAAGTTCGTTTTATGTATAAAAGAAACATTCGCGCTTTTAAATCCATTTATTTTATATTTATTCTTTTTTTATCAGTGTTTTAACATTGCTTATTTTGCGGCTCAACGGACAATATGATAAAAATGTACATAGTTGAGTTTAACTGATGTGTTTAAAAATTGATATATTCCCTGTAATAAAAACAAAGTCCTAAAAATGATCGTGCTTAATTCATTTTCTTGGGTTCGGGAAGTTTCTCCTATGTATGTCTCTCTGACATTCTGTGCATGGTATTTTCAAAATTAGGCTTGTATTTTAGCTATTAGTTAAAAGATTGTAGATATTGGGGGTAGAGACACTTGAAAAAGGTTTAGATATTCATGCTTTTTATAATTTCTTTTTAAAACTATTGTTAAAGGTGAAAATGGTATGCTGAATATATTTATTGATACTGAATCTTATTATATTTTGGTCATAAAATGTATTATACAGGGTCCATTATGAAAGTAATGAGCATAATGTTATTGTGACGCGATGATAGATGGCAGCACGGTAAAACCGTGGGAAATGTGGTGGAGGGATATGCCCTTCAATCGATCCGGTCGTCAGTTGAGTTCGAGCAGTGTGAGGGGAGATACATGCCTCCGCTTGAAGTGTGTTTTCAACTTTTGTAACATAGCGCGATGGAGGCGTTCGCTTGAAAAACGATACGCCATAAAGTTTTGCGTGAGGCTTGGAAAAAATGCAACCGAAACATTCCAGATGCTGCAAAAAGCCTTCAAGGACGATTGCATTTCAAGATCACAGTCTGGGAAGTGGCACAAGGCGTTCAAGGAGGGCCGGGAGGAGGTCGCCGACGAACCCCGTTCAGGACGCCCAACAACGGCCAGAACTGACGAGAACGTGGATCGTGTGCTCGAAGTTTTGCGTACCGACCGTCGATTAAGCATCCAGCAAATTTCTGACACATTACACATGGTCCACATTTGTGGTACATGGGATAGTGACCGAGGATCTGCAAATGCGTAAGGTCTGTGCGAAGCTTGTGCCGAAAGTGTTGACGCAAGACCAGAAAGAACTTAGAGTTTTGCGCTGTCAAGAATTGTTGGATTTGATTCAAAATGAACCGGACTTTCTGAACTCTGTAGTAACCGGAGACGAATCCTGGATATTCGAATACGACCCAGAGTCGAAAAGGCAGAGCTGTGCATGGCACACAAAATCATCCCCACGCCCCAAAAAAGCGCGAATGAGCAAGTCGCGCATCAAAACGATGATCATTGTCTTCTTTGACATCCGAGGAATAGTCCATTGTGAGTTTGTACCGCAGGGACAAACTGTAAACTCAGCTTTTACCTGGAGGTGCTCAGGAGATTGAAACGCCGGATCGCACAGCGTGAGGACTGACATAAAGACACGGTCAAGCTCCACCATGACCAATGCCACCCGCCACACAGCCTACATCATTACCAACTTCCTGGCCCGGAGCAACACCCCGTGATCCCTCGCCCCTCTTAACAGTCCCGACATAGCTCCATGTGACTTCTTTTTTGTTTCCGCGACTCAAGAGAGAGATGAAAGGGAAAACATTGGGAAACCGTGGGAAAACATCCAACACCATGTTACAACGTTCCTGAGAAGCATTCCTGTCGAGAGTTTCAGGGTGCCTTTCAGCGTGGAAACGCGTCTCCGCAAGTGTATTGATGCAGGAGGAATGTATTTGAAGAATATTGAACATTTGCACAAATTACGATCAATAATGTATTTTTTGCCAGTAAAATTTTTATTTCTTTCATAATGGACCCTGAAATTATTACAGTAATATAATCCATCAAAGTGCTAACCAGTACGTAGGGCAGAGTCGACGAGTTTCCATCAGTTTCTCCTGATAGATAATAAAATTGAAGGAAGGCAGGAATTGCTGTATATTTGAGTTCTGAAATATGGATTCTATAGGATTTTAAATATTCAACAGGTGATTTTATATAAAAATTGCATTGTACTATTATCATTTTACCCTATCTAATATTGTATACAGTAAAACCTTTCTAGAGTGTGTTTGTATGAGAAAGCCCCAACAGAATAAACAGAATTGACAGAATAAACAGAAAAAAAGTCCCTTTTGTTTTAAACACTCAAATACACCTTTACACCAATAGTGAATAGGACATTTTTGATAGGTTCTTCTTATAATTAGCATACATTTACCTTTAGGTCTGATTTAAAAATCAAGAAAGTGCCCTTTTCTGATATTACTTTAATGGGGCATTGTTTGATTCAGGTTGAAGAAGTGACCGGATATGGAATATTAATGGAATCTTGGTTTCTGACACATCTTTGAGTGTCACTCAGGCCCGTAGATATGAATTTTCACGTCTCCTCAACTCGCTGCATTGTGAACACGAGTCGGCATTGGATTTGTTCAAGGGGTCTGACGGTGCATTCTTAGTAATTGAGGGATATTAAAAATTAAAAAAAGCATATCCTGACCAGGAGCACATGTGCTTTTCAGATGGCAGAGCGCCATCTAATGGAACAGAAATCAACTAAACATTGATTTAGTCTGTTCCCTGATATTTGGCCAACCCAATAGTAAATAGTAATTGAGCATCTAAAGCTTGTTATCAAGGTCAGGAGGGTAACCGAGAATATATTTTAATGTCTAGTTGAAAACTAAAATTCCTTAATTTTAGCAACTTTTTATTTTATATTAAAATACGTTTAGAAGAGTGAAAACTATTAAATTGCAAAATAAAAGATATAATAGAAAACTCATATCTGAAATATGCATATTCATATGCTATCTAATTGTTTAAAAAATTATTCTACATTATAAAATTTCCAAATTTGAGCTTCCAAAGTTGTAACAAGTTATTACTATCTCTGCATTCTAGTATTTTAAATTAAAAATAAAAAAGTGAAAAGATGGATATATTTAAGCGAATTAGATTTTTATAAAAGCTAAAAATATTTTAATTTTTTGACCAAATGAGAAAGAAAAAATGTTTCTGAAAGCCAAAATTATTATAAATATATTTTCTTAATATTCTCTTAGAATCTCGTCGCCGTTAACTTGAATTCCTTCTTCGAAATGATATCTGGCGATTCCTTCCCTTGTAATTCTTGAGAATAGAAATAGATGGATATAGCCAAAGGATTGAAAGAATGTATAGAAAAGAACAGATGATGTATTTTTAAACTAAATATAACTAAATGATATATTGAAGGAAGTTTGAGGCAGGAAGAAAGGCGGTCCACAAATTAGTTAAGAGAGAAAACCCGATTTACAATATCTTATTATTAAAAAAGCATGGGGAGATAATGGATTATTAAACACCAACACAACGTTTTTTTTAAATACAAGGTTTGGTCAATAAGTAATGTACAATTATCAATAATTTTTTTATTTGACAAACCAAAAAGATGAAATTTTGTATATATGAATACCGAACTATTAGCTATATATCAGCATCATTCAATATATCCACCTTCCCTCTGTACACATTGGGTCCAGTGTTCTTTCCAACTCACAAAATCACTTTGGTAAAATGCTACATCTTGATTTCTGAACCACCCTCTAACGTCATGGAGTAACATTTCATCATTTTCAAATGTTCTACCGCGTAGAGAATTCTTTGATTTACCAAAATGGTAGAAGTCGGAAGGAGCCAGGTCAGGACTGTAAGCTGGGTGAGGCACATCAAAGTCTACCCATATCTGGAAATTTGAGCCAATGTCTTACGCGGTGTGAGGTCTTGCATTGTCCTGATGAAATGTGACAGTCTTTTAGGCCCGGCCTTTTTGTTGAAATGGGTCTTTTTAGCTCTTCTATTGATTTACAATATCTTTACTTGTTGATGAAAGTATTTTTTTTCAAGCATGACCATGAATATGAGCCCATCTTGGTCCCAAAATACCGTGATCATTATTTTGTCTCTGGAAAGGGAAAGCCTAGGTTTTTATTGACTGGAGATATTTTATGGTGTTATTGCATTGATTGACGCTTTGAAAAGGGGTCATAATGATAAACCTCGCACGTCTCATCGCACGTTATGACTTTTAAAGGCCTCAGAAGCTGGTCCTGGATAAGATCGATGAGGTCTAAAGAAACTCTTTCTGAGTTTGCATCACTTCTCGTGTTAGAAGCCTTGGCGCCTATTTTGAGCACACCTTTTGATAGCCAAGATCTGAAAGTAGTTTAGAACATTTCCTTTAGAGATTGAAAGTTTTTTCATCAATTGATATGTCGTTATTGTCCGGTTATTCTCGACAATTTCCTCAACAAGAGCCAAATTTTGGTCTGTTGTGAGAGTTGAAGGTTTACCTGGCCTCTCTTTGTCATGAAGATCAAAATCACCTTTCTGGAAGCGCTGAACCCATCTCCGTATAGTGCTTCTATCCAATAATTCGTTTCCATATACTGGCTGAAGTTTTGAGTGAATTATTGTGACTGAAATGTCACCGGATTTAAAAGGAACTCGGTCACCTACCGTTGTCGGATTCTTGTGTTCACATTATGCTCCATATCTGAAAAATACAAAGGATAAATCAATTCTGATTGCAGATATGAAAATCAGTGTTTTATTTACCAGAAAACATGTATTTTATGATAAATATTTATATTATATATATTTTTCTAGGGGTGATTATGAATTACTTATTGACCCAACCTTGTTGATTCAGATTTGGAATACAAGTCACATATGTACCCGCCAAAAAGAAACCTTTCCTGAATTGATATTTTAAGAGACAAGAGGATATCCTGGACAAAATTTTAAAAAATGCAAAAATTAGTAATTTTGGAGAAGAAAACAAATTGTTAGGAGAGTAAATTCAATATTCAAATGATAAAAAAAACCCGAAAGATTACTTGGAAAAAAGGAGAAATTTCCATCAAACAATACAACGAAATCTCAAATATCTTAACAGTGTAATGTGAAATATACTTTCAAAAAACTGAAACATTTTACCCAAAAATGAAAGAAGAACTCCAAAATGATATTCTGAACATATGGAATCATTCAAACTCCTATTGTCCTTACTGCGATGACAAAATTATATTGGTAGGGCTTGGCTCATCAGTGGTAAATCCTCCCAGCGGTTTCGCCAATTTAATCTACCAGACCGCTTCTTTAGAGCTCTAATACTGTGTTGGATCATTCTGCTTATATATGCTACACTGAAGGATGGAATCTCAGAAATGGTTTTAAACAAACTATGAACATAAGCTTATAGGACAGTAGAATTACATATAATATTTGCATCGAGCAATGCTCTTCCTCAAGGACAAGGCCAGTTAAGCATAAATTCATATAAAAGAGATAATCTTTATAAATCAAATGGAAACATTAAGACGCGAATGTTTCTTTCACACATCAATCAAACTATATTGTCCTTACTGCTATGCAAAAAAATATATAAATGAATGTGTGTCTGTCTGTACTCGATAGATTCAAAACCATACATCCAATCGCCGTGAAACTTTGGGAAGTTGTTTACTATACTACCGGGAAGGTTTCTGGTTTGAATTTGATTTGATATTTATTAATTTCGTCTCAATTTACAGGTGTTACATTCGAGCACAGCTCGCGAGTCACCTTGTCCTGGCTATTTACACATGGCGAGTTGGTGGAGTAGAGGTGGTCCCCCTAGGCCTTGCAGGAGGGCAGCTGTTGGGCGATGAGCTCTTTGACTAAGTGTCAGGGCCGGGTCGTCGGAATCGGGGATTGATATCTCCTTTATTTTGTAGAATATCTTGTATGGTTGAATTTTTTAAAATTTTGCATTTGAAGGTATAATTTCTTAACGGAAGTTTGGTACATATCTTCTAGATCGGGTTGGTTAAGTCCTCCTTCAGTATCTTGTTTGATAGGTTGAATGGAGCTCCTATACTTGTCCGAAGGCAGATTCTCATAAATGCGTTTATCTTATTTTTGTCTGTGGTTGTAATATATATTTGCACCAAACTGGGACTGCGTATGTTACTATCGGGAGGATACAACTTCTGTATAGAGTAAACTTTTGTTTTGTAGTCAATTTGCTTCTATAGTTGAACAGGCTTGATAATGTTATTTTTGCGATTTTTGCTTTCTTTATGATATTTTTGACATGCATGTTGAATTTCAACTTGGAGTCTAAGGTAACTCCAAGATATTTAACGCTGTCAGTCCAGTTAATAGGGCTCTGGTTTACCTTTAGGATGGATTGTGGCTTGAATTTTTTATTGTCTAGTGGAGGAAAAATTATTGCCTGATACTTTTTTGGGTTGTGATGTCTAATTTCCAATCATTGAACCATTTGGTTATACTGTTTATGTAATTTTGGAGTTGTGTAGTTATTATTCCTATTGATTTGGAGTTTGCTAAAATCGCTGCGTCATCTGCGAAAAGTTTTATTTGACATTTTGGATGTGGAGGGAAATCGTTGATGTAGATGTTGAATAGGTAGGGTCCAAGGATAGAGCCTTGAGGGACTCCAATCTGGGTTGGTTTTGCCGTGGTTATATAATTCCCTTGCTTAATTGAAAAGGTCCTGTCCTGTAGATAGTTTTTCAAGAATTTGATAAAATCCCTTGGAAATTGATTTTTTGTTATTTTTGCTATCAAGCCATCATGCCATACTCTATCAAAGGCTTTGGTAAAGTCTAGAAAAACAGCACCTACTGCCTCCTTGTGGGACTTTCTTTGGATGTAGTCTATTACTGTGATTAGCTGGTGGGTTGTGGAGTGTCCTTTTCTGAATCCAAATTTTGTTGAGGGATGATAAAGTTAATAGAATCCATGTATGTCTGCAATCTGCGAAGAACAATCCTCTCGTATACCTTACCGATGGTAGAGAGAAGGCTGATTGGTCTGAGATCTTCAGGTGATTTGACAGGTGAATTTTTTGGAATGGTTATGATAATGCCATGTTTCCATGTTTTCGGGAAGTTGCACAGGTGTTAATGCAGCATTGAAGATCCCAGCGAAGAAAACTATCCATTTGATGGGGAGGTTTTTAGTCATTTGCGGCGTAATATTGTCGTGGCCTGGGGCTTTGTGATTACCTAGGTTTTTAATCACTTCCTCGACTTCTTTGGCGTTGTCATTGATAGTATATTCTCTTGGGGATGATGGCAAGTGTTATCTGTTAGGTAAGACGGTTGTGTTTTATCAGTTGGTTTTAAATCTTCTTCCAATAATGGTGCATCAGGCTTCTTATAAATTGCTGAGATTTGCAAGAGGGTTTTTCCATCTGGTTTTATCAAAATTGAAGTATTTTCCAAGTTTGAAGTATGAATCGGCATATTTTTTATTTAAAAAAGGATTTTATAATTATGGCTGTTCCCCCACCCTTTCCTGTAATTCGGTCAGTTCTAATGGTTTGATTGTTCCTGAACTTTAGATCAATTGAGGGTTTAAGGTGAGTTTCACTGAGCAGAGCAATGTCTATTGAGTTATCTTCTAAAAAGTGCAATAATTTTTCTTTCTTTGATCTGATTCCGTTACAATTTCAAGCAATAATTTTAAAAGGTAATTTGCAATTCATTGTAGGTATGTTTTGATTATTTGCATCAATTTTTCACACAGTCCTTAGAACGAACGAGAAGTTTTTCTTGTCACAACCTCAGCATTGCTTTGGTTTTGTTTTTCTACAATTTTCGGCAGTGTTTCAGATTTTTTTTGAAATCGGAATTGGGTTGTTAGGTTTGTACTGACCAGGGTATCTTAGCTGTTGCTGATGTACTCTTGGAAACTTAGGGCAACCGCGGTAATTGGTTGTGTGCGCTTCTTCGCAGTTTGCACACTTTGGGGGAAGTTGTCTTGACTTTCTTGGGCAGTCCTTCGAATGATTTGAAATAAATATTCGTTGCAATTTTATTTGAAAATTTTCTAATTTCATTCGTAACAGCGCCTCTCGCGGCTTCTGGTGAAATTACATTTATGCTAAAATATGCTAAAAATGCTAAAATGTGTTCCAAGTATAATAAATTTAATATTTAATAGTAATTATTTTTTGAGGATTTAGAGTAATACAATTTTCGAATAACGTTGTAAAAAACTTGACATTTTAATATTATTATACGAGTATATTATAGGAAAATACATCTTATAGGTTATTTAAAATTTAATAGATGTTTTCAAAAAATTAAATGTGCTTCAAAAATATATTTAAACGTATATAACAATATTTATATACATTTATAAATCTATAAATAGGTTTTTTACTTTTAATTAGACATTTTAAATTTATATTTAGACATTTTTCATTTTAATTTAGACACAAGGACTTTTCTATAAATTCTTTATTGAAGAGAACTTTGAAATAACTAAAAAATATTGAATAGTTTATTTATTATACGAAAGAAGCGCTTGAAATAGAAATAGAGATGTTTGACATCATTTTTAAATGGGGTGAATTATTAATAAACTATTCTGCATCTTCTTTTCTTTTTGCTTAGTTTCATCTGATTTTATTTTGAAAATAGAGCAATCCACAAATAAATATTTAATTAAAAAGGCATATAAAATACATTATATAGATGGTATTTTGATCCAATAAATGCCTTTTTAATTAAAAATCTGATTTTATGTTGATTAACTTTGTATATAGGTCGTCAATTCGTTGCGAACAAATGGAAATATCCAGGCTGGCGCTCTCTCCGCAGATATGATATTCCGTGTCGTTTTTTTTTTTTTTTAATATTTGAGAGCCACCCCTCACTTGCTGCAAATACTTTAATTCCAAGAGACTACACAAAATAGTTTTTTTTCTTCAACATGAAACCGCCGACGGGAACGTTTTGTCCTCTACACTGACGAATCCACTTAACCAAGCTCTATCTCCGCCCGTTGGGCGTGGGAATTTTGATCTCTAACTTTGTTCGCGGGCTGGTCTGGCTTGAGAAAGTCGCCGGAAACATTTCCCTTAAATTTTAATATTTCCATATAGATTCTTACATATTAATAAAATCAAGTAAACAAGAGTTTGATAACAAAATTCGTGATTTATTATTTTAAACATTTGTACACACAGAGTTATCCACAAATGTTCATTTGTGGCAAGATACTATTCAACTTCAAATTACCGAAGAGACCAATTAATATTGATTTTATTCAACTTATCGAGTATATTTCAAAGGACCGGGAAAATTTTCAAATTATCGAGAGACTCAAATTAACGAATTTCAAATTATCGAGAGTCGAATGTATATCTATTATTTTTTACATACGAGGTGTGTTCAAAAAGTATCGCGACTTTTGTGTTTTTTCGAAAATTATTTATTTATTCATGAATACCTATTTTGTCCCCTTCAAAGTAATCCCCATGAGATATTATACACTTGTGCCAACGGTTTTTTCCAATCTTCGAAGCACTTTAAAAAATCATTTTTTAAAATCTTTTTCAGCTCCTCCTTCGATGCCGTCTTTATCTCGTCAAGCGTAGCGTAACGTCGTCCTTTCATGGGCCTCTTCAGTTTAGGGAACAATAAAAAGTCACAGGGGGCCAGATCTGGGGAATACGGTGGCTGCGCGCGCGGCATCATTAGTGTGTTGTTTTGGCCAAAAAGTCGCGCACAAGCAACGATGTGTGAGCAGGGGCGTTATCGTGGTGCAAAAGCCAATTTTTGTTCTTCCACAAATCCGGGCGTTTCTGGCAGATTGCTTCGCGCAAATTGCGCATAACTTGCAGGTAATATTCCTTATTGACCGTTCTACCCTGTTGCAAGAACTCATGATGCAACACGCCCCTGCAATCGAAGAAAACTGTCAGCAAAACTTTCACATTCGACCGAACTTGGCGCGCTTTTTTCGGTCTTGGTTCGTGGGGCAGCTTCCATTGAGATGATTGAGCTTTGGTTTCCACGTCATAACCATAAACCCACGCTTCGTCACCAGTTATGACCCTCTGGAGCAAATTTGGGTCGTCGCGGACAGAGTCCAACATCTCATTAGCAATGTTCATGCGATGCTGTTTTTGGTCGCAATTGAGCAATTTTGGTACGAATTTCGCGGCGACCCGTCTCATGCCCAAATCATTGATAAAAATCAAATGGCACGAGCTAATTGATATGTTTAGGTCCTCAGCAAACTCTCTAACGGTGATTCGACGATTGGCCAATATCATTTTCTCCACTTCATTAATTTTTTCGTCTGTTGTTGAAGTGCTCGGGCGTCCGGCACGCTCTTCGTCGTTCACATCTTCTCGGCCTTCTGAGAACATTTTGTACCACCGATAAACGTTGCTTCGGTCCAAGGTAGCTTCTCCGTATGCCACAGTCAACATTCGGAATGCATCCGCGCACTTAATTTCGTTTTTCACACAAAATTTGATACAGGTTCTTTGATTCCATTTTTTTAATAGGTAAAAATCGAAGACGATCCAAAACACTGCAAGCAAAGCAGCTGTCAACAATTAAGTGAACATTCAAAATGGCCGAGCTTGTCGGCATAAGTGAGAGACATGAGTACCAACATAAAGCCACAAAAAGATCTTAATTCGAATATACGTTACCCGCGAAAATTCAAAAGTCGCGATATTTTTTGAACACACCTCGTATGTTATATTCAAAGGATATATATGTAGTATTAATTTTATTGTTAATTTCATTTTGATGTATTGCATACATTTGATCATTAATAAATTATGTTTTAGGTATCAAAACTGCTTTTTGTTCAAACAAAGCAACGTGTGAGCGGGTATAGCTAGGTGGAGCAGAGTATCAAACATAAAGTTATCTTGACAAGTATAAATTCAGTAGGGATTGGATATTTGCTAGAATCGTTTTAACAAATATTCGTTATGTAAACTTTTACTCGGGTAAAAACCGAGCGAAGCCGGATACATTCGCAAGTATATACATAATACTTTGTGTAAATGTTTGTCGTTATGCTTAGTTTAACATATTTACAGGAAATATATAGAGAACATAGCATTGTTACGTTATAAAATTATTTTGGAAAATAGCAAATACTTCTATTTGTCAAGAACCTCTTTATTACTCTCCAACTTTTGGGAACTTTTAAACTCTCCAGAGATGGCGATCCTACTTGGGTAAATCATTCCGAAAATTATTCTTAAAATATTGGTGGACCTTGTAAATATCCTTAGGAGTATATCTTTTAAAAACATTCAGTGTAATATTTGATTATTATTTTGAAATTCCGTAGAACCTCCATGAGAGGACACTCGCGCTAGTGGACACTTCTCTACAAAGGACAATTTTCATTTACAAAATTACCATTTTTACTATTTAGTAACTCTCCGGTAAGAGGACACCTCTCCCTAAAGAACACTTTGGCTCTGCAATCAGGTGTCCTTAACAGGGAGGTTCTACTGTATTTATATCTTTTAAACAATTCTTTCTATTAAAAAAATTAATGTGAATTTATTATTCAATCTAATGACATGTCGAATTCAATTGAAATATTAAGAATTCCCTTACTTTGGGCATATATTGGAAACAAGTACTTTAGGTTTTGGGTTAGTTCATCGGCGATCATGAAATAAATGGAAGAGTTTCTAGACATGCGCCGAGTTAGGTATAACTGTACAAAAATATAATACAATATCTGGGCCCACTTTTAACGAATTGAAAAAATATATATATATACTTGCATTTATCTACCTATATGTGAATTTAACAGCTATTGGCACTAGATACTTCTTCAGTTATTGTATACGCTCTCTTAGAAATAACCCTCAAATATATTAGCCAAACTTCCCAATTGAACCGACTATTAAACTGAAAAAAAAAAAAAAAAAAAAACGGTCAAAAATGACGATAAAGCTAACTATCACTTTATCATAACAGGTGATATAGTAGAATTTGTGGTATTCTAATGTTTTATTCTGTTTTGAATTGATAGATCACTGCGATATTATGCGTGGGCCATATACAAAAGATCATATCTAAATCCGTAACATTTCAGCTCAAAATAACAAAAGGCTTTGAATTCGATCCTGCACGATGTTTTCTGAAATGCTAATATAATGATTTTGTCATTTGTTGTATATTTATTAATTAATTGATTGTTCCCACACAGAGTATGTGTGTAAGATCACAAGTTAATAGGCGCTTAACGAACGAAAAAAGTTCCTTTGTTTAATATTAGTTTCTCTTTTATATTTTGTTCTCTCTCTTGTAAATCAATAATTATAATGTTTGATTAATATTCTTGGAATCAGCTTCATTAAAAATTCTAAGTAAAGTCAACAGATATATACTATTTTTTTCTACATATTCATAAATCTCTCATTTTACTTTAGTTCAGATTATTAAAAGAATCTAAAAAAATAAAATAGGTCGACTAACGGACAAATGATGAATAAAGCCACTCCACCTTTATAGAGAAGCTTCCAAAACCTAAAGTCAGCCACCGCGGAAAGATGAAAAATTATTCTGTTCTTGAAATACTTAGGGAGCTGCTGGTTGAAGTGATCAATCACTTGTAAACACCGTTGAATGCTAAGCTAGCATGACCCAGAACATAATGCCGTCCCTCCTATTTAGCACTCTTTAAGGAGCGCGCCATTCTCCCGCCGGCATTCAACACATTTATATTAAGTTTTCAAGACACTTGACTGTCGGCCTGGGAAGTGAAGAATGGCGGTGATAATTTGAGTTTCCGGTGGGTAGGCAAACTCCGTGTCGCGGCCAATGAACAGGCCGGGGGAGGGCAGCCTATTTGTAACCTCTGAAAGCGAGCCAATGGGAGGCTGCGGTGAGACTAAAGCTCCACCTGTGGGGGAATAGAGAGGCTGTTTGTACTAGCAGCGGGCGACACGGTCCTCACAATGGTAATAAGTTTGGGATAAGTTGCGCCTCTTTATCAACGTGGGTAGGGCTCAAAGGCGCCGCCAGATGGTATCGACTTTCACACGTTCTGGCAGAGTGACGTTCCATTGTGGAGCCCCGCTCCCCGGCACTTTATTATTTCTTCTAAGTACATCCCGCGGGGTCTAACGAGACGATGACAGCGGCTACAATGTCGCCACAAGTCACATCGGCGCCCCAACAGGCTTCCGTTCGAGGGTTCGATAATGAAATCAGAATAGCAATAGTGTGACAAAATAAAGGAAAGATAGATCAAATGTAAGGAGAGATTAAATACAAAAATTGTGAGATTGAATATTTTATAGACACATATAATTTTAATATATAAATATTTATCTTTCAACATTTTCAGCTTAATAAACTAGAATTCTAACACATGTTCGGTCTACGATTGTTGACACATATACAAGGGTCCCTCCAAAAGGTTTTTAGCACTTATGAAAGATTTCATCCGTGAAAAACAATTATCGAAGCATTTACACCAGTCATCTTCGGGGATGGAATTTGCGGCATTGATAAAGGCTTGCAGTGTTTCATCATCAGTGTCAATTTTATTTATCCCTTTCAACAATAACTTAACTTTAGAAAATTAAAAAAAGTCACAAGGTGCTAGGTCTGGTGAATATGGTGGATGAGTAACTAATCAGATACCAGAGTTGGCTAAAAAGTATAATGTTTGGGCTGAAGTGTGCGGTCTTGGATTGTCGTGGTGAAGAAGGACTCCTCTAAGTTGAGCTCTTAGTTTGCCTTACTTTATTTTTTCAAATGCCGCTGGAAGGAATTTTGTTGTATACCAGTCACTATCAACTGTATTTCGATCTTCTAACATCAAAATATCAATGAAACCAATTTTTCTAAAAAAAAAGTGACCATTTGTTTTCTAACACTTCGAGCTCTGCGAACTTTCTTAGGAAGAGGTGATTTCGAAGAGCACCAAAGAGTAGATTGCCCTTTTGTTTCTGGATCAAAAACGTAAATCCAAGTTTCGTAACCTGTAATAATATTAAAAACAGCCTTTGATTTGCTTTCACATTTTTTTTTTCAACATGAATTTACACCATTTAACGCGAACAATTGGTTTTCAGTCCAGCTGTGAGGTACCCATCTACTAACAAGTTTTCTGTATTTTAAATGATAATTAATGATGGTATTGATTGCTGCCGATCCAATGCCCACACTTTTCTCTAACTGCTGATACGTAATTCTTCGATATTCTCTAAGTAAAAATCTTACCAGCTCAATTTTTTCTTGGGTCACTGCTGTTGGTGGTCGACCTGAACAAGGTTATCTTCAAGGTTGGTTTTTCCAAATTTAAATTCACTAAACCAATAAAAACTGTTCTAATAGAAAGAGATTTATCTCTTAAAGCTTTCATAAATCTTTCATGGGATTCTTTAGAAGTTAAATTACTTTTATAATCATTAAAGATCATGGCGCGTAAACTTTCTCTAGTCAACTCCATTGTGTCTTATGCAATGTTTAGAAATTACTGCTGCCGCTGTTAACAAAGTTTAACAAAGTTAAAAAGTATTTTATGAAAATGTTTATTGTAGGTAAAAATGCATGTAAATTTTAATGGTATAATTTGTTTCTTAATATTTTAATTATTTAATATTGATTGCAAAATTTTTGGAGTGACCCTTGTATATTTTAAAGAATTCCTAATTATTCTGTTTTATGTCAAAACACTCTTCAGAAGTTACACTTAAGATGGATGTGTTTGAGGCAAATTCGTATTTTTCTTAGGCTCTTGCTCTCTCATTAATTCTTCGATTCACCTCTATGGAGATGCCACATTAAATGCAAACAACATATAAAATCATTAAAAAATAATCTTAGTCTTTTATTTTATGAATGTTAAAAATCTACCAGGTCTTACATTTTTATGTATCTTTTTTAAAAGCTTTTATTTAACTTGCTTCCATGTCTGTCTGTCTACAAATATTGTAATAGATTTTTAGTATTCTTCTAGAGCACGTAGAAATCTGAAATATTTTTACACTTTTTAGAATCTGATGACAATGCAAGTTGACGAGTTTTTAGACATCGGGGTTGTTAGAATAGCCAGGAACGGACTAATTTTTCAAATTGCCTTTCAAATTTTTGAATTTAATTTTAATATGCTTCCAGATCACATATAAGTATGAAACTTTTAACACTCGCTCAGTTCAATGAACAATTGAAGTGTACAAATTTTCAGACTTCTGGGTGGTCTGTGTGGCCGGGAACGAACAGATTTCTACATTTCTTTTTAAATTTTAAGTGTGGCGCGAAGTCAACTCGGAAACTGTTGGGAGTTGCGAATTGAATTTTTTCAGCAATTGTTCAAGACACCAAGCGATGTAGAAATCCGAATATTCAGGTTCCTATTTGAAATCTCCTTGGAATTACAAGCAAAAAGCTGTCAATAAATTTTATATAGCGAATTTATTTAGTTTAATCTCAGTTTAATCACATAATTTTAAATTTAAGATTTTATTAGATTTGCATAGTTTGATTTGAATAGTCATTGTTATATAAATGCACGTAGATACAATTTAGGAGGTAGACCATTGTTATCGAGAATAAAGTTATTTTTCACTTACCTCTCCTGGCGACTCTTTTTTAACGCGATAACATAAGTCTTCATCTGTTATAAATCAGTAATCTGGTTTCAATTTCATCACGCATAAATTGATATCCTTATCCTTATATATATATAAATGAAATGCGAAATCGATGTTTGTTATCGCTTCACGCAAAATCTACCGACTCAATCATTATGGAATTTCGCATGTAGGTAGCTGAAGATTCCGTTTAACATATAGGCTATTCAAAAAACTAAAAAAGTAAATGTGCTTTTTTTTAAAAATGAAAAACCAAAAAGCGTTAGTTCCAGTCTTTTACCGCTTGGGCGCAGCACTGGTCGCGACGATAAATGAATTTGATTGGTTAATAATTAACACGTGGTTTGTTTACACAATGAATGTTAGTTTGTTCACACGATGAATGTTTTTAAAAGGTAAGATTATCCAATCGCCGTGAAACTTTAGGAAGTTATTTACTATACTACTGGGAAGATTTCTGGTTTGAATTTGATTTGAAATAAATATTCTTTGCAATTTTATTTGCAAATTTTCTACTTTCACTCGCAAGCAGCGCCTCTAGCTGCGTCTGGTGAAATTATATTTATAAATTGTAACAATGCTTAAAATGTTTTCCAAGTATAATAAATATAATTTGAGAATTTAGTAATATAATATTCCAATGACGTAAAAATACTTGGCATTTCAATATTAATATATATTTAAAGAAAAAATAGTAACGATTTTGTGTTAAATGTTAAAATGTAATGTTAAAATATATTTTTATATTGTTAATTTAATTTGTTTTTGTTTTATAAAAATGATGATGCAACTTTAATTGTTGTTGTGAAAATATCTTTATTTACGGAGCTGCTAACCATAATAAATGATTTTTGAGCCCCTAATTGTTGTTATTATTGTTTGTTTATATAAAAAAATTACATTGTATGTGATGATGATACAAAAATGAAATTTTAAATTAATATATATATTCATTGAGAAAAAAAGAAATGATTAATTATCAAATTCACAAAAGTGACAATATCTTATTTAAAATATAATAAATGTTTTCAAAAAATTATGTGTTTCAAAAATATATTTAAACGCATATAACCATATTTATATTTATACTAGCCGAATGACCCGGGCAACGCCCGTGTTTTACCCGATTGAATGTTTTTATTCAAATACTATTTGTTACAATTATAAATTGGAGCCGTGGATGTCACTCTTGTGAAACGTCCCGCTCCAAACTTTACATGTACATTAGGTCAGCTGGTATTACCCCTCAGTTTCACCGCTAGAGGCGCGAGCGAATTGACCTTTTGTAAATATACATAATTATAAAGATAGAAGCTTCTATAGAAGATAATGATCATAATGATGATGCGCGCGCATCCGTGACAGCGATGAGGAATTGAAGAAAGACGGTCGTGACTATATACAGGGTGTACCAGGTAAATTGGGACTAACTTTGACAGTCCATAAAACAAAAACTACTTGAGATTAAAAACTTGTTTTTTTTTTCATTACGTAGCCATATTAATGTAAAATGCAACAGTACATGTGTGCGCAGTGTAGTGATGAAGAGTAACCGAGAATTTGAAAATCGAGCTGCCATCATCGTTGCTCTGCGCGCCGGAAGGAGCCCCAAAGAGATAGTGGATTTTCTTAAGTTGCCCAAAACCACTATTTATCGTGTCAAGAAGCAGTTTGATGAGGCCGACAGTAACAAAGAGGGGATAGCTACAAGGAAAAAGCACTCGCGTCGATCGGACAGGGTAAGAGGCGAAGAATTTGTCAAAAATGTCAAGGAGAAGATTGATGGAAACCCTGGGAAGAGCATGAGGGCCATAGCCAAGGAAATGGACGTTGGCTCTATGACAATTGTCAGAACTATCCATGAGGACCTTGGTCTCAAGTCTTATGCCCTTCGGAAAGGTCAGTTGCTGACTGAGAATATGAAGAATAACAGAAAAGGAAAGGCTGCTGCCCTCCTCAACAACCTGAAACACGACTCTTTTGGCATGCTAAGGTTCTTCTCTGACGAAAAGAACTTTGACGTGGACCAAAAGGTAAATCCCAGGAATGATCGCTGGATCTGTAAAGACCCCTCAGAGATACCTGTCGTGATGCACACGAAATTTCCTGCCTCCGTAATGGTCCTTGGCGTTATCAGCAGTGAAGGTGATGTCATGCCTCCCCATTTCTTTGAGAAGGGCCTTAGAGACCGTTGTGAAGCCTTGGATGGACATGGTGGCCGCAGGAAGGAAGTATGTCTTCCAACAGGACTCAGCTCCAGCCCATAAGGCAAAAAAGACACAATCGTGGCTGACACTTAACGTCCCTAGTCACTGGGGTCCTTATATTTGGCCCCCTAATTCTCCAGATTGCAATCCCCTCGACTACTATGTATGGGGCGTTGTTGAAAGAGATGTCAACAAAGCTCCTCATACCACCATCCAGTCTGTCAAGAAAGCAGTTCACACGGTGATGACCCAAATGGACAAGGTCATCGTCGCCAAGGCCTGTGCTTCATTCCGCACTCGCCTCGAGACTGTTGTAGCTAATAATGGAAACTACATTGAATAAATAAAAACTATATCCTTTTATCTACTACTGTGTCAAATTTCATTCGGATATTTTAATTTTTACTTGCAAAAAAATTCAGTTAAAATACCATTGTTGAAATTCCCAATTTACCTGGTACACCCTGTATGTTGATAATAAAATAATAATAATAATATAATAATTATTATTTTTAATATCATTAGATAATGATCATAATGATGATGCGCGCGCATCCGTGACAGCGATGAGGAAAGACGGTCGTGACTATATATGTTGATACGTTTATAAATCAATATAGGTGGATTGGATGTTTTCTAGAATCGTTTTAACAAATGTTCGTTAGGCAAACTTTTACTCGGATAAAAACTGTGCGAAGCCGGGTACATTCGCTAAATACAGTTATTTACAAATCTTCGTTTGTGGCAAGATACTATTCCTTCAACTTCAAATTACCGAGTGGACCAATTAATACTGATTTTTTTCAACTTATCGAGTATTTTTCAAGGGACCGGGAAAAAATTAGCGAGAAGGTAGACAAGTATAGATTCAGTAGGGATTGGATGTTTGCTAGAATCGTTTTAACAAATGTTTGTTAAGCAAACTTTTACTTGGGGCGAAGCCGGGAACATATATATATGTTTGTCGGCTATGCACGCCCTCAATATGTAACTAATCTCACTGAAATTTGAACAGGACAGAGAGTTAAATCTGTAAGAGTTTTTTGTCGCACTTTAACCAATAAAAATTATATTTAACCAAGTACTGAGCAACAATATTTTTTTAGTCAGAAATGATTATGACAATATTGCCGTATCATGCTTGATTTCATTAAAAAAATATTTTGGGGAATATTCACTAAAGCAGACCACAGGTAAAGCCAGATAATGATTAATAGTAGGCAGGAACAAAATTCTACCAGCGAAACATTCACTCGAGCAGAAGACACACGAAGCCAGGTCATCTCTATATATAAAATATCGTTTCTCGGCCTTTTGGCTATGATCACGTAGTATATCTTGAGATATTTTTATTTATATATATATCTTTTTAAAAATCTATTCAGTAGAGAGAGTGGATATGTTTGATTGAAAAATATATATTATATATTATATGAATATATAATGTAACAAATATTATTATCATTATTATCATAATAATTCTGTGTGTTCCCGAATATTATTATCAATAATATTCGTTAGGCAAACTTTCACTCGGATAAAACCCGGGCGAAGCCGGGTACACATCCGCTAGTTCGTTATATATGTGAGATAATATAACACCACAAATTTCACGACACTGTTATAATTAATTTTCTTCTCTTGTTAATTAATTTATAACATTATAATATTTTATTACTAAATGTTATAGTTGGATAAACAGAATAAATATGTATTTACAGAAAGTGGATAAGAACATCAATCTTTCCTCACGCTGGGTCGCTCTTATGTGTTACACCCTTTTGACTGTGCTGTTATATAGAATTTGTAAAAAGCCAATACATTGGTCCTGCTTTTCCCTACATTTGCCAATAAAGTATATGGCGAGTTGTTTTCATAAGCAATCTTCAAGCGGAGAATTACTCTCTCATCCTCCAAAGCCGGACGGACAGTAAAACATCTAGTGTGGGAATTCCAGGCTAAATTCACTATTGCACAGAGTGAACTTTAGGTGCTTGGATATCAATAATAGAACGTGATTATGTTTAAATAGTGAGAAAAGATTGATGTATATAGTTGTTCATTTGTTTTAAATAAATATTAAATTGATGTATATAGTTATTCATTTGTTTTAAATAAATATCAAATTGATGTATATATTTTGCATATTTTTCATCTGTGAATTAATCTTATAATTTGGTCTATGAAAATAAAAATATTGGACCAGTGACCAAAACAAAATGTAAATAGATCGCTTAATGTTATATGAATAGTATAGAGAGTTGTTAGGCAGGATATATATATATATTTAAATGTTATGCTTGTGTAATTATAATCTTAATTGAATAAAAATATTTAAATTATAAATGTATTCTAAATCTTAAATACCAAGCATTAAAACAACTGGCGACGAGGAAAAGCAAATTTTGTAAAGAAAAAAGAATTTAAATATTGAAAAGAAATTATACTTTAAAAATGTCTTCAAGTATGTTTGAAAGATTCGACGAAAATCTAGAGAATGTTGAAAATTATATTTATCGATTGAATCAATTCATGCTAATTTCTAAAACAAAAGAAGACTTTAAGACGCCATTTCTGATATCATGCATCGGGCCTAAATACTTCGGGATCTTGCGAAACTTAGTTTTTCCAGAAGAAGTTGATCAAGTTCCCTTTGACAAATTGTGCAGGATCTTATTAAAACATTTCAATCCTAAGATCAATATAATATATGAAAGATTTGTATTCCAGAAAATGGATCAGAAATCAGGCGAAACAATATCTAAATACATAATACGCCTTAAGGAACAGGCTCAAAGGTGTAACTTTGGAGATGTTCTGCAAGAATCCCTGCGAGACAGATTTGTGGCGGGCATCATTGATACACCGACCCAAAAGAAGCTACTACAGGAGGAAGGATTAACTTTGAGGGAGCATTAGACATCGCTCTATCTGCGGAGTCTGCAGATAATGACCTACACAACCTCAAGAGATCCGAAGATGCCCATCTGTCCCCCAGCATCTTCATGCCATCAATAATCCCTGCAAACACTGTGGTAAGACCAACCATCTACACTATAATTGTTTTTTCAAATCAGCTAATTGTAGAGTTTGTGGTAGAGTAGGGCATATTTCTACTATATGTTATAAAAAAGATAGTTCTGCCCGTAAATTGCCCAGAAATCCTAGAAATACTTTTAATAAATTTAAAAAGCATGCTAATGATAATAATCCTTCGGGATCTCAAAATAATTTATCATTGAATAATATAAATTTACATCCTCCTTTGACTGAAACAGTATATGTAAATAATATAAAATTGTTGGCTGAAATTGATACTGGAGCAGCCATTACTACATTAACTAAATATGAGTACTTTAAATATTTCAAAAATGTTAAATTAAATAAATGTAATACAGTTTTGACAGGCTATCGTGGCTCTAAAATACCTATTTTGGGCAAGGCTAAATTTGATATAAAATTAAGAAATGTTTCTAGAACCATTGAAATACTAATAACTAATTTAAATTGTTCTAAATTTCTCTTAGGAAGAGATTTCCTTAATCTTTTCAATATCTCATTCAATTATTTGCATAAATTGGACTCTTTTAGTATAGATTCACTTTTAAATGATTACGGGTCCATTTTTGAATGCAAATCTGACCCTATTAAAGGTATCAAATGCCATCTTGATGTAAAAACCTCCAAATTCAATAGTCAATATGTTAACAGTAAATTTAAAGTGGATGAGACTGTGAAGTTTAGGTGGATTACTAATGGGCATCCCTCTTGGTATACAGGAAAGATAATTAAAATACTAGGAAGGAATGTTTATTTAATAAAACAAGGTGACAGTATAAAAAAGGTTCATCAAAACTACATTAGAAAAATGTTGCCTGGTAAATCACATCCCACTATTATGAATGAGGCTGAACAAGTGCCAACTCCAATCTCGGAGGAGAAAAGTATTACAACCCCCAGGTATCCTCAGAGGGAGCGCAGATGTCCGCAGAGATATGGAGAGTAAATAAATAAATAAGGGGGGCCAAGCCTAAGAAGGGGGAATTGATGTATATAGTTGTTCATTTGTTTTAAATAAATATTAAATTGATGTATATAGTTATTCATTTGTTTTAAATAAATATCAAATTGATGTATATATTTTGCATATTTTTCATCTGTGAATTAATCTTATAATTTGGTCTATGAAAATAAAAAATATTGGACCAGTGACCAAAACAAAATGTAAATAGATCGCTTAATGTTATATGAATAGTATAGAGAGTTGTTAGGCAGGATATATATATATTTAAATGTTATGCTTGTGTAATTATAATCTTAATTGAATAAAAATATTTAAATTATAAATGTATTCTAAATCTTAAATACCAAGCATTAAAACAAAGATATTTCTCACCTGAGCAACGCATCGCTTTACAGTCAATGGGATATCTTCATTGAGGTAAGACTCCATAGAAGTTGATGTATGAAAATACTTGCCAACATTGTTGTATTGTGCTGTAAAAAACAATATCATACGCAATATATATATGAAAATACTTATAGTGAGAATAAAGTACAGAATTTCTTATTCTTGCATAATCCAACTATATAGACTGGTCTATTAAAGTTCTAATAACTAGAGGATGTTGCTTTGTAAAGTATTGGAATCTGTACATCCATACTATATATCCATACGAGAAGCCGATGTTATTTAGTAACTCTGTCACTTTTTTTACCAAACCGATATTCTGTTTTGCAGAGGTTGATATATACCATAATGAGCCAGACAAATTGAAAGTAGCCTGCTGGGGTACATTTTTAGCATTCTAGTTCAGAATTTTGAAGTTGATTTCTTCACCGTGACATCGAGAGGATTTCTTACTGTTTCTGCTCTCAGAATATAACCCGGAGTATAGCTTGAAATATTTAAATATCGCCTAAAAAAGGTATCCTGAATTGTATTCAATATTGTAAAATGGGTGACCAGGCCAAGATTCCAGAGTAAAGTTGGGGAAAGAGGGTTGGATTCCAGCTGCCCCCGATGCCATGTGGCAGGCGCCAAAAACAGCATTCCTGTGTGGGGGAGGACAGAGTCTGGTCACATCTGTGACAATGAGATGAAGTGGCGACTTGCCTCCGGGCGTGTGGATGATCCTGCAAGGTGGTGCTAGGAGATCCTGATATCGGAGCGACCTACAAGCCGGTGTAGTCCAAGCTGGACATGTATAGTGTGAAGAGGAACCATTCAAAAGTGTGACATCCACGGCGCCAAGGACTCTTCTGACGGGGAGGTTGAAGGCAAATCCCACTTATTGTATTCTTTCTGTTTAGTGCCACATATAATAAAACGCTAACTTTTGCTGCATCCCTTCGAACTCACGTGTGTATCTTTGTGGCATCCTGATTAGACAAAGAACACGAACAGCGTCTGGGCACGACGTAACTATTGGTGTCAAGACATAGGATGCAGCTTAGTTAATTTTAATTGAAGATTTTGTTTTGCGCTAATTTGAAAACAAGATAGAAGAAATAACCAACCTCGAGACTGAATAATTCAAGAAATTGATCAGAAATCTCTTGGGCCAGATAAATCTGATGGACCATAAAATAGATGCGTTCTTCACTCCCTTGGAATCTCGATTGAGCCGACTCGAACATAATCGGAATGTCAAACTTTCTTCCACACTCATGTCTTGCGAAGTTAAGGTCAATGTACACCAGTCAGAAAATCCTGATGGCTTTTCAAAAACAATCACATCAACCAATAGCCCGCGTATTCAAAGTCTGGGGGGGGGGAAGGACGAGTCCAGGTGATGAAGATACTAGCAAGACCATCACAACAAAGACCATCACGTCGGGTAACGTCATAAATGGGCTGTCAGATTCTACGCTAGAAGATTCTCCCTTGATCAAGAAGTCCAAAGAGTGTCGACAGAAGGAAATATAATATATTATGCCCATATTGCCTTAGGGTTGAAGCTTCGATGTTCAGAATCAGTATTTTTAATGTCGCAGATACTTGCATCGGTTCTCCTTTTAGTCCGAGAGACTCTGAGAAGCCTACGACAGCAGAATATCACAAAGGCATTGGTTCTCTTATAGCTTTGTTTTGTGTCGAAGATTCACATTCATAGACAACCACGTCTAAGTTTGGTAGCGTTGGATAAGTTTTGTATTCTAGAAAGGTGCTAATACGCTCATTGCTGATCCGCCCTTGGTACTTACATCCAGTTTCTGTAGTTTTTGCCAGAGTAATACGTGTGGGACTGTATCGAATGCTTTGGTTAGGTTTACGAAGAAAAAAAAAGTTTGCCTCGTTTCCTTCTTAACGATAATTGGATTAACGATAGTGTGATATATGGTCCATGCATGAACGATTTTTCTGAAATCTTACTTGATTTTCAGGTATACACACATTGTTACAAGAGAAGGAATCGCCTGACATCATCTTGAAGAAGGAACAAAAGTTAACGGCGACGAGTTAACGCCGTTAACTTTTGTTCCTTCTTCAGGTATACATTGTATTTCTTTAATCCACTTAGTCTATTTTTTAATTGTAGTAAATTATTTAGAAATATTTTCACAGTACTATTTCTCTATACTGTTTTTGTTTGTCGTCTATGCATGCCCTCAATATGTAACTAATCTCGCTGAAATTTGAACAGGACAGAGAGTTAAATCTGGAAGAATTTTTTTCGCACTTTTAACCAAGAAAAATTATAATTAACCAAGTACTGAGCAACAATATTTTTTTGAGTCAGAAATGATGATGACAATATCGTCGTATCATGCTTGATTGCCATAAACAAAATTCTTTAGGGGAATATTCAATAAAGCAGACCACGGGCGAAGCCAGATAATAATTATTAGTAGGCAGGAACAAAATTATAACAGTGAAATATTCACTCGAGCAGAAGACACACGAAGCCAAGTCATTTCTATATATAAAATATCGTTTTTCAGCCTTTTGGCTAAGATCATGTAGTATATCTATAGGTATTTTTATTTTTTAAAAATCTATTAGTAGAGTATGTTTTCTCGAAAAATATATTTTATATATTATATAAATATATATAATGTAATGAATATTATTATATCATTATTATCATTATATTCTATGTTCCAGAAAATTATTATCAATAATATTCGTTAGGCAAACTTTCACTCGGATAAAACCCGGGCGAAGCCGGGTACACATCCGCTAGTTTCCTATAAATATAATTTCCGTTTTTAATTCGAATTTTCGGATAATTCGATTTTTTTTTTGTCCCTTGGGCTTCGAAATATCCAAATTCGACTCTACTTCAATAAGGAAGAAATTTTTTCAGGCAGTGTAATTTTGACTAATGGAGGTTTGCCTAATTCTTTTTGTATACCAAGATAAGACTTAGGTGTTTGTCGAAGATAAAGAACAGTTCTCCGGGCGCATAGTAATAGAACTAAGGACAATCAGAACTAGCATCATTCCCTAACTCCATGGTCAAAATTATTTCTGTATTTACTCACCTATCTTATCCCCTTTGAAGTTTTTTTTTACTTTATATTCAAAGCATTAAGTGGTTTCGGTAACATTCAAATTATATAGTTCTAAGTCTTTTAGTAGATTTATTTGAATAGTTGTCCCAGATTCTGTAAGAATATTTATATAATTTAGCAATAATATTAAAATTCCAAAAAAGGAGTTATAAGTCAAATTACTAAATATAAAATAGGAAATCAAAGCAATAATTGCGGAGCAGACGACATACGTCGAGCCAGATTAGCCACCTAGCGGTCGAATCCACATAGTATCTAAATAATCAAGGTAGAAAGGCCCAAAGCAAGTTTCCCCTCTGTGTTCGCCTATATTCTACCTTTGTATCTCGAACTATATTATCTTCCCAATTATAGTTATAAGTCCATGCGACTTCTCATCTACAACACTAGACTTTCCTTTCGGACTCGCTATGCGAGTAACTTCATACGTAAGATAGAAAGGCCCAAAGCAAGTTTCCCCTCGCTGTGTTCGCCTATATTCTACCTTTGTATCTCGAACTATTTTATCTTCCCAAATTATAGTTATAAGTCCATGCGACTTCTCATCTACAACACGGGACTTTCCCTTCGTACTCGCTATGCGAGTAACTTCATACGTAATATAGAAAGGCCCAAAGCAAGTTTCCCCTTGCTCCATCGCCAAAATTCTAACATTGTATGTAGCCCTATGTTTACCTCAGTTCTGAACTCACGCAATTTCCGTCCCCGGCTTCTCTCTCCTTTATCGTATTCTACACCTATAGCATAGAAAGTCCATGCCAAGTTTCTCCTTGCCATGTCTGCCTGAAAAATATCTTTAAGTATAGAGTTCCCCGATCTAAATCGCCCCAATATCATTCAGCGTGATTATTTGACTTCCTTCTCCTTGTTCTAACTCCTCAATATCATATTCCTTATAATATTGCTATATAGAATAAAAAGCGCATTCCAGAATAGAATGTTTTTAGATCGTTCTAGAATAATGTAGAACAATAGAAGAACTGATTGGTCCATTTAAGTTCACAATGCAAATTATAGTGTTGGCTTCTTTCTGATTGGCTGACCGACCTTGAGCGTTCTGAAAAGATCTACTCCGGGATATATAGGGATGTGGAGCTCACGCCGAGGAAGAAGAACGAAGCTACGTGGTGTGCTCCAAGCAAGCTCGAGCTGTGGCTCAAGAGGTCAATTTGCTGCTTACCGCCGAGGCTGGTGGGCTTCGTAAAAAATTCTGGTAAGTCTTCTGTTCTGTTCCTGTTTTCCTTATCCGTGCCACAGTTGGGGAGTTTGCGACTGTTGTATTTTTTTAGGTTGTTTTCTTTTGCATTCTTCTGTAATTCCTTTATTAATTAGTCTTAAATAAAGTCCTAAAGATCCTCTATACACACGGAAGTTGTTCTTTTGTCAAACAACAACGTAAAAATTTGGTGTCAGAATGAGATCTTTAGGTGAAGCCTGAAAAATTGCTGGTACTTACTAGAAAATTAAAGAAATATTGAAAGCTTTCTAAGCTATTCAATCTCAAAATCAAGAAACTCCTAAAGATATTCAAGCTCTAAACTAGGCTATTCAATTTCAAAATCAAGAAACTCCTAAAGATATTCAAGCTCAAAACTAGGCTATTCAAGCTCAAAACAAAGCTCTTCAAGCTCAAAATCAAGAAACTCGTGAAGCTATTTAAGCTCAACACCAAGAGCTAAAAGAGATCTTTTGCCTTAAGTTCAAATGTTTAGAAGATGAATCTCTTCTGTAAAAGAAAAAATGTCAGCTTTAGAATAGAGAATTGCTGCTGTGTAGAAGCAGGCCTTCCAAGAACTCCGTTTTCTAGAAAGAAAATTACAATTCTGGAAGTCCTGTTATTAAAGTTCCTACATTTGATGGACAATCATCATGGTCATCCTTCAAAACTCAGTTCAATGTGGTTGCTCAAATAAACGGATGGAACGTTGGAGATAAAGCAAGCTATTTGGCTGCTGCACTTCGTGGACCTGCAGTGGAAGTTCTCCAGATGATTCCGGAACAACTTCGTCTAGACTTCAACTCCCTGGTTAACGCTTTGGGTTCCCGATATGAAGAAGAACACTACCAACAGCTTTATGTAAAGTTCAAGAATAATCTACAAGATGAGTAGAAATATAATAGTTTTGAATTTTCATAAGAAAGAAAGTTTGCAGGATATGGCTAATGACATCCGATGCCTGGCAAAATCAGCCTTTCCAATATGCTGATCTGAAATACAACAATGTATCATTTCATCATGTCACAACAATAGATTATTGATGCCATTGGAGACCCTGAAACCCAAAGGTGTGCCACACTATCAATTTCAAATAATCCACAAAAAGAGCCCTTTTCCAAGCCATGAAGTATGAAGCTGCCCAACAAGCCTCAAAAAGAAGCTATCGATTAGCCAGACAAGTTAAATTGGATAAGTCAGAGAGGTTTGCTGCTAGATTTGTGGAACTATTGATCACATTTCTCCAACTTGCTCCCGAAAAATGAAACAATGCAGTGACACCGACTGTTGGACACGATGGCCACAAGAAGAAACTGTCCAGAAAATTCTAAAACGAACCTTGCCCCTAAAAGGAACCATGGGAGGCGGCACAAAAATGCTGATACGCTATCAAGAAGGCCATGTGTTCCACAAAGTGGATATTGTGCTGAAGACAAATATGGTATAAGGAAAGTTACAGTGTAAGAAAGCAGTGAAGTAGACGAGCAACACTGGACTGGCCAAGTTTTAAGAAAATCTCAGCGTGAAGACTGAGATCTATTGCGAATGATTAATTGGAAGGAATCAAATGAAAGACCATCCTGGGAAGATGTGGCCGCATACAGCCTTACGACCAAAAGTCTCTGGTCCCTCTAGAGTTAATTGACCTTGCGAGATGGTGTCTTATACAGGAAATGAGAGAGCGAGGATGAAAAGCACATGAATCCTGGAAGTTGGTGTTACCCAGATCTCATGTACCTTTCGCTCTCCAGGAGATCCCACGGGAGGTCACTTCGGTATCAGAAAAACATTGGCCAAAGTTATAGAAAGATTTTTTTGGTCAGAAAGCCGAACTGATGTCGAAAATTAGTGCATAAACTGTACACAATGTTCATCAAGAAAGGGATCGATTACAAGATCTAAAGGGAAGTTGAAGATCTACAATAAGATGCCCCATTTGAGCGGATTGCCATTGATGTTGTGGAGCCCTTTCGAAAAGGTGACCTAGGAAAAAGTACATCCTGATAATGGATTACTTCACTAAATGGCCTGCCGCAGTTCCTATTCCAAGAGGCATCAACTTTATCCGAGGCGCTACTGCAAGATTGTGTCTTCATTTTTGGTGTGCCAAGAATTCTTCATTCCGACCAAGGAGGGAATTTCCAAGAACTGTGTACACGACTGGGCACTAAGAAAATAGAACTACACCTTGGTATCATCAATCTGATGGGATGGTTGAACGTTTTAACAGAACTTTTACTCAACACCTGATCATATTTGTCGACAAGGATCAAAGAGACTGGGATCAACATCTTCCCATGCTCCTGATGGCCTATAGATCAGCTGAGCATGAATCGACTGGTTATAGCCCTGCTATAATTCTATTTTACCATGAACTCCGAATGCCTTGTGATGTGCTCCTTGGTCGTCCAGAAGAAACCTTCGTAAACACTAATGAGTATATCTTCACCTGGAAGAAAGGATGCTGACTATTCACCAGTGGGCAAGAGAAAAGTTTCACTTTTCCAGTGAGAAAATGAAAGACAGGTATAACGTCAAGACTTCCAACAAGAATTTCAAAGAGGGTGAAATGGTTTGGCTCCATAATCCTCAAAACAAGAAATGACTCTCTCCAAAACTTCAATATCAGTTGGAAGGACCCTAAAAAATCATCAACTGCCTCAATGATGTCATCTACAGGAGATTCTGAAGATTCCGACATCTAAATCCAAAGTAGTGCACTACAACCGGTTAGCACCCTTCAGGAGTACTGTCCCAGAACAATGGACTGTTCGGGACGATCAGTCCTAAATAGGGGGCAGTGTTACGTAGAATAAAAAGCGCATTCCAGAATATAATGCTTTTAGAACGTTCTAGAATAATGTAGAACAATAGGAGAAGAACTGATTGGTAGATTTAAATTGATTATGAAAATTTTAGTGCTGGTTGCTTTCTGATTGGCTGACCGACCTTGAGCGTTCTGAAAAGATCTACTCCGAGATATATAGGGATGCGGATCTCATGCCGAGGAAGAAGAACGAAGCTACGTGGCGTGCTCCAAGCAAGCGCGAGCTGCTGTCTCAAGAGGTCAGGCTGCTGCTTACCGCCGAGGCTGGTGTACTTCGTAGAAAATTCTGGTAAGTTCTACCAACTTCTGTTCTGTTCCTGTTTTCCTTATCTGTGCTGCAGTTGGTGAATTTTTGACTGCTGTATTTTTTCAGTTTTTTTTTGCATGCTTCTCTGTAATTATTTTATTGATTAGGCTCAAATATAAAGTCCTAAAGATCCTTTATACCCACGGAAGTTGTTATTTTTCAAGCAACAACGTAACAATGTACGCGCCTAAAAGCGATAAGAGAAAGGACCGGAACCCCGAAAACAATTTGGCTGAGGCCTCAAAGGATGAAAAACCGCAGCAAGACCGACTCAACCATCAAAAAGGGTGACAAGAGACGCTGTGAACAGCCGACAGAAGCAGGCCCTGAGCAAGGCCAGGTCAACGGCAACTTTTCTACATACCATGCTAACTTTATTCCATTTCAGTACCTCAAGGAACTGGAGAAAATGCTGGGAAATGGCGCTGTCTTCTAGATAAACAAGATGTCTGGCCAGGTTCTGGTCGGGCTTGAGAGCATCGAGAAGGCGGAGCTTCTATTTGAGGAGGGCCTCACCATTAGGAGCATCTTCTTCAAAGTGTTCCCCTATAGGAAACGCGCAGAGAAGACAGTAGTTGGAAATCTACCAATTGCTATAAGGGATGAAGACATCGTCGCGGCGCTGCGGCCATACTGCAAGGGTTGTAGCCCTGACCTACGAGGTAGTGGCAAGTAGAGACTTTTTCGATATAATTCTATCCATACTTCTCGTGCAGACTCAAACCTCATGGCCTTATGCATGGTGTCTTCTGTGATCGAGTTGGTCAGAATCAACATGGCACAACTATTAGATTTATTGTATTCCTGTAAATTCTTCTTAACTGTCTCATTTGTTTTTCCTTTAAGCGATTGTTCGGGCTTAATCAACCTTCCTTCTATAACTTCTGAAACATCCGCATGGTAGTTAGCGCATAATTCATTCTATATTTACATAATTTCCGATCTTGCTCACCTCCTAACGATCTTGCAACTTCTAGCTTTGCGGCATCCATTTCAATGTTTTCTTCTTCTCTAGTTCGAAATTGAAAAATGAACTTTATATATTATTTGAATTATAAATTTCCCATAAATATAAACAAAAATAATAATAATCATGCACCTGTTTTTCGTTAAACTTTTCACTAAACGTTTTAAAGAAAACTTCTTTTAAAAAAAACAATGGTTGCCTGTAAAGTCGATTTTACGGGCGAAGATTTTACGTGACAACGGTAGAATATTTATTGATATGAATATATTTAAATTGCACAATAGGAACAAGGAATTGAATGAAAATAAGAATTGCACAAATTTTAACTATAGAAATATATTTTGTTTACTAAAACATTGTACATGTAAACTTAAACTTAACTAATTCCTATTTGAGTGATTTTGTTGAGGATAGGACGATGATAGGAGAAATATGAAATGAAAGGAAGTGTTTCTGCTGTAATGTGTCTTGCGAAAGTCAAGTCGATAGTTGTTCCTTTTAACGTAGTTGACTTAGAAACGCTTGATACGCAATCAAGATTATACGTATTTTTCATGAAATTAAGAAACGAGTTGTCAGGCTTTACGTTTTTGTTAAAATCACCACACAGAAGAATCGGTATACTAGAATCAACTTGCACGAACGGTGGCACGTACTGGCTGTTGTGAATGTACGGACCGAGTCCTTGCCATAGTAACATTCCAATATCCTGCATACTAGCTCCTGGATGAATATATACAGCACCGAGTATAAACTTGAAGCTAGTATTAGCGGCGAAGCAAGTAACTTCAGTCATGCACATGTCACCCTTGGTTTTAATGACACGAGTTACGTCTGTAATCGCAACTTGGAACACTTCCGCCGTAGATGTCGATGATAATTTACGATAGATCGCCACTCCACCAGCCGCGTTGGTATTTAAAATTCAAAACACTTATTCAGATCGAAGGTTCAAATTTTTGCTAAATAAATTTGAAATTAAATTATATTTGTAATTGTAAATGATGAAGTTGAAAATTAAAACATTTACTTAAATTAGATGTTAAAATTCTTGCTCAACACAGTTTAAATAAAGTTTTCTTATATCTGCCACTTTTTCTTAATATTTGTAATTTTAAAGAATCAATTCGAAAATCAAAACATTTATTCAGATCGAAGGTTCAAATTTTTGCTAAATAAATTTGAAACTATTTAAAATTTGTAAAATATAATAATTAATTAATTATTTAATTTTAAACTAATAATTTACTTAACACTATCAACATTTATCAATAGTATGACATACCCTATAAACTCAGTTTCTCAACTTTTGTGTCAATCTAACAATTAATTAATCAATCATAGTTTACGATAATGAAATATCAGTGTACAATTATTTACCTTTATTGTTGTAGTTGTTGTAAATGACGAATCTAAGCACTCCACATTTTCACTACAGACACAGCTGACGATACTTTAACCACACGTGTGAACTTGTATTATGACGCTTTCTTGTTTTTCCAACGCCAAGAACGTTCGAGAAAGACAAAGACAGAGACAAGCATGCGCCGATTCAATGCGCCTAATTCTCTAGCGCTGCGCGCGCAGCTGCGCGCGCAGCACTCTCGTTCGGTGACTCATCGTAACGTTACCGGGCGTTACACTTTTTCATAAGTGACTCCCAGCCGCAACCTAATTTAAGACGTTGTCACGTCAAAAAAAGATAAAATTTGCATATGTTGGTCACTATAAATTTGTATATTTGTTAGGCGAAATTAGAAACATGATAAAACAATTGGGTATTTAAAAACAAATGTAGAAATAAAAGTTGAAGTATAATAAACAATGTTAAAGATTAGTTTTAATTATTAATCAAGATTGTGTGTGAATATGTGAGAAAGATGTAATATCGTTGTTGTTTTCTTGGCCGACTGTTTTACATATGGTGTTATCTTAAAATTGCTTGTTTTGAATATTTTTTAGATTGAGATTATTAGCTAGTATGTAAAAAAATTAACTCTGTTGAAATTTAATTTTGTATTTATATATAAATAAAATTAACTCTGTTGATTTTTTTTTTGTATTTAATCGATAACAGCGAAGTTACGCATGTTAATGTTAGGAAATATATTTTGATGTCAAGCAAAACTTGCTCCATCTCGTTTTACATAAATGTTGAAAATTTGGTTGAAATTGATGCATTGTAACGAAAGTTTTTAGTGATGTCCACTTATGAAATTTCCATTTTATTAATATAGATATCTATGTATAATATTAATGTGTGAATAAATAAAAATAAATGCTATATATATATGTTGTAAATGCGTGGATTCGACGACTTCGCAGGCTCCTCATCCAATATAAATTCATAGGCCTGAAGTGGGAGAGAGAGAGAGACAATTAACATACTTTTATTGACATATTGTCAATACAGGTCATGATGATGATAACAAAAATAAGTGAAATAAATACAGCAGACTGATCCTTTACTGAAGGGACGTCTGGGTTTCAACAGCTTCACAAGCCGTCCTGAATTCGGACAGCTTCTGGCTTATATAGTGGTCACTGTCCCCCAACTCTCGCTATTGCACGGTCGAGGAACTGTGCGAGAATAATCTTTTCTCAGGGCTTTAGACTAAAGAGGACCCCCTCCCTTGCTCGGCGGTACAATACCGCCCATTCTATTAGGCACGTTTCATGACGCAGGGGGTGAAGGACTGAGCGAGCGCCCAGTCTGTAAAAAAGTTCTCTAACTATTTCCTCAGCGTTTTTAGGAATCTGTTTAGCTTGGGTTTTGATGGGGGATCCCGGAGTGCTGGTGGAGGGGGCAGTATCGAGGAGTTTTTCAAAGAGAGATGGAGATTGAAACTAATTTTATTGATTTCTAGTCAACAGTTAAATACATTTTGAATACAATTACAGTTATAAAAATAAAAACAAGATATACATGAATATTTACATCAGACGTAGCCCTTCCTGAAGGGACGACTGGCCTATATAACATTTTACAAGCCGCCCTGAGTTTGGACAGGCCCTTGCTTATCACGGAGTTTTGTCCCCAATATGCTCAATTGCATTGCTTAGGAATTCGCAGAGAATGGCCTTGTTTCTAGGTGAGAGCTGCCTGAGGAGTACCTCCCTCTCATGGCGGTACAAAACCGCGTTCACTACTTCATCCCTAAAAACCTCCTCGTAGAGGGGGATAGTAAGTGGGAAGAGTAAGCGCTCAGTTGTTCAAACAGGATTTCTATCTGTTCCACGAGCTCCTCCTGAGAGGTCTCATGAGGTTGCATGGGTTGAATCGCGGGGGTAGAAAACTGGGTGGATGGTACAGTCTTATTTTGAGTATCTTTCTTAGAAGCCGCTGTTGGCTCAATAATGGTCAAGAAGTGCTCTAGTCGTGACAGCAACTGGCTGGTGCTCGGCGCCTGAACTCAGGAGTTGGAGTCTTCTGGGAATGGACAGGGATGTTCGCCCCGGGCGAAGGCGTGGCAGGGCTGGAGGGTGTCGATGGGGTCTGCTTGTGATGGGTGCAGACAATCCCGCAGCTGGCATAGAGAGGGCGGAGTTGTTGGAGGGCATGGGCTTGGAGGAGGGAGGCTTCGACACCGGGCCCTGCTGGGTGTCCTGATAACGTCTCCCATTGATCCCCAAGGGGCATGTGGCTCGCCGATATCCTTGACGGTGGTACTTACCTCACCTAACGCCGTAGGTGAGGTAGGCGGGCGTCGATTTGCCTTTTGAGACGTTGACCAGCTTGGCAGGGAACTGGTGGAGTTTCAATCCTTCATTTTACATAGAATTATACTAAGCATGTCAGAGAGAATGTGTGCAGAGTTATGTATGTAAACATTATATTTGAGTTGCTAAAATTAAGTCGAGCTCTTTTTCTGCATCATATTCGTTATTAAAATCAACGTTTTTACATAGGTTGTATATGACATATTTAGTAATATCAAAAATCCTTATTATATCAATTGCTTCTTTATTGAAGACGAATCTGCCTCGATCGAAAACGAAGTTCGAATTGATTTTTTTACATATGAATATCATTTTTTTTTGTAAATAGGCGTCAGTAAGGGACAGTCAAAATAGCGGTTCTGAATAGACGGAGGACCCCCGCACGATGTGCATCGCGATTGACCAAAGCGTTTTGGATATGGTAACGCTCGTAATTTCAACCTCCAAGCCAGGTCTTCAAATTTGTTTTTCATTGGTTTCCATTGAGGTTCATATATAAATTCCATTTTGTTGTTTTAAAACGGCTTCTTCGAGGCGTTTTCACAACTAAATTTCTGATTGCGCTACTTCTGGTCTTCCATAAGAGTTGTTTATTATTGTAAATATTTATAGGAAGTATATTCGTGGAAGTGTTGTTTATTATATTCATGAATTCGGTGAGTCTTGTTTTACAATAATAATTCTTAAGTTTGTTGTAATCGGAAACAACACACACACAAAGCCTTTATTAAGACGTTAGTCTTATACAGATTCTCCGTACAAGGTGCAATAACAGGAAAAGAGCAGCACAGGAAACCAGTAGTTCCGCAACTATATACAATTATTAGTAATAAGAGAAAAGTAAGATTTAATATGAAAGGTCGACGCCATCGCCTCAAGTCTTCAATTCCATAAGCGCGGAGCAGAAATAGGGACTAAGTTATTTAGTTCGCCATAAATATAGCATCCAGACACAAAAAGGAGGTTTATTCCAGCACAGCCATCCATATCACCAGCTCCGCAATCTCATCGTCGCCCAACACGATGGCCCCTCGATGTTTCGTCATCATTCTGAGGTGTAAGAACAATAGCTTCCAAGTTCTCTTTTCCTCCCTCTTTACACCTACTTGCCTTGTAAAAATTATATAGGGCCTGAGCAACTAATCTACTTGTTTGGACACTGGTTAACATCGTTTGGATTGACCTAAGTTTGGCTGGTGTCTACCGTTGAAAAGAATGGTCCTTCTCTCCTCGCTAATATCTTGGCATTCATAGATATAATGAGATAGTTCAGTTTCCCATATTTTCTTTGCAGAGATCACAAATCCTATCACCCTCCCTGAAAATATTTGTATGGTTTTCCTTTAAAAACGAATATAGTATTCTCTGTTGTGCTATATAGCGTTTTACTGGGAATGGAAAGTTGCTAAGTAAATAGTTTTCAATTCGGAATGAACTGTGTAAATACTTATAGTGAGGGTAGAATTTAGAATTCTCTATTTTTGCCTGGTCACTTTGAATAGATTGTTCTATTGCAATTTTAGTTATTAATGGTATTTCTTGCCGGATAATCCTTGCATCGTTGCAGTTAAATAACCAAGAAAATCCTGTTGAGTTGAGTTTGTTGGCCAAACTTTCCGCAAGTCCAATATATATATTTCTATTTCTTGATTATCTCATATAGTTGAGCTAAGCATATATGGGGGAGTCGGCTGCTGTTCATTTTTTAGAATTCTAAGCCAGAACCCGAGTGTAAGTTTCAGCACCGTAACTCCCAGTGACGTTCTTCCGCACTCCATACGTAGAATAAAAACAGGAGTATATCTGGGTAAATTTAAAAGTTTCCGTAAAAAATTGTCTTGTACCCTGTCAACCAAGTTTTTTTTGGTTGTTTGCCCAAATTGGAGCTGCGTAGAGCAAGGTTGACAGAGCCATTGAGTCTAGGAGCTTGAGTGAGGATCTGATAGAGTTGATTCTTGTTCTAGTCGATATTGCCCAGACCGCATTAAAAGCATTTAGCGCCTTGTTTTTAAAATGCTTTGCCGCCTGTTGAGTTGAGTTTGACGCTGTCAGCTGGTAACCCAGATACGTGTATTAGATGTTATAGTGAGAGGCAATTGTCCCCAGAACCAAACATCCGATCGGGCCTTTCGACCTCCATTTCTAAACACCATAACCTTTGATTTGCTCTGGTTCAGCGTTAAAAAATTATCTTCGAAGTATTTTCTGAGTACATTGATCTTTTTTGTAAATTTATCTTGGATTCTCCGAGAAGTACGATGTCGTCTGCGAACAGAAGGATATGTATATTTCTATAATTCGGTAAATAAATACTTGGCAAATCAGCGTCGTCGTACAGAGAAACCAAGTCGTTTAGAAAAAGGATAAATAGATAAGGTGACAGGGGTAATCGAAAACGATATTTCTCGTTGTATGTATTAACACGAATTCGATTGGCCGCATTACTTTTCTTTCATCGACGAGGTCTATATAACGTTAAATTCCTTTAACGCTAAAACATAAGGGTTTCCGAAGTGAAAGTCTTGTATAAAACGACACTTTATAAGAATTAAATGTAAAAAAATCGTTGTAGGATAGTTTTTGTGGAGCGTGTTTGTAGAGCGATGACGTAATATTGTTCCAGGTGAGAAGAATCTGTTTGGTGCCGGGCGATGATAATTATAAAGATCGTAGTTTAGGAGATTATAGTAGTTCTGAGATTTTTTATTTTGTAGAGAATTTGTTTTCATTTTCTTTCAACATTTTTTGGATTCTTTGTGTAATTAGGTGTATAAGGCCCAGTCCTCCTTTTTCTCTAGGAAGACAGTTATCTTGTTGTTTGTCCACTTTTCATTTATGTAGATATAAGGCGTCATCAAGTTGCCTCTGTAGAGCGTTTAAAAATTTCCAAAGGCAGCGTGTTGTTAATTAATATGTAAATTTCGTTATAAAATACTCGCTAAGGTATCGAGATTTCTAGTACAACGGTAGCGGCATTATCTTTCCTTTTGTATGACTTAACGACGAAGTGAAGGTATTAATTATATATTCAATTTGGGTATTAGAGGGCCGTGACACTGTTTTCTATAACGACGCCTAAAATTTTACATTTGTGACTATTCATGTCAATGTTGTAAGGTGTATCGTTCCTCGAAATCCATTCATCGCACTATAATCCCTTTTTTTAAAGTTGATTCTAATTCATGATATTTTTTCAAATTGGGTAAAACATTTTTATTTCGTTTCAAATTCGTGGTCGCCTTTGATGATAATATAAAATCGTTGCGTAATCATGAAAAGTTGTAGAGTGAAGTAAAGATTTTCGCAGTTCGTGAATTAAAAGAATTGTAACCAATGAAAACAGGAGGGCTGAAAGGCCACAACCCTATCTAAGACCTCTTCCAGTTGTAAAGACAGGATAGAGGATATTGTTTATTTTTCTATTTTTACTTATTTTGGTTCATCAGTGTCTTAATCTCCAATTCAGGAATATATCGGGAAATCTCATTTACTTTAATAATGTATGTATAAAAAAACCTTCTATAGAAAGAATCGAATGCTTTTTCAAGATCTAGAGTAACACACAATATCAAAATGTGTTTAGAGTAAATTCGCTTCGAATATGTTGGTATCAGATGTTTACCGAAAGGCTTAATTTTATTTAGAAGTACAGGGTGATCCAAAAGTCTTGCACAACTTAAAAAATGAATAACTTCGCGAATATTTGCTCAAGAGCAATGCAGTAAACACCATTGTGTTCAAGTTTAAATGGGAATTTTTAGGGCAAATGATGAAAAATTCGAACTTGTTTTTAGTTACAATTTTATTCGCTAGATGGCACTCTACCAGAATCAGATATTCAGCGACCAAATTGTTTGATAAATCGACACGGTATTTTCCCTTTTTGAATACCAGGAACGAACCCTAATAATATTAAATTATTAATAATAAAACCCCATTTCGCCAAAAGTAGAAGAATTGGATGACGATTTTTAAATGCAATCCGAGATATGTAAAATAGGTAAATGCAAATTAAAACATGTAGCAAAAAAACATATATATTTTAGATGCGGTTTTGTGAAATAGATTGAATGTTTGAAAAACACTGTTGAAATCAATACAAGATTTTTTATATGTTAATATAGTTCAAATAATTATGATGGCACTACTAATAGGATTTCTTGCTATAAGAAATGTATAGTTTCTTGACAAATTGGCGACACTTGACTATTTAACTGGAAATTTGTAATGATCCAACAAATGAAATAAAGAGGGGGGTGACAAAATCTATTTGCCGTACTTTATTCCAAATATCCCATGGGCTTGTCAAATGTTATCATTGCTTATTATACTGAACAAAATTTTAAAAATGTGTCCCCTCAAATTAAAATCCTTTTTAGATCGACCTTTTGCGTTGAATAACAAGGTAGTAAAATCATTTTGTATATTTTTTTTTGCGCAAAATTTCTAAAGTTAGGGATGTACAGAGAATATTCTTTATGCTATTTCTTTTAATGAGCGAAAAGCAATAAACTAAACATAAGGGGTAAATTGTGTGTATCAGTGTTATTCGAGAAGTTATAACACTTTGGGTTGCACGACATAATATAAGATGTGAGCAAATGATAAATAAAATAAATACTGTTCACAAAAAGCATTTAGTATCCCCATAACCCAACACAAAGAGCTACAAAATATTGGTAGATAATATAATACATGGCAACTTATATAACACATGAGTTAACTGCTTCTCTCTTGTATTAGGTCACAATCCTTGCTCAATGTGGCGCCCTTCATTCTCAAACACCGCCTGTAGACGATAGATGACAAATTGGACAGCATTAAATAACATATCTGTTGAAATTGATGAAACGTGCTGCCTGATAGAAGCATTCAACATGGCTAATGAGGTAGGCCGGCATCGATAAACACGCGAATTAATGTACCCCATAGCCAAAAATCGCAAGGCGTCAAGTCTGGTGATCTTGGAGGCCACTGGTGTATAAAGTGGCGACTTATCACATGATCTTCACCGAACGTATCCTTCAGCAATTGTTTAGCACCGCGGGAGATATGAGGAGGTCCTCCATCTTGAATGAATGTTATTACGCTTAGTTCTTGTCTAAACTTTTCTCTCAAAAGTTAAACATAATGTTCACCAGTTACAGAAACGGTTTTAAAAGTTCTTCCATTGATTTCTTCAAAGAAAAATGGCCCAATAATAAAAGAAGAAGTGAACCCACACCAAACTATAACTCTGGGCTAAAAAGGTGGTATTTCTGTAAAAACCCTAGAGTTTTCTGTTGCCCAAATGCGGCTGTTTTGAGTGTTATCCTCTCCGTTTAGAGAAAAGTGAGCCTCATCTGTCCACAGAACATTCGACAGCCAGTTTTCATCAATATCAATTTGCCGAAAACCCCATGCAGCGAATTCATGACGCTTTTCAAAATCGTCGCCTTTTAGCTCGTGGATTCCTTGAATTTTGTACGGGTATTTTAAAGAAAAATTCTTAATGCTCTCCAAACTGTTCCATACGAAATCCTCGTTTGTCGAGAAACTTGTCGAGCACTTACTTCTCCATACGTGGATAACGTTTCAATAGCTTCAACATTCTGCGATACCGTAACAGCCACTGAATTGCATGTCGATGGTTTCCACTCCAAGGTTTTGCTTCCAGAGATCCAGTTTTCTCAAATTTTTAATCATTTGCCTTAGAGAGTAGCAACTCATGGGTCCTTTACCGCTTAGAATACCTTTAAAGGTACGAAACGCTCGTAAAGCTTCAGTGGCAGATTTTGAATTTCAATTTTTAAAAAATTCACCAAAAGTTCTTTATCCTGTAGTGACGGCATTCCAGAGTAAAATAAATTATCAGAGATAAATAAATATTTTTCAAATAAATTAAAATAAATATAATCGATACTGAGAGACAGTTGAATTAAAAAATTAGAAATTTATTATCTTCAAAATTTATTTCGCTGAGAGGATTCCTGCAAACCGCATCTAAAATATCATTTTTTTAGGTACATGTTTTTTTTTTGCATTTACCTATTTTACATATCTCGGATTGCATTTAAAAATCGTCATCCAATTCATCTACTTTTGGCCAAATGGTGTTATATTAATTTATCATTTAATATTATTAGGATTCTTTCCTGGTATTCAAAAAGGAAAAATACGTGTCGATCAGTTATATTTTTCAATTTATCAAACAATTTGGCCGCTGAATCTCTGATTCTGGGAGGGCGCCATCTAGCAAATAAATTGTAACTAAAATCAATTTTGAATTTTTCATTATTTGCCCTAAAATTCCCATTGCATTCTGAACGCAATGGTGTTTACCGCATTGCTCTAGTGCAGGGTCTCCAAACTTTCCAGCCTTAGGGCATACTGATGGGGTCTTTCCAGCCTTAGGGCCATACTGATTACTCCAGTAAGTTCCGAGGGCCAAGATGGCAACACTGCATATTATTAATTTTCCTGTATTAATTGTTATGTTTATTTGTTATTAAATGTTATTATTAATTGTTGCTTTTGTGTGTGATTTAGCAGAATGGAAAGAAGCGAAAAATTGATAGTGAATGCAGAAAATTCAAAGATCAGTGGAACATTCAGTATTTCGTAATTGAGTCCAGTAACAAGGCGCTATGTTTGATTTGCAATGAAAGCATAGCCGTTCTCAAAGAATATAACATGAAACGTCATTATGAAACAAAACATTCTCAAAATTACTCAAAATATACATGAATTGTGCGGACAGAAAAATTCGAAGCTTTGAAGCGCGGATTGAAATCGCAGCAATCTTTATTTACAAAAGTCAAAACTGAACAAGAGGCGGCAACTCGTGCCAGCTTTCGTGTGGCTCTTGAAATTGCAAAAACGTGGAAAACCATTCACCGATGGAGAAATGATCAAGGAATGCATAATTGCAGTAGTCGAAGAAATTGCCCTGAAAAGGTAAGTTTATTAAAAACTGTCAGTATGTCAGCAAACACTGTGGCTCGAAGGGTAGAAAACATCGCTGAAAATATATCCTCTCAACTGTTCGACAAATGGACATGTTGAGTGGTTTTCTTTGGCCTTGGATGAGTCAACGGATGTGTCAGATACTGCTCAGGTTTTGATTTATATTAGAGGAGTAATAAAAGCTATGAAGTGCACGAAGAACTTCTTGATATGTATAGTATTCATGGCACAACTACTGGTACCGATATTTTTAAAGGAGTTGAAATGGCCATTAATAAAAAGAACCTTCGATGGAAAAACTTGAAATGTATTATAACTGATGGAGGCAAAAACATGAGTGGGAAAGATAAAGGAGTGGTCGCTCTTGTGTCAAAGGCTGTAGAAAATGACGGCGGCTCAAAACCATTAGTCTTACATTGTTTCATTCATCAACAGTCTTTGTGCGGAAAATTTTTGGATATGTCTGACGTTCTGAAACCAGTCATATCAACTGTTAATTTCATCAGATCTTTTGGGCTGAATCACCGACAATTCCGACAATTTATTGCAGAGATTGGAGAAACAGACTTACCTTATCATACTGCCGTACGCTGGCTTAGTTGTGGGAAAGTCCTTCAGCGCTTTTTTGAACTTCGAGCAGTGATCGAAATTTTTTTGAATGAAAAGCACCGCCCTCTTACTGAATTACAAAACAACGCATGGCTATGGAAGTTAGCATTCTATGTTGATTTGACAAAACATGTGAACGAACTGAATTTGAGATTGCAAGGAGAAAACCAGCATCTTCCTGATTTATACACTAATATCAAGTCATTCCGGATGAAATTGATACTGTTTCAATCACAACTACGAAGTAAATGTTTTTCACATTTTAAAACATGTGAAATATTCAGCCACACTACTGAGACTGAGTTTCCTATCGATTTTGCAATCGAAACTTTGAGTGCTTTGAAGATAAATTTTGATACTCGTTTCTCGGACTTTGATGCCATTGCGAATCAAATTAAGATTTTTCAGAATCCTTTTGATGCTGACATTGAAACCCTAGCCCCGGAACTTCAAATGGAAATGATTGATCTTCAGTGCAGTGATATAATTAAGAACAAATATGAAAACTCATCCTTGTTGGAATTTTATAAGAGTCTTCCACTGACACAATTTGATAATTTGCATAAATTTGCTCGTGGGCTGTTTTCCGTTTTTGGTACTACTTATTTGTGTGAGAAAACCTTCTCCAAAATGAAGTACACAAAAAATGTATACAGATCTAAATTAACTGACGAGCATCTTAAATCTCTTTTAATAATTGGTACAAGTAAAATTAGTCCACAACTGCAAACTATTGTCGGTGGAAAATCTCAATTACATACATCTCATTAGCATTTCATATGTCATGTTATAAGGTATGTGTTGTTCATTACTTACAATGTATAAAATGTAAGTTGGATTCATTTCAATAATTTGTTAGTTATTATATGCTGAAGTTAAATTTACTGCATAAATTATACATGTCTTTACTCATTACCATTCTGTGTTTCTTTATCCAACTTATCACAAACATTTTATTTGCTATAAAAAATATTTGTTCTCTAAAAGGAGTTTTCAAGTATGTCTCCGCGGGCCGGACAAAATCTGTCTGCGGGCCGGATGTGGCCCTCGGGCCGTAGTTTGGAGACCCCTGCTCTAGTGCCAATATTCGCGGAGTTATTAATTTTTAAAGTTGTGCAAGACTTTTGGATCACCATGTATATAAGAAATAATTTCATAGTCTGTATTCATCAAAGTAATTGGACGCCAATTATTTAAACTTTTTGGAGTACTGGATTTAGGAATTAAAATTATTTTCCC
>CP092875.1:31633552-31724799 GCA_030710605.1 Cordylochernes scorpioides
AATAAATATACAATTTATAATATTTTTTTAAAATTACCTATACAAACACGCTTCGATATACTCGAATTTCTTTATCGCATGATAATTAGTTTCATATTTAACATCTAAATAATATAATTTTAATCAGCATGAACTAGATATAGCATTAGTACTCTTTAATAGAAAAAAAAAATTATATTAAATTTTATAAACCAGAAATTTGAAGAATACTATGGAGGTGCCAATGATAATTTCAAGGGATTCTTTGAGACTTCAAGAATTCCGAACCATGTTCAGCCCAACTCCCATAACGTTCAATTTTTTACTGGACATGGTGACTTGAACACATATTTGTTTAGAATTGACAAAATTGGTTCACCTGCGTGCACTTGTGGAAACGAAAAACAAAACCCTGAACACCTTCTGATAAACTGTCCATTAACTTCTGATCTAAGGGAAGAAAACCAACTTACCTGACAAATACAAAACAAGTCGTTTACAATATAGACCTGTGGCGACCACACTTTGCTTCAGCGAGCGCGAACTGGGACAAAAACTCCACTACACACGGGCAGTGTGACGGCCTCGGCAACCGCGAGCGGCAACCTGCTACGCATGCGCGAGCATCCGGACACTGGCGACTCGCGCGGTAAACAAGAAGGCTTGATCCCAACGGCCGTTACTTCTTTTCTCTTTATATATTTCTGGCTTTAAATAAATTAATTTGAATTATAATTTTATCAGCGGCCTTTCCGCAAGCCACACCAACACATCACGCAACCATCCCACAGACCAATACATCAAGTTTAATAGATTCTGCAGCCTGTATATTTTAAGGCAAAAGTGTTGAATGTACATATTTAAAACTATTATTTATAATTACTATATGCAAAATTTGACATCAAATGTGTAATTTGCGTGCTTCCCAATGTTCAATTATATTAATTTCACAATGATTTTATTTGTATATAATTTCAGATTTACACGCCATTATCCTAATTGTGGATATGACGTGTCTTTGCAACTGTTAAATAAAATAAAAAATAAATAGATATCATATTTGTTAGTTTTTTTATAGAAAAAATAGAATATTTTGCAAAAAATAACCTTTAAAACTAACATTTTGAAAATAATTATGAAGCCAGTTACCTTTCTCCTTTATTTTCTTCATCAATTTATATCTTTCCACAGGCTCAATGATTATTCAATTTAGAAATATTTTGGATTATAAAGGAAAAAAGGAGGTGTATTGTTTCCCACTTGGCAAATACGCAAAAGGAGGAAAAGCAGAATGAATTTTAACAAAACAATTTGTTCTCGTTTGGCCTTTATTGAATAGAATGTTTTTTAATAGCTTAAAGAAACAAATGTACTTATCTTTGGTCAGGCAATTCTCCCAAGCTTTACAAATGAATTTATGATTTTATTTTAATTTTCTTTACAATAAATATTTAAAGACATTTACAAAAGATTTAATGTATTTAGAAAAGATTTAAAGCCGCAGCTTAAAGGCGTTGTTTTTTAGTGGCGACTATGCTAAGAATGAGAAGGTGAGAGGCTCCCTCTGGCGGTGCAGCCAGATGGCCTCCCATTGGTCAGCGATGACGTAGCTCCTTTTTCTTTCACCGCCGCGCGCCGCCTTATGCCACCTATGTTCAGAATAAAACTAAACATACTCCCCTCCTGTGGACGTAGTCCACACACAAGGCAAAATAAAAGGATCACATAGTGTAGAAATTTTTTTTTTTTTAAGAAGAATTAGAATGGCAGAAGTGCAATCTTCGAGATGGGTCTTATTAGATGATGTTGTTTCTCTGTTTGAAGTTCCACAACTCGGACAATGCCATCCGCTCCAGGTGACACCTTGGTGATGCGGCCAAGGCTCCACTGCATTGAAGGCATAGGAATGTCTTTTACCAACACCAAATCTCCAACCTTCAGGTTGGAAGAGGGTTTTTTACATTTGGACCGTTGTTGCAGATTGTTTAGATATTCCCTGGACCATCTTTGCCAGAAAATATCTCTGGCCTTTTGAATTAATTTCCATCTAGTTAAGTAGTTGTCATTAGGGTGATAACTGGGCTCTGGGAGTGCTGTTAATGGTCTTCCAATCAAAAAATGTCCTGGAGTGAGAGGGTTGAAATCATTTGGATCCGAACTCATCGGATACAACGGGCGAGAATTCAAGCACGCTTCAATTTGACTTGTCAGAGTATTGAATTCTTCAAAATTTAAAACTGCAGCTTTTAAACACCTTAGGAGATGATACTTCAATGATTTAATTCCTGCTTCCCAAATGCCGCCGAAGTTTGGAGCAGATGGAGGTATAAAATGCCAAGTGATGTGTTCATTAGCGACATAATTTTGAATTGAAGAATCCTTTACAAGTTGATGTATATTATTCAAAATATTCTTAGCTCCTTTAAAGTTAGTAGCGTTGTCGGTGAAAATATCAGAGGGTTTTCCTCGACGAGAGATGAATCTTCTAAAAGCAGCGAGGAAGGCAGGGGTTGACAGATCTGAAACTATCTCAAGGTGAATAGCCTTCGTTGAGAAACAAATGAATAATGCTATATATGATTTTAATGTTACTTTTGTTCTTATGACATTAGGTTTAGTTATAAATGGTCCTGCGAAGTCTATTCCTGTTTTGCTAAAAGGGCTTGAGGGTATGATTCTATGGATAGGCAGATCTCCCATGATTTGTTTTGACACTTGGCGTTTCGTCTTGAAACATGTCATGCAACGATTAATGAGCTTTTTTACTAGAATTCTACCGGATGGAATCCAGTACTTTTGTCGGATGGCACACAGAGTTAATTGGAGACCAGAATGAAGATGCTCTACGTGGAATTGTTGAACAATCAATTCTGTAACAAAATGGTTGTGAGGAAGAATTATTGGATGCTTCTCATTGAATTGCAGGTTGGATTTGCGCAGTCGACCTCCTACACGTAGAATTCCTGATGAATCAATAAATGGGTTTAAGGATAAAAGTTTTGAGTTTGTTGGTAATACTTTGCTTTGATTACAACATTTAATTTCAGTTTTAAATTCTGGACTTTGAATGATTTGAATAAGAGTTCAAATTGAATTATCGAGCTCATTAGAGGACAATTCTTTGTGTTTTATTTTGTCGCTGCTGTGTCTAGCATTGTGGATAAATCTTAGGAGCCATGCCGTAACTCTGCTCAGCTTCCTGAATGTTGAGAATTTAAAATTAAAGTATAGAATAGGACAAGTAGTGAAATGAACAATCGGAACAGTCTTTCTTTTTTCATGACAAACTTCTTTTGGAAGTTCATATGTGATTGGTAGCGGATCTTGTAAACTTGAGTTTGATAGCCAATCAGGACCATTCCACCAAAGTGAATGGTTTACTAGTTCTGAAGAAGTTATACCTCTGGAGGCGCAATCTGCAGGATTATCCTTGGTAGACACATAGTACCAAGAAGATTGCAGAGTTAGTCGCTGAATTTCTGCAATCCGGTTACCAACAAAAGGTTTCCAATGTTTTGATTCAGATTTTATCCAACATAAAACAATCTGGGAATCTGTCCACAAAATTACTCGGTCAATCTGCAACAGCAATGAGCTGCAAATGGAATCATATAAATTTGAAAGGAGAAGAGCAGCACAAAGCTCCAGACGAGGTATTGACGTTGCCTTCAAGGGAGCGACTTTTGTCTTGGCAGCAATCAATGTGACTTGAACATGACCAGATTTAAAACGAGATTTCATATAAACAACTGATGAATATGCAGATTCGGAAGCATCACAAAATCCATGGAGTTCTAAAGAATGTATAAGTCCCTTGCAGGAAATATATCTAGGAATTTTAATATGATCTAGCATGGCCAAATCCATTTTCACTCTCCTCCAATGAGAACACAACGATTCAGACAAGGGATCATCCCAATCCAAATCCCGTTTCCACAAAGTTTGGAACAGAATCTTGAAGCTAATGATCACCGGTGATAACCATCCCAAAGGGTCATAAATTCGAGAAATGTCCGATAACAATTGTCTTTTAGAATATACGTCTTTTAGTGAATTGACTGTAATTGTGAAATTATCCGTGGATGGATTCCAATTTATCCCAAGAATCTTAACAGATGAATTATCTCCGATTTCATATGAATCATGTGCTTTCAGCGCTTCTGGTACCTCTGAAAGAACCTCAGGGACATTTGACATCCATTTTCTTATGCAAAAGCCACCAAATAAAAGGATTTTCCGGATATCATCAATGAGAACTTTTGCTTCTTCGATTGTTGTTGCGCCAGAAAGTAGGTCATCTACATAAAAATCAGTTTTTATGATTTTAGATGCCTCTGGGAACAGGAGTTCTTTGTCGGTGGCAAGTTGCATCAAGGTACGGATTGCAAGATATGGTGCACACGACATTCCATAAGTTACTGTGAGCAATCTATACTCCAATAAAGATTCTAATGGACTATTTCTCCAGAAGATTCTCTGAAAGTCGAGATCAGAAGTTCACTTTTATCTGTCTGTACATTCTCTCAATATCTCCCGTAAAAGCTATAGGATTAGTACGAAACTTCACAAGAATATTGAAAATATCATGCTGCAATTTTGGTCCAGTATAAAGAAATTCATTTAAGGAGTAATTGTTGCTCGTTTTGCACGATGCATCAAACACTACTCTTAATTTAGTAGTGCTGCTCTGCTAACGCAGAACGCAATGGTGAGGTATATAATAGCACTTGTCTGATGGTTTGTCACGTTCGTTTTTCGGAATGAGCTCCATGTGGTTGAGAGAAAGATATTCCATCATGAAATCCTTATATTGCTGAAGAAGATTCGAAGATTTGTACAATTTTATCTCGAGAGCAAGAAATCGTTTCATGGCATTCTGACGTGAGTCTCCGAGATTAGGCACAGATTTAAACGGTAGACCAACAGAATATCTTCCATCTGTTGATATGCAAAAGTTCTTGTCATAAATGTCCCCGCAACTCTTCTCCTCTTAGTCAATGGAAGAGCGACAGGAACCGATTCCAATTCAAAATCTTTCGCAGATTATCATCTCCTTGGGATGTTGAGCATAATGAGATATAGTTGTTTCGAGTTTCAGAACTTGGAACTACAGGCTGTGGGTCCTGGATGATTTTGGAATCGTAGTTTTCCTGTATTTAAAAATGGGCTAGGTCTGCACCAATTACTAAATCAATGGGACTTGTTGTTATCAAAATTGGGATCTGCTAATAAAGTATTCTTAAGATGAGGCCAATTATCTTTATTTATCAGAAAATTAGGTAAATCAACAGTGATTTGATCGAGTATTATGGATGAAATTTTGAATATTCTATCAGAAAAATGAGGCTTAAATTGAAGAAAAGTCTCACTAGCAGACTGCTATATTGGTTGGTTACCAATTCCAAAAACTGTGAGTTTGCTCTTTTTAACAGGAAGATTCAACTTTTCACGACAATTTTCTGTTATTAGACTTCTTTGAGAACCAGTATCAATCAAAGCTCTGCATGGATGAAACGATCCATTTTCTGCTCTCACTCTCACGATAGCAGTAGATAATAAGATTGTCTTATTGGGCTTTGTTGTATCATTGAGAAAACATGAAACGCTAGATTGGGCAATTGGGGCTTTAATTGAAGTGGTATTCAAAGGTTCGGGTTGGAAGGAATGCAAAAGAGTGTGAGGTCTTTTGTTGCATGATTTACAATGCATAGTGATTTTACATGACGTTACTCTGTGGTTGGATCGCAAACAATTGAAACAAAGGTTATTGGTTTTGACTATGTTCCATCTTTCAAGGAGAGAACTTTTATGGAACTTGTCACATTTGAATAAAGGATGTGAATTTTTGAATAATAGGCATTTATCATTACCTTTTGAAATAGAATTATATACATGTGTTTGTTTCATTACAGATTTATCCTCTTTAGCATAACCTTTTATCGATTGCAAACCTTTTGCTTGTTTTTCAAGAAACATAATAAAATTATCGTAGGATGGAAAGCCATCATCTATCAACGTCAATTCCCATTGCCTTTTCAAATCATCACCTATTCTTCTTTGTAGGAAATGTATTAGAAAGATATCAACAAGTGTATTTCTCTCCAAACCCAGTGATTTCAAATTTCTCATGGCTTCATTACATATATCTAATGGTTCGAAAATGGCCTTGGAATTTAGTAGTTTTAAAGGTTTTAAAGTCAATAATTTTGTACATTGTGAAAAGGCAAGTTCTTTTTTGTTATCATATCCGGAGACCAATGTGGCCCAAGCATGGGCATAGTTTTCATCAATAACAGGAAATCCCCTAATAAGTCGTTCAGCGTCTCCAGTAACAGCTGATTGTAAATATTGCAGCTTTTGTGAATCAGTTAGAGCGGTATTAGAATCAATAGACAGAGAAAACAATTGCTTGAAACTAAGCCATTCGTTAATATCACCAGAAAAGGAAGGTAAATTAAATTTAGGAAGTTCTATTTTACTTGTGGTTGATTGATTTAGATCATCAATTTTGCTTGAAATGGCTGTACAAGATACTTTATTGATATTCACCACTAAATTTCTAAGTTTATCATTGTATTGCATAACTCTAGAAAAGTAAACTTCATCATCAAATTCAGAAAAATGTTAAAAGATTACAATAAGTTTTGTCAATGTTAGATTTTATATTTAAAATATCTTGTTTAAATGTCTGTAAATTTGCATCATCCTTCGATTCAATTATCTTGAGCGAAATTTGTTCAAAATAATCCACTTGTTTAAAATGAAATTCAAGAATATTTAAAGTAGCTTAAAATTTGGCAGCCATCTTTAATTTTTGCTATTATTAATTTTAATAATATATTTCAAAAATGAATTATAATTATTTATATTTAAATAATTATTTAATAGATTTATTCCCGGGTTTCGGCACCATGTATTGTTTCCCACTTGGCAAATACGCAAGGAGGAAAAGCAGAATGAATTTTAACAAAACAATTTGTTCTCGTTTGGCCTTTATTGAATAGAATGTTTTATAATAGCTTAAAGAAACAAATGTACTTATCTTTGGTCAGGCAATTCTCCCAAGCTTTACAAATGAATTTATGATTTTATTTTAATTTTCTTTACAATAAATATTTAAAGACATTTACAAAAGATTTAATGTATTTACAAAAGATTTAAAGCCGCAGCTTAAAGGCCTTGTTTTTTAGTGGCGACTATGCTAAGAATGAGAAGGTGGAGAGGCTCCCTCTGGCGGTGCAGCCAGATGGCCTCCCATTGGTCAGCGATGACGTAGCTCCATTTTATTTTACCGCCGCGCGCCGCCTTCTGTCACCTATGTTCAGAATAAAACTAAACATGAGGTTTAAGGATAATATTTGATCACATTCAGCTCATCTTAGAAGCCATCATTGTAGGTTTAGTGTTGGCTTTGAACTTCCCCGGGGTTTCCTCAGCTGATTCTCCACCACTCTGCTGGGGTTCGCTAGCCCCTGGTTCCAGAGCAGCCCGTGGATCTTCTCCTCTGCTGGGGTTCGCTAGCCCCCGGTTCCAGAGCTGTCCGTGGATCTTCTCCTCTACTGGAGTTCACTAGCCCCCGGTTCCAGAGCTGCCCGTGGATCTTCTCCTCTGCTGGGGTTCGCTAGCCCCCGGTTCCAGAGCGGCCCGTGGGCTATCTCTTTGCTGGGGTTCACTAGCCCCCGGTCCCAGAGCTGCCCGTGGATCTTCTCCTCTGCTGGGGTTTGCTAGCCCCCGGTTCTAGAGCTTCCCGTGGATCTTCTCCTCTGCTGGGGTTCGCTAAACCCCGGTTCCAGAGCTGTCCGTGGATCTTCTCCTCTGCTGGGGTTTGCTAGCCCCCGGTTCCAGAGCTGCCCGTGGATCTTTTCCTCTGCTGGATTCGCTAGCCCCCGGTTCCAGAGCTGTCCGTGGAGCTTCCTCTCTGCTGGGGTTCGCTAGTCCCCGGTTCCAGACTGCCCGTGGATCTTCTCCTCTGATGGGGTTCGCTAGCCCCCGGTTCCAGAGCGGCCCGTGGGCTACCTCTCTGCTGGGGTTCACTAGCCCCCGGTTCCAGAGCTGCCCGTGGATCTTTTCCTCTGCTGGGGTTTGCTAGCCCCCGGTTCTAGAGCTGTCCGTGGAGCTTCTCCTCTGCTGGGGTTCGCTAGCCCCCGGTTCCAGAGCTGCCCGTGGATCTTCTCCTCTGCTGGGGTTCTCTAGCTCCCGGTTCCAGAGCAGCCCGTGGAGCTTCTACTCTGCTGGGGTTTGCTAGCCCCCGGTTCCAGAGCTGTCCGTGGAGCTTCCTCTCTGCTGGGGTTCGTTAGCCCCCGGTTCCAGAGCTGCCCGTGGATCTTCTCCTCTGCTGGGGTTCGCTAGCCCCCGGTTCCAGAGCGGCCCGTGGGCTACCTCTCTGCTGGGGTTCACTAGCCCCGGTTCCAGAGCTGCCCGTGGATCTTCTCCTCTGCTGAGGTTCACTAGCCCCGGTTCCAGAGCAGGCCGTGGATCTTCTCCTCTGCTGAGGTTCGCTAGCCCCCGGTTCCAGAGCAATCCGTGGAGCTTCCTCTCTGCTGGGGTTCGCTAGCCCCCGGTTCCAGAGCTGTCCGTAGAGCTTCCACTCTGCTGGGGTTTGCTAGCCCCCGGTTCCAGAGCTGTTCGTGGATCTTCTCCTCTGCTAGGGTTCGCTAGCCTCCGGTTCCAGAGCAATCCGTGGAGCTTCCTCTCTGCTGGGGTTCTCTAGCCCCCGGTTCCGGAGCTATCCGTAGAGCTTCCACTCTGCTGGGGTTCGCTAGCCCTCGGTTCCAGAGCTGTCCGTAGAGCTTCCACTCTGCTGGGGTTTGCTAGCCCCCGTTCCAGAGCTGTTCGTGGATCTTCTCCTCTGCTAGGGGTCGCTAGCCCCCGGTTCCAGAGCATCCCGTGGAGCTTTATCTCTGCTGGGTTCACTAGCACTAGTGAACCCCAGCACCCGGTATCAGAGCAGTCTCTGGAGCATCTATTATCATATTCTCCTTTTCATAAAAATATTTATTATATTATCAAGAAGGAATTCCACGAATTTAGTGGGTAGTTGTCAAATGTATTACACTGGAAAAAGTTGAAATTCATGTTTCTGGAAGCAGCGCGATACTATCTGTCATATCAGGCTCCTCGCTGGCTTCAAGTTGCCTCAGTTCTATTTCTGATGATCGCCAGAGCTCTTCATGGCGCTCCCGTTTCTTGGCCTTCCTTGCTCTTCTGGCGCCCAATTGGCATATTATATCAGTTTTGTGGCTCTCCAAGCAAACGGAAACTTCTTTCAGGATTTTTTTTTTAGCTGTAAGGTGGCCGGGTTTTTGAACACTGGAAGAAGTATATTTTTGGCGTACATGGGGGGCAGTGAGGAATAGATCGCTCTTTGACCTCCTTCAGAAAGAAAGCGTCCTCCGCCATGTTTTTCCACTCTATTTTTGATAGCTCTTCTGGCATCTCTGAGCTGTCAAATTCTTTGTAGAGAAGCTCGCGTCCGAAGCTGACCCTTTTTGGCATATGATGAGGCTCTTCATTTCTTTCTTTATACGAAAGAATTTCGATATCTTGGTTGAAATATTTGTCTAATATGCCGTCATAATCGTAATTTTCTTCTTAGTATTTCTTGTTTCAGGAGACTTTCTTGAATGGCCAGCATATCTTGGCGTCGGGTATCGATTTATTGGGGGATAATATAATTGTTTAATAAATAATGAGCTATTTTACTTCGCGATCAACTAGAGATATTTTAACTCGCAGCTTTATAATCAGAAAATGACACACACACACAAAGGCTAATTAAATATTTATTACTACCAAGATCTTTTTCAGTATCAATTTTTTGAAAATTAATAATTTGAATGAAATATTCTTATTTTTATCTGAGATTAAATTGATATGTTAAGTTGAGATACCCAATAAGAAAGTTTCATAAATGTATTTTAAATTGAAAACTTACTAGCTAGAGAGGAGCAATCTCTCGAAATATTTTAAGAAAAAAATTGTTTTGTTTTTTTCTTTACAGATCCAGGTACGCCCTTTTATATAATCTTAATTAATGGATCACCTTTTGACTCAAATTACTAGCTATCTGTTTAGCTTCACCGAACGTATCCTTCAGTCATTGGTCGGCACCGCGGGAGATATGAGGAGGTCCTCCATCTTGCATGAATGTTATTTCGCTTAGTGCTTGTCTGTCCTGCAATATGGGAATAACCTTTTCTCTCATAAGTTTGCAGAAATGGTTTTAAAAATTCTTCCATTGATTTTTTCAATAATAAAAGTAGATGTGAACCCACACAAAACTGTAACTCTGGGCTGATAAAATGGCATTTCTGTAAATTTTCTAGGGTTTTCTGTTGCCCAAATGCGGCTGTTTTGTGTGATAACTTCTCCGTTTAGAGAAAAGTGAGCTTCATCTGTCCAGAGAAAATTAGACAGCCAGTTTTCATCAATATCAATTTGCCGGAAAACTCATGCAGCGAATTCTTGACGCTTCTCAAAATCGCCGACTTTCAGTTCGTGAAATCTTTGAATTTTGTATGGGTATTCTTAATGTGCGTGCTCTCCAAACTGTTCCATACGAAATCCCCGATTTTCGAGAAACTTGTCGAACACTTACTTCTACATACGTGGATAACGTTTCAATAGCTTCAACATTCTGCAAAAGCGTAACAGCCAATGGTCTTCCATTCCGAGGTTTTGGTTCCAGAGAGATCCAGTCTTCTCAAAATTTTTAATCATTCGCCTTAGAGAGTAGCAACTCATGGGTCCTTTACCGCTTCGAATACCTTTAAAGGTACAAAACGCTCGTAAAGCTTCAATGGCAGATTCTGAATTGCAATAAAAAAAAATCACCAAGAGTGCTTTATTCTGTAGTAACGGCATTCCAGAGTAAAATAAATTATCAGAGATAGATAAATATTTTCCAAATGAATTAAAATAAATATAATCGATACTGAGAGAGAGTTGAATTAAAAAAAATTGAAATTTATTATCTTCGAAATTTAAATAGCTGAGAGGATTCCAGCAAACCGCATCTAAACTATCAATTTTTTTTTTTGCTACATGTTTTAATTTGCATATACCTATTTTACATATCTCAGATTGTATTTGAAAATCGTCAACAAATTCTTCTAACTTTTGGCGAAATGGTGTTTTATTTATTTATCATTTGATATTATTAGGGTTCTTTCCTGGTATTCAAAAAGGAAAAATACGTTTCGATCAGATATAGTTTTCAATTTATCGAACAATTTGGCCGGTGAATCTCTGATTCTGGTAGAGCGCCATCTAGCGAATAAAATTCTAAATAAAATAAATTTCGAATTTTCCATTATTTGCCATAAAAATCCCATTGCATCCTGAACACAATGGTGTTTACCGCATTGCTCTAGCGCAAATATTCGCGGAGTTATTAATTTTTAAAGTTGTGCAAGACTTTTGGATCACCCTGTACATAAATCTAAAATGGTCAAAATTCTGAAAGTCTGTAAATATAGACAGAAAAAGGATGTAATCTTATATATATATTTTTACTAAAAAATATCTCCCAAAACTTATTTAAAAATATTGTTGCTAAATATACTTTTAATGAATGTAACATTTAAAAATTTGTAATATTAAAAGTTTTGAGGTATAGAAGGTGGTAGTTAAAAGGATGTTCCTGGCGATGTTCCAAAGTTGCAATAATCACAGAAGTCTAATCAAATCTGGGAGAAAACGGCACATGATGGAGTCGTAACTTGATTTGTCTGGAGATAAAAAGAAGAGTATCATAGCTCTGTGGTCGTTTTTACCTTCAGGAATTGAATGAATATTACATGGAGACTTCAGAACTTCTAACTGTAATCCATAAACGATCTAGATTAAAAGGATTCTCTTTAAGGAGAATTCTGATGTTTTTACGTCTTGAAGCGATAAAGCTATATCACAAAAATAAACTATATATCCTTAATTGTGATGCATTAGCGCTGCATCTGTTATGAAAATTCGAAACTATTATAGGCGCGTATGATTATTTTTATTTTATTAATTGCCTTTACTGCCAAGCCCTCTCATTAATTTTTCCATTGCAGTAAAGGCAGTAGAAATTGTTCAATTTAAATAAAAAAATAATCATACGCATCTATAATAGTTTCGAATTTTCATATCCTTAATTATATTATTGCGTTGTTGGTTAACAAGGAATAACTTCCGTGAGTACAAAGGATCTTTAGGACTTTATTTAAGCCTAATCAATAAAAAAATACAGAATAGTGCAAAAAAAATGAAACAACAATAAAGAAAAGAGCAGTTACAAACTCACCAACTGCAGCACGGTGAGGGAAAGCAGGAGCAGAACAGGAGACAGAAGTTCGTAGAACCTTCTAGAATCTTCCAAGGAGTACACCGGCGTCGGCGGTAAGCAGCGGTCCGACCTCTTGAGACAGCAACTTGCTTGGAGTACACCGGCGTCGGCGGTAAGCAGCGGTCCGACCTCTTGAGACAGCAACTTGCTTGGAGTACACCACGTAGCTTCGTTCTTCGACCTCTTTTTCTTATCTTTCTTCCTCTTCCCTTGCATGAGTTTCTCCTCCCTATATATCCCGGAGTAGATCTTTCCAGAACGGTCACGCTTGGTCAGTCAGCCAATCAGAAAGCCGCCAGCACAAAGCGGTTGCGCAATCGCTTTAGATTGGCCATTCGGTTGTTCTCCGATTTTTCTACATTTTCTTGAACGTTCCAAAACATTATCTCTCCATTCTGGAATGTGCTTTTATTTCAACGTAACAATATATACGAAACACGATAGATATATCGCGTAATATCGTACAATCCAGAAGTTGCATATTATCAATATGATCAATTATCATTTTGAAATATAATCGCTATATTTCGAGAACCCGAAAGCTTTTTTTTGTTTTGTTTTTGTTGATGGTTGATTTTCAAAATAAATACTGACATATTTTTTAAATTATTGACATATGGGGTGATCCAAAAGTCTTGTACAACTTTAAAAATTAATAACTCCGCAAATATTTGTGCTAGAGCAATGCGGTAAACACCATTGTGCTCAAAATGCAATGGGAATTTTTAGGGCAAATAATGAAAAATTCGAAATTGAATTCAGTTACAATTTTATTCGCTAGATGGCGCTCTACCAGAATCAGAGATTCACCGGTCAAATTGTTTGATAAATTGAAAAATATAACTGATCGACAAGTATTTTTCCTTTTTGAATACCAGGAAAGAACCCTAAAATATCAAATGATAAATTAATATAACACTATTTCGCCAAAAGTAGAAGAATTGGTTGACGATTTTTAAATGCAATCCGAGATATGTAAAATAGGTAAATGCAAATTAAAACATGTGGCGAAAAAAAAAATGATATTTCAGATGCGGTTTGCTGGAATCCTCTCAACGATTTAAATTTCGAAGATAATAAATTTCAAAATTTTTAACTCAACTCTATCTCAATATCGATGATATTTATTTTAATTCATTTGAAAAATATTTATCTATCTCTGATAATTTATTTTACTCTGGTATGCCGTTACTACAGTATAAAGCCCTCTTGGCGAAATGTTTTTATTGCAATTCAGAATCTGCCACTGAAGCTTTACGAGCGTTTCGTACCTTTAAAGGTATTCGGAGCGGTAAAGGACCCATGAATTGCTACTCTCTAAGGCGAATGATAAAATTTTTGAGAAGACTGGATCTCTGGAAGCAAAACCTCGGAGTGGAAGACCATCGACATGCAAGTCAGTGGCTGCTACGGTTAGGCAGAATGTTGTAGCTATTGAAACATTATCCACGAATGGAGAAGTAAGTGCTCGACAAGTTTCTCGACAAACGAGGATTTCGTATGGTACAGTTTGGAAGGCACTATGAATTTTTCTTTAAAAATACCCGTACAAAATTCAAAGATTCCACGAGCTAAAAGTCCGCGATTTTGAGAAGCGTCAAGAATTTGCTGCATGGATTTTCTGGCAAATTGATTTTAATGAAAACTGGCTGTCGAATGTTCTGTGGACAGATGAAGCTCACTTTTCTCTAAACGGAGAAGTTAACACTCAAAACAGCCGCATTTGGGCAAGAGAAAACCCTAGGATATTTACAGAACTTCATCAGCCCAGAGTTACAGTTTGGTGTGGTTTCACTTCTTCTTTTATTATTGGGCCATTTTTTTTTAAGAAATCGATGGAAGAACTTTTAAACCCGTTTCTATAAAACTAGTGAACGTTATGTTCAACTTTTGAGAGAAAAGGTTATTCCCATATTGCAGGACAGACAAGCACTAAGCGAAATAACATTCATGCAAGATGCATATCTCTTGCGGTGCCAAACAATTGCTGAAAGATACGTTCGGTGAAGATCGTGTGATAGGTCGCCACTTTATACACCGTTGGCCTCCAAGATCACCAGACTTGACGCCTTGCGATTTTTGGCTATGGGGGTACATTAAGTCACGTGTTTATCGATGCCGGCCTACCACATTGGACATGTTGAAGGCTTCTATCAGTCAGCACGTTTCATCAATTTCAACAGATATGTTATTTAATGCTGTCCAATCTGTCATCTATCGCCTGCAGGCGGTGTTTGAGAATGAAGGGTGCCACATTGAGCAAGGATTGTGACCAAATACAAGAGAGAAGGCAGTTACCTCATGTGTTATATAAGTTGCCATGTATTATATTAATTACCAATATTTTGCAGCTCTTTGTGTTGGGTTATGGAGATAAAAATGCTGTCCTCAACATCTTGACTTTTTTTTTTTGTGAACAGTATTTTTTTTTTTTGTCATTTGCTCAAAATTATATTGTGCAGACCAAAGTGTTATAACTTCTCGAATAACACTGGTACACACAATTTTACCCCTTATGTTTATTTTATCACTTTTCGCTCACTAGAAGGAATAGCATAAGGAATATTCTCTGTACACCCCTAACTTTAGAAATTTTGCCCCAAAAAAAAAAAAAAAAATGATGATGAATCAAAGCAAAAGGTCGATCTAAAAATGATTTTTATTTGAAACGACACATTTTTAAAATTTTGTTCAGTATAATAAGCAATGATAACATTTGGCAAGCCCATAGGATATTTGGAATAAAGTACGACAAATAGACTTTGTCACCCCCTTCTTTATTCCATTTGTTGGATCATGACAAATTTCCAGTTAAATAGTCAAGTGTCGCCAATTTGTCAAGAAACTATACATTTCTTATAGCAAGAAATCCTATTAGTAGTGCCATCATAATTTTTGGTACTATATTATCATTTCAAAATATCGTGTATTGATTTCAGCAGTGTTTTTCAAACATTCAATCTAATTCACAAAACCGCATATAAAAATTTTTTTTTTTTTTTGCTACATGTTTTTATTTGCATTTACCTATTTACATATCTTGGATTGCATTTAAACATCGTCATCCAAGTCTTCTACTTTTGGCGAAATCGTGTTTTATTAATGTATCATTTGATATTATTAGGAGTCTTTCCTGGTATTCAAAAAGGAAAAATACGTGTTTATTAGATATATTTTTCAATTTATCAAACAATTTGGCCGGTGAATCTCTGATTCTGGTAGAGCGCCATCTAGCGAATAAAATTGTAACTAAAATCAATTTCGAATTTTTCACTATTTGCCATAAAAAATCCCATTGTATCCTGAACACAATGGTGTTTACAGCATTGCTCTAGCGCAAATATTTGCGGAGTTATTAATTTTTAAAGTTGTGCAAGACTTTTGGATCAACCAGTATATCCCGAAATGGACAAAACTTCAAGCTCTTCTTTACTTGATTTTTTTCCTCCCTTCCTTTTAGTTGTTTAACTCTTGTTATTTTGAACTCTTGATAAATTGAAAATTTTCTCTGGTCCCTTGAGTTTCAAATTATCGAGAGTCGACTGTATATATATATATATATATATATATATATATATATATAAACAGTTCAAAATATCGAACATAGATGGCGCTACCTTCCCATGTTATCACTTATCTACAGGCATTATCACCCCACATTTTACACAGAAGAGAGAGAGAAATAAAAATATTATATTTAATGACTATATTCACACACATATATATATATTACAGTTATATGTATCTCTCTCCATATTCAAAAATTTACGAAATGTGATGTTTTATATATTTGCTTTATATTATATATTTTTATATGCTTTATATGTTTACATATCTGCAACATTTTGATTAAATAACTCCATTCAAACTAGAGTGTAAAATTCAATATTTCTAAGATTTGATTTACCATTTGTGAGATTCTCCGCTAAGTTGAACGGACGTCAAATTCATCGGCTCCCGATAAGTAAATATTTTAAACTTATTATTTTGCTTTTTGGTGCTTCTACTTGGATTATACCTTCTTGTGAGTATCCTGTCGTTGGTCTATAGTTTATATATTCTCTACGAAGATTATGAAGCTGATTTTATTTATTTCTATAATTATTATCTTCATTTTGCAAGAAAAGCTGATGTGATTACTAGATATGCAAATTCTCGCGCTAAAACTTTTTGTTTGTTATGCAAATAACTTAAAGGTTACCTCGTTTGCTCGTGCTATGTGGAAAGGGAGCCAGTAGATGTATTATTTTAATGTTACTGCTTATTTCAGGTATTGAACCAAATCCAGGTCCCAAACAGACAAGACAAACAACATTAGATTCTGGCAAAGACAAAGATTTTCATTATCTAATTATAGTACTTTCAACTAACTTCTAAAATGGAAAGTTTACTTAACGATATATCTACGAAGATTATGAAGCTGATTTTATTTATTTCTATAATTATTATCTTCATTTTGCAAGAAAAGCTGATGTGATTACTAGATATGCAAATTCTCGCGCTAAAACTTTTTGTTTGTTATGCAAATAACTTAAAGGTTACCTCGTTTGCTCGTGCTATGTGGAAAGGGAGCCAGTAGATGTATTATTTTAATGTTACTGCTTATTTCAGGTATTGAACCAAATCCAGGTCCCAAACAGACAAGACAAACAACATTAGATTCTGGCAAAGACAAAGATTTTCATTATCTAATTATAGTACTTTCAACTAACTTCTAAAATGGAAAGTTTACTTAACGATCTCTTCCCGGACGATGATATTTCTTCAGAGGAGGAACTTCACAAGGCAACTAGAAATTACTCACCAATTTACAATAATAGAAAAAAATTGATCATACACCTGAAAGATATTGAAGAAATTATTGTTTCAAAATGTAAAATAGGAAAGCATTTGGATCAGATAATATTAGTAATAATATGATAAAATTCGCCTAAGATTTCCACAATCCTCCATCAAATATTCGAGAAATGTATAAAATTGGGATATTTCCCAGATTATTGGAAAAATTATTTTGTAAAAATCATTCCTTAATTATATAAAACTAGTTATGATGTTATTAAAAGCTACAGACCAATTTCCTTGCTTTCAAACATTTCAAAATTTTTGAAAAAAATAATTAAAAATAAACTTAATACCTTTTATGATGAAAACTATTTGATAAGTTCTAGACAACATGGCTTCTCCAAACATAAATAAACATTTACTGCTATGAAAGAGCTGACTGAAACTATTCTGGAACACAAGCAAAGAGAACTGACAGCGTTGATCGCGGTGGACTTATCAGGGGCTTTTGATAATGCATGGTGGCCCGCTATAATAAAAAGAATGGATTTAGACAACGTTCCCAGCTCTTTGATTCAAATTATCCAATCCTATCTGAATAATAAGAGGACAGTTTGTCTGTCATACAGTGACAAAACTGTCTCAAAAAACCTTACTAAGGGATGCCCTCAGGGTAGTCCACTGTAACCGTTATTATGGAACATCTTGCTGAACGATATTCTAATAAATTTTAAACCAACTAACGCTGAGATTATTTGCTACGCGGAAGACATCTCTATTATATGTTGGCATTATAATTTAGAGGGTCTAAAAACTAAGTTAGTGAACACCCTAAACTATGTCACTCAATGGTGTCATTCAAACAAGTTAAAAAATAAATCCAGAAAAAACGAACTTGATTTATTTTCACAATTTTCAAAGAACCTTCATAAAACCTGCAAATGGAATCAAAATTTTGGGAATGAAAATACCAAATCATAGGTTCAAAACAAAAATAAATTTCACCCCGCATATTAATGAAATTTTTCATAGAGCCGCATGAAAAATCTGCTTTTTTCCCTCAGCGGCAAAATATGGGGTATAAACTCTAATAAAATATTAATTTTGTATAAACTCTAATTAGACCTATTCTAACATATGGAGCTGAAATTTGGTTATACCAAATAAACAACCGCTGCAAACAAAAATTAAATTCGATGTATTACCAAATTGTTCTTTGGGCTTTTAGATCGTTTAAAACATCTTACTCAAATTGTGTCCACTGCCTGACAAAGATCCCTTTCCAGACTGATTTTATCGAATCAAGACTGATTAAATATGAATTGGACCAGCTAAAGTGAAGAAGACCAACGAACATTAAGTCCACATTCTCCTTCAATAATGAATGTTTTTTAAGAAAAAGAATGATAGATATATTTTCTAATACTAGTGCTCACTTTCGTTTCTTTTTCCCTTCAAGCATCCCAAAATATTTCCGCCGTGACTTTTACAACGTGCAATTCGTTACTAATCATGGAAACTTCGGAGATTTTCTGTTTCGAATAGGAGCTAGAGACGATCCAGGTGTTTTATGTGGAGAGAGAAGGCTGGATTCCAATCACTTGCTTATTGAGTGTCCAATCTTCCAGAACTACAGAAATCGGGAAAACATTGAATACAAGGATCTTTTTATGCTTATAAATAGTAAGGAATCGTATTTTTAATTTAGAAAATTCTGTAAATATATATATGATTTTCTCTCTTGGTTAAAAAAACCGTAATTGCCAAACTAGGTATATTTATTTGTGTTTATTTGATTTGTTGGTTGTAAATTCAAGCATGATTTTAGTGTCCTTTCCTTTATTTTCTTCTTTAAACTCTACTCAAACCATGTAATTCACGAATTGTTAAGGTAATATAGTATCTAAGTTTAGTGTTGTTTCTTGACGCAAGCATCCCTTGTGAGGATATTGCGTCTGATTTGATAATAAATAAATAATAAACTAAAATAGATTACTTGGGCCAAGAAATGGAAACTAGATTTGCTTCGGTAGAACAAGGATTGGACATTTTTTTCTGTGAATATGTTTATAATTGCTCCTGTTTAAAAATGCAAATCGACGCAATTATCCCTAGTCGGGATATGCGTTTTGTGTGTTGAAAAAAAAAAAAAGATAGGACAAAATAAATCAGCGCCTAAAACACCTCGAGGCATCTTTGGAAACTACTTCTAAAGCTGTTTCGATGAATACAAATAGAATATCCGAACTCGAGAGACGGCTGGAGCTTTGGGAGATGAAGCAGAGGGAAAGAAACTTGATCATTTACGGACTGGAAGGAACAAAAAACGAAACTCCTGACGAATCTCGCACTTTGATTCAGGATCTGATTTCAGGCACGATGCAAATTTCCGAAGAACTTAAGATAGAACAGTGCCATATGATTTCCAAAGCTAACTCGCCGCTGCTTATTGAGGTGCTTGATTCCAAGCAAAGAGTTATGCTTTTTAGAAATGCTATCAGACTCGGGGACAAAATATTCATAAATAAAGATTACCCTCCAACTATTAGAGACCAGAGGAGAGTACTGCTTTTATTTCAACATACAAAACGCGATATCCCGACTAGGGATAATTGCGTCGATTTACATTTTATTAGATTCTGCCATTTTATATATACTGATTAGCAAGCGAAGAGAACTCATGAATAAGGAAACTGTTTCCAAGCTAAGAGATAACGAGCTAATTGTCCGTGGCATAAGCTACTCTGTATTAATTGGCCGCGTTGTCAGTTCCAGCGGCGATGCATTATAGCAATCAACGGATAGCAATCATACTGTTCCACAGTCCGACTTATTTTTACAGTTAAAAAAAAACTTTCTTAGGATGAATTTTTGCCACAACCTAGACAACTATCACAGAATTACTCACTTCTACAGACAAATAAAGGTCGGCACTTGTAGCTAGCCATAAACATTCTAATTATCAAAATAAAAGGCTACAAATATCAAGGAACAATCCTCATAGAATAATCTCCTGGAATATGGAAAAGTAGAATTATTTCCATTTTTCATTGATTATCTTAAACAGTTCGATATTTTTGCTCTGACAGAAACGTGGTGTCATTCCCTAATGAACTTTTCTGTTGAGTACTATGAAATTTATCAATCTCTGGCTGCAAAACCCCTAAACCGAGGAGGATGTTCAGAGAGAATTATTATGGGAGTAAAAACTATCCAGCTATAAATTGTAAAAGTTGAAGTGACACCGCTATGGGGGGGATTTCGGTAATATTTAAACTATATAATCCCATCCACAAACTCAATACTGGTTTGTATGATTTTTGTATACCTACCCCCAGTACAGTCTCAACTTGAGAATCTAAAAAACCCTATTTTGCTATATTGAGAATAAGATACAGGAGAGTTATAAATAGTCCTTTGTGGCGATCTAAATGTGTGTTCGCACCAGTGACCTTGGAGATTTCCCAAACTTGCTGGACACCCCGACACTGCTTTCTACCAACCGTACCTCCTGCTATTCAGTCTGATCAGCTCCTGCAGGAACTCTTGTTGATTTTCTCGTTGAGAATTCACTTACTATAATAAATGGCAGATCTATCAGCGATAAAAAATGGAAATTTTCTTTTATTTCAACTCAAGAATCCTCAGTTATTGATCTTTGTTTCGCCTGCACCACTTGAGCTGATTGTTGATCTAACTATTGAATGCATGCCTTATTCGGATAATCTACCACGTGTCTTAAAATTTAATGGTCTAAACAATATAAAAGGAAAAGATGATATGAAGTTTCGTTCCATTAGCAAGTATTCCTGGGCAGCTGACAAGGCTGCATTTTTCAAAAGTAGCTTGAGGGATTTAACTAATTTACTCTTGGCATAAGCTAAGTCGGCCAGCCACTGATAAAGCTCAATGATAAATCTTTGATATTTGCTGCTTATATTATCGTAATGTACTTTGAGCTGTTTTATTGCAAAGGTGTGGGCAGTTTCTGAACAATGTTAAAATATTAGTGAACTATTATCCTTATGTATTACGTTGTATGTTGCCGGCTCTCCTCCCTCATGTATTCAACTTTACAATTAATGCATTCTATATAATTAATGGGCTCTATGATATTATATTTATTTTTATTTCACGGTTTTTTTAACTATCGAACCTTTATTAGAGAAAGTGCTATATGTTTTAATACCAAAGTTTTTATGTATCTGGCTATGGCTATGGATGCATGGGAGGTAAAATATTGCTTCATAAATTTCTGCGTACTTGTTTATTGGGTTATGGTTTGCAATGGGTTTGTGGAAATGCTATAAAATAAATTTAATTGGGTAACCAACTTCTTGGATATTTTTTTATAATATTCTGAGTTTTATCTCTCTTTTTTTTTTGCGTTCAGTTGTGTGTATATTCTTTTTTTTAACACAAAGCAATAACGCGCCATCTATACATATAAAATAAAAGGATTTAAAAGCGCGAATGTTTCTTTTATACATAAAACGAACTTCTACTGTCCTTACTGCGATGAAAAATATATAGGGAGGGCTTGGCTCATCAGTGGTGAACCCTCCCAGCGGTTTCGCCAATTTAATTCACCAGACCGTTGGCGAAACCGCTGGGAGGGTTCACCACTGATGAGCCAAGCCCTCCCTATATATTTTTCATCGCAGTAAGGACAGTAGAAGTTCGTTTTATGTATAAAAGAAACATTCGCGCTTTTAAATCCTTTTATTTTATATGTATAGATGGCGCGTTATTGCTTTGTGTTAATTTATTCCTTACTGGCATTGTCTTTATAGTTTGCTGAAGAGCATTGCTCGAAGCAAATATTTGAATGTAATTATACTGTCCTATGAGCTTATGTTCATAGTTTACTTGAAAACCATTTCTAAGATTCCATCCTTCAGTGTAGCATATGAAAGCAGAATGATTCAATACAGTATTAGAGCTCTGAGAAGCGGTCTGGTGAATTAAATTGGCGAAACCGCTGGGAGGGTTCACCACTGATGAGCCAAGCCCTCCCTATATATTTTTCATCGCAGTAAGGACAGTAGAAGTTCGTTTTATGTATAAAAGAAACATTCGCGCTTTTAAATCCTTTTATTTTATATTTATTCTTTTTTATCAGTGTTTTAACATTGCTTATTTTGCGGCTCAACGGACAATATGATAAAAATGTACATAGTTGAGTTTAACTGATGTGTTTAAAAATTGATATATTCCCTGTAATAAAAACAAAGTCCTAAAAATGATCGTGCTTATTTCATTTTCTTGGGGTTCGGGAAGTTTCTCCTATGTATGTTCTCTCTGACATTCTGTGCATGGTATTTTCAAAATTAGGCTTGTATTTTAGCTATTTAGTTAAAAGATTGTAGATATTGGGGGTAGAGACACTTGAAAAAGGTTTAGATATTCATGCTTTTTATAATTTCTTTTTAAAACTATTGTTAAAGGTGAAAATGGTATGCTGAATATATTTATTGATACTGAATCTTATTATATTTTGGTCATAAAATGTATTATACAGGGTCCATTATGAAAGTAATGAGCATAATGTTATTGTGACGCGATGATAGATGGCAGCACGGTAAAACCGTGGGAAATGTGGTGGAGGGATATGCCCTTTCAATCTATCCGGTCGTCAGTTGAGTTCGAGCAGTGTGAGGGGAGATACATGCCTCCGCTTGAAGTGTGTTTTCAACTTTTGTAACATAGCGCGATGGAGCGTTCGCTTGAAAAACGATACGCCATAAAGTTTTGCGTGAGGCTTGGAAAAAATGCAACCGAAACATTCCAGATGCTGCAAAAAGCCTTCAAGGACGATTGCATTTCAAGATCACAGTCTGGGAAGTGGCACAAGGCGTTCAAGGAGGGCCGGGAGGAGGTCGCCGACGAACCCCGTTCAGGACGCCCAACAACGGCCAGAACTGACGAGAACGTGGATCGTGTGCTCGAAGTTTTGCGTACCGACCGTCGATTAAGCATCCAGCAAATTTCTGACACATTACACATGTCCACATTTGTGGTACATGGGATAGTGACCGAGGATCTGCAAATGCGTAAGGTCTGTGCGAAGCTTGTGCCGAAAGTGTTGACGCAAGACCAGAAAGAACTTAGAGTTTTGCGCTGTCAAGAATTGTTGGATTTGATTCAAAAAACCGGACTTTCTGAACTCTGTAGTAACCGGAGACGAATCCTGGATATTCGAATACGACCCAGAGTCGAAAAGGCAGAGCTGTGCATGGCACACAAAATCATCCCCACGCCCCAAAAAAGCGCGAATGAGCAAGTCGCGCATCAAAACGATGATCATTGTCTTCTTTGACATCCGAGGAATAGTCCATTGTGAGTTTGTACCGCAGGGACAAACTGTAAACTCAGCTTTTACCTGGAGGTGCTCAGGAGATTGAAACGCCGGATCGCACGCGTGAGGACTGACATTAAAGACACGGTCAAGCTCCACCATGACAATGCCACCAGCCACACAGCCTTCATCATTACCAACTTCCTGGCCCGGAGCAACACCCCGGTGATCCCTCGCCCCTCTTACAGTCCCGACTTAGCTCCATGTGACTTCTTTTTGTTTCCGCGACTCAAGAGAGAGATGAAAGGAAAACATTGGGAAACCGTGGAAAACATCCAACACCATGTTACAACGTTCCTGAGAAGCATTCCTGTCGAGGAGTTTCAGGGTGCCTTTCAGGCGTGGCAAACGCGTCTCCGCAAGTGTATTGATGCAGGAGGAATGTATTTTGAAGAATATTGAACATTTGCACAAATTACGATCAATAAATGTATTTTTTGCCAGTAAATTTTTATTTCTTTCATAATGGACCCTGTAATTATTACAGTAATATAATCCATCAAAGTGCTAACCAGTACGTAGGGCAGAGTCGACGAGTTTCCATCAGTTTCTCCTGATAGATAATAAAATTGAAGGAAGGCAGGAATTGCTGTATATTTGAGTTCTGAAATATGGATTCTATAGGATTTTAAATATTCAACAGGTGATTTTATATAAAAATTGCATTGTACTATTATCATTTTACCCTATCTAATATTGTATACAGTAAAACCTTTCTAGAGTGTGTTTGTATGAGAAAGCCCCAACAGAATAAACAGAATTGACAGAATAAACAGAAAAAAAGTCCCTTTTGTTTTAAACACTCAAATACACCTTTACACCAATAGTGAATAGGACATTTTTGATAGGTTCTTCTTATAATTAGCATACATTTACCTTTAGGTCTGATTTAAAAATCAAGAAAGTGCCCTTTTCTGATATTACTTTAATGGGGCATTGTTTGATTCAGGTTGAAGAAGTGACCGGATATGGAATATTAATGGAATCTTGGTTTCTGACACATCTTTGAGTGTCACTCAGGCCCGTAGATATGAATTTTCACGTCTCCTCAACTCGCTGCATTGTGAACACGAGTCGGCATTGGATTTGTTCAAGGGGTCTGACGGTGCATTCTTAGTAATTGAGGGATATTAAAAATTAAAAAAAGCATATCCTGACCAGGAGCACATGTGCTTTTCAGATGGCAGAGCGCCATCTAATGGAACAGAAATCAACTAAACATTGATTTAGTCTGTTCCCTGATATTTGGCCAACCCAATAGTAAATAGTAATTGAGCATCTAAAGCTTGTTATCAAGGTCAGGAGGGTAACCGAGAATATATTTTAATGTCTAGTTGAAAACTAAAATTCCTTAATTTTAGCAACTTTTTATTTTATATTAAAATACGTTTAGAAGAGTGAAAACTATTAAATTGCAAAATAAAAGATATAATAGAAAACTCATATCTGAAATATGCATATTCATATGCTATCTAATTGTTTAAAAAATTATTCTACATTATAAAATTTCCAAATTTGAGCTTCCAAAGTTGTAACAAGTTATTACTATCTCTGCATTCTAGTATTTTAAATTAAAAATAAAAAAGTGAAAAGATGGATATATTTAAGCGAATTAGATTTTTATAAAAGCTAAAAATATTTTAATTTTTTGACCAAATGAGAAAGAAAAAATGTTTCTGAAAGCCAAAATTATTATAAATATATTTTCTTAATATTCTCTTAGAATCTCGTCGCCGTTAACTTGAATTCCTTCTTCGAAATGATATCTGGCGATTCCTTCCCTTGTAATTCTTGAGAATAGAAATAGATGGATATAGCCAAAGGATTGAAAGAATGTATAGAAAAGAACAGATGATGTATTTTTAAACTAAATATAACTAAATGATATATTGAAGGAAGTTTGAGGCAGGAAGAAAGGCGGTCCACAAATTAGTTAAGAGAGAAAACCCGATTTACAATATCTTATTATTAAAAAAGCATGGGGAGATAATGGATTATTAAACACCAACACAACGTTTTTTTTAAATACAAGGTTTGGTCAATAAGTAATGTACAATTATCAATAATTTTTTTATTTGACAAACCAAAAAGATGAAATTTTGTATATATGAATACCGAACTATTAGCTATATATCAGCATCATTCAATATATCCACCTTCCCTCTGTACACATTGGGTCCAGTGTTCTTTCCAACTCACAAAATCACTTTGGTAAAATGCTACATCTTGATTTCTGAACCACCCTCTAACGTCATGGAGTAACATTTCATCATTTTCAAATGTTCTACCGCGTAGAGAATTCTTTGATTTACCAAAATGGTAGAAGTCGGAAGGAGCCAGGTCAGGACTGTAAGCTGGGTGAGGCACATCAAAGTCTACCCATATCTGGAAATTTGAGCCAATGTCTTACGCGGTGTGAGGTCTTGCATTGTCCTGATGAAATGTGACAGTCTTTTAGGCCCGGCCTTTTTGTTGAAATGGGTCTTTTTAGCTCTTCTATTGATTTACAATATCTTTACTTGTTGATGAAAGTATTTTTTTTCAAGCATGACCATGAATATGAGCCCATCTTGGTCCCAAAATACCGTGATCATTATTTTGTCTCTGGAAAGGGAAAGCCTAGGTTTTTATTGACTGGAGATATTTTATGGTGTTATTGCATTGATTGACGCTTTGAAAAGGGGTCATAATGATAAACCTCGCACGTCTCATCGCACGTTATGACTTTTAAAGGCCTCAGAAGCTGGTCCTGGATAAGATCGATGAGGTCTAAAGAAACTCTTTCTGAGTTTGCATCACTTCTCGTGTTAGAAGCCTTGGCGCCTATTTTGAGCACACCTTTTGATAGCCAAGATCTGAAAGTAGTTTAGAACATTTCCTTTAGAGATTGAAAGTTTTTTCATCAATTGATATGTCGTTATTGTCCGGTTATTCTCGACAATTTCCTCAACAAGAGCCAAATTTTGGTCTGTTGTGAGAGTTGAAGGTTTACCTGGCCTCTCTTTGTCATGAAGATCAAAATCACCTTTCTGGAAGCGCTGAACCCATCTCCGTATAGTGCTTCTATCCAATAATTCGTTTCCATATACTGGCTGAAGTTTTGAGTGAATTATTGTGACTGAAATGTCACCGGATTTAAAAGGAACTCGGTCACCTACCGTTGTCGGATTCTTGTGTTCACATTATGCTCCATATCTGAAAAATACAAAGGATAAATCAATTCTGATTGCAGATATGAAAATCAGTGTTTTATTTACCAGAAAACATGTATTTTATGATAAATATTTATATTATATATATTTTTCTAGGGGTGATTATGAATTACTTATTGACCCAACCTTGTTGATTCAGATTTGGAATACAAGTCACATATGTACCCGCCAAAAAGAAACCTTTCCTGAATTGATATTTTAAGAGACAAGAGGATATCCTGGACAAAATTTTAAAAAATGCAAAAATTAGTAATTTTGGAGAAGAAAACAAATTGTTAGGAGAGTAAATTCAATATTCAAATGATAAAAAAAACCCGAAAGATTACTTGGAAAAAAGGAGAAATTTCCATCAAACAATACAACGAAATCTCAAATATCTTAACAGTGTAATGTGAAATATACTTTCAAAAAACTGAAACATTTTACCCAAAAATGAAAGAAGAACTCCAAAATGATATTCTGAACATATGGAATCATTCAAACTCCTATTGTCCTTACTGCGATGACAAAATTATATTGGTAGGGCTTGGCTCATCAGTGGTAAATCCTCCCAGCGGTTTCGCCAATTTAATCTACCAGACCGCTTCTTTAGAGCTCTAATACTGTGTTGGATCATTCTGCTTATATATGCTACACTGAAGGATGGAATCTCAGAAATGGTTTTAAACAAACTATGAACATAAGCTTATAGGACAGTAGAATTACATATAATATTTGCATCGAGCAATGCTCTTCCTCAAGGACAAGGCCAGTTAAGCATAAATTCATATAAAAGAGATAATCTTTATAAATCAAATGGAAACATTAAGACGCGAATGTTTCTTTCACACATCAATCAAACTATATTGTCCTTACTGCTATGCAAAAAAATATATAAATGAATGTGTGTCTGTCTGTACTCGATAGATTCAAAACCATACATCCAATCGCCGTGAAACTTTGGGAAGTTGTTTACTATACTACCGGGAAGGTTTCTGGTTTGAATTTGATTTGATATTTATTAATTTCGTCTCAATTTACAGGTGTTACATTCGAGCACAGCTCGCGAGTCACCTTGTCCTGGCTATTTACACATGGCGAGTTGGTGGAGTAGAGGTGGTCCCCCTAGGCCTTGCAGGAGGGCAGCTGTTGGGCGATGAGCTCTTTGACTAAGTGTCAGGGCCGGGTCGTCGGAATCGGGGATTGATATCTCCTTTATTTTGTAGAATATCTTGTATGGTTGAATTTTTTAAAATTTTGCATTTGAAGGTATAATTTCTTAACGGAAGTTTGGTACATATCTTCTAGATCGGGTTGGTTAAGTCCTCCTTCAGTATCTTGTTTGATAGGTTGAATGGAGCTCCTATACTTGTCCGAAGGCAGATTCTCATAAATGCGTTTATCTTATTTTTGTCTGTGGTTGTAATATATATTTGCACCAAACTGGGACTGCGTATGTTACTATCGGGAGGATACAACTTCTGTATAGAGTAAACTTTTGTTTTGTAGTCAATTTGCTTCTATAGTTGAACAGGCTTGATAATGTTATTTTTGCGATTTTTGCTTTCTTTATGATATTTTTGACATGCATGTTGAATTTCAACTTGGAGTCTAAGGTAACTCCAAGATATTTAACGCTGTCAGTCCAGTTAATAGGGCTCTGGTTTACCTTTAGGATGGATTGTGGCTTGAATTTTTTATTGTCTAGTGGAGGAAAAATTATTGCCTGATACTTTTTTGGGTTGTGATGTCTAATTTCCAATCATTGAACCATTTGGTTATACTGTTTATGTAATTTTGGAGTTGTGTAGTTATTATTCCTATTGATTTGGAGTTTGCTAAAATCGCTGCGTCATCTGCGAAAAGTTTTATTTGACATTTTGGATGTGGAGGGAAATCGTTGATGTAGATGTTGAATAGGTAGGGTCCAAGGATAGAGCCTTGAGGGACTCCAATCTGGGTTGGTTTTGCCGTGGTTATATAATTCCCTTGCTTAATTGAAAAGGTCCTGTCCTGTAGATAGTTTTTCAAGAATTTGATAAAATCCCTTGGAAATTGATTTTTTGTTATTTTTGCTATCAAGCCATCATGCCATACTCTATCAAAGGCTTTGGTAAAGTCTAGAAAAACAGCACCTACTGCCTCCTTGTGGGACTTTCTTTGGATGTAGTCTATTACTGTGATTAGCTGGTGGGTTGTGGAGTGTCCTTTTCTGAATCCAAATTTTGTTGAGGGATGATAAAGTTAATAGAATCCATGTATGTCTGCAATCTGCGAAGAACAATCCTCTCGTATACCTTACCGATGGTAGAGAGAAGGCTGATTGGTCTGAGATCTTCAGGTGATTTGACAGGTGAATTTTTTGGAATGGTTATGATAATGCCATGTTTCCATGTTTTCGGGAAGTTGCACAGGTGTTAATGCAGCATTGAAGATCCCAGCGAAGAAAACTATCCATTTGATGGGGAGGTTTTTAGTCATTTGCGGCGTAATATTGTCGTGGCCTGGGGCTTTGTGATTACCTAGGTTTTTAATCACTTCCTCGACTTCTTTGGCGTTGTCATTGATAGTATATTCTCTTGGGGATGATGGCAAGTGTTATCTGTTAGGTAAGACGGTTGTGTTTTATCAGTTGGTTTTAAATCTTCTTCCAATAATGGTGCATCAGGCTTCTTATAAATTGCTGAGATTTGCAAGAGGGTTTTTCCATCTGGTTTTATCAAAATTGAAGTATTTTCCAAGTTTGAAGTATGAATCGGCATATTTTTTATTTAAAAAAGGATTTTATAATTATGGCTGTTCCCCCACCCTTTCCTGTAATTCGGTCAGTTCTAATGGTTTGATTGTTCCTGAACTTTAGATCAATTGAGGGTTTAAGGTGAGTTTCACTGAGCAGAGCAATGTCTATTGAGTTATCTTCTAAAAAGTGCAATAATTTTTCTTTCTTTGATCTGATTCCGTTACAATTTCAAGCAATAATTTTAAAAGGTAATTTGCAATTCATTGTAGGTATGTTTTGATTATTTGCATCAATTTTTCACACAGTCCTTAGAACGAACGAGAAGTTTTTCTTGTCACAACCTCAGCATTGCTTTGGTTTTGTTTTTCTACAATTTTCGGCAGTGTTTCAGATTTTTTTTGAAATCGGAATTGGGTTGTTAGGTTTGTACTGACCAGGGTATCTTAGCTGTTGCTGATGTACTCTTGGAAACTTAGGGCAACCGCGGTAATTGGTTGTGTGCGCTTCTTCGCAGTTTGCACACTTTGGGGGAAGTTGTCTTGACTTTCTTGGGCAGTCCTTCGAATGATTTGAAATAAATATTCGTTGCAATTTTATTTGAAAATTTTCTAATTTCATTCGTAACAGCGCCTCTCGCGGCTTCTGGTGAAATTACATTTATGCTAAAATATGCTAAAAATGCTAAAATGTGTTCCAAGTATAATAAATTTAATATTTAATAGTAATTATTTTTTGAGGATTTAGAGTAATACAATTTTCGAATAACGTTGTAAAAAACTTGACATTTTAATATTATTATACGAGTATATTATAGGAAAATACATCTTATAGGTTATTTAAAATTTAATAGATGTTTTCAAAAAATTAAATGTGCTTCAAAAATATATTTAAACGTATATAACAATATTTATATACATTTATAAATCTATAAATAGGTTTTTTACTTTTAATTAGACATTTTAAATTTATATTTAGACATTTTTCATTTTAATTTAGACACAAGGACTTTTCTATAAATTCTTTATTGAAGAGAACTTTGAAATAACTAAAAAATATTGAATAGTTTATTTATTATACGAAAGAAGCGCTTGAAATAGAAATAGAGATGTTTGACATCATTTTTAAATGGGGTGAATTATTAATAAACTATTCTGCATCTTCTTTTCTTTTTGCTTAGTTTCATCTGATTTTATTTTGAAAATAGAGCAATCCACAAATAAATATTTAATTAAAAAGGCATATAAAATACATTATATAGATGGTATTTTGATCCAATAAATGCCTTTTTAATTAAAAATCTGATTTTATGTTGATTAACTTTGTATATAGGTCGTCAATTCGTTGCGAACAAATGGAAATATCCAGGCTGGCGCTCTCTCCGCAGATATGATATTCCGTGTCGTTTTTTTTTTTTTTTAATATTTGAGAGCCACCCCTCACTTGCTGCAAATACTTTAATTCCAAGAGACTACACAAAATAGTTTTTTTTCTTCAACATGAAACCGCCGACGGGAACGTTTTGTCCTCTACACTGACGAATCCACTTAACCAAGCTCTATCTCCGCCCGTTGGGCGTGGGAATTTTGATCTCTAACTTTGTTCGCGGGCTGGTCTGGCTTGAGAAAGTCGCCGGAAACATTTCCCTTAAATTTTAATATTTCCATATAGATTCTTACATATTAATAAAATCAAGTAAACAAGAGTTTGATAACAAAATTCGTGATTTATTATTTTAAACATTTGTACACACAGAGTTATCCACAAATGTTCATTTGTGGCAAGATACTATTCAACTTCAAATTACCGAAGAGACCAATTAATATTGATTTTATTCAACTTATCGAGTATATTTCAAAGGACCGGGAAAATTTTCAAATTATCGAGAGACTCAAATTAACGAATTTCAAATTATCGAGAGTCGAATGTATATCTATTATTTTTTACATACGAGGTGTGTTCAAAAAGTATCGCGACTTTTGTGTTTTTTCGAAAATTATTTATTTATTCATGAATACCTATTTTGTCCCCTTCAAAGTAATCCCCATGAGATATTATACACTTGTGCCAACGGTTTTTTCCAATCTTCGAAGCACTTTAAAAAATCATTTTTTAAAATCTTTTTCAGCTCCTCCTTCGATGCCGTCTTTATCTCGTCAAGCGTAGCGTAACGTCGTCCTTTCATGGGCCTCTTCAGTTTAGGGAACAATAAAAAGTCACAGGGGGCCAGATCTGGGGAATACGGTGGCTGCGCGCGCGGCATCATTAGTGTGTTGTTTTGGCCAAAAAGTCGCGCACAAGCAACGATGTGTGAGCAGGGGCGTTATCGTGGTGCAAAAGCCAATTTTTGTTCTTCCACAAATCCGGGCGTTTCTGGCAGATTGCTTCGCGCAAATTGCGCATAACTTGCAGGTAATATTCCTTATTGACCGTTCTACCCTGTTGCAAGAACTCATGATGCAACACGCCCCTGCAATCGAAGAAAACTGTCAGCAAAACTTTCACATTCGACCGAACTTGGCGCGCTTTTTTCGGTCTTGGTTCGTGGGGCAGCTTCCATTGAGATGATTGAGCTTTGGTTTCCACGTCATAACCATAAACCCACGCTTCGTCACCAGTTATGACCCTCTGGAGCAAATTTGGGTCGTCGCGGACAGAGTCCAACATCTCATTAGCAATGTTCATGCGATGCTGTTTTTGGTCGCAATTGAGCAATTTTGGTACGAATTTCGCGGCGACCCGTCTCATGCCCAAATCATTGATAAAAATCAAATGGCACGAGCTAATTGATATGTTTAGGTCCTCAGCAAACTCTCTAACGGTGATTCGACGATTGGCCAATATCATTTTCTCCACTTCATTAATTTTTTCGTCTGTTGTTGAAGTGCTCGGGCGTCCGGCACGCTCTTCGTCGTTCACATCTTCTCGGCCTTCTGAGAACATTTTGTACCACCGATAAACGTTGCTTCGGTCCAAGGTAGCTTCTCCGTATGCCACAGTCAACATTCGGAATGCATCCGCGCACTTAATTTCGTTTTTCACACAAAATTTGATACAGGTTCTTTGATTCCATTTTTTTAATAGGTAAAAATCGAAGACGATCCAAAACACTGCAAGCAAAGCAGCTGTCAACAATTAAGTGAACATTCAAAATGGCCGAGCTTGTCGGCATAAGTGAGAGACATGAGTACCAACATAAAGCCACAAAAAGATCTTAATTCGAATATACGTTACCCGCGAAAATTCAAAAGTCGCGATATTTTTTGAACACACCTCGTATGTTATATTCAAAGGATATATATGTAGTATTAATTTTATTGTTAATTTCATTTTGATGTATTGCATACATTTGATCATTAATAAATTATGTTTTAGGTATCAAAACTGCTTTTTGTTCAAACAAAGCAACGTGTGAGCGGGTATAGCTAGGTGGAGCAGAGTATCAAACATAAAGTTATCTTGACAAGTATAAATTCAGTAGGGATTGGATATTTGCTAGAATCGTTTTAACAAATATTCGTTATGTAAACTTTTACTCGGGTAAAAACCGAGCGAAGCCGGATACATTCGCAAGTATATACATAATACTTTGTGTAAATGTTTGTCGTTATGCTTAGTTTAACATATTTACAGGAAATATATAGAGAACATAGCATTGTTACGTTATAAAATTATTTTGGAAAATAGCAAATACTTCTATTTGTCAAGAACCTCTTTATTACTCTCCAACTTTTGGGAACTTTTAAACTCTCCAGAGATGGCGATCCTACTTGGGTAAATCATTCCGAAAATTATTCTTAAAATATTGGTGGACCTTGTAAATATCCTTAGGAGTATATCTTTTAAAAACATTCAGTGTAATATTTGATTATTATTTTGAAATTCCGTAGAACCTCCATGAGAGGACACTCGCGCTAGTGGACACTTCTCTACAAAGGACAATTTTCATTTACAAAATTACCATTTTTACTATTTAGTAACTCTCCGGTAAGAGGACACCTCTCCCTAAAGAACACTTTGGCTCTGCAATCAGGTGTCCTTAACAGGGAGGTTCTACTGTATTTATATCTTTTAAACAATTCTTTCTATTAAAAAAATTAATGTGAATTTATTATTCAATCTAATGACATGTCGAATTCAATTGAAATATTAAGAATTCCCTTACTTTGGGCATATATTGGAAACAAGTACTTTAGGTTTTGGGTTAGTTCATCGGCGATCATGAAATAAATGGAAGAGTTTCTAGACATGCGCCGAGTTAGGTATAACTGTACAAAAATATAATACAATATCTGGGCCCACTTTTAACGAATTGAAAAAATATATATATATACTTGCATTTATCTACCTATATGTGAATTTAACAGCTATTGGCACTAGATACTTCTTCAGTTATTGTATACGCTCTCTTAGAAATAACCCTCAAATATATTAGCCAAACTTCCCAATTGAACCGACTATTAAACTGAAAAAAAAAAAAAAAAAAAAACGGTCAAAAATGACGATAAAGCTAACTATCACTTTATCATAACAGGTGATATAGTAGAATTTGTGGTATTCTAATGTTTTATTCTGTTTTGAATTGATAGATCACTGCGATATTATGCGTGGGCCATATACAAAAGATCATATCTAAATCCGTAACATTTCAGCTCAAAATAACAAAAGGCTTTGAATTCGATCCTGCACGATGTTTTCTGAAATGCTAATATAATGATTTTGTCATTTGTTGTATATTTATTAATTAATTGATTGTTCCCACACAGAGTATGTGTGTAAGATCACAAGTTAATAGGCGCTTAACGAACGAAAAAAGTTCCTTTGTTTAATATTAGTTTCTCTTTTATATTTTGTTCTCTCTCTTGTAAATCAATAATTATAATGTTTGATTAATATTCTTGGAATCAGCTTCATTAAAAATTCTAAGTAAAGTCAACAGATATATACTATTTTTTTCTACATATTCATAAATCTCTCATTTTACTTTAGTTCAGATTATTAAAAGAATCTAAAAAAATAAAATAGGTCGACTAACGGACAAATGATGAATAAAGCCACTCCACCTTTATAGAGAAGCTTCCAAAACCTAAAGTCAGCCACCGCGGAAAGATGAAAAATTATTCTGTTCTTGAAATACTTAGGGAGCTGCTGGTTGAAGTGATCAATCACTTGTAAACACCGTTGAATGCTAAGCTAGCATGACCCAGAACATAATGCCGTCCCTCCTATTTAGCACTCTTTAAGGAGCGCGCCATTCTCCCGCCGGCATTCAACACATTTATATTAAGTTTTCAAGACACTTGACTGTCGGCCTGGGAAGTGAAGAATGGCGGTGATAATTTGAGTTTCCGGTGGGTAGGCAAACTCCGTGTCGCGGCCAATGAACAGGCCGGGGGAGGGCAGCCTATTTGTAACCTCTGAAAGCGAGCCAATGGGAGGCTGCGGTGAGACTAAAGCTCCACCTGTGGGGGAATAGAGAGGCTGTTTGTACTAGCAGCGGGCGACACGGTCCTCACAATGGTAATAAGTTTGGGATAAGTTGCGCCTCTTTATCAACGTGGGTAGGGCTCAAAGGCGCCGCCAGATGGTATCGACTTTCACACGTTCTGGCAGAGTGACGTTCCATTGTGGAGCCCCGCTCCCCGGCACTTTATTATTTCTTCTAAGTACATCCCGCGGGGTCTAACGAGACGATGACAGCGGCTACAATGTCGCCACAAGTCACATCGGCGCCCCAACAGGCTTCCGTTCGAGGGTTCGATAATGAAATCAGAATAGCAATAGTGTGACAAAATAAAGGAAAGATAGATCAAATGTAAGGAGAGATTAAATACAAAAATTGTGAGATTGAATATTTTATAGACACATATAATTTTAATATATAAATATTTATCTTTCAACATTTTCAGCTTAATAAACTAGAATTCTAACACATGTTCGGTCTACGATTGTTGACACATATACAAGGGTCCCTCCAAAAGGTTTTTAGCACTTATGAAAGATTTCATCCGTGAAAAACAATTATCGAAGCATTTACACCAGTCATCTTCGGGGATGGAATTTGCGGCATTGATAAAGGCTTGCAGTGTTTCATCATCAGTGTCAATTTTATTTATCCCTTTCAACAATAACTTAACTTTAGAAAATTAAAAAAAGTCACAAGGTGCTAGGTCTGGTGAATATGGTGGATGAGTAACTAATCAGATACCAGAGTTGGCTAAAAAGTATAATGTTTGGGCTGAAGTGTGCGGTCTTGGATTGTCGTGGTGAAGAAGGACTCCTCTAAGTTGAGCTCTTAGTTTGCCTTACTTTATTTTTTCAAATGCCGCTGGAAGGAATTTTGTTGTATACCAGTCACTATCAACTGTATTTCGATCTTCTAACATCAAAATATCAATGAAACCAATTTTTCTAAAAAAAAAGTGACCATTTGTTTTCTAACACTTCGAGCTCTGCGAACTTTCTTAGGAAGAGGTGATTTCGAAGAGCACCAAAGAGTAGATTGCCCTTTTGTTTCTGGATCAAAAACGTAAATCCAAGTTTCGTAACCTGTAATAATATTAAAAACAGCCTTTGATTTGCTTTCACATTTTTTTTTTCAACATGAATTTACACCATTTAACGCGAACAATTGGTTTTCAGTCCAGCTGTGAGGTACCCATCTACTAACAAGTTTTCTGTATTTTAAATGATAATTAATGATGGTATTGATTGCTGCCGATCCAATGCCCACACTTTTCTCTAACTGCTGATACGTAATTCTTCGATATTCTCTAAGTAAAAATCTTACCAGCTCAATTTTTTCTTGGGTCACTGCTGTTGGTGGTCGACCTGAACAAGGTTATCTTCAAGGTTGGTTTTTCCAAATTTAAATTCACTAAACCAATAAAAACTGTTCTAATAGAAAGAGATTTATCTCTTAAAGCTTTCATAAATCTTTCATGGGATTCTTTAGAAGTTAAATTACTTTTATAATCATTAAAGATCATGGCGCGTAAACTTTCTCTAGTCAACTCCATTGTGTCTTATGCAATGTTTAGAAATTACTGCTGCCGCTGTTAACAAAGTTTAACAAAGTTAAAAAGTATTTTATGAAAATGTTTATTGTAGGTAAAAATGCATGTAAATTTTAATGGTATAATTTGTTTCTTAATATTTTAATTATTTAATATTGATTGCAAAATTTTTGGAGTGACCCTTGTATATTTTAAAGAATTCCTAATTATTCTGTTTTATGTCAAAACACTCTTCAGAAGTTACACTTAAGATGGATGTGTTTGAGGCAAATTCGTATTTTTCTTAGGCTCTTGCTCTCTCATTAATTCTTCGATTCACCTCTATGGAGATGCCACATTAAATGCAAACAACATATAAAATCATTAAAAAATAATCTTAGTCTTTTATTTTATGAATGTTAAAAATCTACCAGGTCTTACATTTTTATGTATCTTTTTTAAAAGCTTTTATTTAACTTGCTTCCATGTCTGTCTGTCTACAAATATTGTAATAGATTTTTAGTATTCTTCTAGAGCACGTAGAAATCTGAAATATTTTTACACTTTTTAGAATCTGATGACAATGCAAGTTGACGAGTTTTTAGACATCGGGGTTGTTAGAATAGCCAGGAACGGACTAATTTTTCAAATTGCCTTTCAAATTTTTGAATTTAATTTTAATATGCTTCCAGATCACATATAAGTATGAAACTTTTAACACTCGCTCAGTTCAATGAACAATTGAAGTGTACAAATTTTCAGACTTCTGGGTGGTCTGTGTGGCCGGGAACGAACAGATTTCTACATTTCTTTTTAAATTTTAAGTGTGGCGCGAAGTCAACTCGGAAACTGTTGGGAGTTGCGAATTGAATTTTTTCAGCAATTGTTCAAGACACCAAGCGATGTAGAAATCCGAATATTCAGGTTCCTATTTGAAATCTCCTTGGAATTACAAGCAAAAAGCTGTCAATAAATTTTATATAGCGAATTTATTTAGTTTAATCTCAGTTTAATCACATAATTTTAAATTTAAGATTTTATTAGATTTGCATAGTTTGATTTGAATAGTCATTGTTATATAAATGCACGTAGATACAATTTAGGAGGTAGACCATTGTTATCGAGAATAAAGTTATTTTTCACTTACCTCTCCTGGCGACTCTTTTTTAACGCGATAACATAAGTCTTCATCTGTTATAAATCAGTAATCTGGTTTCAATTTCATCACGCATAAATTGATATCCTTATCCTTATATATATATAAATGAAATGCGAAATCGATGTTTGTTATCGCTTCACGCAAAATCTACCGACTCAATCATTATGGAATTTCGCATGTAGGTAGCTGAAGATTCCGTTTAACATATAGGCTATTCAAAAAACTAAAAAAGTAAATGTGCTTTTTTTTAAAAATGAAAAACCAAAAAGCGTTAGTTCCAGTCTTTTACCGCTTGGGCGCAGCACTGGTCGCGACGATAAATGAATTTGATTGGTTAATAATTAACACGTGGTTTGTTTACACAATGAATGTTAGTTTGTTCACACGATGAATGTTTTTAAAAGGTAAGATTATCCAATCGCCGTGAAACTTTAGGAAGTTATTTACTATACTACTGGGAAGATTTCTGGTTTGAATTTGATTTGAAATAAATATTCTTTGCAATTTTATTTGCAAATTTTCTACTTTCACTCGCAAGCAGCGCCTCTAGCTGCGTCTGGTGAAATTATATTTATAAATTGTAACAATGCTTAAAATGTTTTCCAAGTATAATAAATATAATTTGAGAATTTAGTAATATAATATTCCAATGACGTAAAAATACTTGGCATTTCAATATTAATATATATTTAAAGAAAAAATAGTAACGATTTTGTGTTAAATGTTAAAATGTAATGTTAAAATATATTTTTATATTGTTAATTTAATTTGTTTTTGTTTTATAAAAATGATGATGCAACTTTAATTGTTGTTGTGAAAATATCTTTATTTACGGAGCTGCTAACCATAATAAATGATTTTTGAGCCCCTAATTGTTGTTATTATTGTTTGTTTATATAAAAAAATTACATTGTATGTGATGATGATACAAAAATGAAATTTTAAATTAATATATATATTCATTGAGAAAAAAAGAAATGATTAATTATCAAATTCACAAAAGTGACAATATCTTATTTAAAATATAATAAATGTTTTCAAAAAATTATGTGTTTCAAAAATATATTTAAACGCATATAACCATATTTATATTTATACTAGCCGAATGACCCGGGCAACGCCCGTGTTTTACCCGATTGAATGTTTTTATTCAAATACTATTTGTTACAATTATAAATTGGAGCCGTGGATGTCACTCTTGTGAAACGTCCCGCTCCAAACTTTACATGTACATTAGGTCAGCTGGTATTACCCCTCAGTTTCACCGCTAGAGGCGCGAGCGAATTGACCTTTTGTAAATATACATAATTATAAAGATAGAAGCTTCTATAGAAGATAATGATCATAATGATGATGCGCGCGCATCCGTGACAGCGATGAGGAATTGAAGAAAGACGGTCGTGACTATATACAGGGTGTACCAGGTAAATTGGGACTAACTTTGACAGTCCATAAAACAAAAACTACTTGAGATTAAAAACTTGTTTTTTTTTTCATTACGTAGCCATATTAATGTAAAATGCAACAGTACATGTGTGCGCAGTGTAGTGATGAAGAGTAACCGAGAATTTGAAAATCGAGCTGCCATCATCGTTGCTCTGCGCGCCGGAAGGAGCCCCAAAGAGATAGTGGATTTTCTTAAGTTGCCCAAAACCACTATTTATCGTGTCAAGAAGCAGTTTGATGAGGCCGACAGTAACAAAGAGGGGATAGCTACAAGGAAAAAGCACTCGCGTCGATCGGACAGGGTAAGAGGCGAAGAATTTGTCAAAAATGTCAAGGAGAAGATTGATGGAAACCCTGGGAAGAGCATGAGGGCCATAGCCAAGGAAATGGACGTTGGCTCTATGACAATTGTCAGAACTATCCATGAGGACCTTGGTCTCAAGTCTTATGCCCTTCGGAAAGGTCAGTTGCTGACTGAGAATATGAAGAATAACAGAAAAGGAAAGGCTGCTGCCCTCCTCAACAACCTGAAACACGACTCTTTTGGCATGCTAAGGTTCTTCTCTGACGAAAAGAACTTTGACGTGGACCAAAAGGTAAATCCCAGGAATGATCGCTGGATCTGTAAAGACCCCTCAGAGATACCTGTCGTGATGCACACGAAATTTCCTGCCTCCGTAATGGTCCTTGGCGTTATCAGCAGTGAAGGTGATGTCATGCCTCCCCATTTCTTTGAGAAGGGCCTTAGAGACCGTTGTGAAGCCTTGGATGGACATGGTGGCCGCAGGAAGGAAGTATGTCTTCCAACAGGACTCAGCTCCAGCCCATAAGGCAAAAAAGACACAATCGTGGCTGACACTTAACGTCCCTAGTCACTGGGGTCCTTATATTTGGCCCCCTAATTCTCCAGATTGCAATCCCCTCGACTACTATGTATGGGGCGTTGTTGAAAGAGATGTCAACAAAGCTCCTCATACCACCATCCAGTCTGTCAAGAAAGCAGTTCACACGGTGATGACCCAAATGGACAAGGTCATCGTCGCCAAGGCCTGTGCTTCATTCCGCACTCGCCTCGAGACTGTTGTAGCTAATAATGGAAACTACATTGAATAAATAAAAACTATATCCTTTTATCTACTACTGTGTCAAATTTCATTCGGATATTTTAATTTTTACTTGCAAAAAAATTCAGTTAAAATACCATTGTTGAAATTCCCAATTTACCTGGTACACCCTGTATGTTGATAATAAAATAATAATAATAATATAATAATTATTATTTTTAATATCATTAGATAATGATCATAATGATGATGCGCGCGCATCCGTGACAGCGATGAGGAAAGACGGTCGTGACTATATATGTTGATACGTTTATAAATCAATATAGGTGGATTGGATGTTTTCTAGAATCGTTTTAACAAATGTTCGTTAGGCAAACTTTTACTCGGATAAAAACTGTGCGAAGCCGGGTACATTCGCTAAATACAGTTATTTACAAATCTTCGTTTGTGGCAAGATACTATTCCTTCAACTTCAAATTACCGAGTGGACCAATTAATACTGATTTTTTTCAACTTATCGAGTATTTTTCAAGGGACCGGGAAAAAATTAGCGAGAAGGTAGACAAGTATAGATTCAGTAGGGATTGGATGTTTGCTAGAATCGTTTTAACAAATGTTTGTTAAGCAAACTTTTACTTGGGGCGAAGCCGGGAACATATATATATGTTTGTCGGCTATGCACGCCCTCAATATGTAACTAATCTCACTGAAATTTGAACAGGACAGAGAGTTAAATCTGTAAGAGTTTTTTGTCGCACTTTAACCAATAAAAATTATATTTAACCAAGTACTGAGCAACAATATTTTTTTAGTCAGAAATGATTATGACAATATTGCCGTATCATGCTTGATTTCATTAAAAAAATATTTTGGGGAATATTCACTAAAGCAGACCACAGGTAAAGCCAGATAATGATTAATAGTAGGCAGGAACAAAATTCTACCAGCGAAACATTCACTCGAGCAGAAGACACACGAAGCCAGGTCATCTCTATATATAAAATATCGTTTCTCGGCCTTTTGGCTATGATCACGTAGTATATCTTGAGATATTTTTATTTATATATATATCTTTTTAAAAATCTATTCAGTAGAGAGAGTGGATATGTTTGATTGAAAAATATATATTATATATTATATGAATATATAATGTAACAAATATTATTATCATTATTATCATAATAATTCTGTGTGTTCCCGAATATTATTATCAATAATATTCGTTAGGCAAACTTTCACTCGGATAAAACCCGGGCGAAGCCGGGTACACATCCGCTAGTTCGTTATATATGTGAGATAATATAACACCACAAATTTCACGACACTGTTATAATTAATTTTCTTCTCTTGTTAATTAATTTATAACATTATAATATTTTATTACTAAATGTTATAGTTGGATAAACAGAATAAATATGTATTTACAGAAAGTGGATAAGAACATCAATCTTTCCTCACGCTGGGTCGCTCTTATGTGTTACACCCTTTTGACTGTGCTGTTATATAGAATTTGTAAAAAGCCAATACATTGGTCCTGCTTTTCCCTACATTTGCCAATAAAGTATATGGCGAGTTGTTTTCATAAGCAATCTTCAAGCGGAGAATTACTCTCTCATCCTCCAAAGCCGGACGGACAGTAAAACATCTAGTGTGGGAATTCCAGGCTAAATTCACTATTGCACAGAGTGAACTTTAGGTGCTTGGATATCAATAATAGAACGTGATTATGTTTAAATAGTGAGAAAAGATTGATGTATATAGTTGTTCATTTGTTTTAAATAAATATTAAATTGATGTATATAGTTATTCATTTGTTTTAAATAAATATCAAATTGATGTATATATTTTGCATATTTTTCATCTGTGAATTAATCTTATAATTTGGTCTATGAAAATAAAAATATTGGACCAGTGACCAAAACAAAATGTAAATAGATCGCTTAATGTTATATGAATAGTATAGAGAGTTGTTAGGCAGGATATATATATATATTTAAATGTTATGCTTGTGTAATTATAATCTTAATTGAATAAAAATATTTAAATTATAAATGTATTCTAAATCTTAAATACCAAGCATTAAAACAACTGGCGACGAGGAAAAGCAAATTTTGTAAAGAAAAAAGAATTTAAATATTGAAAAGAAATTATACTTTAAAAATGTCTTCAAGTATGTTTGAAAGATTCGACGAAAATCTAGAGAATGTTGAAAATTATATTTATCGATTGAATCAATTCATGCTAATTTCTAAAACAAAAGAAGACTTTAAGACGCCATTTCTGATATCATGCATCGGGCCTAAATACTTCGGGATCTTGCGAAACTTAGTTTTTCCAGAAGAAGTTGATCAAGTTCCCTTTGACAAATTGTGCAGGATCTTATTAAAACATTTCAATCCTAAGATCAATATAATATATGAAAGATTTGTATTCCAGAAAATGGATCAGAAATCAGGCGAAACAATATCTAAATACATAATACGCCTTAAGGAACAGGCTCAAAGGTGTAACTTTGGAGATGTTCTGCAAGAATCCCTGCGAGACAGATTTGTGGCGGGCATCATTGATACACCGACCCAAAAGAAGCTACTACAGGAGGAAGGATTAACTTTGAGGGAGCATTAGACATCGCTCTATCTGCGGAGTCTGCAGATAATGACCTACACAACCTCAAGAGATCCGAAGATGCCCATCTGTCCCCCAGCATCTTCATGCCATCAATAATCCCTGCAAACACTGTGGTAAGACCAACCATCTACACTATAATTGTTTTTTCAAATCAGCTAATTGTAGAGTTTGTGGTAGAGTAGGGCATATTTCTACTATATGTTATAAAAAAGATAGTTCTGCCCGTAAATTGCCCAGAAATCCTAGAAATACTTTTAATAAATTTAAAAAGCATGCTAATGATAATAATCCTTCGGGATCTCAAAATAATTTATCATTGAATAATATAAATTTACATCCTCCTTTGACTGAAACAGTATATGTAAATAATATAAAATTGTTGGCTGAAATTGATACTGGAGCAGCCATTACTACATTAACTAAATATGAGTACTTTAAATATTTCAAAAATGTTAAATTAAATAAATGTAATACAGTTTTGACAGGCTATCGTGGCTCTAAAATACCTATTTTGGGCAAGGCTAAATTTGATATAAAATTAAGAAATGTTTCTAGAACCATTGAAATACTAATAACTAATTTAAATTGTTCTAAATTTCTCTTAGGAAGAGATTTCCTTAATCTTTTCAATATCTCATTCAATTATTTGCATAAATTGGACTCTTTTAGTATAGATTCACTTTTAAATGATTACGGGTCCATTTTTGAATGCAAATCTGACCCTATTAAAGGTATCAAATGCCATCTTGATGTAAAAACCTCCAAATTCAATAGTCAATATGTTAACAGTAAATTTAAAGTGGATGAGACTGTGAAGTTTAGGTGGATTACTAATGGGCATCCCTCTTGGTATACAGGAAAGATAATTAAAATACTAGGAAGGAATGTTTATTTAATAAAACAAGGTGACAGTATAAAAAAGGTTCATCAAAACTACATTAGAAAAATGTTGCCTGGTAAATCACATCCCACTATTATGAATGAGGCTGAACAAGTGCCAACTCCAATCTCGGAGGAGAAAAGTATTACAACCCCCAGGTATCCTCAGAGGGAGCGCAGATGTCCGCAGAGATATGGAGAGTAAATAAATAAATAAGGGGGGCCAAGCCTAAGAAGGGGGAATTGATGTATATAGTTGTTCATTTGTTTTAAATAAATATTAAATTGATGTATATAGTTATTCATTTGTTTTAAATAAATATCAAATTGATGTATATATTTTGCATATTTTTCATCTGTGAATTAATCTTATAATTTGGTCTATGAAAATAAAAAATATTGGACCAGTGACCAAAACAAAATGTAAATAGATCGCTTAATGTTATATGAATAGTATAGAGAGTTGTTAGGCAGGATATATATATATTTAAATGTTATGCTTGTGTAATTATAATCTTAATTGAATAAAAATATTTAAATTATAAATGTATTCTAAATCTTAAATACCAAGCATTAAAACAAAGATATTTCTCACCTGAGCAACGCATCGCTTTACAGTCAATGGGATATCTTCATTGAGGTAAGACTCCATAGAAGTTGATGTATGAAAATACTTGCCAACATTGTTGTATTGTGCTGTAAAAAACAATATCATACGCAATATATATATGAAAATACTTATAGTGAGAATAAAGTACAGAATTTCTTATTCTTGCATAATCCAACTATATAGACTGGTCTATTAAAGTTCTAATAACTAGAGGATGTTGCTTTGTAAAGTATTGGAATCTGTACATCCATACTATATATCCATACGAGAAGCCGATGTTATTTAGTAACTCTGTCACTTTTTTTACCAAACCGATATTCTGTTTTGCAGAGGTTGATATATACCATAATGAGCCAGACAAATTGAAAGTAGCCTGCTGGGGTACATTTTTAGCATTCTAGTTCAGAATTTTGAAGTTGATTTCTTCACCGTGACATCGAGAGGATTTCTTACTGTTTCTGCTCTCAGAATATAACCCGGAGTATAGCTTGAAATATTTAAATATCGCCTAAAAAAGGTATCCTGAATTGTATTCAATATTGTAAAATGGGTGACCAGGCCAAGATTCCAGAGTAAAGTTGGGGAAAGAGGGTTGGATTCCAGCTGCCCCCGATGCCATGTGGCAGGCGCCAAAAACAGCATTCCTGTGTGGGGGAGGACAGAGTCTGGTCACATCTGTGACAATGAGATGAAGTGGCGACTTGCCTCCGGGCGTGTGGATGATCCTGCAAGGTGGTGCTAGGAGATCCTGATATCGGAGCGACCTACAAGCCGGTGTAGTCCAAGCTGGACATGTATAGTGTGAAGAGGAACCATTCAAAAGTGTGACATCCACGGCGCCAAGGACTCTTCTGACGGGGAGGTTGAAGGCAAATCCCACTTATTGTATTCTTTCTGTTTAGTGCCACATATAATAAAACGCTAACTTTTGCTGCATCCCTTCGAACTCACGTGTGTATCTTTGTGGCATCCTGATTAGACAAAGAACACGAACAGCGTCTGGGCACGACGTAACTATTGGTGTCAAGACATAGGATGCAGCTTAGTTAATTTTAATTGAAGATTTTGTTTTGCGCTAATTTGAAAACAAGATAGAAGAAATAACCAACCTCGAGACTGAATAATTCAAGAAATTGATCAGAAATCTCTTGGGCCAGATAAATCTGATGGACCATAAAATAGATGCGTTCTTCACTCCCTTGGAATCTCGATTGAGCCGACTCGAACATAATCGGAATGTCAAACTTTCTTCCACACTCATGTCTTGCGAAGTTAAGGTCAATGTACACCAGTCAGAAAATCCTGATGGCTTTTCAAAAACAATCACATCAACCAATAGCCCGCGTATTCAAAGTCTGGGGGGGGGGGAAGGACGAGTCCAGGTGATGAAGATACTAGCAAGACCATCACAACAAAGACCATCACGTCGGGTAACGTCATAAATGGGCTGTCAGATTCTACGCTAGAAGATTCTCCCTTGATCAAGAAGTCCAAAGAGTGTCGACAGAAGGAAATATAATATATTATGCCCATATTGCCTTAGGGTTGAAGCTTCGATGTTCAGAATCAGTATTTTTAATGTCGCAGATACTTGCATCGGTTCTCCTTTTAGTCCGAGAGACTCTGAGAAGCCTACGACAGCAGAATATCACAAAGGCATTGGTTCTCTTATAGCTTTGTTTTTGTGTCGAAGATTCACATTCATAGACAACCACGTCTAAGTTTGGTAGCGTTGGATAAGTTTTGTATTCTAGAAAGGTGCTAATACGCTCATTGCTGATCCGCCCTTGGTACTTACATCCAGTTTCTGTAGTTTTTGCCAGAGTAATACGTGTGGGACTGTATCGAATGCTTTGGTTAGGTTTACGAAGAAAAAAAAAGTTTGCCTCGTTTCCTTCTTAACGATAATTGGATTAACGATAGTGTGATATATGGTCCATGCATGAACGATTTTTCTGAAATCTTACTTGATTTTCAGTATACACACATTGTTACAAGAGAAGGAATCGCCTGACATCATCTTGAAGAAGGAACAAAAGTTAACGGCGACGAGTTAACGCCGTTAACTTTTGTTCCTTCTTCAGGTATACATTGTATTTCTTTAATCCACTTAGTCTATTTTTAATTGTAGTAAAATTATTTAGAATATATTTTCTTCACAGTACTATTTCTCTATACTGTTTTTGTTTGTCGTCTATGCATGCCCTCAATATGTAACTAATCTCGCTGAAATTTGAACAGGACAGAGAGTTAAATCTGGAAGAATTTTTTCGCACTTTTAACCAAGAAAAATTATAATTAACCAAGTACTGAGCAACAATATTTTTTTGAGTCAGAAATGATGATGACAATATCGTCGTATCATGCTTGATTGCCATAAACAAAATTCTTTAGGGGAATATTCAATAAAGCAGACCACGGGCGAAGCCAGATAATAATTATTAGTAGGCAGGAACAAAATTATAACAGTGAAATATTCACTCGAGCAGAAGACACACGAAGCCAAGTCATTTCTATATATAAAATATCGTTTTTCTGCCTTTGGCTAAGATCATGTAGTATATCTATAGGTATTTTTATTTTTTAAAAATCTATTAGTAGAGTATGTTTTCTCGAAAAATATATTTATATATTATATAATATATATAATGTAATGAATATTATTATATCATTATTATCATTATATTCTATGTTCCAGAAAATTATTATCAATAATATTCGTTAGGCAAACTTTCACTCGGATAAAACCCGGGCGAAGCCGGGTACACATCCGCTAGTTTCCTATAAATATAATTTCCGTTTTTAATTCGAATTTTCGGATAATTCGATTTTTTTTTTGTCCCTTGGGCTTCGAAATATCCAAATTCGACTCTACTTCAATAAGGAAGAAATTTTTTCAGGCAGTGTAATTTTGACTAATGGAGGTTTGCCTAATTCTTTTTGTATACCAAGATAAGACTTAGGTGTTTGTCGAAGATAAAGAACAGTTCTCCGGGCGCATAGTAATAGAACTAAGGACAATCAGAACTAGCATCATTCCCTAACTCCATGGTCAAAATTATTTCTGTATTTACTCACCTATCTTATCCCCTTTGAAGTTTTTTTTTACTTTATATTCAAAGCATTAAGTGGTTTCGGTAACATTCAAATTATATAGTTCTAAGTCTTTTAGTAGATTTATTTGAATAGTTGTCCCAGATTCTGTAAGAATATTTATATAATTTAGCAATAATATTAAAATTCCAAAAAAGGAGAGTTATAAGTCAAATTACTAAATATAAAATAGGAAATCAAAGCAATAATTGCGGAGCAGACGACATACGTCGAGCCAGATTAGCCACCTAGCGGTCGAATCCACATAGTATCTAAATAATCAAGGTAGAAAGGCCCAAAGCAAGTTTCCCCTCGCTGTGTTCGCCTATATTCTACCTTTGTATCTCGAACTATATTATCTTCCCAATTATAGTTATAAGTCCATGCGACTTCTCATCTACAACACTAGACTTTCCTTTCGGACTCGCTATGCGAGTAACTTCATACGTAAGATAGAAAGGCCCAAAGCAAGTTTCCCCTCGCTGTGTTCGCCTATATTCTACCTTTGTATCTCGAACTATTTTATCTTCCCAAATTATAGTTATAAGTCCATGCGACTTCTCATCTACAACACGGGACTTTCCCTTCGTACTCGCTATGCGAGTAACTTCATACGTAATATAGAAAGGCCCAAAGCAAGTTTCCCCTTGCTCCATCGCCAAAATTCTAACATTGTATGTAGCCCTATGTTTACCTCAGTTCTGAACTCACGCAATTTCCGTCCCCGGCTTCTCTCTCCTTTATCGTATTCTACACCTATAGCATAGAAAGTCCATGCCAAGTTTCTCCTTGCCATGTCTGCCTGAAAAATATCTTTAAGTATAGAGTTCCCCGATCTAAATCGCCCCAATATCATTCAGCGTGATTATTTGACTTCCTTCTCCTTGTTCTAACTCCTCAATATCATATTCCTTATAATATTGCTATATAGAATAAAAAGCGCATTCCAGAATAGAATGTTTTTAGATCGTTCTAGAATAATGTAGAACAATAGAAGAACTGATTGGTCCATTTAAGTTCACAATGCAAATTATAGTGTTGGCTTCTTTCTGATTGGCTGACCGACCTTGAGCGTTCTGAAAAGATCTACTCCGGGATATATAGGGATGTGGAGCTCACGCCGAGGAAGAAGAACGAAGCTACGTGGTGTGCTCCAAGCAAGCTCGAGCTGTGGCTCAAGAGGTCAATTTGCTGCTTACCGCCGAGGCTGGTGGGCTTCGTAAAAAATTCTGGTAAGTCTTCTGTTCTGTTCCTGTTTTCCTTATCCGTGCCACAGTTGGGGAGTTTGCGACTGTTGTATTTTTTTAGGTTGTTTTCTTTTGCATTCTTCTGTAATTCCTTTATTAATTAGTCTTAAATAAAGTCCTAAAGATCCTCTATACACACGGAAGTTGTTCTTTTGTCAAACAACAACGTAAAAATTTGGTGTCAGAATGAGATCTTTAGGTGAAGCCTGAAAAATTGCTGGTACTTACTAGAAAATTAAAGAAATATTGAAAGCTTTCTAAGCTATTCAATCTCAAAATCAAGAAACTCCTAAAGATATTCAAGCTCTAAACTAGGCTATTCAATTTCAAAATCAAGAAACTCCTAAAGATATTCAAGCTCAAAACTAGGCTATTCAAGCTCAAAACAAAGCTCTTCAAGCTCAAAATCAAGAAACTCGTGAAGCTATTTAAGCTCAACACCAAGAGCTAAAAGAGATCTTTTGCCTTAAGTTCAAATGTTTAGAAGATGAATCTCTTCTGTAAAAGAAAAAATGTCAGCTTTAGAATAGAGAATTGCTGCTGTGTAGAAGCAGGCCTTCCAAGAACTCCGTTTTCTAGAAAGAAAATTACAATTCTGGAAGTCCTGTTATTAAAGTTCCTACATTTGATGGACAATCATCATGGTCATCCTTCAAACTCAGTTCAATGTGGTTGCTCAAATAAACGGATGGAACGTTGGAGATAAAGCAAGCTATTTGGCTGCTGCACTTCGTGGACCTGCAGTGGAAGTTCTCCAGATGATTCCGGAACAACTTCGTCTAGACTTCAACTCCCTGGTTAACGCTTTGGGTTCCCGATATGAAGAAGAACACTACCAACAGCTTTATGTAGTAAAGTTCAAGAATAATCTACAAGATGAGTAGAAATATAATAGTTTTGAATTTTCATAAGAAAGAAAGTTTGCAGGATATGGCTAATGACATCCGATGCCTGGCAAAATCAGCCTTTCCAATATGCTGATCTGAAATACAACAATGTATCATTTCATCATGTCACAACAATAGATTATTGATGCCATTGGAGACCCTGAAACCCAAAGGTGTGCCACACTATCAATTTCAAATAATCCACAAAAAGAGCCCTTTTCCAAGCCATGAAGTATGAAGCTGCCCAACAAGCCTCAAAAAGAAGCTATCGATTAGCCAGACAAGTTAAATTGGATAAGTCAGAGAGGTTTGCTGCTAGATTTGTGGAACTATTGATCACATTTCTCCAACTTGCTCCCGAAAAATGAAACAATGCAGTGACACCGACTGTTGGACACGATGGCCACAAGAAGAAACTGTCCAGAAAATTCTAAAACGAACCTTGCCCCTAAAAGGAACCATGGGAGGCGGCACAAAAATGCTGATACGCTATCAAGAAGGCCATGTGTTCCACAAAGTGGATATTGTGCTGAAGACAAATATGGTATAAGGAAAGTTACAGTGTAAGAAAGCAGTGAAGTAGACGAGCAACACTGGACTGGCCAAGTTTTAAGAAAATCTCAGCGTGAAGACTGAGATCTATTGCGAATGATTAATTGGAAGGAATCAAATGAAAGACCATCCTGGGAAGATGTGGCCGCATACAGCCTTACGACCAAAAGTCTCTGGTCCCTCTAGAGTTAATTGACCTTGCGAGATGGTGTCTTATACAGGAAATGAGAGAGCGAGGATGAAAAGCACATGAATCCTGGAAGTTGGTGTTACCCAGATCTCATGTACCTTTCGCTCTCCAGGAGATCCCACGGGAGGTCACTTCGGTATCAGAAAAACATTGGCCAAAGTTATAGAAAGATTTTTTTTGGTCAGAAAGCCGAACTGATGTCGAAAATTAGTGCATAAACTGTACACAATGTTCATCAAGAAAGGGATCGATTACAAGATCTAAAGGGAAGTTGAAGATCTACAATAAGATGCCCCATTTGAGCGGATTGCCATTGATGTTGTGGAGCCCTTTCGAAAAGGTGACCTAGGAAAAAGTACATCCTGATAATGGATTACTTCACTAAATGGCCTGCCGCAGTTCCTATTCCAAGAGGCATCAACTTTATCCGAGGCGCTACTGCAAGATTGTGTCTTCATTTTTGGTGTGCCAAGAATTCTTCATTCCGACCAAGGAGGGAATTTCCAAGAACTGTGTACACGACTGGGCACTAAGAAAATAGAACTACACCTTGGTATCATCAATCTGATGGGATGGTTGAACGTTTTAACAGAACTTTTACTCAACACCTGATCATATTTGTCGACAAGGATCAAAGAGACTGGGATCAACATCTTCCCATGCTCCTGATGGCCTATAGATCAGCTGAGCATGAATCGACTGGTTATAGCCCTGCTATAATTCTATTTTACCATGAACTCCGAATGCCTTGTGATGTGCTCCTTGGTCGTCCAGAAGAAACCTTCGTAAACACTAATGAGTATATCTTCACCTGGAAGAAAGGATGCTGACTATTCACCAGTGGGCAAGAGAAAAGTTTCACTTTTCCAGTGAGAAAATGAAAGACAGGTATAACGTCAAGACTTCCAACAAGAATTTCAAAGAGGGTGAAATGGTTTGGCTCCATAATCCTCAAAACAAGAAATGACTCTCTCCAAAACTTCAATATCAGTTGGAAGGACCCTAAAAAATCATCAACTGCCTCAATGATGTCATCTACAGGAGATTCTGAAGATTCCGACATCTAAATCCAAAGTAGTGCACTACAACCGGTTAGCACCCTTCAGGAGTACTGTCCCAGAACAATGGACTGTTCGGGACGATCAGTCCTAAATAGGGGGCAGTGTTACGTAGAATAAAAAGCGCATTCCAGAATATAATGCTTTTAGAACGTTCTAGAATAATGTAGAACAATAGGAGAAGAACTGATTGGTAGATTTAAATTGATTATGAAAATTTTAGTGCTGGTTGCTTTCTGATTGGCTGACCGACCTTGAGCGTTCTGAAAAGATCTACTCCGAGATATATAGGGATGCGGATCTCATGCCGAGGAAGAAGAACGAAGCTACGTGGCGTGCTCCAAGCAAGCGCGAGCTGCTGTCTCAAGAGGTCAGGCTGCTGCTTACCGCCGAGGCTGGTGTACTTCGTAGAAAATTCTGGTAAGTTCTACCAACTTCTGTTCTGTTCCTGTTTTCCTTATCTGTGCTGCAGTTGGTGAATTTTTGACTGCTGTATTTTTTCAGTTTTTTTTTGCATGCTTCTCTGTAATTATTTTATTGATTAGGCTCAAATATAAAGTCCTAAAGATCCTTTATACCCACGGAAGTTGTTATTTTTCAAGCAACAACGTAACAATGTACGCGCCTAAAAGCGATAAGAGAAAGGACCGGAACCCCGAAAACAATTTGGCTGAGGCCTCAAAGGATGAAAAACCGCAGCAAGACCGACTCAACCATCAAAAAGGGTGACAAGAGACGCTGTGAACAGCCGACAGAAGCAGGCCCTGAGCAAGGCCAGGTCAACGGCAACTTTTCTACATACCATGCTAACTTTATTCCATTTCAGTACCTCAAGGAACTGGAGAAAATGCTGGGAAATGGCGCTGTCTTCTAGATAAACAAGATGTCTGGCCAGGTTCTGGTCGGGCTTGAGAGCATCGAGAAGGCGGAGCTTCTATTTGAGGAGGGCCTCACCATTAGGAGCATCTTCTTCAAAGTGTTCCCCTATAGGAAACGCGCAGAGAAGACAGTAGTTGGAAATCTACCAATTGCTATAAGGGATGAAGACATCGTCGCGGCGCTGCGGCCATACTGCAAGGGTTGTAGCCCTGACCTACGAGGTAGTGGCAAGTAGAGACTTTTTCGATATAATTCTATCCATACTTCTCGTGCAGACTCAAACCTCATGGCCTTATGCATGGTGTCTTCTGTGATCGAGTTGGTCAGAATCAACATGGCACAACTATTAGATTTATTGTATTCCTGTAAATTCTTCTTAACTGTCTCATTTGTTTTTCCTTTAAGCGATTGTTCGGGCTTAATCAACCTTCCTTCTATAACTTCTGAAACATCCGCATGGTAGTTAGCGCATAATTCATTCTATATTTACATAATTTCCGATCTTGCTCACCTCCTAACGATCTTGCAACTTCTAGCTTTGCGGCATCCATTTCAATGTTTTTCTTCTTCTCTAGTTCGAAATTGAAAAATATGAACTTTATATATTATTTGAATTATAAATTTCCCATAAATATAAACAAAAATAATAATAATCATGCACCTGTTTTTCGTTAAACTTTTCACTAAACGTTTTAAAGAAAACTTCTTTTAAAAAAAACAATGGTTGCCTGTAAAGTCGATTTTACGGGCGAAGATTTTACGTGACAACGGTAGAATATTTATTGATATGAATATATTTAAATTGCACAATAGGAACAAGGAATTGAATGAAAATAAGAATTGCACAAATTTTAACTATAGAAATATATTTTGTTTACTAAAACATTGTACATGTAAACTTAAACTTAACTAATTCCTATTTGAGTGATTTTGTTGAGGATAGGACGATGATAGGAGAAATATGAAATGAAAGGAAGTGTTTCTGCTGTAATGTGTCTTGCGAAAGTCAAGTCGATAGTTGTTCCTTTTAACGTAGTTGACTTAGAAACGCTTGATACGCAATCAAGATTATACGTATTTTTCATGAAATTAAGAAACGAGTTGTCAGGCTTTACGTTTTTGTTAAAATCACCACACAGAAGAATCGGTATACTAGAATCAACTTGCACGAACGGTGGCACGTACTGGCTGTTGTGAATGTACGGACCGAGTCCTTGCCATAGTAACATTCCAATATCCTGCATACTAGCTCCTGGATGAATATATACAGCACCGAGTATAAACTTGAAGCTAGTATTAGCGGCGAAGCAAGTAACTTCAGTCATGCACATGTCACCCTTGGTTTTAATGACACGAGTTACGTCTGTAATCGCAACTTGGAACACTTCCGCCGTAGATGTCGATGATAATTTACGATAGATCGCCACTCCACCAGCCGCGTTGGTATTTAAAATTCAAAACACTTATTCAGATCGAAGGTTCAAATTTTTGCTAAATAAATTTGAAATTAAATTATATTTGTAATTGTAAATGATGAAGTTGAAAATTAAAACATTTACTTAAATTAGATGTTAAAATTCTTGCTCAACACAGTTTAAATAAAGTTTTCTTATATCTGCCACTTTTTCTTAATATTTGTAATTTTAAAGAATCAATTCGAAAATCAAAACATTTATTCAGATCGAAGGTTCAAATTTTTGCTAAATAAATTTGAAACTATTTAAAATTTGTAAAATATAATAATTAATTAATTATTTAATTTTAAACTAATAATTTACTTAACACTATCAACATTTATCAATAGTATGACATACCCTATAAACTCAGTTTCTCAACTTTTGTGTCAATCTAACAATTAATTAATCAATCATAGTTTACGATAATGAAATATCAGTGTACAATTATTTACCTTTATTGTTGTAGTTGTTGTAAATGACGAATCTAAGCACTCCACATTTTCACTACAGACACAGCTGACGATACTTTAACCACACGTGTGAACTTGTATTATGACGCTTTCTTGTTTTTCCAACGCCAAGAACGTTCGAGAAAGACAAAGACAGAGACAAGCATGCGCCGATTCAATGCGCCTAATTCTCTAGCGCTGCGCGCGCAGCTGCGCGCGCAGCACTCTCGTTCGGTGACTCATCGTAACGTTACCGGGCGTTACACTTTTTCATAAGTGACTCCCAGCCGCAACCTAATTTAAGACGTTGTCACGTCAAAAAAAGATAAAATTTGCATATGTTGGTCACTATAAATTTGTATATTTGTTAGGCGAAATTAGAAACATGATAAAACAATTGGGTATTTAAAAACAAATGTAGAAATAAAAGTTGAAGTATAATAAACAATGTTAAAGATTAGTTTTAATTATTAATCAAGATTGTGTGTGAATATGTGAGAAAGATGTAATATCGTTGTTGTTTTCTTGGCCGACTGTTTTACATATGGTGTTATCTTAAAATTGCTTGTTTTGAATATTTTTTAGATTGAGATTATTAGCTAGTATGTAAAAAAATTAACTCTGTTGAAATTTAATTTTGTATTTATATATAAATAAAATTAACTCTGTTGATTTTTTTTTTGTATTTAATCGATAACAGCGAAGTTACGCATGTTAATGTTAGGAAATATATTTTGATGTCAAGCAAAACTTGCTCCATCTCGTTTTACATAAATGTTGAAAATTTGGTTGAAATTGATGCATTGTAACGAAAGTTTTTAGTGATGTCCACTTATGAAATTTCCATTTTATTAATATAGATATCTATGTATAATATTAATGTGTGAATAAATATAAAATAAATGCTATATATATATGTTGTAAATGCGTGGATTCGACGACTTCGCAGGCTCCTCATCCAATATAAATTCATAGGCCTGAAGTGGGAGAGAGAGAGAGACAATTAACATACTTTTATTGACATATTGTCAATACAGGTCATGATGATGATAACAAAAATAAGTGAAATAAATACAGCAGACTGATCCTTTACTGAAGGGACGTCTGGGTTTCAACAGCTTCACAAGCCGTCCTGAATTCGGACAGCTTCTGGCTTATATAGTGGTCACTGTCCCCCAACTCTCGCTATTGCACGGTCGAGGAACTGTGCGAGAATAATCTTTTCTCAGGGCTTTAGACTAAAGAGGACCCCCTCCCTTGCTCGGCGGTACAATACCGCCCATTCTATTAGGCACGTTTCATGACGCAGGGGGTGAAGGACTGAGCGAGCGCCCAGTCTGTAAAAAAGTTCTCTAACTATTTCCTCAGCGTTTTTAGGAATCTGTTTAGCTTGGGTTTTGATGGGGGATCCCGGAGTGCTGGTGGAGGGGGCAGTATCGAGGAGTTTTTCAAAGAGAGATGGAGATTGAAACTAATTTTATTGATTTCTAGTCAACAGTTAAATACATTTTGAATACAATTACAGTTATAAAAATAAAAACAAGATATACATGAATATTTACATCAGACGTAGCCCTTCCTGAAGGGACGACTGGCCTATATAACATTTTACAAGCCGCCCTGAGTTTGGACAGGCCCTTGCTTATCACGGAGTTTTGTCCCCAATATGCTCAATTGCATTGCTTAGGAATTCGCAGAGAATGGCCTTGTTTCTAGGTGAGAGCTGCCTGAGGAGTACCTCCCTCTCATGGCGGTACAAAACCGCGTTCACTACTTCATCCCTAAAAACCTCCTCGTAGAGGGGGATAGTAAGTGGGAAGAGTAAGCGCTCAGTTGTTCAAACAGGATTTCTATCTGTTCCACGAGCTCCTCCTGAGAGGTCTCATGAGGTTGCATGGGTTGAATCGCGGGGGTAGAAAACTGGGTGGATGGTACAGTCTTATTTTGAGTATCTTTCTTAGAAGCCGCTGTTGGCTCAATAATGGTCAAGAAGTGCTCTAGTCGTGACAGCAACTGGCTGGTGCTCGGCGCCTGAACTCAGGAGTTGGAGTCTTCTGGGAATGGACAGGGATGTTCGCCCCGGGCGAAGGCGTGGCAGGGCTGGAGGGTGTCGATGGGGTCTGCTTGTGATGGGTGCAGACAATCCCGCAGCTGGCATAGAGAGGGCGGAGTTGTTGGAGGGCATGGGCTTGGAGGAGGGAGGCTTCGACACCGGGCCCTGCTGGGTGTCCTGATAACGTCTCCCATTGATCCCCAAGGGGCATGTGGCTCGCCGATATCCTTGACGGTGGTACTTACCTCACCTAACGCCGTAGGTGAGGTAGGCGGGCGTCGATTTGCCTTTTGAGACGTTGACCAGCTTGGCAGGGAACTGGTGGAGTTTCAATCCTTCATTTTACATAGAATTATACTAAGCATGTCAGAGAGAATGTGTGCAGAGTTATGTATGTAAACATTATATTTGAGTTGCTAAAATTAAGTCGAGCTCTTTTTCTGCATCATATTCGTTATTAAAATCAACGTTTTTACATAGGTTGTATATGACATATTTAGTAATATCAAAAATCCTTATTATATCAATTGCTTCTTTATTGAAGACGAATCTGCCTCGATCGAAAACGAAGTTCGAATTGATTTTTTTACATATGAATATCATTTTTTTTTGTAAATAGGCGTCAGTAAGGGACAGTCAAAATAGCGGTTCTGAATAGACGGAGGACCCCCGCACGATGTGCATCGCGATTGACCAAAGCGTTTTGGATATGGTAACGCTCGTAATTTCAACCTCCAAGCCAGGTCTTCAAATTTGTTTTTCATTGGTTTCCATTGAGGTTCATATATAAATTCCATTTTGTTGTTTTAAAACGGCTTCTTCGAGGCGTTTTCACAACTAAATTTCTGATTGCGCTACTTCTGGTCTTCCATAAGAGTTGTTTATTATTGTAAATATTTATAGGAAGTATATTCGTGGAAGTGTTGTTTATTATATTCATGAATTCGGTGAGTCTTGTTTTACAATAATAATTCTTAAGTTTGTTGTAATCGGAAACACACACACACAAAGCCTTTATTAAGACGTTAGTCTTATACAGATTCTCCGTACAAGGTGCAATAACAGGAAAAGAGCAGCACAGGAAACCAGTAGTTCCGCAACTATATACAATTATTAGTAATAAGGAAAAGTAAGATTTAATATGAAAGGTCGACGCCATCGCCTCAAGTCTTCAATTCCATAAGCGCGGAGCAGAAATAGGGACTAAGTTATTTAGTTCGCCATAAATATAGCATCCAGACACAAAAAGGAGGTTTATTCCAGCACAGCCATCCATATCACCAGCTCCGCAATCTCATCGTCGCCCAACACGATGGCCCCTCGATGTTTCGTCATCATTCTGAGGTGTAAGAACAATAGCTTCCAAGTTCTCTTTTCTCCCTCTTTACACCTACTGCCTTGTAAAAATTATATAGGGCCTGAGCAACTAATCTACTTGTTTGGACACTGGTTAACATCGTTTGGATTGACCTAAGTTTGCTGGTGTCTACCGTTGAAAAGAATGTCCTTCTCTCCTCGCTAATATCTTGGCATTCATAGATATAATGAGATAGTTCAGTTTCCATATTTTCTTTGCAGAGATCACAAATCCTATCACCCTCCCTGAAAATATTTGTATGGTTTTCCTTTAAAAACGAATATAGTATTCTCTGTTGTGCTATATAGCGTTTTACTGGGAATGGAAAGTTGCTAAGTAAATAGTTTTCAATTCGGAATGAACTGTGTAAATACTTATAGGGAGGGTAGAATTTAGAATTATCTATTTTTGCCTGGTCACTTTGAATAGATTGTTCTATTGCAATTTTAGTTATTAATGGTATTTCTTGCCGGATAATCCTTGCATCGTTGCAGTTAAATAACCAAGAAAATCCTGTTGAGTTGAGTTTGTTGGCCAAACTTTCCGCAAGTCCAATATATATATTTCTATTTCTTGATATCTCATATAGTTGAGCTAAGCATATATGGGGGAGTCGGCTGCTGTTCATTTTTTAGAATTCTAAGCCAGAACCCGAGTGTAAGTTTCAGCACCGTAACTCCCAGTGACGTTCTTCCGCACTCCATACGTAGAATAAAAACAGGAGTATATCTGGGTAAATTTAAAAGTTTCCGTAAAAAATTGTCTTGTACCCTGTCAACCAAGTTTTTTTGGTTGTTTGCCCAAATTGGAGCTGCGTAGAGCAAGGTTGACAGAGCCATTGAGTCTAGGAGCTTGAGTGAGGATCTGATAGAGTTGATTCTTGTTCTAGTCGATATTGCCCAGACCGCATTAAAAGCATTTAGCGCCTTGTTTTTAAAATGCTTTGCCGCCTGTTGAGTTGAGTTTGACGCTGTCAGCTGGTAACCCAGATACGTGTATTTAGATGTTATAGTGAGAGGCAATTGTCCCCAGAACCAAACATCCGATCGGGCCTTTCGACCTCCATTTCTAAACACCATAACCTTTGATTTGCTCTGGTTCAGCGTTAAAAAATTATCTTCGAAGTATTTTCTGAGTACATTGATCTTTTTTGTAAATTTATCTTGGATTCTCCGAGAAGTACGATGTCGTCTGCGAACAGAAGGATATGTATATTTCTATAATTCGGTAAATAAATACTTGGCAAATCAGCGTCGTCGTACAGAGAAACCAAGTCGTTTAGAAAAAGGATAAATAGATAAGGTGACAGGGGTAATCGAAAACGATATTTCTCGTTGTATGTATTAACACGAATTCGATTGGCCGCATTACTTTTCTTTCATCGACGAGGTCTATATAACGTTAAATTCCTTTAACGCTAAAACATAAGGGTTTCCGAAGTGAAAGTCTTGTATAAAACGACACTTTATAAGAATTAAATGTAAAAAAATCGTTGTAGGATAGTTTTTGTGGAGCGTGTTTGTAGAGCGATGACGTAATATTGTTCCAGGTGAGAAGAATCTGTTTGGTGCCGGGCGATGATAATTATAAAGATCGTAGTTTAGGAGATTATAGTAGTTCTGAGATTTTTTATTTTGTAGAGAATTTGTTTTCATTTTCTTTCAACATTTTTTGGATTCTTTGTGTAATTAGGTGTATAAGGCCCAGTCCTCCTTTTTCTCTAGGAAGACAGTTATCTTGTTGTTTGTCCACTTTTCATTTATGTAGATATAAGGCGTCATCAAGTTGCCTCTGTAGAGCGTTTAAAAATTTCCAAAGGCAGCGTGTTGTTAATTATATATGTAAATTTCGTTATAAAATACTCGCTAAGGTATCGAGATTTCTAGTACAACGGTAGCGGCATTATCTTTCCTTTTGTATGACTTAACGACGAAGTGAAGGTATTAATTATATATTCAATTTGGGTATTAGAGGGCCGTGACACTGTTTTCTATAACGACGCCTAAAATTTTACATTTGTGACTATTCATGTCAATGTTGTAAGGTGTATCGTTCCTCGAAATCCATTCATCGCACTATAATCCCTTTTTTTAAAGTTGATTCTAATTCATGATATTTTTTCAAATTGGGTAAAACATTTTTATTTCGTTTCAAATTCGTGGTCGCCTTTGATGATAAATATAAAATCGTTGCGTAATCATGAAAAGTTGTAGAGTGAAGTAAAGATTTTCGCAGTTCGTGAATTAAAAGAATTGTAACCAATGAAAACAGGAGGGCTGAAAGGCCACAACCCTATCTAAGACCTCTTCCAGTTGTAAAGACAGGATAGAGGATATTGTTTATTTTTCTATTTTTACTTATTTTGGTTCATCAGTGTCTTAATCTCCAATTCAGGAATATATCGGGAAATCTCATTTACTTTAATAATGTATGTATAAAAAAACCTTCTATAGAAAGAATCGAATGCTTTTTCAAGATCTAGAGTAACACACAATATCAAAATGTGTTTAGAGTAAATTCGCTTCGAATATGTTGGTATCAGATGTTTACCGAAAGGCTTAATTTTATTTAGAAGTACAGGGTGATCCAAAAGTCTTGCACAACTTAAAAAATGAATAACTTCGCGAATATTTGCTCAAGAGCAATGCAGTAAACACCATTGTGTTCAAGTTTAAATGGGAATTTTTAGGGCAAATGATGAAAAATTCGAACTTGTTTTTAGTTACAATTTTATTCGCTAGATGGCACTCTACCAGAATCAGATATTCAGCGACCAAATTGTTTGATAAATCGACACGGTATTTTCCCTTTTTGAATACCAGGAACGAACCCTAATAATATTAAATGATTAATTAATAAAACCCCATTTCGCCAAAAGTAGAAGAATTGGATGACGATTTTTAAATGCAATCCGAGATATGTAAAATAGGTAAATGCAAATTAAAACATGTAGCAAAAAAACATATATATTTTAGATGCGGTTTTGTGAAATAGATTGAATGTTTGAAAAACACTGTTGAAATCAATACAAGATTTTTTATATGTTAATATAGTTCAAATAATTATGATGGCACTACTAATAGGATTTCTTGCTATAAGAAATGTATAGTTTCTTGACAAATTGGCGACACTTGACTATTTAACTGGAAATTTGTAATGATCCAACAAATGAAATAAAGAGGGGGGTGACAAAATCTATTTGCCGTACTTTATTCCAAATATCCCATGGGCTTGTCAAATGTTATCATTGCTTATTATACTGAACAAAATTTTAAAAATGTGTCCCCTCAAATTAAAATCCTTTTTAGATCGACCTTTTGCGTTGAATAACAAGGTAGTAAAATCATTTTGTATATTTTTTTTTGCGCAAAATTTCTAAAGTTAGGGATGTACAGAGAATATTCTTTATGCTATTTCTTTTAATGAGCGAAAAGCAATAAACTAAACATAAGGGGTAAATTGTGTGTATCAGTGTTATTCGAGAAGTTATAACACTTTGGGTTGCACGACATAATATAAGATGTGAGCAAATGATAAATAAAATAAATACTGTTCACAAAAAGCATTTAGTATCCCCATAACCCAACACAAAGAGCTACAAAATATTGGTAGATAATATAATACATGGCAACTTATATAACACATGAGTTAACTGCTTCTCTCTTGTATTAGGTCACAATCCTTGCTCAATGTGGCGCCCTTCATTCTCAAACACCGCCTGTAGACGATAGATGACAAATTGGACAGCATTAAATAACATATCTGTTGAAATTGATGAAACGTGCTGCCTGATAGAAGCATTCAACATGGCTAATGAGGTAGGCCGGCATCGATAAACACGCGAATTAATGTACCCCATAGCCAAAAATCGCAAGGCGTCAAGTCTGGTGATCTTGGAGGCCACTGGTGTATAAAGTGGCGACTTATCACATGATCTTCACCGAACGTATCCTTCAGCAATTGTTTAGCACCGCGGGAGATATGAGGAGGTCCTCCATCTTGAATGAATGTTATTACGCTTAGTTCTTGTCTAAACTTTTCTCTCAAAAGTTAAACATAATGTTCACCAGTTACAGAAACGGTTTTAAAAGTTCTTCCATTGATTTCTTCAAAGAAAAATGGCCCAATAATAAAAGAAGAAGTGAACCCACACCAAACTATAACTCTGGGCTAAAAAGGTGGTATTTCTGTAAAAACCCTAGAGTTTTCTGTTGCCCAAATGCGGCTGTTTTGAGTGTTATCCTCTCCGTTTAGAGAAAAGTGAGCCTCATCTGTCCACAGAACATTCGACAGCCAGTTTTCATCAATATCAATTTGCCGAAAACCCCATGCAGCGAATTCATGACGCTTTTCAAAATCGTCGCCTTTTAGCTCGTGGATTCCTTGAATTTTGTACGGGTATTTTAAAGAAAAATTCTTAATGCTCTCCAAACTGTTCCATACGAAATCCTCGTTTGTCGAGAAACTTGTCGAGCACTTACTTCTCCATACGTGGATAACGTTTCAATAGCTTCAACATTCTGCGATACCGTAACAGCCACTGAATTGCATGTCGATGGTTTCCACTCCAAGGTTTTGCTTCCAGAGATCCAGTTTTCTCAAATTTTTAATCATTTGCCTTAGAGAGTAGCAACTCATGGGTCCTTTACCGCTTAGAATACCTTTAAAGGTACGAAACGCTCGTAAAGCTTCAGTGGCAGATTTTGAATTTCAATTTTTAAAAAATTCACCAAAAGTTCTTTATCCTGTAGTGACGGCATTCCAGAGTAAAATAAATTATCTCAGAGATAAATAAATATTTTTCAAATAAATTAAAATAAATATAATCGATACTGAGAGACAGTTGAATTAAAAAATTAGAAATTTATTATCTTCAAAATTTATTTCGCTGAGAGGATTCCTGCAAACCGCATCTAAAATATCATTTTTTTAGGTACATGTTTTTTTTTTTGCATTTACCTATTTTACATATCTCGGATTGCATTTAAAAATCGTCATCCAATTCATCTACTTTTGGCCAAATGGTGTTATATTAATTTATCATTTAATATTATTAGGATTCTTTCCTGGTATTCAAAAAGGAAAAATACGTGTCGATCAGTTATATTTTTCAATTTATCAAACAATTTGGCCGCTGAATCTCTGATTCTGGGAGGGCGCCATCTAGCAAATAAAATTGTAACTAAAATCAATTTTGAATTTTTCATTATTTGCCCTAAAATTCCCATTGCATTCTGAACGCAATGGTGTTTACCGCATTGCTCTAGTGCAGGGGTCTCCAAACTTTCCAGCCTTAGGGCCATACTGATGGGGTCTTTCCAGCCTTAGGGCCATACTGATTACTCCAGTAAGTTCCGAGGGCCAAGATGGCAACACTGCATATTATTAATTTTCCTGTATTAATTGTTATGTTTATTTGTTATTAAATGTTATTATTAATTGTTGCTTTTGTGTGTGATTTAGCAGAATGGAAAAGAAGCGAAAAATTGATAGTGAATGCAGAAAATTCAAAGATCAGTGGAACATTCAGTATTTCGTAATTGAGTCCAGTAACAAGGCGCTATGTTTGATTTGCAATGAAAGCATAGCCGTTCTCAAAGAATATAACATGAAACGTCATTATGAAACAAAACATTCTCAAAATTACTCAAAATATACATGAATTGTGCGGACAGAAAAATTCGAAGCTTTGAAGCGCGGATTGAAATCGCAGCAATCTTTATTTACAAAAGTCAAAACTGAACAAGAGGCGGCAACTCGTGCCAGCTTTCGTGTGGCTCTTGAAATTGCAAAACGTGGAAAACCATTCACCGATGGAGAAATGATCAAGGAATGCATAATTGCAGTAGTCGAAGAAATGTGCCCTGAAAAGGTAAGTTTATTAAAAACTGTCAGTATGTCAGCAAACACTGTGGCTCGAAGGGTAGAAAACATCGCTGAAAATATATCCTCTCAACTGTTCGACAAAAATGGACATGTTGAGTGGTTTTCTTTGGCCTTGGATGAGTCAACGGATGTGTCAGATACTGCTCAGGTTTTGATTTATATTAGAGGAGTAGATAAAAGCTATGAAGTGCACGAAGAACTTCTTGATATGTATAGTATTCATGGCACAACTACTGGTACCGATATTTTTAAAGGAGTTGAAATGGCCATTAATAAAAAGAACCTTCGATGGAAAAACTTGAAATGTATTATAACTGATGGAGGCAAAAACATGAGTGGGAAAGATAAAGGAGTGGTCGCTCTTGTGTCAAAGGCTGTAGAAAATGACGGCGGCTCAAAACCATTAGTCTTACATTGTTTCATTCATCAACAGTCTTTGTGCGGAAAATTTTTGGATATGTCTGACGTTCTGAAACCAGTCATATCAACTGTTAATTTCATCAGATCTTTTGGGCTGAATCACCGACAATTCCGACAATTTATTGCAGAGATTGGAGAAACAGACTTACCTTATCATACTGCCGTACGCTGGCTTAGTTGTGGGAAAGTCCTTCAGCGCTTTTTTGAACTTCGAGCAGTGATCGAAATTTTTTTGAATGAAAAGCACCGCCCTCTTACTGAATTACAAAACAACGCATGGCTATGGAAGTTAGCATTCTATGTTGATTTGACAAAACATGTGAACGAACTGAATTTGAGATTGCAAGGAGAAAACCAGCATCTTCCTGATTTATACACTAATATCAAGTCATTCCGGATGAAATTGATACTGTTTCAATCACAACTACGAAGTAAATGTTTTTCACATTTTAAAACATGTGAAATATTCAGCCACACTACTGAGACTGAGTTTCCTATCGATTTTGCAATCGAAACTTTGAGTGCTTTGAAGATAAATTTTGATACTCGTTTCTCGGACTTTGATGCCATTGCGAATCAAATTAAGATTTTTCAGAATCCTTTTGATGCTGACATTGAAACCCTAGCCCCGGAACTTCAAATGGAAATGATTGATCTTCAGTGCAGTGATATAATTAAGAACAAATATGAAAACTCATCCTTGTTGGAATTTTATAAGAGTCTTCCACTGACACAATTTGATAATTTGCATAAATTTGCTCGTGGGCTGTTTTCCGTTTTTGGTACTACTTATTTGTGTGAGAAAACCTTCTCCAAAATGAAGTACACAAAAAATGTATACAGATCTAAATTAACTGACGAGCATCTTAAATCTCTTTTAATAATTGGTACAAGTAAAATTAGTCCACAACTGCAAACTATTGTCGGTGGAAAATCTCAATTACATACATCTCATTAGCATTTCATATGTCATGTTATAAGGTATGTGTTGTTCATTACTTACAATGTATAAAATGTAAGTTGGATTCATTTCAATAATTTGTTAGTTATTATATGCTGAAGTTAAATTTACTGCATAAATTATACATGTCTTTACTCATTACCATTCTGTGTTTCTTTATCCAACTTATCACAAACATTTTATTTGCTATAAAAAATATTTGTTCTCTAAAAGGAGTTTTCAAGTATGTCTCCGCGGGCCGGACAAAATCTGTCTGCGGGCCGGATGTGGCCCTCGGGCCGTAGTTTGGAGACCCCTGCTCTAGTGCAAATATTAGCGGAGTAATTAATTTTTAAATTTGTGCAAGACTTTTGGATCACCATGTATATAAGAAATAATTTCATAGTCTGTACTCATCAAAGTAATTGGACGCCAATTATTTAAACCTTTTGGAGTACTGGATTTAGGAATTAAAATATTTTCCCTTTTCTTAAGAAGTTTTGAAGGATACCATTTGCATATGCTTCATTAAACAAGAGTATCTGATATCAGAATGTAAAACGTTTATGGAGATAAGTATCTTTATTTTGATCTTCTCAAGCTTTCGGGCTTGTCTGCCCTTCTACAGGAGAAACAATATATAAAGAAAATATAACGCCGAAAGAAAATATATAGTTTTAGCATCAGGCGGCGTTATATTTTCTTTATATATTGTTTCTCCTGTAGAAGGGCAGACAAGCCCGAAAGCTTGAGAAGATCAAAATAAAGATACTTATCTCCATAAACGTTTTATATTCTGATATCAGATATCCAAAGGAGATTTAAATTGATTCAAACAAGAGTATCGTCAGGGTATTTTTTGTATAATTCTATTGTGCGACAATCAGTAGCCGTCGCTTTATTTTAGGTAAGTTCTTTATAACCACCTTATCATAATTAGTAATTAATAATTTATGATTGAAGAAAGTGACATTTGAGTGTAAGGAAAGGAAGAAACATTTGCATCAATCATATTCGGTGTAGATATATCATTGAGCTCAAAGCGCTGTTTGTAAATTGTATAGACATGGTTTAGTATGGTCTTGGTTTCATGCTAAAGTGCGACACTATTATTGTATAGGGATGAAAAAATATAGGAAAATTTTGGATTATCTTTGTACAAGATTATTTCGCTGACTAGACATTGAAATATTTAATTTCATTGGTGAGCATTATGCGATGAGGTAGATGGAACTGATGACACATGTGAGGGAGAACCGATCAATGCTTGATGACGGAGCGACGTCCACCTTGGAGGCCGCCATAGAAAAGATGGATGAATATCCACTTGATATGTTCAAATTCAGAAGGTAGATATTCAAACTTAGATGAAATTGAAGGTAATGAGTTTTATCTGAAAAAAGAGAGAGAGGTGAAATCTACACAAAATAATATATTTGAAAGTTATTAAAATGACTTTAAATATATTTGAAATAAAAATATTGAGAGAGCGAAAAAAGATGCATGCTAATACACCGGTGTCAACCAAAGCATCATTACCAGGCCATCCAACCATTTAGAGTGGCCAACTTTTGGGAGGTAATTTAAATTCTCTTTCAGAGCACCCTTACCAAGCCATACACCTATTTAGTGTGGCCAACATATGGAAGGTAATTTAAATTCTCTTTCAAAGCATCTTTACTAAGTCATCCACCTATTTAGAGTGGCCAACCTTTGGAATATAATTTGAATTCTCTTTCAGAGCACCCTTACCAAGACATCCACCTATTTAGAGTGGCCAACTTTTGGAGGGTAATTTAAATCGTTTTACATCGAATACATTGTCGTGTCATTCTGATTACCAGTCTTTCTTAATTTTTACAAGACCATATATTTGATGTGGCCTGGATCATCAGTGGTGAACTTTCTCAACTGTTTCACCAGTTTTATCATCATATAGCTCTTTATAGCTCTACAGAACTATAAGGGTAAGACCAAGGCAGCGATGGGACCTTCGGAGAAATTCTTTTTAAGGCCAAGATAAATTCTTTTCACTCAAGTATGGAATTGGACTCCATGGTTCTAGAGGTTCTGCCCTATGTGGCTCCAAACTGGCCACATGAGAGTACAGGCCTTAATATTAAATAAAATTTAGGATACTTTTCTTAGGTGATATTTAAACCTTCCAAGCTATACTCCGGGTTAAATTCTGAGGACAGAACCAGGAAGAACTTTTATAAAGTCTTTCCTCAACGAAGATATCCCATTTACTGTAAAGTAAGGCGTTGCCTACGTGAGAAATATTTTTTCACTATTTAAATATAATCACGTTCAATTATTGAAATGCCAGAACCTAGAGTTCACTCTGTTCAATAGTGAATTTAGCCAGGAATTTCCACACTACATGTTTTACTGTCCGTCCGGCTTTGGAGGATGAGAGAGTAGTTCTCCGCCGGAAGATTGCTTATGAAAACAATTCGCCATATGCTTTTTTGGCAAATGTAGGGAAAAGCAGGACCAATGTATTGGCTTTTTACGAATTCTATATAACAGCACAGTCAAAAAGACGTAACACAGAAGAGCTACCCAGCCTGAAGAAAGGTTGATGTTGTTCTCCACTTTCTGTAGATACATACGAGGTGTGTTCAAAAAGTATCGCGAATTTTGAATTTTCGCGGGTTACGTATATTCGAATTTCGATCTTTTTGTGGCTTTATGTTGGTACTCATTTCTCTCACTTATGCCGACAAGTTCGGCCATTTTGAATGTTTACTTATTTGTTGACAGCTGCTTTGCTTGCAGGTGTTTTGGATCGTCTTCGATTTTTACCTATTAAAAAAAAGGATCAAAGAACCTGTATCAAATTTTGTGTGAAAAACGAAATTAAGTGCGCGGATGCATTCCGAATGTTGACTGTGGCATACGGAGAAGCTACCTTGGACCGAAGCAACGTTTATCGGTGGTACAAAATGTTCTCAGAAGGCCGAGAAGATGTGAACGACGAAGAGCGTGCCGGACGCCCGAGCACTTCAACAACAGACGAAAAAATTAATGAAGTGGAGAAAATGATATTGGCCAATCGTCGAATCACCGTTAGAGAAGTTGCTGAGGACCTAAACATATCGATTGGCTCGTGCCATTCGATTTTTATCAATGATTTGGGCATGAGACGGGTCGCCGCGAAATTCGTACCAAAATTGCTCAATTGCGACCAAAAACAGCATCGCATGAACATTGCTAATGAGATGTTGGACTCTGTCCGCGACGACCCAAATTTGCTCCAGAGGGTCATAACTGGTGACGAAGCGTGGGCTTATGGTTATGACGTGGAAACCAAAGCTCAATCATCTCAATGGAAGCTCCCGCACGAACTAAGACCGAAAAAAGCCCGCCAAGTTCGGTCGAATGTGAAAGTTTTGCTGACAGTTTTCTTCGATTGCAGGGGCGTGGTGCATCATGAGTTCTTGCCACAGGGTAGAACGGTCAATAAGGAATATTACCTGCAAGTTATGAGCAATTTGCGCGAAGCAATCCGCCAGAAACGCCCGGATTTGTGGAAGAACAAAAATTGGCTTTTGCACCACGATAACGCCCCTGCTCACACATCGTTGCTTGTGCGCGACTTTTTGGCCAAAAACAACACACTAATGATGCCGCAGCCACCGTATTCCCCAGATCTGGCCCCTTGTGACTTTTTCTTGTTCCCTAAACTGAAGAGGCCCATGAAAGGACGACGTTACGCTACGCTTGACGAGATAAAGACCGCATCGAACGGAGGAGCTGAAAAAGATTTAAAAAAAATGATTTTTTGAAGTGTTCGAAGATTGGAAAACCGTTAGCACAAGTGTATAATATCTCATGGGGATTACTTTGAAGGGGACAAAATAGGTATTCATGAATAAATAAATAATTTTTGAAAAAACACAAAAGTCGCGATACCTTTTGAACACACCTCGTATATTCTAATATCATAGTGTGTGAATGTTTTTATATTAGATAATAATACTGGGTTTAATATTGATGCGCGTATTTAAATATTTTGGTGAGATTTGGTATATATTTTAACTTTTGTTTTAGGTTTTATAAACTCATGACTGAAAACTAACTAAATATTTCATAAATAAAATTATATTTTTCAAAATTTTTATTATTTAAATTCACTAAAAAAGAAAAAAAAAATATTTTGGCACCTTCCATTCAACAATTTATTTATATGAGTAAAGAAAAGAGCGGCGGGGGACAATCATCGTGAATATCGAACTTAATTCGACTTAAAATGATGCAACTGAGAAGCTGGTTTTATGTTCACTCAATTTCTTACATCTTCACTCAATATAAGATTGTCCCCCGCCACTTTTATTTTTACTCATATAAATCTAGTTGTTGAAAGGCACAAGTGCCAAAATATTTATTTTATTTCCTTTATAGTAAATTTAAATAAAAGCTTTTTTAAAAATATATTTATTAATTATATCTTGAGTTATTAGATACCCCTTATCACATTCTTATTTTATTAATAATATATAAGATTTGTTTCATTTTAAATATCTAAAATATATATTATATGAATATTTTTTAGAAATTCATAATTCACAGATTAAATATATATATAATTTATAAATAAATTCATTATATTTAGATATTTTTCATCATTTTGTTAAAAATATTGTTTTGCTTTCACTTACTTTAAACATATACCTATAGCTTAAAAAATTGAAAATAAATTCGACAAAAATATTTTCTTAAATATAAAAGATGGAAAAGGTATCCTGCCGTTTTTTTTTTTTTTTCTGAAGAACGAATGAAAGAAAGGTGACAAGTGTCCCGTTCCCCACGTCAACAACGGGAGACCTGATAAAATATGTCGTTTTTTTCTTAGAGGACGGTTACACCTTTGGAACAAGTTGTTTCTATGAACACCGCAGACCTTTCTTAGACGAAGATATTTCAGTTCCAGAGAGGAATATTGACCCCTATACTTGCTCTGCTTGTAACCATTCCGACATGCCTTCACAAGAGAAACCTTAGAAGTTTATGGGGAGCTGCGACCACGTCCTGTGTAAGGACTGTTGGGGAAAATTGGTGAAAAATAAGGAAAACAGATACGACTGCCCGGGATCAGACGAATGTACGCCCTCCTACATTATCTTAAAGACAGAAAAACATATGGGACACGAAGAGAAGAAATCTCTTATTGAAATAAGAATGAAGATGCTTAGTGAAATAGATTGTATATTTCAACGAAAGTGTAAAAATGGAACCAGCTGTCTCTACAGACATCAGGAACAAGTTCCCTGGCAGAGCAAAATTGAGTGTAGGTTTGAAGGCAAGTGTAGGAACAAGGATTACCTGTATAAACACCCGGAAAACCCAACTCCCAAGGAGTGTAGGTTTGGAGGCAAGTGCAGGAACAAGGATTGCCTGTATAAACACCCGGAAAAAACCAACTCCCTGGGAGACCTACGTTGATTGTAAGTTTGGAGGCAAATGTCGCCGTCAAGGATGTCTTTACAAACACTATGAGAATCAACAAGGGCCTCGGGAGAAGACGGTCGACTGTAGATATGGGGCCAGGTGTGTAAACAAGGACTGCATCTACAGACACACGAGACCTACACCAAGAAGGACAGTGTGTAGAAATGTCGGGTAATCGTTTCACAAAACACTGAAGCGAGTTCGGTAGAAGAATTCGCTGTGATGATTCTTTTGTGGGCTGTTGCAAGGATTTAAATAAGATCACTAAATAGCAGAAAGGAGAGGGTAAAAGTCTCCTTCTAACTAACTTTATTCAATACATCTTAAGAGGACAGAGGAAAACACCCAACTGGTCGGTATCAGACCAAGCCGTGTTCTAGTCCTTTGTCGGCGGCTGGCGCCGCCGGGCATGTTTGTTTACTGTCACCCAAGCCGTCTGGACGCCATTATTCCACATACTCCCACCTGTTTTTATCTAGGCACACAGAAAAAACAATAATAATCGTCCAATCGGTTGGGTATACAAACGGTTCTTCCCGATCTAGTCTGTATTTTTGCAGTTTTCTCTTTCTGTCGTTCAGCAAACGCGAAGAAGCTGCTGTTGATGATTTTGTTTTCACACGCAGGATTCCTTCTACTTCACATACCTTCAGGCCAGGTATAGAGTGGCTAGGGAAACACTCGGCCTGAACTAATTTCAAAAGCGCCAGCTCCGCTCTATCGATCTCCTTCACAGAAAGTTCGCCCTTTACTTTCGTTGAAGATCGGAGGTTGTTGATGAATCTTCTAATCCACGCCATCATCCGCACATTTTTTATGAACGAGGAGAAATATTTCATGTACCAATGATCGGTACTCTTAACTGTTGTCACAACAGCAATTTTCTTTCTTTCCGCACATATTTCTTCTTCATTCAGGTCTTTATACCTGGAAGGCCAAAATTCGTCGGAGAGTTTTAACCAGGAAGGGCCCTCCCACGATCTAGACTGTATCAGTCGGGAGAGGCTGCATCCTCTGGAGGGTAAATCAGCTGGATTGCACTCGCTAGGAACATATCTCCAATTTCCAGGATCACTAAGTCTGCATATCTCCTTCACGCGATTCCCGACAAAGGTACCCAACTGGTTATCGCGCTTTATCCAAACCTTTTGCAATATAATTTTAGGCTTTATTAATATTGGGTTCAGAAATCCAATAGGGTCATATATCTGAGCTAAGCAGGACAGGATACTCCTTTTGGTTATCTTGGGGGGTATGGCTACGGGAATTTCACATGACAAACAATCTTCCCTTTTATCCCAACATATACCAAGCACTTTAGATATCTCTGCTTTTTCAAAGGGGTAAGTATCGGAGGTCACGTCCAGGCTATGCTCCCAACGGCTTAGCTCCATCCGAGAATTTTCTATGATGGACGTTGCGGTCAATTTCAGATCTTTTAACTCTTCAAAAGAGTTCACGCTTGTGACTAAATTGTCCACATAAAAGGATTTCTGCAACCTCTGAGCTAACGGTTCATGTTCAGGTCGAACATTAGACAGGTGGTATTCGATTACTGCCCCCAAAATGAAAGGACTACAGTTAACACCGAAATCGACACGTCTATGTCGGAATACTTCTGTCTTTTCTCCATTTTGGGAATACCACAGAAAACGCAGGTAATCTCTGTCCCTTTCATTCACCTCAATCTGAAGAAACGCTTTCTTAATGTCTGCCACGACTCCAAACTTGCCATTTCTAAACCTTAGCATAAGGTTGGGAATCATCTCTATGAGGTTAGGTCCCTTTTCAAGACAGTCATTTAAAGAAGGGGATCTATAGACCTTGCTAGAAGCATCAAAGACAGGCCTGATAGGCGTAGTCCCACTGGAGAGTTTCACTACAGGACGATGAGGCAGGTAGAAGGCCTCAGCGTCGTGTTGTTCAGCTGGGACCTTCTCAATTATCCCATCATCCAACCAGCCTCGGAAAATATCATCATAGTCCTCATAAAGATTCAAAGAGATTAATTTCTTAGTCTTCTGTTCTATATATATATATATATATATAATCTCTTCATAGCAACCTCCCTGTTGTCCGCGATTTTAGCTTTCTCTACAGTCCACGGGAGGGAAACAACATATCTTCCAGAAACAGAATGTTGGACTGTTTTTAGAAAATGTCGACGCGCCAATGCGTCTCTCTGATCTTTCTGTTTAACCTCAATAGGATCCATAATGCCAAGAACATCGAGATTCCACAGATTGGTTATACTGCTCTCCGAAATTGTCATCGTTGTAACATGATGAGCGAGTGAAACGTCACTACCTGGCTGACATTCTCCCATTAAAGTCCATCCAAAATGCGTCTGCGACGCAGTCAAGCCATTTGACAACACATAAGATTTCATCATGAAAATAGATCCCAACACATCGCACCCTAGAAGTATTTCAACTTCAATGTCATCCTTTCCAATATCAGGAACCCAGATTCTGCGGGCTTTGAGTTCTTTCAACCATGGCCCGCGGCTCAATCTTGGTAGGTTACCACAGATTTTTTGTTGGTCAAGAAGCTTCGCTACCATCTTAAAATTCCCCGATGCATGACCCAAATTGACTCTGTATTCTTGGTGGACACTTTCACTAGTGTGACCTCCAAACACCACATGTTTAAGTGATTCCTGACCAATGGGAGATAGTCCGAGATCCTGTGCAGTTTTAGACAAAATATAGGATCGTTGGGAACCTGTGTCAAGGAGGGCACGCACTACTTTCGCCGAAGTCGCACCTTCACCTTAATCTTCAGAGTCTGTAGCAAAATCAGAGACGAAGCGCTAAGACCGGAGGATGAAACTCCGTTTTCAACTGTAGGAGAAACGTCACAGTCTTCCACCTGTTCCTTGTCTTCATCCGCTGACTCTCGTCCAGGAGCATTAAGAGGGCATAAAATATCAAGGTGCTTCTTCTTACATCGATTACATTCAGTTATGCGCCTTCTACAATTAGAAGAGATATGACCTGGTTGGAGGCAGGAGAAACAACATTTAGCGTTTTTAATACGCTCTCTTCTTTCTTTAATGCTCATTCTGCGCGCAGCAAGACATTCTGTGTTTTTATGATCTTCATTACAAAAGATGCAATTCTGGGCACGTCCAGCAAAGAGTCCAGAGGCCGTAGGTATCTTAGCAGGATGTGATTGTCTGCCCACGTTTCTATCCTGTTTCAGAGATCTAAGTCCAAACTTGGATCCAGCTAAGGCTCTGTCTTGTTCTGCTGCAGCTTCCTTTTGGAGAAACTCCATAATTAGGTCAACTCTAGTTTGAGTCGAATCATTAGCATCAATCTTGACATCATTCTTTGCCAAGCCTTCATGAGTTCCTCTGAGAGACATGCCTCAATCATTGGAAATATAAATACAGACATCTGTCTGGCCTCAATCTTTAAGGATTCCAATGCTCTCAAATGAGTCACCAACTCATCATAAAATGAAGTCACCTTTAACTGTTGTTTGGAGGAGCAATCGATCATAAGGCGGATAAGGTCCCTGACATAGACTTGTTGCAACAGTTCAGGCCTTCCAAATCGTTCTGTCAAAGTTTCTATAACTTTGGGGTAATTCTCGGCAGTCAGGGGGGTAACTATCAACCAGTTTACTAGCTCTGGTTCCCGGCGACATAGACTGTACAAGATATTGAAACTTGTCGCTGTCTTCTAAAGTGGGATCGACATGTATCTTTTTGAACTGTGCCCACCATCCCAACCAATCTTTTATTTCTCCTGTAAACTTCTTTAATTCTATCTTGGGTAGTTTTACAGTTCTATGGTGTGAGCTAGAAGCGAAGCTCACTTCACTGGTCGTGGGACTGGATGCAGTGATCTTGGGTTCAACAAGAGCGAGACATTTGTTATATATCCTCTTATATCTCTGGGTATATTGCAAGGCTTCCTCATCGTCTTGCTCTAGTTCCTCTTCGCTAACGTCTGAAGTTAGCATGAGGTCTCTTATCTTGCTTTGGATCACAAGAAGCTCACTGTGAGTTTCTTCAATGATCTCTCTATTATTTTCAATGTCCTCTACAGGTATTGGTGGAGTACCTGACAGAAACTCTTCTGTCGTCTTCAAGATGCGAGTTAGTCGCTTTCTAAGTAAATTTCTATGTCTTTTTAAAATTTCCATTTTTCAAAAAACACTATAAACAGAGGGTAAAACAAAAGGTACTTATCTTGAGTCTTGAACTTGTACTCCGCCGTTAATCCACTTGATCTTGCCTTGTCAGAAACCCACCCGGGGACGCCACTTTTGTGTAGAAATGTCGGGTAATCGTTTCACAAAACACTGAAGCGAGTTCGCGTAGAAGAATTCGCTGTGATGATTCTTTTGTGGGCTGTTGCAAGGATTTAAATAAGATCACTAAATAGCAGAAAGGAGAGGGTAAAAGTCTCCTTCTAACTAACTTTATTTAATACATCTTATTTAATACATTTAAAAATTACTTTAAGTATTAGTTACGAACGGAAAAATACGTCCAGGGTAGCCGAGTGGACAAGGCACCTGCCCGGTAAGCAGAAGGTTGTGGGTTCGATTCCCGCCCCTGGACACTTTTATTTTTCCGTTCGCCATTACTCTTCATATTTTCACCCTCTCATACTTCATTCAAAAGAGTTAGAAATGGTCGCTATTTCTCTCTTAAATAGATTTCGATTTTTATAAAAGAAACATTCGCGGTATATTTGCAATTTTCGTTTTACAATCATCAGCCGCGTTATATTGTATTTTAAAAATTACTTTAAGTATTAGTTACGAACGGAAAAATGCGTCCAGGGTAGCCGAGTGGACAAGGCACCTGCCCGGTAAGCAGAAGGTTGTGGGTTCGATTCCCGCCTCTGGACACTTTTATTTTTCCGTTCGCCATTTCTCTTCATATTTTTCACCCTCTCATACTTCATTCAAAAGAGTTAGAAATGGTCGCTATTTCTCTCTTAAATAGATTTCGAGTTTTATAAAAGAAACATTCGCGGTATATTTGCAATTTTCGTTTTACAATCATCAGCCGCGTTATATTGTATTTTAAAAACATCTTAAGAAGACAGAGGAAAACACCCAACTGGTCGGTATCAGACCAAGCCGTGTTCTAGTCCTTTGTCGGCGGCTGGCGCCGCCGGGCATGTTTGTTTACTGTCACCCAAGCCGTCTGGACGCCATTATTCCACAGACAGTATGTCGATATGACCCGCGGTGTATCGACAGAAGTTGCAAGTTTCTTCATCCATCCAGCCAAAGTAATGGAAGATCCACAAAATAATTCCATAACGAAGTGACAAATTGAAAATTTCGTTAAAAAAAAAAACTCAAAATGACGAAATTTAGAATATCAAAACTATTTCGAATATTTTATTTTAATGCATAAAAAATATTTATTTTCTCTAGTCTTTTTTATATATTTCTTATTATAAACCTCATCATATTCTATAAAATATTTATATTGCTGTATCATTATTCACACCCTTCATTTTCAATAAAAGTGTAATATTATTTTAAATTTTTTCTCTAAAATAAAATAATTTATATTTACTTTAAAATGATGTGTAATTTATTTTGACAGAGTATTATACTAAGTATTATTATTTAAAAATTAAAATATTTTTGAAAATGTATATGTTTATTGATAAAAACTACAGTATTATTAAAAATATATAACTCACGTGTCCACAGAACCACTACAATTCACAGGGCCACTTGTTGGCTCCCGTTCTCCCCTGCCGCAGTATCCATTTCCAGAGTCCTACGCCCATACGGCATAAAAGTTCTCTACAATTGTCCCCCCAACTTAGCCACCATCCTCAGACATCACATCACCAAATCTGATAAACCCACCCTACCCATAAACTCTACCGGCGCAGTTTATTCCATACAGTGCCTGGATTGCCCAACTTCTTACGTTGGAGAAACAGGAAGAACCACTGGCATCCGTATTTCAGAGCACAGACGTAACATCCGCAATAAAGATCCTAAATCCTTAATTTTCACGCATATAGCACAAACAGGCCATAGTTTTGATCTCGACCATCCTCAAGTTAAATACCGGCATATACATAACAAACATCACCGACTCTGCCTAGAATCTATTATTTCCACACAAAACAATAGTTGTAACCGTAAAATAGACCTCCCAGACATTTACCAGATTCTTTATAAATAGCTTGTCTTTCACCCCCCCCCCTCTTAAATCTCAGAGATTGTGGCAGCACTGGGTGGGACCCTCCCTTTCCCCTGCCTTGGTCTTGTTGATTTTAACTTCCATATACTGTTTTATTCTTTGTTCTTTTGGTATAGGGATGTCGCCGTTTTAATAATAATTTTACCTTAGTTTTTAGTCTCATTCAAGTTTATTGCTTATTTTTTAGTCGTCACGTTTGTATTATGTAAATTTCATTTTAAATATTTATGTTGTATTATCTTTTTTTACGCTATTATCTCTTCAATATGTAAATTTATTGGTGTATATATTAGTTTTTCTCCTCTAATAGCATGTTAGTACGTTTTTACTATCCACGCCCGTTGAAGAACGTTCTGTTCGAAAGCTTGCGGTAATAAAGAAATTTACACAAGAAGCTCCTCTTATTGTTTATTATTGTTTTAATGATCGTGATTTTAAGAGTTTAATTTCTACAACTCTTACTGTAAAAAATATTTCCAGCAGCAATGACTAAAAACAACAACAAAAGCCTTTATTAGGGACACTCGTCCCATCCGGATTCTCCTAGTTGAGTATTCTTTAATTTATTCCATGCCACGACGATCACATAGAATTCTGGTATTTTGTAAACTTGCATTGTTAGCAGTAATGAAATAGCCTATAAAATACCAGACGTCTACATGGACTTGATATATATTAAAAACTAGATCATTATCCCGTTCTACGAACAAGGTCTAGAACGATATTCATTCCTAAACCCTCCTTATTAAAGTTTTACCCATATATATTTATAAACGTTGTGTGAGAGAGACATTGACATTTAAAAATCTTTATTGACATCTTGTTAAATTGTATTTTTAGTAATAATGAATGAAAATATTTACAATGAATTACGAAAGAGAAGGCTCCACCATTTTGACAGGGTTCTCCTCCAGACAACAGGGGGTCTTCTTAGACCCCCGCAACTCCAGGGCCAGGATGTGTCTATATATACGCGTTTTTGCGAACGCGAGGATGGCCAGGGCGTCGTCCTCGGGGGTTCATTGTGGGCTCGCAGACTGTTTTCTAGCGTCCGAGAAACGTTTGTAGAGGGGCGAGTTGGATGCGGAAATCAGCGCCATCAGGTGCCTGACCAGTTTGTTAAACCCAGACCTTTGGGTGTCTGAGATGGAAGAGAGAAGGTTTTTGAGGCGGGGATGGATTGGAGGGCTTCTAGGGCTGTTTACCTCTCGAGCCCCAGCTTCTCTATCTCTGAGAAGATAGACCACGGCATCTACTTGAGGAGTGCTTTTCAGCTCACTTCTTCTTTGGAGGGCTTCCCAGGAGGAGTGAGGTTGATGGAATCCCTCTGATTCCGCAGCGGGTCTTGAGACTGGTCAGGGCTGCGTTTCTCGACAGACTTCGAGGCCGTCGGGGGAGGAGAGGCTGGGAAAACGGGGCAAGGGCCATCTAAATTCTCGGGCGATGTTGCCGGAATGGGGGCAGCAGGTGGATCCGCGGTGGGTACAGTGGGCGCAGGGCCGGACTTGACTGCGCCGGTGTTTGAGGGTGCCTGCTCAGACGCATCTGCAGGCCTTTTGGGAGTCAGGGGGCAGTTGGTTATTGCCATGTCGAGGAGTTTCTTCAGAGCATATCTCTACTCAGGCGACAGGTACTCGAGGACCTCCTCCCTCTTAGAAGGGGAGACAGCAGCGTCTTCTATCTCCTCCCAATAATAGCTTTTATAAAGGGATTCGAAGATGGTGTTAGCATTCAAGCTCTTGAAAGCTCCTCTATTGTAAAGTGGTCTGAAGAGACTGTTTCTTTTGGAGCTTTGGTGGCGTGGATTGGATGGTTGGTGCATTCTTGGTCTTGGTTTCTTTGGCAGATGCAGGTAGTGAATTTCTTTGGTAGAGCAGCGGTCGAGGAAGGCGCTGGTAGAGACGGTGCAGAAGGCTCGGTGGCTGGAGTCTCCTGAGGAGGGAAGGAACAATTCGCCGCGAGCGAAGGCGCGGCAGAGCTAAAAGGGGGTCTTCTGGATGGTATCAGACCACCTTGCAGCCGATGTAGGCTCTGCGTCCACTGGTCCGTTCCGGGTTTCCTGAAGTTGGGCAGGACGACTTCCATGGATTCTCAAGGGGCAGGAGTCTCGCCGGTGTACCTTTCTGTGGTATTTGCTGCACTCTTCGCCGTAGATAATGTAGGCGGATTTATATTCTTCTTTGGAGACAATCACCAGCCTGGCAGGGAGCTGGAAGAGTTTTTAGAAGGACAAAGGCTACCCAGCTGCCGGTAGTCCAGGTGTACCCGCCGCTTATCACGGCCTCATGGTTCAGGGAAACCACTCTGCAGCAGGGCCGCATGGCGCGATGACGCTGATAGCAATAGGGAGATTCCCAATTGTTATTTTCTCCGTCCGTTTCTTATAAGGAAAGGTCTTCAGGAGGGTGGTCCCAATTATGAGGCCCAACTCAACTAGGCGCTCCGCCAGATTGACGCTGGACAGCCCGACCAGTACATGGCCTGACATCTTCATTATTTGGAACATCGAGGATTTCCCACGATTTTCCTCCAGGGCCTTGATGTAGTCTACTGGATATAGATCAGAGCGCCACTCCACAAAGCAGCACTGATCAAAGGTGGCTGCAGCTGACCTGGAGTTGCTCAGAGACTGTTGCTGTTTGATTATTTCAGCTGTTTAATAGCATACTTCCTCGGTGGTTGAGGTGGCCTTGCTACCCTGTCCTGGATGGTGTTGGTTTGGTCTACGAGCCTGTTCAGCAGAAGGCGATAGCTTCCTCTTCTTACGCTCCATCAAATGAACTTTTTCATAAGCATATCCTTCTATTATCTCAGCCCACTCGCGGCTTGTTGGGAAAGAATTTGAATGTCTTTCTTTTTACGATGATAAATTTGAAAGTTTGCCATTTTTAATCAGACTTAGCAATTTCCATTACCTAAATTTTTTCGGCTGATTTATCAGCAATGCTTGCGTTTTTTTTAGATGGGAATTGCACATATATGCTCCTCATTCATCAGCCATTCCGCCAATACCCCAAATGGGTTTGCCAACTCCATCATATTTATTTAATTCGAAAAAGAATTCGAATCCTTTCTCTTTAGGGTTAAAAAAAAAACGTTAAAGAACACGCTAGGCCGGCGGGGTGAGCGGGAGCGCGATCGTGCACGTGCGTCCGTGCCGCTCGTGAGAGAGAGATTTAAGAATATTTCATTGAAGTCATACAAGTCAATGGTAGCATAGTTAAAATAAAATATTCATAAAAGAGATAATTAGAAAATAGTAAAACGATAAAATAAAAGAGGAAACTAATTACAGTTATGTAAAGTCCAGGAGACTCTCCCAACGACAAAGAGTCCTCCTCCAGACAGTAAGGGGGTTTTTCCCCTTACCTCAAGGCTCAGAACGAACCTGTGTATGGATGACTTGGCAGACACGAGGTTGGCGAGGACGTTGTCATCCAGCCCTTGCCGAAGAGCCAGCCCTGCAGGTCGGGTGGCTGCTGTATGATGTTGAAAGCCTCCCGTATGAGGGGTCTGATGGGGCTGCAGGACCATTAGCGGTGGGCCAACATCAGGTCACTAGAAACACAGGCGATACAGGTCACTCGAGCAGAGGCCGGATGTGCAGGATGGGGAAGAGCGTGCAGGGCCAGCTGTACTGAAATATCGGCATTGTGCCCTGAGAATGCGCAACGTCGAAGGGACGGCCAGCCGATAGCGATGGGAATGTTGACAAAGTCTTGCCAACGGTACAGAAGCTGGGCGATGGGCAGGGTTGCCAGGCGTGGTCGCTCAAGTGTACGGCGGATGGTGCGGGTGGTTAGGCGCATGAACGGAGTGACCGTCCCGCGCAGCACCACAACTTCGCCTAGGTTGTCCGCCCGGTGGGACCCTCGGAGGTTTTCTGCTAACAGCCTATTGCAAAAGTTGGCCAACTCTGTAGCGTCTGCCAGAGCGCATCGCGTCGGACGAGTGATGGTGACACAGGGCCATCGAAGTCCCCAAAACGTGCTCCTATCCACCGTGCAGCGGCAGGTCAGGTGGCCGTAGGAACCTGCATCCTCCGATTATGGCGAGGTCCCTCAGTTCTTGTGTTGAAACTATCCGGTGGTCCAGCGGTGGTGCAGAGCTGCATGCTGCCAGGCGCGTCCCCGGGCTGTGGATAGGGGAACGGCCATCAGATATGATGGTTAGCTGCGAATAAGATCAGACAACTGGTCAAATAAGCAGTCGCGAACAAGCAGCGTCAGTGTTACCAGGGCGTGGTGGGGTATCAGGTGGCACTGGTACCTCTACAAAAAGCCACAAAAGCCCAATGACGACACTGAGTCAAATGGCGAGTCCAGCCCGCCATGTAATCAACCAAAGGCTGTAGCCAACAACAACTACTCCAGCGTCTGCATCCATGTTAGGAACGGCTGATGAAGCGTCTGTCCTCCATGTTAGGAGCGGCTTCTTCCGAGGAAGGTGATGGCCGGCATGCGCCCTCGGGCTAGATCTTTTGATCGACAGATATCACCAACTGATAACCAAATATCCTTTAGGATATCCTGGTCTTTACAGCACTAATGAATCGGACTACCTACTAAATAAGTGGAACATGAGTCCAGACCAGAACTGCGACTGTGGACAAATACAAACAATGCACCATATCCTAAGGGACTGTCCTCGAAGATTCTTCCAGGGAACACTTGGGGATATCCACCGGTGCACAGAGGAGGCCCTGGAGTGGATTCGTCACCTCGACATTCCACTCTAGAGAAACTTGCCAACATTGTTGTATTGTGCTGTAAAAAACAATATCATACGCAATATATATATAGTGATGGTGACACAGGGCCATCGAAGTCCCCAAAACGTGCTCCTATCCACCGTGCAGCGGCAGGTCAGGTGGCCGTAGGAACCTGCATCCTCCGATTATGGCGAGGTCCCTCAGTTCTTGTGTTGAAACTATCCGGTGGTCCAGCGCTACGTAGTCAGAAACTGCTTCCATTATCTTCATGAGTCTGCGATGTCGAGGTGAAAACCATGACCCATATGTAAGGGGAGTTAACAAGGCCCCACTATCGGCCCCACTATTGAGACTTTCACGAAGAGAAGCTTGTACACCTTTCATACACGCCAGTCTCAGCTGCGTGCCAACGTCGAGGAGGCCAAAGCCACCCACGTGCTAGAACACCTCCCGGCAGCCAGGCGGTGCGCTCAGGTCCCCAGACGAAACGCCCTAGTCGGGCTTGGAGCTTAGATATGGTGAAGATGGTGTACCACGAAGGAGAGCACCAGGGAGTTTGCAGCTCTTGCCCTCCCAACGAGAGAAAGGCTGCGGACGAAGGGGGACCATCTGCAGCGGCCGTCTCCATTAGTTCGACGAGATGGTTCTCCTGGACTGATGTTCCACGTTCTGTAGTCACTAGACAGCCCAGCACCTTCAATTGCGCTGTTGACCAGCAGAGGTCCAGAGGGGAATCGACTCGGTTTCCCCAGGCTCCACATGACAGACCTTTGCAATTGTTGTAGTTGATTCATATTCCCGATGCATACCGGAATTTATTTTAACGAGTTGAAATTGCTCATCATTGCGGATGAATAGATTGATGTCGTCGGCATAGGCCAGGACGTTCTCTTGGCCGAGTACCTGCTCTAGACGAGGAAGGAGTGGTCCTGTCGCAAGGCTAAACAAGGCGGCACGGGCGACACAGCCCTGTTTGACTCCGTTTAGCAGGTGGAAAGGTCGTGTGTAGTGCTTGTTTACTCTGACTGTAGCGTTTTCCTTGGCATAAAGTACGAGGAACCACCCGATGAAGGCAGGCGGCAGCCGAAGTGACACCAGTAGAGAAATCAGGAAACTCCGGTCCAATGTGTCGAAGGCAGACTCAAGGTCTGTGGAGATGACAGCTAGCGGTGTGTTGTTCCTTGAGGCTGAAGCGACCTCGCCAGACACGCGAGCTATATTCCAAGAGGAGGACCGCCCCGGATCAGCGTAGGTCTGGCACTCCGGCACTAAGCGAGGAAGATGAGGTCGAAGTCGCTCGAGGAGAACGCTGCTGAAAACCCGATAGTCTGTCGTTGGAATGGAGATGGGTCTGTAGCTCACCAAGGAAGAACTTATTGAAGACCATCAACAGTACGCAGGGTATTTCATCCCATCCAAGTGCTCTTTCGAGCGGCAGGCGGCGGATGGCTGCGGATATTTTCTCCTGATCTCGTGCCTGTGTAGGGGATCACTGTTTTCTAGGGTCATGGGGGTCGTTACCTTACGCAGAAAATCTTCGGCAATGTAAGGGTCGCAGGACGGGCAAGAGAAGTGTTCCCAGAAGGTTGTGAAGATCTTGCGACGCGCCACCTGACCTTCCATGGGACGCCCATTCTCGTCGTAGATGTTGTTCAGTCTTGAACGATGCACACGGAGCGCTCGGCTAAGGTCCGGTAGTGATGGGTAGTCTGCGTCCATAGACGCGGCTTCGAGCCTGGCTTGGAGGAACTGGCTGGCACGGATAACGTAATCGTCTTCAGCTACGCGAAGGGACATCAAGACACTTAATCTGTAAAACTATATTTCCTTGGTGGAAGTCCAATTTTCCATAGTTCTCTGTTGGACAGGTCGGTGATAGTCCTAGATGCTTCGTCGAAGAGCGTCACCACTCTAGCAATAATGATCCTTGAGCGAAGCATGGCAGCGATGCATGTCGAGCGTGGAGGAGGTGATTGACCCAACTGAAGAATCACAGCACGGTGGTCCGACAGCCTGTAATTAGTTGCCCAGTAATGGGTGACGTGGTCAGAGAGCCTAGATAGTAGAAGGACTCGATCAAGACGACTCGCGTCGATCCGACTTCCGAATGTGGCGACCCTAATTGGTAGGTGCGTGGCCTCGTAGATGTATGCAGCGTCTACGCGGCCGGCTTGGTTGATGAGTTCGGTGAGGGCTTCTACTGAACCGGAGCTTACGTCGCTTGGGGAATCTTCGGAGATATTTAGGTCATTGAGGACCTAGGCATCATCTCTGATGGCTTCAGCCGCGATGGTCTGCAGCTGAAGCAGCCGCTCGCCTAGAGCATGGGAAAGGTGACAGTTGATAAAAGCCATTTGGTGGCCCCAGACGTTGGCGCAGACCACGAAGATCTTCCCGGGCCATAGTATGCGCTGCCACAGGATAGTGACGCCAGGAGCGGCAACACAGGCCAGCCCAGGTCCAATGGTAGACGTCAATAGCGCGATGGTTGCTTTGTAACCAAGACAGAGATATTGTTCATTGTCCAGGGTCTGCTGACCCTTGCTATCTCTTGCTGACGCCTATTTACAAAAAAAAAATGGTATTCATATGTAAAAAAAATCAATTCGAACTTCGTTTTCGATCGAGGCAGATTCGTCTTTAATAAAGAAGCAGTTCATATAATAAGGAATTTTGATATTAGAAAATGCGTCATATACAACCCCAATGGAAAAATGTTGCTTTTAATAACGAATATGATGCAGAAAAAGAGCTCGACTTAATTTTAGTGACTCAAATATAATGCATATATGCATAACTCTGCACACATTCTCTCTGGAATTCTTATTGTTATTGTATATATATAATAATCACAATTACATGTGTAACGTCTAAATAAATAAAACTTGTTGGTAAGAAGTCTCCGACTGTCGCCCGTAGCCAGCGCTCAGGAGCCAGCAGGCCTTTCGGCCGCAGGAACCTGTTATCGCCTCGAAGACGCAGGAACCTCAGGTTGGCGGGATGCAGAACCTGGTGGTCCAGCTCAAGAAGGCTAGAGGCAGCCTCCGAAAGGCTTAAAAGTCCCCTTCGTCTCGGTGAGCGCAAGATGTCAGAAGGTGTCAGCCACGCCCAGCTTCGGACTATCCAAGAGTTGCCGTTAGCAGCGCCTCTCAGTAAAGCCTGTAGCCCCTTCAGGCAGACGAGCCGAAGCTGACCCATGATTTCAAGTAGGCCGACGCTACCATTGGAGCTTAGACGAGCCAGGATGCCTTCAGGAAGCCACTAGACTCGGCTCGTGCCACACAGCGCGCCAGCCGCTCCTGCAGCCGGCCGATGGTGGTTTCAGGTGGAACGTAGATGGAAGTGGTGCAAGATAGAACCCAGGATCAGGCTTCTGGCCGCGCGGTCACGACCCACCAGCGACAGGCCGCGAGTGAAGGGAGACCACCTCGCGATGTCTATCTCCAGAATCCCCATCAGGTGGGAGCCTAGGAAGCAGCGGTGTTACTAGAGCAGATCGTACAGTCTTGGACAGTCAGATATTCGGACGTCCAGAAGATTTCCAGAGGAAAATCTGTCCGGTGATTCCAGGAACCGCACCAGAACCCGAAGCTAATCCCGAAGTTAACAGCCACCACCGAGGCAATGCGTAACGTTTCGAAGATCAGGGGCATGAGCTCAAATTTGCGTCGTCTCTAATGAAAAGAAAGATGTCATCTGAATATGTGACCACGCAACCACGGCCCAAGATTCTCTCGAGACCGGCGTTGCAGAAGCCCAAATCAGATTCTGAAGTAAGCGATGCTCAGGCGGCAGCCCTGCCTCTTCGTTGAAAAGCGGAAAGGTCTTGGTGTAGACATCTCCGACCCGAATGGAAACGTCTGCTTCCCCGTAGAGGACATCAACCCACCCGAGGAAGGTAGATCGTAGTCCCAATTTCTCCAACAGGCTGAACAGATTTCTCCTGATGAAACTGTCGAGCGCCAGATTCAGGTCCAAAGAGATGACAACCAGAAGTTTGTCATGTCTCACAGCCCAGGCGACATTGTTGTACACTCGCGCAATGTTTCAAGAGGATGACCGGCCCGGAACGGCGTAGGTCTGACACGAGGTGTGGCAGATGACGGCAAAGACGGCCCATGAGTACGCGTCTGAGGAGCCTGTAGTCGGTCGTTAGTACGCTGTTTGGGCAAATTGATTTATACCTGAACAACCGTGTAACTTTGGTAGCAGGGTGACCTTTCTGCGTCTTGAATATGAGGGAAAAGGCCCGGCAGAGTTGATAAGCTTCAAAGATTCTCCAAAGAAATTATAGGCGAAGAAATCTCTAAAAGCTCTGACATACTTGCAAGGTACTCTGTTCCATCCCAAGGCACGGCCGTTTGGCAGGCAATGAATGGATGGCTGCCGCAATCTGAATGCGCGAAATATCGGCGAGAAAGAGCTGGCCCACATCTTCAAGGGGATCACTTAGAAGAGGAAGTAGGTGGTGGTTTCTGCCGAGCTTGGAGCCAGGGCGAAGCGACTGCTTAAGTGTTCCAGAAGGAAACGCCTATGCTGGCCCCCAAAGTTGGCGTTGCCGCCTTCATCAGTGAAGGTGTAAAGAGATCGACGTCTGGCTCGAAGAGAACGCCCGAGGTCCGACAAAGAAAGATAGTCGGAACGGTCATTGTCGTCTTCCAGACTCCGCCTAAGAAGGTGGCTTGTTCTTTCGATGTATCCACCTCCGGACTCGGCGATGGAAGTCTGACCGTAGCGACTCGCCGGTGCAGGGGATTCTTCTAGAAACTGGCTCCCCCCTTTGAATCAGGACGGCACGGAAGTCTAAGTAGGAAGTCATAGATTTGTTAATGATTGGCGCCTTCACAGAAGCCTAATGAATGTGTAATTCTGCCCAGACGACGCGCGTCGACTCGGCTTCCGATAGCCGCGATCCTGGTATGCTCCAGAAAGCATCGAAGAAGATGACAGTGTCGACTAGGGCGGCTTAGTCCAGTAGCTCTACCGAACCCAATTTCAGGTCCTTAGACGACTCCTCCAATTTGTTCAGATCACTGAGGATCCACGCACCTTTTTCACACGCCATAGTTGAAATGGTCTGCAGCTGGCGGTGTCGCTCTTCAGGAGCATGAAAGATGTGGGCGCTTACTCACATCATGGATGCTCGTTGGACGGTTAGGTCGATGATAGCGTGTAGCTGTGGCAGAGGTGTCGTACATTGTCCAGAGCCATGACGTCGTTCTCCTGCAGGAGGCAGATGTCCATCTCATGCTCCTTCACAAAACGGCAGAGCTGAATATTCCTCTTAAGAGCATCGATGCCGCGCACGTTCAAGGTCGCAACACGGAAGCTCATATAGGCTACCAACCAGAGTTTGTAGCCCAATAACTTTTTATACAGGGTGGTGCTAGTAAAAGCTGTAAGCGCCGTGGCCGAGGTTTCGATGGCCTGTCTCTGCTGGACGTTCGACGGGGCAAGAAGCTTGTCCATCACGTCATTATTGGTCAAGGCTTGGAGATGTTCTCTCTCCATCCCCATTTTCTGAACGCTGATGATGGCCGCAGATGCCTTTTCGTTTTTCATGTGGGCACCTATTGTTTCTAGGACAAAGCCCGCTAATTTTGGGATGGAGGAATTTATTAGGGTTGAGCTGATTGGCTGGACTGGACCTTCGACATATAATTTGCATAGCTGCATCGTCTGTGGCGGATGTGGGTGAGGGATGTAAGCTTCTGGTGTTGGTGTAGCTGATGGTGAGGATTTGGAGAAAAAGGCAAGGGTTTGCTCCAAGAAATTTGGCGGCCGCTAAGGGAAAAGCAGTTTTTATTCTGTCATGCCAATCTTTTGTGGGTAGTTAGCTCTTTTGTTGGCTCTGGAGTGACGATTCGCACGGCTAACTCCGTCGTGCATAGAAATAAAGGCTTCCCGACGAGCGACAGCTGAGCAAGGAATTGTCCAGTTCCATCATTTGCTTGATTATGGAAGTAACTTGGCCGTAGGGCTTGAACCCCGAGATCAAATCAGTGTCTGTTACAAAGAACAGCACGTTACTTTGCCTTCTTCCTCAGGGGAAAGGTTCGCAGAGTGGCGTTTTCAATATCCAGGCCTTCCTAATTGAACCTCTCGGCGAACTGTGCACTATAAAGGCCGATTAGGATATGCCCCTCCATTTTTCTGAGCTGGTAGACGCAGTTTTTTCTCAACTTCGCCTTCATTCCCATGAAGTACTTCGCCTGGTTGAATTCTGTGGAGAATTCCAGGTATACACATTGGTCTACCTGACCGACTGTCGACTTGGCTCTTAAGTCAGCCTGATTGTGAAGGGTCTTGGTGCACCTTTGCACTCTGGGCCTGCTCACGGAGGGAGCAACAATGTGCTTGGTGGTTGCAAGCTGGACGCGTCCCTTTTGTTCTGCCGATCTGCGTCTTCTTCAAAAGATATCGTTCGCTCATGGGATAATGAAGCCATTTGTTTCTTTCTCCATTTAGAGTTTTTTTACCTTGGTCGACGAGGTCATCCCAATTCGTCAAGGGCTTGTCTGTTCCAGGCTGGGGGGTTCTATTGTCACTACAGAAACTGTGGGGTTTGTGAATAGCTGATGTCATCAGCAAGTAGCAATTGTGAGTGGCTCTCTATCAGCCAATACCATTGAGATTTGAGGTGGAGGGGAATCCCTATTTGATAAAGGAAAGTTATTCTATTTTTTAGAGTTAAAAAAAGAACGTTGAAGAACATGCTACACAAGGCTGGCAGGGCGAGCGGGAGCACGTTCGTCCGCGTTAAAAAGGGTAGAAATTTATGCCAAGATCTATAAGCGACGATATATTAAAATATTGAAAAATCCCGAAATTAGTTCTTGGAAATAGCATAGTAATGATCAAGCATCTATCGTGAGAAGTTGCATAATTATTGGAACATTTTAATTTATTCAAAAGAATAATTTTAAAATTAACAAGGTAGTGTTGCTGAACGGATATCAAAATGTTTCAATTTCGAGCGAAAATCACAGCGAGTGAAATAAAGCAAGGAATGCTTCGAAGCTTAATCTGAAATTTTCAAGTTCCAAAATTTCCAAGCAATTTAATGGTGTTACTTTGGGAAATGCAAAGGAATAATACAAGTTTTTTTTATGAAGGGATAAGCAATGAGAGATAGAGAATGGAGCTTATTATTTTCACTAAAATAAAAGTAAAGTAAGAAATTAAAAGAATTAATATAAATGGAAAACCTATCCAAAAAAGAGTGGTCCATCATCAATGTTTTCGCTAAAGAGATCGGCCATTTCAGCCATTTTAATCGTCGAATGCAGGTTAAAAAATCCTTAACTTATTTTCCACATCTATATTTTCTATTGTTTCTCGTACGGACTTTTATAAAGCATTTTAATAGAAAAAATCATAGGAATGATAATTAAAAACGTGTGTGTGTTTGATGCAGTGAGGATTCTCTGGAGGTACAGGACAAAACCTTTTTTTTTAAGTCATTGAGGGCTTAGAAAGACCGTTGTCCTATTCGATCCGAGTTGCCAGTTTGTAGCAGCATTTTAATATTGTGTATCAACAACATTCTTATGTTTGATAAAATAAAAAAGTTAAATATCAAAACAACAAGTTGTAAGGCATATCTAGACAGTCTAAAAAACCCTGTTTCAATAGTTTCTCTAGATAACCTCAGGGAAACATCTCTTAAATTCTAAATAAGAAAGTCAAGCAGCCCAATATGTAATAGTATTAATTAATTTTATTTCAATTTAAAGCGCTATGTCCCCCTAGGGACACTTGCGCTGTTATACATGTATGCCTTTACATTTGTCTATACAGGGTGTACCAGGTAAATTGGGACTAACTTTGACAGTCCATAAAACAAAAACTACTTAATTTTAAAAACTTGTTTTTTTTTCATTACGTAGCCATATTCATGTAAAATGCAACAGTACATGTATGCGCAGTGTAGTGATGAAGAGTAACCGAGAATTTGAAAATCGAGCTGCCATCATCGTTGCTCTGCGCGCCGGAAGGAGCCCCAAAGAGATAGTGGATTTTCTTAAGTTGCCCAAAACCACTATTTATCGTGTCAAGAAGCAGTTTGATGAGGCCGACAGTAACAAAGAGGGGATAGCTACAAGGAAAAAGCACTCGCGTCGATCGGACAGGGTAAGAGGCGAAGAATTTGTCAAAAATGTCAAGGAGAAGATTGATGGAAACCCTGGGAAGAGCATGAGGGCCATAGCCAAGGAAATGGACGTTGGCTCTATGACAATTGCCAGAACTATCCATGAGGACCTTGGTCTCAAGTCTTATGCCCTTCGGAAAGGTCAGTTGCTGACTGAGAATATGAAGAATAACAGAAAAGGAAAGGCTGCTGCCCTCCTCAACAACCTGAAACACGACTCTTTTGGCATGCTAAGGTTCTTCTCTGACGAAAAGAACTTTGACGTGGACCAAAAGGTAAATCCCAGGAATGATCGCTGGATCTGTAAAGACCCCTCAGAGATACCTGTCGTGATGCACACGAAATTTCCTGCCTCCGTAATGGTCCTTGGCGTTATCAGCAGTGAAGGTGATGTCATGCCTCCCCATTTCTTTGAGAAGGCCTTAGGATGAACGCTGACACCTACATCAATGTTCTGGAGACCGTTGTGAAGCCTTGGATGGACATAGTGGCCGCAGGAAGGAAGTATGTCTTCCAACAGGACTCAGCTCCAGCCCATAAGGCAAAAAAGACACAATCGTGGCTGACACTTAACGTCCCTAGTCACTGGGGTCCTGATATTTGGCCACCTAATTCTCCATATTGCAATCCCCTCGACTACTATGTATGGGGCGTTGTTGAGAGAGATGTCAACAAAGCTCCTCATACCACCATCCAGTCTGTCAAGAAAGCAGTTCACACGGTGATGACCCAAATGGACAAGGTCATCGTCGCCAAGGCCTGTGCTTCATTCCGCACTCGCCTCGAGACTGTTGTAGCTAATAATGGAAACTACATTGAATAAATAAAAACTATATCCTTTTATCTACTACTGTGTCAAATTTCATTCGGATATTTTAATTTTTACTTGCAAAAAATTTCAGTTAAAATACCATTGTTGAAATTCCCAATTTACCTGGTACACCCTGTATATATATATACAATCATTATATGTAATAGTAGAATGGTAGAACTGGTAAACCGCTGGAAGGTTTCATCACTGATATGATCCTTTCAATGACATTTTTCTCAGTGCTATATGGAGAATTGACGAAGAGTAGTTTTCAAGTTTATGAAAAGTGTGTTCTACTATAATTGCCTTCATTTCATGTTTACGCGACATGATATCTCTTTCAGGAAAAGTGGAAGAGAGAGCTGTATAGTATCCATAAAATATTTATTTTGTGTGCGTGAAGTTTCACCCACACAGCCTCACATACATAAACTGATTACTCCCCAATATGCACAGCGTGTTGAATAAGGGGATGAAAAAGATATTGATTTTTTTTAATTGAAGAGAGAGAGATATTTCATCCCAGTGCCAGGGCTGATTTTCCGGGAGCCATTTAGGGGATGGCGGGTGGATTCAATCAGCACACATCGATAATGAGATTGATGACTGTCCCCTGCGGTGGTAGTGCCCGTTTAAGTAATGCAAACAGTGGGACCCTGGCAGACAATGGACCACGCCACGCCTCTCTTTAGCCCCACCGTTCACGCCTCGTACGTGCGGGCCAATAGCGAGCCTCCTCATTGTGTCCCGCAAAGCCCTCTCTAAGTGGGGGACCTACTGACTTCACAGATGGCTTTCAAAGAGGTTCGCCGTCGCTCGGTCTTGTTCAGGCCTTGGGACTCCAAAACTGAAGTTATCCAAGATAGATCGCCGCCTCACAAGCCAGAAAAAAGCAACAGTCCTTCTTGTCAAGATCAGCAGCAATTGTCTGAAGTTCTGGTCTGGTCAGATCCTCTGGTGATCTCGTCTTCAGTGCATCCAAACGTAACTCTGCCATCAGGACAGCCTCTTTCATGGACAGAAGCACCTCTCCTCCAGGACTCCAGTCTGTTCCTAGATCCTACTGGCCACTGGAAGGTCCGAAAGCAACGACCAAAGAAGTTCCAATGCCCACACTGTCAAGTTTCCTTCAGCAATAACGGCCAACTTAAAGGACACGTGAGGATCCATACTGGTAAGTTTTCCTCTTTAGCACTTGAATTCACGTTTCACAAAAGATGCTTCATTATTGCATTAGACGGTACAATTTCTTATATATTTGAATGGAGACTTTTTGCACAAACACAAAGCAATGTTATTTAT
>CP092875.1:31724899-31739063 GCA_030710605.1 Cordylochernes scorpioides
TTTTCTTAAGAAGTTTTGAAGGATACCATTTGCATATGCTTCATTAAACAAGAGTATCTGATATCAGAATGTAAAACGTTTATGGAGATAAGTATCTTTATTTTGATCTTCTTAAGCTTTCGGGGTTGTCTGCCCTTCTACAGGAGAAACAATATATAAAGAAAAAATATAGTTTTAGCATCAGGTGGCGTTATACTTTCTTTATATATTGTTTTCCTCCTGTAGAAGGGCAGACAAGCCCGAAAGCTTGAGAAGATCAAAATAAATATACTTATCTCCATAAACGTTTTATATTCTAATATCAGATATCCAAAGGAGATTTAAATTGATTCAAACAAGAGTATCGTCAGGGTATTTTTTATATAATTCTATTGTGCGACAATCAGTAGCCGTCGCTTTATTTTAGGTAAGTTCTTTATAACCACCTTATCATAATTAGTAATTAATAATTTATGGTTGAAGAAAGTGACATTTGAGTGTAAGGAAAGGAAGAAACATATTCATCAATCATATTCGGTGTAGATATATCATTGAGCTCAAAGCGCTGATTGTAAATTGTATAGACATAGTTTAGTATGGTCTTGGTTTCATGCTAAAGTGCGACACTATTATTGTATAGGGATGTAAAAATATAGGGACATTTTTGGATTATCTTTGTACAAGATTATTTCGCTGTCTAGACATTGAAATATTTAATTTCATTCGTGAGCATTATGCGATGAGGTAGATGGAACTGATGACACATGTGAGGGAGAACCGATCAATGCTTGATGACGGTGCGACGTCTACCTTGGACGCCGCCATAGAAAAGATGGATGAATATCCACTTGATATGTTCAAATTTAGAAGGTAGATATTCAAACTTAGATGAAATTGAAGGTAATGAGTTTTATCTGAAAAAAAGGTGAAATCTACACAAAATAATATATTTGAAAGTTATTAAAATGACTTTAAATATATTTGAAATAAAAATATTGAGAGAGCGAAAAAAGAAATGTATGCTAATACACCGGTTGTCAACCAAATCATCATTACCAGGCCATCCAACCATTTAGAGTGGCCAACTTTTGGTAGGTAATTTAAATTCTCTTTTAGAGCATCCTTACCAAGCCATACACCTATTTAGTGTGGCCAACTTTTAGAAGGTAATTTGAATTCTCTTTCAGAGCACCTTTACCAAGCCATACACCTATTTAGTGTGGCCAACTTATGGAGGTAATTTGGATTCTCTTTCAGAGCACCCTTACCATGTCATCCACCTATTTAGAGTGGTCAACTTTTGGAGGGTAATTTAATCGTTTTACATCGAATACATTGTCGTGTCATTCTGATTATCAGTCTTTCTTAATTTCTACAAGACCATATATTGAGGTGGCCTGGATCATCAGTGGTGAACGTTCTCAACTGTTTCACCAGTTTTATCATCATATAGCTCTTTATAGCTCTACAGAACTATAAGGGTAAGGCCATGGCAGCAATGGGCCCTTTGGAGAAATTCTTTTTAAGGCCAAAATAAATTCTTTTCACTCAAGTATGGAATTGTTGGACTCCATGATTCTAGAGGTTCTGCTCTATGTGGCTCCAAACTGGCCACATGTGAGTACAGGCCTTAATATTAAATAGAATTCAGGATACTTTTCTTAGGTGATATCTAAACCTTCCAAGATACACTCCGGGTTACATTCTGAGGACAGAACAAGGAAGAACTTTTATAAAGTCTTTCCTCAACGAAGATATCCCATTTACTGTAAAGTAAGGCGTTGCCTAGGTGAGAAATATGTTTTCACTATTAAAATATAATCACGTTCAATTATTGATATACCAGAACCTAAAGTGCACTCTGTGAAATAGTGAATTCAGCCAGGAATTCCCCACACTACATTGTTTTACTGTCCGTCCGGCTTTGGAGGATAAGAGAGTAATTCTCCGCCGGAAGATTGCTTATGAAAACAATTCGCCATATGATTTTTTGGCAAATGTAGGGAAAAGCAGGACCATTGTATTGGCTTTTTACGAATTCTATATAACAGCACAGTCAAAAAGACGTAACACAGAGAGAAGAGCGACCCAGCCTGAAGAAAGGTTGATGTTGTTCTCCACTTTCTGTAGATACATACGAGGTGTGTTCAAAAAGTATCGCGAATTTTGAATTTTCGCGGGTTACGTATATTCGAATTTCGATCTTTTTGTGGCTTTATGTTGGTACTCATTTCTCTCACTTATGCCGACAAGTTCGGCCATTTTGAATGTTTACTTATTTGTTGACAGCTGCTTTGCTTGCAGGTGTTTTGGATCGTCTTCGATTTTTACCTATTAAAAAAAAAGGATCAAAGAACCTGTATCAAATTTTGTGTGAAAAACGAAATTAAGTGCGCGGATGCATTCCGAATGTTAACTGTGGCATACGGAGAAGCTACCTTGGACCCAAGCAACGTTTATCGGTGGTACAAAATGTTCTCAGAAGGCCGAGAAGATGTGAACGACGAAGAGCGTGCCGGACGCCCGAGCACTTCAACAACAGACGAAAAAATTAATGAAGTGGAGAAAATGATATTGGCCAATCGTCGAATCACCGTTAGAGAAGTTGCTGAGGACCTAAACATATCGATTGGCTCGTGCCATTCGATTTTTATCAATGATTTGGGCATGAGACGGGTCGCCGCGAAATTCGTACCAAAATTGCTCAATTGCGACCAAAAACAGCATCGCATGAACATTGCTAATGAGATGTTGGACTCTGTCCGCGACGACCCAAATTTGCTCCAGAGGGTCATAACTGGTGACGAAGCGTGGGCTTATGGTTATGACGTGGAAACCAAAGCTCAATCATCTCAATGGAAGCTCCCGCACGAACTAAGACCGAAAAAAGCCCGCCAAGTTCGGTCGAATGTGAAAGTTTTGCTGACAGTTTTCTTCGATTGCAGGGGCGTGGTGCATCATGAGTTCTTGCCACAGGGTAGAACGGTCAATAAGGAATATTACCTGCAAGTTATGAGCAATTTGCGCGAAGCAATCCGCCAGAAACGCCCGGATTTGTGGAAGAACAAAAATTGGCTTTTGCACCACGATAACGCCCCTGCTCACACATCGTTGCTTGTGCGCGACTTTTTGGCCAAAAACAACACACTAATGATGCCGCAGCCACCGTATTCCCCAGATCTGGCCCCTTGTGACTTTTTCTTGTTCCCTAAACTGAAGAGGCCCATGAAAGGACGACGTTACGCTACGCTTGACGAGATAAAGACGGCATCGAAGGAGGAGCTGAAAAAGAATTTTAAAAAATGATTTTTTGAAGTGTTCGAAGATTGGAAAAACCGTTGGCACAAGTGTATAATATCTCATGGGGATTACTTTGAAGGGGACAAAATAGGTATTCATGAATAAATAAATAAATAATTTTTGAAAAAACACAAAAGTCGCGATACCTTTTGAACACACCTCGTATATTCTAATATCATAGTGTGTGAATGTTTTTATATTAGATAATAATACTGGGTTTAATATTGATGCGCGTATTTAAATATTTTGGTGAGATTTGGTATATATTTTAACTTTTGTTTTAGGTTTTATAAACTCATGACTGAAAACTAACTAAATATTTCAATAATAAAATTATATTTTTTCAAAATTTTTATTATTTAAATTCACTAAAAAGGAAAAAAAAAATATTTTGGCACCTTCCATTCAACAATTTATTTATATGAGTAAAGAAAAGAGCGGCGGGGGACAATCATTGTGAATATCGAACTTAATTCGACTTAAAATGATGCAACTGAGAAGCAGGTTTTATGTTCACTCAATTTCTTACATCTTCACTCAATATAAGATTGTCCCCCGCCACTTTTATTTTTACTCATATAAATCTAGTTGTTGAAAGGCACAAGTGCCAAAATATTTATTTTATTTCCTTTATAGTAAATTTAAATAAAAGCTTTTTTAAAAATATATTTATTAATTATATCTTGAGTTATTAGATACCCCTTATCACATTCTTATTTTATTAATAATATATAAGATTTGTTTCATTTTAAATATCTAAAATATATATTATATGAATATTTTTTAGAAATTCATAATTCACAGATTAAATAATTTATAAATAAATTCATTATATTTAGATATTTTTCATCATTTTGTTAAAAATATTGTTTTGCTTTCACTTGCTTTAAACATATACCTATAGCTTAAAAATTTGAAAATAAATTCGACAAAAATATATTCTTAAATATAAAAGATGGAAAAGGTATCCTGCCTTTTTTTTTTTTTTTTTTTCTGAAGAACGAATGAAAGAAAGGTGACAAGTGTCCCGTTCCCCACGTCAACAACGGGAGGACCTGATAAAATATGTCGTTTTTTTCTTAGAGGACGGTTGCACGTTTGGAACAAGTTGTTTCTATGAACACCGCAGACCTTTCTTAGACGAAGATATTTCAGTTCCAGAGAGGAATATTGACCCCTATACTTGCTCTGCTTGTAACCATTCCGACATGCCTTCACAAGAGAAACCTTAGAAGTTTATGGGGAGCTGCGACCACGTCCTGTGTAAGGACTGTTGGGGAAAATTGGTGAAAAATAAGGAAAACAGATACGACTGCCCGGGATCAGACGAATGTACGCCCTCCTACATTATCTTAAAGACAGAAAAACATACGGGACACGAAGAGAAGAAATCTCTTATTGAAATAAGAATGAAGATGCTTAGTGAAATAGATTGTATGTTTCAACGAAAGTGTAAAAATGGAACCAGCTGTCTCTACAGACATCAGGAACAAGTTCCCTGGCAGAGCAAAATTGAGTGTAGGTTTGAAGGCATGTGTAGGAACAAGGATTACCTGTATAAACATCCGGAAAACCCAACTCCCAAGGAGTGTAGGTTTGGAGGCAAGTGCAGGAACAAGGATTGCCTGTATAAACACCCGGAAAAACCAACTCCCTATGAGACCTACGTTGATTGTAAGTTTGGAGGTAAATGTCGCCGTCAAGGATGTCTTTACAAACACTATGAGAATCAACAAGGACCTCGGGAGAAGAAGGTCGACTGTAGATATGGGGCCAGGTGTGTAAACAAGGACTGCATCTACAGACACACGAGACCTACACCAAGAAGGACAGTATGTCGATATGACCCGCGGTGTATCGACAGAAGTTGCAAGTTTCTTCATCCATCCCGGCAAAGTAATGGAAGATCCACAAAATAAATTCCATAACGAAGTGACAAATTGAAAATTTCGTTTAAAAAAAAAAACTCAAAATGACGAAATTTAGAATATCAAAACTATTTCGAATATTTTATTTTAATGCTTAAAAAAATATTTATTTTCTCTGGTCTTTTTTATATATTTCTTATTATAAAACTCACCATATTCTATAAAATATTTATATTGCTGTATCATTATTCACACCCTTTATTTTCGATAAAAGTGTAATATTATTTTAAATTGTTTCTCTCAAATAAAATAATTTATAAAGTAATACTTAAAGTTGCACCGCATAAGTTTCTTTTCTGTGATAAATCAATATTTATTTCAAAGAGAAATATCTACTATTTCTAACTTTTTTTGGATGACGTATGAAAGGGTGAAAATATGAAGAGTAATGGCGAACGGAAAAATAAAAGTGTCCAGGGCTTTTATTTTTCCGTTCGCCATAACTCTTCATATTTTCACCCTTTCATACGTCATCCAATCATATATAGACCATCACTCTTCATATTTTCACCCTTTCATACGTCATCCAAAAAAAGTTAGAAATAGCAGATATTTCTCTTTGAAATAAATATTGATTTATCACAGAAAAGAAACTTATGCGGTGCAACTTTAAGTATTACTTTATAATCATACGCCCGCAGTCCTTTATAATGTAAAATAATTTATATTTACTTTAAAATGATGTGTAATTTATTTTGATAGAGTATTATACTAAGTATTATTATTTAAAAATTAAAATATTTTTGAAAATGTATATGTTTATTGATAAACTACAGTATTATTAAAAATATATAACTCTTACTGTAAAAAAATATTTCCAGCAGCAATGACTAAAAACAACAACAAAAGCCTTTATTAGGGACACTCGTCCCATCAGGATTCTCCTAGTTGAGTATTCTTTAATCTATTCCATGCCACGACGATCACATAGAATTCTGGTATTTTGTAAACTTGCATTGTTAGCAGTAATGAAATAGCCTATAAAATACCAGACGTCTACATGGACTTGATATATATTAAGAACTAGATCATTATCCCGTTCTACGAACAAGGTCTAGAACGATATTCATTCCTAAACCCTCCTTATTAAAGTTTTACCCATATATATTTATAAACGTTGTGTGAGAGAGACATTGACATTTAAAAATCTTTATTGACATCTTGTTAAATTGTATATTTAGTCAAAATGAATGAAAAATAATGAAAATATTTACAATGAATTACGAAAGAGAAGGCTCCACCATTTTGACAGGGTTCTCCTCCAGACAGCAGGGGGTCTTCTTAGACCCCCGCAACTCCAGGGCCAGGATGTGTCTATATATACGCGTTTTTGCGAACGCGAGGATGGCCAGGGCGTCGTCCTCGGAGGTTCATTGTGGGCTCGCAGACTGTTTTCTAGCGTCCGAGAAACGTTTGTAGAGGGGCGAGTTGAATGCGGAAATCTGCGCCATCAGGTGCCTGACCAGTTTGTTAAACCCAGACTTTTGGGTGTCTGAGATGGAGGAGAGGTTTTGAGGCGGGGATGGATTGGAGGGCTTCTAGGGCTGTTTACCTCTCGAGCCCCAGCTTCTCTATCTCTGAGAAGATAGACCACGGCATCTGCTTGAGGAGTGCTTTTCAGCTCACTTCTTCTTTGGTGGGCTTCACAGGAGGAGTGAGGTTGATGGAATCCCTCTGATTCCGCAGCGGGTCTTGAGACTGGTCAGGGCTGCGTTTCTCGACAGACTTCGAGGCCGTCGGGGGAGGAGAGACTGGGGAAACGGGGCAAGGGCCATCTAAATTCTCGGGCGATGTTGCCGGAATGGGGGCAGCAGGTGGATCCGCGGTGGGTGCAGTGGGCGCAGGGCCGGACTTGACTGCGCCGGTGTTTGAGGGTGCCTGCTCAGACGCATCTGCAGGCCTTTTGGGAGTCAGGGGGCAGTTGGTTATTGCCATGTCGAGGAGTTGCTTCAGAGCAGATCTCTACTCAGGCGACAAATACTCGAGGACCTCCTCCCTCTTAGAAGGGGAGACAGCAGCGTCTTCTATCTCCTCCCAATAATAGCTTTTATAAAGGGGTTCGAAGATGGTGTTAGCATTCAAGCTCTCGAAAGCTCCTCTATTGTAAAGTGGTCTGAAGAGGCTGTTTCTTTTGGAGCTTTGGTGGCGTGGATTGGATGGTTGGTGCATTCTTGGTCTTGGTTTCTTTGGCAGATGCAGGTAGTGAATTTCTTTGGTAGAGCAGCGGTCGAGGAAGGCGCTGGTAGAGACGGTGCAGAAGGCTCGGTGGCTGGAGTCTCCTGAGGAGGGAAGGAACAATTCGCCGCGAGCGAAGGCGCGGCAGAGCTAAAAGGGGGTCTTCTGGATGGTATCAGAACACCTTGCAGCCGATGTAGGCTCTGCGTCCACTGGTCCGTTCCGGGTTTCCTGAAGTTGGGCAGGACGACTTCCATGGATTCTCAAGGGGCAGGAGTCTCGCCGGTGTACCTTTCTGTGGTATTTGCTGCACTCTACGCCGTAGATAATGTAGGCGGATTTAGATTCTTCTTTGGAGACAATCACCAGCCTGGCAGGGAGCTGGAAGAGTTTTTAGAAGGACAAAGGCTTCCCTGCTGCCGGTAGTCCAGGTGTACCCGCCGCTTATCACGGCCTCATGGTTCAGGGAAACCACTCTGCAGCAGGGCCGCATGGCGCGACGACGCTGATAACAATAGGGAGATTCCTAATTGTTATTTTCTCCGTCCGTTTCTTATAAGGAAAGGTCTTCAGGAGGGTGGTCCCAATTATGAGGCCCAACTCAACTAGGCGCTCCGCCAGATTGACGCTGGACAGCCCGACCAGTACATGGCCTGACATCTTCATTATTTGGAACATCGAGGATTTCCAACGATTTTCCTCCAGGGCCTTGATGTAGTCTACTGGATATAGATCAGAGCGCCACTCCACAAAGCAGCACTGATCAAAGGTGGCTGCAGCTGACCTGGAGTTGCTCAGAGACTGTTGCTGTTTGATTATTTCAGCTGTTTAATAGCATACTTCCTCGGTGGTTGAGGTGGCCTTGCTACCCTGTCCTGGATGGTGTTGGTTTGGTCTACGAGCCTGTTCAGCAGAAGGCGATAGTTTCCTCTTCTTACGCTCCATCAAATGAACTTTTTCATAAGCATATCCTTCTATTATCTCAGCCCAGTCGCGGCTTGTTGGGAAAGAATTTGAATGTCATTCTTTTTACGAAGATAAATTTGAAAGTTTGCCATTTTTAATCAGACTTAGCAATTTCCATTACCTAAATTTTTTCGGCTGATTTCTCAGCAATGCTTGCGTTTTTTTAGATGGGAATTGCACATATATGCTCCTCATTCATCAGCCATTCCGCCAATACCCCAAATGGGTTTGACAACTCCATCATATTTATTTAATTCGAAAAAGAATTCGCGAATCCTTTTTCTTTAGGGTTAAAAAAAACGTTAAAGAACACGCTAGGCCGGCGGGGGTGAGCGGGAGCGCGATCGTGCACGTGCGTCCGTGCCGCTCGTGAGAGAGAGATTTAAGAATATTTTATTGAAGTCATACAAGTCAATGGTAGCATAGTTAAAATAAAATATTTATAAAAGAGAGATAATTAAAAAATAGTAAAACGATAAAATAAAAGAGGAAACTAATTACAGTTATGTAAAGTCCAGGAGACTCTCCCAACGACAAAGAGTCCTCCTCCAGACAGTAAGGGGGTTTTCCCCTTACCTCAAGGCTCAGAACGAACCTGTGTATGGATGAATTGGCAGGCGCGAGGATGGCGAGGACGTTGTCATCCAGCCCTTGGCCGAAGAGCCAGCCCTGCAGGTCGGGTGGCTGCTGTATGATGTTGAAAGCCTCCCGTATGAGGGGTCTGATGGGGCTGCAGGACCATCAGCGGTGGGCCAACGTCAGGTCACTAGAAACACAGGCGATACAGGTCACTCGAGCAGAGGCCGGATGTGCAGGATGGGGAAGAGCATGCAGGGCCAGCTGTACCGAAATGTCGGCATTGTGCCCTGAGAATGCGCAACGTCGAAGGGACGGCCAGCCGATAGAGATGGAAATGTTAACAAAGTCTTACCAACGGAACAGAAGCTGGGCGATGGGCAGGGTTGCCAGGGGATGTCGCTCAAATGTACGGCGGATGGTGCGGGTGGTTAGGCGCATGAACGGAGTGACCGTCCCGCGCAGCACCACAACTTCGCCTAGGTTGTCCGCCCGGTGGGACCCTCGGAGGTTTTCTGCTAACAGCCTATTGCAAAAGTTGGCCAACTCTGTAGCGTCTGCCAGAGCTCATCGCGTCGGACGAGTGATGGTGACACAGGGCCATCGGGGTCCCCAATACGTGCTTCTATCCACCGTGCAGCGGCAGGTCAGGTGGCCGTAGGAACCTGCATCCTCCGATTATGGCGAGGTCCCTCAGTTCTTGTGTTGAAACTATCCGGTGGTCCAGCGCTACTTAGTCAGAAACTGCTTCCATTATCTTCATGAGTCTGCGATGTCGAGGTGAAAACCATGTCCATATGTAAGGGGAGTTAACAAGGCCCCACTATCGGCGAACCAAGGGTAGGCGTTGAGACTTTCACGAAGAGAAGCTTGGACACCTTTCATACACGCCAGTCTCAGCTGCGTGACGACGTCGAGGAGGCCAAAGCCACCCACGTGCTAGAACACCTCCCGGCAGCCAGGCGGTGCGCTCAGGTCCCCAGACGAAACGCACTAGTCGGGCTTGGAGCTTAGATATGGGGAAGATGGTGTACCACGAAGGAGAGCACCAGGGAGTTTGCAGCTCTTGCCCTCCCAACGAGAGAGAGGCTGCGGACGAAGGGGGACCATCTGCAGCGTCCGTCTCCATTAGTTCGACGAGATGGTTCTCCTGGACTGATGTTCCACGTTCTGTAGTCACTAGACAGCCCAGCACCTTCAATTGCGCTGTTGACCAGCAGAGGTCCAGAGGGGAATCGACTCGGTTTCCCCAGGCTCCACATGACAGACCTTTGCAATTGTTGTAGTTGATTCATATTCCCGATGCATGCCGGAATTGTTTTTAACGAGTTGAAATTGCTCATCATTGCGGATGAATAGGTTGATGTCGTCGGCATAGGCCAAGACGTTCCCTTGGCCGAGTACCTGCTATAGACGAGGAAGGAGTGGTCCTGTTGCAAGGATAAACAAGGCGGCACGGGCGACACAGCCCTGTTTGACTCCGTTTAGCAGGTGAAAAGGTCGTGTGTAATGCTTGTTTACTCTGACTGTAGCGTTTGCCCCCGGCATAAAGTACGAGGAACCACCCGATGAAGGCCGGCGGCAGCCGAAGTGACACCAGTAGAGAAATCAGGAAACTCCGGTCCAATGTGTCGAAGGCAGACTCAAGGTCTGTGGAGATGACAGATAGCGGTGTGTTGTTCCTTGAGGCTGAAGCGACCTCGTCAAACACGCGAGCTATATTCCAAGAGGAGGACCGCCCCGGATCAGCGTAGGTCTAGCCCTCCGGCACTAAGCGAGGAAGATGAGGTCGAAGTCGCTCGAGGAGAACGCTGCTGAAAACCCGATAGTCTGTCGTTGGAATGGAGATGGGTCTGTAGCGCACCAAGAAAGAACTTATTGAAGACCATCAACAGTACGCAGGGTATTTCATCCCATCCAAGTGCTCTTTCGAGCGGCAGGCGGCGGATGGCTGCGGATATTTTCTCTGATCTCGTGCTTCTGTAGGGGATCACTGTTTTCTAGGGTCATGGGGCTCGTTACCTTACGCAGAAAATCTTCGGCAATGTAAGGGTCGCAGGACGGGCAAGAAAAGTGTTCCCAGAAGGTTGTGAAGATCTTGCGACGCGCCGCCTGACCTTTCATGGGACGGCCCATTCTCGTCGTAGATGTTGTTCAGTCTTGAGCTATGCACACGGAGCGCTCGGCTAAGGTCCGGTAGTGATGGGTAGTCTGCGTCCGTAGACGCGGCTTCGAACCTGGCTTGGAGGAACTGGCTGGCACGGATAACGTAATCGTCTTCAGAGACGCGAAGGGACATCAAGACACTTAATTTGTAAAACTATATTTCCTTGATGGAAGTCCAATTTTCCATAGTTCTCTGTTGGAAAGGTCGGTGATAGTCCTAGATGCATAGTCGAAGAGCGTCACCACTCTGGCAATAATGATCCTTGAGCGAAGCATGGCAGCGATGCATGTCGAGCGTGGAGGAGGTGGTTGACCCAACTGAAGAATCACAGCACGGTGGTCCGACAGCCTGTAATTAGTTGTCCAAATAATGGGTGACGTGGTCAGAGAGCCTAGATGGTAGTAGGACTCGATCAAGACGACTCGCGTCGATCCGGCTTCCGAATGTGGCGACCCTAATTGGTAGGTGCATGGCCTCGTAGATGTATGCAGCGTCTACGAGGCCGGCTTGGTCCATGAGTTCTGTGAGGGCTTCTACTGAACCGGAGCTTAAGTCGCTTGTGGAATCTTCGGATATATTTAGGTCACTGAGGACCCAGGCATCTTCTCTGATGGCTTCAGCAGCGATGGTCTGCAGCTGAAAGAGCCGCTCGCCTAGAGCATGGGAAAGGTGACAGTTGATAAAAGCCATTTGGTGGCCCCAGACGTTAGCGCAGACCACGAAGATCTTCCCGAGCCATAGTATGCGCTGCCACAGGATGGTGACGCCAGGAGCGGCAACACAGGCCAGCCCAGGTCCAATGGTAGACGTCAATAGCGCGATGGTTGCTTTGTAACCAAGACAGAGATATTGTTCATTGTCCAGGGTCTACTGACCCTTGCTATCTCTTGCTGACGCCTATTTACAAAAAAAAGGTATTCATTTGTAAAAAAAAAATCAATTCGAACTTCGTTTTCGATCGAGGCAGATTCGTCTTTAATAAAGAAGCAGTTGATATAATAAGGAATTTTGATATTAGAAAATGCGTCATATACAACCAATGGAAAAATGTTGCTTATAATAACGAATATGATGCAGAAAAAGAGCTCGACTTAATTTTAGTGACTCAAATATAATGCATATATGCATAACTCCGCACACATTCTCTTTGGAATTCTTATTGTCATTGTATATATATAATGACCACAATTACATGTGTAAGGTCTAAATAAATAAAACTTGTTGGTAAGAAGTCTCTGACTGTCCCCCGTAGCCAGCGCTCAGGAGCCAGCAGGCCTATCGGCCGCAGGAACCTGTTATCGCCTCGAAGACGCAGGAACCTCAGGTTGGCGGGATGCAGAACCTGGTGGTCCAGCTCAAGAAGGCTAGAGGCAGCCTCCGAAAGGCTTAAAAGTCCCCTTCGTCTCGGTGAGCGCAAGATGTCAGAAGGTGTCAGCCACGCCCAGCTTCGGACTACCCAAGAGTAGCCGTTAGCAGCGCCTCTCAGTAAAGCCTGTAGCCCCTTCAGGCAGACGAGCCGAAGCTGACCCGTGATTTCAAGTAGGCCGACGCTACCATTGGAGCTTAGACGAGCCAGGATGCCTTCAGGAAGCCACTAGACTCGGCTCGTGCCACACAGCGCGCCAGCCGCTCCTGCAGCCGGCCGATGGTGGTTTCAGGTGGAACGTAGATGGAAGTGGTGCAAGATAGAACCCAGGATCAGGCTTCTGGCCACGCGGTCACGACCCACCAGCGACAGGCCGCGAGTGAAGGGAGACCACCTCGCGATGTCTATCTCCAGAATCCCCATCAGGTGGGAGCCTGGGAAGCAGCGGTGTTACTAGAGCAGATCATACAGTCTTGGACAGTCAGATATTCGGATGTCCAGGAGATTTCCAGAGGAAAATCTGTCCGGTGATTCCAGGAACCGCACCAGAACCTGAAGCTAATCTCGAAGTTAACAGCCACCACCGAGGCCATGCGTAACGTTTCGAAGATCAGGGGCATGAGCTCAAATTTGCGTCGTCTCTAATGAAAAGAAAGATGTCATCTGAATATGTGACCACACAACCACGGCCCAAGATTCTCTCGAGACCGGCGTTGCAGAAGCCCAAATCAGATTCTGAGGTAAGCGGTGCTCAGGCGGCAGCCCTGCCTCTTCGTTGAAAAGCGGAAAGGTCTTGGTGTAGACATCTCAGACCCGAATGGAAACGTCTGCTTCCCCGTAGAGGACATCAACCCACCCGAGGAAGGTAGATCGTAGTCCCAATTTCTCCAACAGGCTGAACAGGTTTCTCCTGATGAAACTGTCGAGCGCCAGATTCAGGTCCAAAGAGATGACAACCAGAAGTTTGTCATGTCTCACAGCCCAGGCGACATTGTTGTACACTCGCGCAATGTTTCAAGAGGATGACCGGCCCGGAACGGCGTAGGTCTAACACGAGGTGTGGCAGATGACGGCAAAGACGGCCCATGAGTACGCGGCTGAGGAGCCTGTAGTCGGTCGTTAGTACGCTGTTTGGGCAAAATGATTTATATCTGAACAACCGTGTAACTTTGGTAGCAGGGTGACCTTTCTGCGTCTTGAATGTGAGGGAAAAGGCCCGGTAGAGTTGATAAGCTTCAAAGATTTTCCAAAGAAATTAGGTGAAGAAATCTCTAAAAGCTCTGACAAACTTGCAAGGTACTCTGTTCCATCCCAAGGCACGGCCGTTTGGCAGGCAATGGATGGCTGCCGCTATCTGAATGCGCGAGATATCGGCGAGAAAGAGCTGGCCCACATCTTCAAGGGGATCACTTAGAAGAGGAAGTAGGTGGTGATTTCTGCCGAGCTTGGAGCCAGGGCGAAGCGACTGCTTAAGTGTTCCAGAAGGAAACGCCTATGCTGGCCCCCAAAGTTGGCGTTGCCGCCTTCATCAGTAAAGGTGTAAAGAGATCGACGTCTGGCTCGAAGAGAACGTCCGAGGTCCAACAAAGAAAGATAGTCGAAACGGTCATTGTCGTCTTCCAGACTCCGCCTAAGAAGGTAGCTTGTTCTTTCGATGTATCCACCGCCGGACTCGGCGATGGAAGGCGCGAGTGACCGTACTAACGA
>CP092875.1:31739163-31753815 GCA_030710605.1 Cordylochernes scorpioides
CATATTTATCGACTCCTTAGTCAATATATACCAAAAATTGCTAAAATAAAAATTAAAAGATAAATATTTACACAATCAGCCTTCCCCGCCGCAAGAGAGTCCCCACCTCTACGTCAGCAGACCACATGAAGCCCTGGAAGGGTCACCTCTGATGATTGTTACGAACCTTTACTGTAAATGGTACAACCCATTGTTTGTTTTTTGTTGCTGTTTGCTTACAGAGATTCTGACGAGGTCGCCAGCTCAAGTCAGAAATGGCCGAGCATGGCCTGGAAACACTGGAGCAGGAACCAATAGGACGGCGCCAAACAGGATGACGCAAGTGATACAAGCGAGTCACTTTGCCTTACCTTCCCAGTCTTAAATAAATTATTTTATTTATTCGATCTTTTAAGAAAGTACGTTTTGTTCATGTCACTTCCATTGGAATCCCACATAAATATGTGCATGATGATATTGAAACCATATTACTGAATTGTAACAGATAAATATATATATTTCTTGATTTTAACAGATTTTTTCTCTTAATTCCAAAGAGGTTTCAGATAAGAACCTGAATATTTGGCTTTCTTCCTTTTTTAAAGTTTTGAAAAATCACTGAAGAATTAAAGCCGCTACTTTCAATAGTTTTTGAGTTGAAATCGTTAAAAACATAAAATATAAAGGGAAATATAGAAATCTGTTCATTCCCAGCCATTCCGACCACCCAGTTGTCTGAAAATTGTACACTTGTATTGTTAATTGGATGGACGAATGTTCAAAATTTAAGACTTCGATGTGGTCTGGAATCATATTACAATTAAATTACAAAATTTGAAAGGTAATTCGGAAATTAGTCGGTTCAAGACCATTCTGACCACCTAGGAGTCTGAAAATTTGTCAACTTGAATTGTCTTCAGGTTCGAATATGCATAAACAAAATTTCAGACTTCTACGGGTGCTCTGGGAGTATATTAAAAATTGATTAAAATATTTGGGGACAAACAGATACGAAGCAAGTTAAATAAAATATATATATTTTTTTAAATCGTTATAACTAGGGTTTAGGCCTTAAATAGACGGAAGTCTGCTCGCAGCGGATTGGTAATTCCTCATACGAGGCGGAAAGTGACGTAAACAAAAACCTAACTAAAATATGTCTCTTACTTTTGGTTTGGGGGAACCCTAAATTCATATATTGAATTATATTACAAAGTCACAGAAACACATTGTTAATTGTTGCGGGATAATTGGTATATATTCAATTTGGATTATGATTATTCAATTGACTTTTGGGAGCTTTTTACGTGTAATTCCAAGGAGGTTTAGATAGGAACCTGAATATTGGATTTCTAACTCGTTTGAGGTCTTGAACAATCTCTGAAAACCTCACTTCGCAACTCCCAACAGTTTCCTATTTGACTCCGCGCAACACCTAATATTTAAAGAGAAATTAGTTCATTCCTGGTTACCCCGACCACCTAGAAGTCTGAATACTTGTTTTAAACCATCTCTCACGTATGTATATTCAGATCGACTTATCCGTTTAGCTTTGTATTGCCCATGATTATTGACCTTTTAGAATCAATTGCGGTTCCATACGGGTTATTTACAGGGGGGTGTATTGAAGATAGGGATGTCACAAAAGGAACAGCCAAGCCACCCGTGGTTCCTCCATTGTAGATTGGAGTGCCATCTTCCCATTGGGTCCTGACAATGCCCCTTTATCCGGTCTCCGCAGCTATTTATCAGCCTCCGGTTTGGTGTGATCATTTTAAGTCCGCACACAAAGCTCCCATTTTATGGTCCTCTTTGAATTATACTTCTTATTTGAGGATATATCCGCAAGCTGGGATTCTCCCTATCTATTTTAAAGAGGTAAGAGGTGAGACCGCACACGTGAAATAACTCTATAAAGGCTTTGAAAAATAAATTTTAGGATATATTTATTGCATCAATGCAAAGAGAGAACAATTACATTTTTGAAACATTGAACATATCTAATATACACTAAGTGACACTGAATTTGCAACACCAAAAATTAGTAGGCAAAAGGTTGTAAAAATATGCATAAATAGAGTACCAATAACGAACAGTATACATGATATTTATTAGAAGGGAATACACTGAAAATTGACACACTGAACGACATCGTTGTCCACTCAATATGTTATGGGACCTGTTAGCACGTTTTCTTTGAAGTTTCTTCTAGAAAGAACGAGCTGGCTCAATTCGATTCAAATGATATATTTCAAACAAGAAAATAGAATATACACTACGATTTAATGCGATTTAGTTGTATTTATAACACAAAAGAAAACAGAAGTAAAAACAACAACAAAAAGAATGATGATAAGTAACAATAAAATTCTATGAATATGAATTATAATTAATTAATAAAATACAATAATAATAATAATAATAATAAAGACCTAACATACTCCACCTCGGTGGACTAACTTAGTCCTCAGAAAAAGGTAATGGTACTATTTTAGAGACAGTTCTAGTAAGGCGTTCTTGGTGCTTGGTCTTCACCTCGACGACTCGAACTTTTCCGTCCGCTCCCGGAAAGACTTTGGTGATGCGACCAAGGCTCCAATACATTGCTGGTGGTGATATGGTATCCTTGAGCAAGATGAGGTCACCTTCCTTAACGTTGGGTGAGGATTTTTGCCATTTTAGGCGTTGTTGCAAATTGTTGAGGTATTCTCGATTCCAACGTTTCCAAAATACATTTTTAATTTTTTGATTTAGGCTCCAGCGGTCGAGGTAGTTTATCGGAACATCATCATCATTAGATTCTGGAGGGGCAGTTAAGGGTCTCCCGATTAAGAAGTGTCCTGGTGTAAGAGGATTAAAATCGCCTGAATCTGAACTTAGAGGACAAATAGATCGCGAATTTAAACAAGCTTCTATTTGAGTTGTCAGAGTACTCAGCTCTTCAAATGTGAGTATCTGAGACTTTAAGCCTCTGAAAAGATGAAATTTGAAGTATTTTATTCCAGCCTCCCAGATACCTCCGAAATTTGGGGCGGAAGGAGGTATAAAATGCCAGTTGATTCGTTCATTAGATATGAATTTTTGAATTGTTGAAGCTCTCAATATACCAAACTGCTCTCGGAGAATGTTGTTAGCTCCCCTAAAGTTGGTCCCGTTATCACTAAATATATCAGAAGGTTTTCCTCGACGAGAAATAAACCGCTTGAGAGCTGCGAGGAAAGCCGCTGAAGATAGGTCTGATACAATTTCTATATGAATTGCTTTTGTGCAGAAACATACAAATAAAGCAACATATGATTTTAATTTTACTTTGGATATTTTGATGTTTGGTTTCATCAAAAACGGTCCTGCAAAGTCGATTCCAATTTTAGTGAACGGATTTGATTTCACAATTCGGTGCATAGGCAGATCTCCTATGATTTGCTTGGTAACTTGGCGTTTAGCCCTCAAACACACCATGCATTTGTGGATTATTTTCTTGACCAAACTTCTGCCTGCAGGAATCCAATATCGTAATCGTAGTGCTGACATGGTCAGTTGAAGACCAGAATGTAAATGATCCAGATGACACTGTCGCACTATTAATTCCGTGATAAAATGATCTCTTGGTAATATTATTGGATGCTTTTCATCAAATTGCAGATTTGAATGACGTAATCTTCCTCCAACCCGTAATAGTCCAGATTCATCAATGAAAGGATTAAAAGATAAAAGCCTTGAGTTAGTTGGTAAAGATTTATTTTGTTTGCAACAGGTAATTTCTGATTTAAATTCAGAACTTTGGATGAAACAAATGATATTGTGAATTGAACTTGTTAATTCGTTTGAAGATAGATGTCCTTTCTTTCTTTCATTGTAAGAACATTGGACATTGAATACAAATCTATAAATCCATGCTGTAATTCTAACAAGTTCGTTGATATTTGAGTATTTGAAAATGAAGTCTGGGGAAAGAAGATTAGTGGAATGAAAAACAGAGAAAGTATTTCGTCTTTCACCTGAAATTTCTTTCGGAAAATCACATTGAGTTTGAATTGGATCTTCAAAGTTCACATCCGAGAGCCAAGTTGGTCCTCGCCACCAAAGAAAGTGATCCACCAGCTCTGAAGGAGTTATACCTCGGGAAGCGCAGTCTGCAGGATTATTTTTCGAAATGACATAATGCCAGGAAGAATGTAAATTCAATCTTTGAACTTCAGCAATCCTATTTCCGATAAATGGTTTCCAATGTCTAGATTCAGATTTAATCCAGCTGAGAACAATTTTGGAATCAGTCCATAAAAATACTCTATCAATTTGTAAGCATAAAGAATTACGAATAGTATCATATAAAGTTGCGAGAAGAAGAGCAGCGCACAGCTCCAGCCGTGGTATGGAAATCATTTCCAGAGGAGCTACCCTCGTCTTGGAAGCAATCAGAGAAACTTTCACTTGGCCCGATTTGAAATGAGATCTTATATAAAATACTGCCGCATATGCAACTTCTGAAAAGTCACAAAAACCATGAAGTTCAACAGAAAGTAAAGCTCCCCTGCACGAGAAGTATCTAGGAATTTGAATTTTATTTAATACGGATAATTCCTTTTCGATTTTCTTCCATTGAGAGCACAAAGTATCAGGCAAGGGATCATCCCAATTCAACTTCTGTTTCCAAAGTGATTAAGGCAAAATTTTAAGACGAATAATAACCGGGGACAGCCAGCCTATAGGATCAAAGATTCTGGAAATGTGGGACAACAAATGTTTTTTAGAATTCGTTTGTTCTGGAATGTCATTAACAAGAATCTGAAAAATGTCCAAGGAAGGATTCCAACAAATACCAAGTATTTTGACACATGAATCACTCTCAAAATCCCAAATATTATGCCTATCTTCAGCCTGTTCTGAAAATCCAGAAAGGACCTCCGGGACGTTTGATCTCCATTTCCTAAGAGAAAATCCGGCTGAAGAAAGAAGATTATTGACTTCACGAATATGACATGTAGCTTCTTCAATTGTGTCTGCACCAGAAAGCAAGTCATCAACATAAACATCGGTTAGTACTATTTTTGAGGCCACTGGGAAAGTTGACACCTTGTCCCTTGCAAGTTGATGTAGGGTACGCATGGCGAGATATGGCGCACAAGACAATCCATATGTCACAGTCAGTAGTCTATAATCCAATAAAGGATCTGATGGGTTTTTTCTCCATAAAATTATCTGGAAATCACAATCCCTAGAATCGATTCTTACTTGGCGATACATTTCCTCTATATCTCCTGAAAAAGCTATTGGACGTGTTCGAAATCTTATCAGAATGTTGAAGATAAACTGTTGTAGTTTTGGTCCTACATGAAGAAAGTCATTTAGAGATTAGCCATTGCTAGTTTTGCAAGATGCATCAAAAACAATTCTCAATTTAGTGGTAGTGCTTTGCTCCTTAAAAACACAATGATGAGGTATATAATAACATTGTCCTGAAGGTGTATCCAGCTCATCACTGGGAATAAGCTCCATATGATTGATTAAAAGATATTCGTCCATGAAATCACAATATTGTTTTAGGATACTTGGAGATTTTTGTAATTTTCTTTCAAGTGATAGAAATCGTTTCAGAGCATTGATCCTAGATTCGCCAAGAGTTGGCAATGTTCTAAATGGCAGCCCAACAGAGTACCTTCCATCTTCCAGAATTTTGAGGTTATTAATATATATTTCTTCACACGAAATTCCTTCTCTGGTTAAAGATTTGGCAGAGGGTACTGACTCCAGCTCCCAGAATTTTTTTGAGAAAATCATTTTGTTCCACCGACGCGAACATAGTTATATCTTATAAACGAATACAATAAAGCATCAAGGGCTGCGTATCTTTATTAAAACAACGATTTACTAGCTTTTCGGGCACATACGCCCTTCTACAGGAATTAAAAATATAATAATAATCCAATTAGTTTGAAATAGAATTTATATACACGTAGCTATTGTTTTGCATATCTGCTTAACATAATTTAACATCAGCCGGTTACCCTAAAACATTTATTTTAAAACATTTCTATCAAGCACAGGTCACATCTAACATGATAGCACAAAAAACTAAAATATACAGGGAAAATTGTTACATTCCATATTCCCCGAAATCTATTCATATATCCAGAACATTAGATAAATTTGGAATAAAAACCTTTTATAGTAACTCTCCCAGCTTATCAGATATCTTGAGAAACCCGATAACAAAAAACAGGAAAACCGAACACATATCACACAGAAAAGAAGTAATTTATTCTATACAATGCAATAACTGTAATGCCAGATATGTGGGGGAGACAGGAAGAAAATTATGTAATAGAATCATTGAACACAGAAGAAATATAAACAGAAATGACCCTTTATCATTAATAGTACAGCACTCCAATTCAACAGGACACACATTCAACTTAAATGAACCTAAAGCACATTACAACAATATCAGTAACAAATATCAAAGATTAATAATTGAAGCAATAGTGTCCAACAATACAACAGTATAAATCGCAAAATAGATTTACCAGAAGCATACAATTCAATAGACTTAAATACAATAAGATAATACAAATTCATTCATAGTATAAGATATCACATGTCTAATGGGATCCCTTGCAAGTTATAAAATTTGTAAAATATGTATATAAAATACAAAATAAGTTTGCTTTAATTTATCATATTACCTCATATATTTTAGAATTAGTTTTCCAAATTATTACACCTACATGTAAATTCAATCATCTTAATATTATTCTAGTTAAGCAGATATGCAAAACAATAGCTACGTGTATATAAATTCTATTTCAAACTAATTGGATTATTAGTTTATTTTTAATTCCTGTAGAAGGGCGTATGTGCCCGAAAGCTAGTAAATCGTTGTTTTAATAAAGATACGCAGCCCTTGATGCTTTATTGTATTCGTTTATAAATTGTACAGGGTTTTTTCAATCTATAGTTATATCTTGATTGTAATTTTCACCTGACAGTAATATTTAACTGTAAGTAACCATCCCAATTTGGATCCGCACGCAGTGGGTCCAGATAAATTTTGGAATCTAACCGTCCCGTTAAATAAGCATGGAGCAAGCTCTGCTCCTATCACTAAATCAATCTGGCTAGATTTGTCATAATTGGGGTCAGCCAACAGAAGATTTTTCAAATAAGGCCAATTATCCTTTTCTATAAAGAAATTGGGCAATTCTGATGTGATCTTATCAATGACTATAGGATTGGCGTTGATTATTAGGTTTGAGAAATGTGGGCTAAATTGGAGAGAGACCTCACCCATTGATTGTTCTACAAGTTTGTTTCCCAAACCAAAACCTGTAGTTTTACATTCAGCAAAAGGAAGATTTAATTTCTTTCGACAACTATTTGTTATAAGAGACACCTGTATCTATGAAGGCTCTACATGTTTGAAGAACCCCGTTTTCCGATTCGACCTTTAATAAAGCCGTAGAGAGTAATATCTGATCATGACTTTTGTTGTCTGCTAAACATGAAACACTGGCATGGGTCAATGGAGATATGTCCGCAACAGGACTTAACATTTCCGGTTTGAACTGATGCAAAAGAGCATGATGTCTCTTATTACATGATTTGCAATTTTGCGTGAAGACGCATGACGATACTCTATGGTTAGATCTTAGACAGTTGTAACATAGACGATTATCTTTTACAAATGTCCATCTTTCAGGTAACATCATACCGTTAAACTTAGGACATTTTAACAAAAAATGTTCACCTTTACATAAGACGCATGACTTGACTCTGCTATCTATACTAGAGTCATAGGCAAATGTTGCTGAATGAGAATGAGTGGATTTATTCATTTTGTAGAATTGTTTTGAATTTTCTTTATTCTGAAAACTCCCGAGACTTCTAGCAAATCTTTCCGGGAAAGAAATCATCTTTTCATACGACGGATATTCTTTCTCAAGCAAACTCATCTCCCATTCCTTTCTTATTGAACGATCAAGTGTTTTGATTGAATTATATGAATTAAAATCATATCCGATAAATTATTACGTTCCAATCCGAGGATAGAGAGATTCTGAATGCTTTCGTTACAAGTGTCCAGGAGATCAAGTAAATCTTTAGTCGATTCTTGTTTTACATTTTTTAGATCATGCAAATTTTGAATTTGTTTAAAAGCCAATTCACTTTTTTTGTCGAATCTATTGACCAAGGTTTGCCAGGCAATAGGATAATTTTCATCAGAAATATTGAACGCCCTAATAAGTCTAGCGGCATTTCCTTTTAGTGCAGAATTTAAATATTAAAGTTTTTGATAATTTCCCAGTGTTGGATTTTGATCAATAGATCTAACAAAAATTTCCTTAAAACTCAGCCAATCTGAAATAACACCACTAAAGGTGGGCAATTGAAATTTGGGAAGTTCTAAATGCGTTTCACCAGAAAATGTATTTTTATTTAAATTTCCCAGCGATCTATTTATTTTATCAGAAAAGAATTGATTTTAGACTTTGCCTCAAAGGATACCTTAAAATTTTCTTCAGCATTAATGCCTTTATATTTAACTAATTTCACATATTGATTATCAAAGCTAGCTTTTAAATTTAACAAGTCTTCTTTATTTTGCATAAGTGCGTTTGAATCTCTTATTCTGGTAGAGCGCCATCTATCGAATAAAATTGTGTAACTAAAATCAATTTCTAATTTTTCATTATTTTCCTTTAAAAATCACATTGCATCAGAGCACAATGGTGTTTACCGCATTGCTCTAGCGCAAATATTCGCGGAGTTATTAATTTTTAAAGTTGTGCGGGACTTTTAGATCACCCTGTATTTAACTCGTGTTCTATTGGCGAATTATTATACCAGATTTTCTCCTGTAGAAAGGCGTCCGTGCCCGAAAGCTAGAAAATAATTAAAATGTTTTAAAAAGACACTTTTCCCTGGAGGAATGATTAATTTTACTCAATATTGATGCAAAGGGTTATTTTATAGAAATAATATGTAGACAAAAAATATTTATTCATTAGAGACCGTCATTTTCAATAACAGTCAGCCATCTTTATTGCCAAGTCTTCAATTTGCTGACGATACCATTCTCGGGGTTTGGAGTCGAAAAAGACACTACAGACAATTTCTTGGAATGTTTCAAAGTGTCATCTCCTTAGAAATGTAGAATTCTTCATTGAGCAAACTTTCACTCAGAGAGAACCCAAGCGAAGCAGTAACATAATATAGAATTGTGATATTTATATTTAGATTTAAAAAACAGAATTTTATTTGATAGACTCGTAAAAAAATACACTCGAGTAAATCACAGATATTTATATATTGTTTAATGGAGCATAGATGTGAGAAGTACTTTATGATCTATAAACACAAATCTGACAAACACACACACACGCCACATAAACACTTGAATATAGTTTTATATACTTATAGTGTAAACATCACACAATATTCTTCCTTAATACAATTAATGAAATTGTCTTACCTCCCCTCCAGATAATTAGAATAAAGATTAATAATACGTAAACCCAATCTCCTATATTCGAGAATTATTGGTTTACTAATAAGAAAATATAGGTTGATAATGAGACGGAATATAAATTATTTTGAGTGAAAATATCAGGCCTTCAGGGAAAGTATTTTTTCGAAAACTTTAATTCCTAGCTTTCGGGAACGAACGCCCTTCCACAGGAGAAAAGATGGAACAATCATTGTACTGTGGAAGGGCGTTCGTTCCCGAAAGCTAGGAATTAAAGTTTTTTGAAAAAATACTTTCCCTGAAGGTCTGATATTTTTACTCAATATTGATGAAAGAGGTTATTTTTTAAAATAATAAATTATTTTATTGAGAGAGAGAGAGAAATATTTAAAATCTGTGACTATGTGAATAATCCTGCTTGGCGCCAGGTCTGAAGGATAACCCGGGCGACTTATGTACGCTCCAGCCAAAAATAATGAGAAATATAACTGTTTTTGACGTGTATCATGGCGCGCTAATGAATCATACAAAGAAATAATAAAATTATCAAACTATTCTTGATATATTTAAATATTTTTCAAAGAGAAAATTTATTTCATTGCGTTTTTCTATTTATTAATTACATTAAGATTGAGTTGTTTTTCATCAAAATAGATTTCCTTGTTATATCAGAAGTAGGTTTTCTTAATTTTTCTAGGTGACATTTTGAAAGAGATGCTGGGATTAACGAATTCAAACTGAAGATCGCTAAGCAGACTTGAGGCCATGGGTTCAGAGGTCTACGTTTTTCTGCGACTGACTCCAGGATTCAACCGTTGCGTCAAAGCCAAAAATGTTCTCCCACAAGACGACCTCCCTGTAGATGACAAGACGACAAAGCCGCTCTTCACGACTCAAGATTAAAAAGAAGCGAAGCTACTGGGAATCAACTCTCAAGTTCCCAAAGGAATCCTTGAATCCAGAGACAGGTCAGATCCATTTCAGAAGGAACAAGGTCTGTAGACCACAGCTTCCATAAGAAGGATTATGTAACGAAATATTGACAATTATATTAACCTATTTTTGTTATAGATTTTCCATAATATTTTACATAGAAACTTCATCTTATTGCGCCTCCTTTTTTAAAATTACTTCTTTTTAATCAAAATATAATTTTTTGTCATTCTAAGGTTTGTTTTTCCTAATTGGTCTTTTCCTAATGTGTTCCTAACAGAAAGGCACTTGTTTTATATACCTTTAATAAAAAATAGCTATAGACATACATGATTTAAATCATAAATTTATGAATAAAAACCTTTGTTGTTGTTGTCGTGTCCAATGAAGAGCCTTAGATGCCCCATGCATCTTTATCACAGCAGTCACAATGTCCACTATCTTGGGTGTGTAGAGCTGCTGCTGCTGCTCTGGGTCCATGTCAATTTTCGGTAAGGCTGCGGCCATTGCTGGGCATGAGAATATGTGGGTAGGTTTTTCTCTCCATTGTAAAATGGGTTGCCGTTGCCACGTTAGTCACCTTGGACCAGAATTCAGTCGAATATTCCAAGAGTCCAGTAGGGACCGCAGGGAAGTGTGATCGGACTCCCCCCCCCCCCACATATGAACCTTTCTTTTTGGTGAAACAGTTATCTTATATAATATAAAGGTGTTTTTTCTAGTTTTTAAATTTTATCTGTATAAATTGATTTCTATGCGCTGATTTTATTTTACCTAGGTAGCGCTTTAAAAGTATATATTAAATTTACCTATAAGTAATATTAAGACGCGGCCAAATATTATTACTAAAAATTAAATATGTCGACAAGCAAGTTTCATCAAAGGACGCTACAAACGGTGTGATGGGATTACAAGCCGTCGAATTCAAGCACCTAATCTTTGGCTACAGATTACAATGTTTACCAAGTGGCTGAGCGCGTCCAATCCAGCCCTCGACGCTGCTCAGAAAGCCTTTGTCAGCGCCCATTGTGCCGCCACTTACTCCCCTTACCATTGTGATGGCCCCCTGCCGTGGAGCTGTCAGCTGCTCCCCTAATGGCCCCTGGGGGAGCGGCCCTCGAATTGAAGTGTCATTGGCGTTGATACCTTCTCATTGGGCCAACTTATCTGGAGCTTTTGACTTCTCGGCCTGTGACGCGGGGGTTTCTTCCCCCTACTTCCTGCTAGACGTGTTTGTTTCGGATTTGTTGCGGTGACAAAAGTCAACTTTTACGGGATACCACACAAGGTGAAATTTACTAGGGCCTGAAGTAAGAGTAACTCGACACACAGAGTACACTCAAGAGTACAACAATAACATTAAAAGGGAAGTAAATAAAATCTCACGATTTGTTATTTAAAAAATAAAAAGTACTTAACTTTATTGTAGCGTTGGTAGGGATCGGACCGGAGTCACACAGGTATGCGAGGAGATCACCAGACACGCAAGGAAAAGCACGCAAAGAACATTTTAAGCGTCTTCACATAATAATCAACCACACTGTGTGGCCCCTCGCATTCCCATAGCCCCTTCTTACTCGTATATAGAAACATGGCACATTCGTCCAATGAGAAGGCGTGAGAGAACGGTTCACTTAAGGGGAAACAAAGGAACCAGATAAACGAACAAACTGAAACTTAGCATTAAATATTTACATATTGACAAGTATCAATCGCAGAACTCATTTAAAAAAATTATAAACAAAGTAATTGGTGTAAGAGAGTTAAATCATTTAGATATGGGGGAACAATCGATGTCTCACTTCTGCTAAGTTAAAGTTCGGACAGTCGTAGAATCTCCGCAGGAACAATTTGTGATTTCGGATAGACCTCTTTTATGTAAGTAGTGCTGGTATTTTCCGTGTGATGTGTAAAATTGAGTGACGATAAAATTTAGATGGAACTGTATAGAAATGCAGTTTGGAAAAATATTGCGATTTTTATAGTTATCATTATAAATGGAGTGATACAATTGATTTATAATAATTATTATTTACTACTACTACTATTAAAATAGCTTTTTCTTCTCCTAATGTTGTTGCTTGTTGGAGTGGCCGAGGAGGATGACGTCAGCTTGTACATTTCCCGGCTGATTTTATCGGGTTCAGTTGCCCCACGTGACACAGCTACGTATGTACTTACAGTAAAATGAACATTTTCAACTTCTATCCACCATAATTATCTTGACCTCTACCACAAGTACTATAGATAATTTTAAAAAGTTTATCTTTCCTCTATAATACGAATAAATACTATTTTTCTCTTGTTTATTTAATTCTGAAAAGATATATACATAGTGTTAGACACTGATTCTATTAAGTAAGGATTTGTGACTGCTTATACTGGAATAAATAAGATCTACTTTTAACAGACTTTACAGGGGCTTTACACTTCAAAGGTTTTTAAAGACCTTTCAAAAATTTATTTACACTTTATAGAGTTTAATTAAAAAGACATATATTGGATCAAAATATCATTTATTTTACCAATATTTCAGTTGGCTGAACGCCAAGGTGTGTCAAGGTGACACACTTTAAAATGTTATAACACCTTGATAAAGGTTGGCGTTCAGCCAACTGAAATATTGGTCAAATAAATGATATTTTGATCCAATATATGCCTTTTTAATTAAAGATTTATCTATGGATTGCTCTATTTTCAAAACTTTATAGAGTGTAAATTATATATACCCCACTGCATTAATTTCCTCACGAAGCTCCTCAATAACTGGATAAACCGGACAATTTTTACCATCAGACTATGGGTTGATGATAGTCTAGGAGCAGCCTAATTGAGGAGGCCCACCAGTCAAATTCACTTGGAATAGGTGGGATTGTGTCTCTTCGTATCGATCTATCATTTTTACAAAGTCTGAAGATAGAATCCTCTGAAATATAAATTGTAACAACACACCGAGGATAAGTTTCTTGCTTTATTTAAACGATCTCTCAAACTTTCAGGTATCGCAAACCCTTCTACAGGAGTTCACAACCAAACCATTTTTATGTTAAATTTTCCCATACCTCCCCATGTGGTCGGCAGCGACACCTACAAATGAGTACTTATCGAATGATGGATTTCGATATTCCGTTTCCCCTGACTTAACTAAATTTTACTGCGCCAATTTATTTTTCTTTAACATTAATATATATATATATATATATATATATATATATATATATATATATATATATATTTTTTTTTAATATTGATTTCAACACCTGATCTTTTTATCTTTTATTTTTTCTTTCGTTTTTTATTGTGCTAAGCGTATTTACGCAAGTTTGGCCTTAAATACCCATTTCTTGGTTTTTCAGGAAGCCATTGGGACCAAAAAATCTTTTTGGTCGCAGTGGTTCAGCCTACTCCACGCTGACGAGCGCCAAAAAGCGCGAAACGCGTTCGTGGATGGCTTTTCTTGATTTATCAAGAAATTGGGTTGGCCAAATATCAGGGAACAGGCTAAATCAATGTTTAGTTGATTTCTGTTCCACCAGATGGCGCTCTGCCTTTTGTAAAGCACATGTGCTCCTGGTCAGGATATGCCATTTTTAATATATATATGTGCGTGGTGCAGATCCTATAAAACTAAAATATATTAGCCAGATCTTTGAAAACCTCTGTTTCAAAATACTTGTGTGTTGATACTTAAACTATAAACTCTAGACAAATTGGCGGAAATGTCCTTGTTGTAGATAAATAACAATTCAAACTAACGTTCTGGTATTATCAACTGTCTTGTTTTATTTGAAAGGGAGGTTTACTTCTTGAGACATCTTCCTCCCTTGCACACCTGGAGAACCGAACGTTAGCCTGAGTCTTCAGCTAATCAAACTGTAACACTTACTCTAGATTCTTTCCGGTACTTGCACGGGGTGCCGTCGGGCTTGTGGATGATCTTCATGACACCGTTACTAATCTTGCAGCGTCCGGGCCATCCACCGGGGATCTGGGCAGATACCGCACCACTGTCTTCTGGGTCCGTGGTTGTTTTACTACCTGGTTGAGAAAACATCTCTAAATATATTCTACACACGTGAATAAAATTTATTTGTTTTTGCTAGTTTTTAAATATGAATTAAAATATAGGATCAACGCGCCAATTTATTACATCACTATATTTCGTAAGATAACAATTCGAGAATCAAGGGACGAGTGTCTTTTATACGTTGATTTATTGTAAAACGCTCAAGCTTTCGGGCTGGCCGGCCTTATACAGGAGATAAGTGAAAACATAT
>CP092875.1:31753915-31764578 GCA_030710605.1 Cordylochernes scorpioides
GGCACATTGGACACTATATAGGGAAGAGACTATTTACATATTTAAAAACTATAGGGCAGTGATTCTCAACCTTTTTTTTGTTGCGGCATTATTTTAAAGATTTGAAAATTTGGCGGCACAATTTTAGAATTTCGCGGCACACTTTTGCTAACTTGAATGCAAGAAAATTCAAATTATGTATCAATATTTCTATGCAAAATATAAGTAATATACATCTCTAACATTCAATTTGCTAATTTCGTTATTTTAAAAAGTAAAAAAATGAAAAAGAAAAAAAGAAAAACCAATACAAACGTGAACATAATCATATGACTAAAATTCGGCGGCACATTTTTAGAATTTCGCGGCACACAAAATTACCGCGGCACATTGGTTGAGAATCACTGCTATAGGGATTTTGCATATCTATGAAATGTTGAGAGGAATAATTAGCATACTAGGAAATTATGGAAAGGCGAAATTAACATGCATGATAATAGCTATTGAATGTAGTAGAGATAGTAATATTTTCTAATGTCTATGAGGGAGGAGGGGGGGTGGGAATCCGCACAGTAGGATTCAGGGAGGTCGATGTGTCTATTGATGGCATGGAAGCCCTGGGAAACAAGAGCTTCCAAGGTGAGGCGCTGCTGCTTGTTGTATATGCGGCTATAGTGCACAGATGGATTGGCTAGGTCGAAAGAGTGGTTGGAGGTACGGATGTGTTGGTATATAGCTGATTTCTCATCTTGTCTGGAGATGTTTTTTCTGTGCTCCTCGAGTCTTGTCCCTACGCTCCTGCCTGTCTCACCAACGTAGACAACGTCGCAGTCAGCGCAGAGGATGGAGTAGACACAGCCAGACAAAAGAGATGGGTTATATGGGCTATTGATTTTTGTGTCTGGGTTCCTAATGAGGGAGCTGATGTTAGGGGAATTGGAGTACAGGGTCCTGACTCCAAACTTGCTTAGGGCTCGGGCTATGGAGGAGCTAGTGGGGGAATATGGGAGGACACATATGGATTTATATATGGGGTTGGAAGGGGTGTGGCTGGGGTTGTGGAAGTGGCGTAATATGAATGACTTGGGGTATTGGAATTTAATGAGATTGGCTATGACTCTATTGGTCTCCATGGTTTTGAAATCAGAGGTGGAACAGTGGGTGTGAACTCGTTTGGATAGGGTTTTGACGGTGTTGATTTTGTGACTCAGGGGGCAGAAGGAGTTGAAGTGAATATAATTGGGTCTAAACGAATTTTTGTAATGTACTGTGGAGTGGGGTATCTGGTTGGGGTCCGGATGATTAGGAAATCTAAGAATGGGAGGGCGTTGTAAGTTTCGGTTTCATGGGTGAAGGCAAGGTCAGGATGGTAAATAATAAGTTTTGAGAGGATATTTTCAACCTGGCTTTTTGTGCATATGCAGAACACATCATCTATGTATCTACGCCAAAAGCGGATATCGGATGGAAAATCTGAGGTGATCTGCATATCTATAGACCGCATAACAATCTCTGCAGCAGCTGAGGATAGAGGGTTCCCCATTGGGGACCCTTTTATCTGTAGAAAAAACTGGGAGTTGAAAGAGCAGACTGAAGATTGTAAACAGAGATGGGTGAGTTCTATAATTTTGGAGGAGGTATGATAATCAACATGGGAATCAACTAGAAAGGACCAAAGGGAGTCTACAATTAAATCATGGGGGAGGCTAGGGTATAAATATACTACATAAAATGAAACCATGACGAGGTTCGGACAAGGAGGGGTACCATACACATCATCAATGAATGCACTGGTGGAGGTGATGGAAGTAAGGGGAGGAGTACCTTTCAGGAGGGACGAGAGGAATGACGAAATGAACTTGGCGACCGGAGCCATGGGGGATAGGAAGTGGGCCACGATTGGTCTTAACGAAATTCCGGGCTTGTGGAGCTTGGGCAGGCCATATATGTAGGATTCGGTAGAGGTATCAGGGAGAAAGGACTTGTGTTCTTCTGGGGAAATGATCTGGTTTCTTTTCAGACGGTTGAGTTCTTTGCGGACGGAGGAGTATATGGAGGCTCTGTTTTGGGCAGAGATGGGTTTGAAAGTGGAGATGTCGGAGAGCACAACCTGCAATTTTTCTTTATAATCTTTAGTTTTCATAATGACTGTTTGGGAGCCTTTATCCGATTGCATAATGGCTAAATGGTTTTTCTGCCGTAATTTTCGGATGATACCGAATTCATGCCGGGAGGCTCGGGGTTGGGCGAACGGGAGGCTCAGTATGTTGGAAACTGTGTGGCGTATTTTATATTTATCTGAATTATCAAGGTTGCGGATGCCAGTTTCAACAGCACGGATGATTTTCAGGGGATCTGGCCTAGAGACAGGTCTGAACTTGAGGCCTTTACTTAGAAGGGTGGTTTCCTGGGGAGTGAGAACCGTTGAGGAGAGGTTGACGAGATTGGAGGAATGGTCGGTGTCATGGAGTTGTAGGAAAGAAACATTCGCGCTTTTAAATCCTTTTATTTTATATGTATAGAGGGCGCGTTATTGCTTTGTGTTAAGAAAGTTTATGTATAAGTAAAATTCACTTGTTAGTATATACGTTTTTTAATCTTTATATTTTTTACTACACAGGTGTATATTTTGTAATACATTTTTTTATTTTTAATAAATAAATTTATATATTTTAATATACAGTTCTCATTTTGTAATAACCTTTTATATTTAGCATTGACTACTCTATATTTTGTTCTCATACTGTAAGATTAAAACACGTTGGAAATAAAAAAACAGCTGAACAGTGTGTCTAGAAAAAAATAATTTTAGAGATTTATTAATTAGTGAAAATCCCTTTTTAATTGAAAAAATATTATTCAATTTTCGTACTCTTTTTATAGAATCTTTTCTCTGTTAATACGTAGTTTAAAATATTTTAAATACAGTAGAACCTCCCTGTAAAGGACACCTAGTTGCAGAGCCAGAGTGTCCTTTAAGGAGAGGTGTACTCTTAACGGAGAGTTGCTAAATAGCAAAAATGGTAATTTTACTAATTAAAACTCTCCTTTGTAGAGAGGTGTCCTCTGGCGCGAGTGTACTCTCATGGAGGTTCTACTGTACATTAAGCCTCAATATTGCGCTTACCTTTATGGGAGCTTCCAGATCATCTTCTACGCTCCTCTTGCCTTTTCCTTGGCTATAGCAGCAGAACACTTTGCAGCTGTTCTTCCATCCCTGGATAAAGAGGTCAGGCCAGTCTCTTGGTGCCGCCTGGAAAACTTACCCAGGACTTGAGGAAGCCCTGTTGAGGTGAGGCCGCCGTGCAGAACTTGGCGCGATCGGAGGTGAAGCTCAAGAGTTCCTCGTCCAAGGCCAGAGCTGGTGTTACACGGGTGTTACTCCAGGTCGAGGATGGTACCAGAAACTGATTGTGTTATCTAAACCCAGGAACTAAGTGCTCGTGTAAAGATAGCTATAGATCGAGACGAGGAGCAAAGGATGAGTACTTTAGCAGAGATGCAGCATGCTGGCTCACTAAGTTATAGATGATTATATAGAAATTGTTTTGCACAATTGACACTGATTAAAAAAAGTAACTAAATTATATATTTCAATAGCACAGGCCTAAAAGGTCCATTGTTTATATTTATAATTTGTATTATTGTAATAACTATATATTTCTCTCTGTCGAGAAAATATGTTGAGTTCAAGATAAATGCATATACTGTGGGACTAGAGCACTTATACAATGGAGAGTATGTGTGTAACGAATATATATTATTATTATTAATCATCATCACGAAGCGGGTAAGTTTAAACACGTTTTCCTCTCTCCCAAAAAAACCTGGAAAATTGATCAAAAATAGCGCCAAATTGATAATTTTTCAATAAAAACAAGGTAAAAATCTTTATCAAAAGATGAGATATTTCGGAAATTTGATCCATTAGTGTCTTAGAAAGTTGCAAACAAGTGCTTTTAAAACGTGATAGTGTTGTTACGCCTTATTTTATTTAGCGATTTTTTATTTTTGTTCATGTTGGTAGGATTTGTGTGTGTAAAATTTATTCCCATTTTTCTTCTTTATCAGATTGTGAATGGCTGAAAACAACCTTCAAGAAAATACCAACTTAAATCCTACATTAACTTGGAGGCAGAACTCCAGCCAGTCAGATGAAGATATTGAGAGAAGGGAGAATATATTTCTCATCCAATCATCTACAGGGTGTACCAGGTAAATTGGGAATTTCAACAATGGTATTTTAACTGAAATTTTTTGCAAGTAAAAATTAAAATATCCGAATGAAATTTGACACAGTAGTAGATAAAAGGATATAGTTTTTATTTATTCAATGTAGTTTCCATTATTAGCTACAACAGTCTCGAGGCGAGTGCGGAATGAAGCACAGGCCTTGGCGACGATGACCTTGTCCATTTGGGTCATCACCGTGTGAACTGCTTTCTTGACAGACTGGATGGTGGTATGAGGAGCTTTGTCGACATCTCTCTCAACAACGCCCCATACATAGTAGTCGAGGGGATTGCAATCTGGAGAATTAGGGGCCAAATATCAGGACCCCAGTGACTAGGGACGTTACGTGTCAGCCACGATTGTGTCTTTTTTGCCTTATGGGCTGGAGCTGAGTCCTGTTGGAAGACATACTTCCTTCCTGCGGCCACCATGTCCATCCAAGGCTTCACAACGGTCTCCAGAACATTGATGTAGGTGTCAGCGTTCATCCTAAGGCCCTTCTCAAAGAAATGGGGAGGCATGACATCACCTTCACTGCTGATAACGCCAAGGACCATTACGGAGGCAGGAAATTTCGTGTGCATCACGACAGGTATCTCTGAGGGGTCTTTACAGATCCAGCGATCATTCCTGGGATTTACCTTTTGGTCCACGTCAAAGTTCTTTTCGTCAGAGAACAACCTTAGCATGCCAAAAGAGTCGTGTTTCAGGTTGTTGAGGAGGGCAGCAGCCTTTCCTTTTCTGTTATTCTTCATATTCTCAGTCAGCAACTGACCTTTCCGAAGGGCATAAGACTTGAGACCAAGGTCCTCATGGATAGTTCTGACAATTGTCATAGAGCCAACGTCCATTTCCTTGGCTATGGCCCTCATGCTCTTCCCAGGGTTTCCATCAATCTTCTCCTTGACATTTTTGACAAATTCTTCGCCTCTTACCCTGTCCGATCGACGCGAGTGCTTTTTCCTTGTAGCTATCCCCTCTTTGTTACTGTCGGCCTCATCAAACTGCTTCTTGACACGATAAATAGTGGTTTTGGGCAACTTAAGAAAATCCACTATCTCTTTGGGGCTCCTTCCAGCGCGCAGAGCAACGATGATGGCAGCTCGATTTTCAAATTCTCGGTTACTCTTCATCACTACACTACGCACACATGTACTGTTGCATTTTACATGAATATGGCTACGTAATGAAAAAAAAAACAAGTTTTTAATCTCAAGTAGTTTTTGTTTTATGGACTGTCAAAGTTAGTCCCAATTTACCTGGTACACCCTGTATATAGATAATAGGCTAACAGAGTTTTCAGTTGTAAAGTTTGAAGCTATCTCCTCCAAATATACTTAACTATAAATAGCCATCTATAATCCAAAATTTCCGTTATATTTTGCTTCACATGATCGTTTTATTTGTAATTTCTAAATATTAATAGATTTATTTATTTTTAATTTATTCGATTTTGCAATCGTAGATTTTTTCCATTCAAATGTTGCTTATCCTATCTTATTTGTTGTTTATCTTGTTTGTTATTTATCATCATCAAATTGTTTATTTTTAAAACACGTTATTTTATATTATTGTTTTTATTTAATTTCTAATATATATTTCGTATTTCTGATTCAATTGCTACTTTTATTTTATTTATAATTACTTTATTATAATTATATTTGGAAGTATAGCTTTGTTATAGTTTTTAATTTAAATGTAGTTCCATTGGTATCAAAATATCTTTGGCTCCTTCAGATATCAACCATCACTTCCTTCCGAAGATGCATCAGTTTTCACTAAGGTTGGCTTTTGCTATGACTATAACTTTGGCTCAAGCCCAAACCTTTGCTATAGTAGGTCTCTTGCTACAAGAGCCTGTGTTTACGCATGGACAGCTCTATGTGGCTTTTTCACGTGTGCGAACTTTAGATAACATATATGTAAAGTTAAACCCTTGTATAAATAAAACTAGAAATTTATTTTTAATAAGGTCGATATGGCACAATTTGGATTATAGATTATAAAACAAGGTAATAAGACCAAATCCAAATAAATAAATAGTGTGTGACGTTTCGGTAACAGCGTTGTAGCGTTGAAGATGGTAACAACGCTGTTACCGAAACGTCACACACTATTTATTTATTTGGATTTGGTCTTATTACCTTGTTTTTAATAAGGTCCTTTAGATGATTTCCTCTAATAAGTAGTAGTCTCCTCTGCAATATAGTTTGCAACTTCTTTTTTCTGATTTATTTTCTTATCTTTTATTTTTTATTTTAAATATATTTATTCAAACTTTTCAGTAATTTCTATAGTTTCTCACATGAAAGGAATTTTTGTATTATTTTTTTTGCTAATAAACAATATACTATCAATTATTTTATTTTCTTATTTTTCACAATGCTCTTTTAATAAATTTTGTACATTTTCAGCCGGCGCCGCCCGCCTCTGTATTAACTTTTTAGGGGTAAAGTTGTATTTAAACAACAATCAACTGTCGAAATTTGAATTTTAAAATGGTCAAATTATCGGAAGAGTTGAATTATCGATAGTGTCGAATTACAGTTTGTTATATGATAGGCCATAGTTCAGGACATCAAAACATGGTCGAATTATCGTGTGTCGAATAAACGAGGTTGTATGTTTATGTAAAATTAGAAATGTAGTCTTTAATAAAGTCCTTTAAATGATTTCATTGCTTTTATATGTCGTCTTAACTCCATATAGTTGTGTTGTTTGCAATTTTATTTAGTGATTTGTAACATTTTTTCTTCTTTTTTCATTTTAAATATATTTTTTAAACATTTCACCAATGCCTATAATATATCACCTGAAAGGAATTTTTGTATTATTTGTTCACTAATAAACTATTTATCATCAATTATTTTGATTTCTGGTCCTATCTTTATTTACTCATTTTCACCACTGATCTATTAATTTTCTACATTTTTGAACTGTGCTGTCTAATATGTTGGTAATTATAAGGTTTGTTATGAATGATATGATTTCATTATCATTTTGATATAGAAATATATAAGATCTGCCCGAATGTATTTACTTAGAAAGTATTTTTACTCACCCTTATATTTGAAATGTTGCTTCTTGGAAATCAGATTATACCCATTGCAATTTTTAAGCCACTATCTATACTCTTAATATCTCTGCGGGCCCTTCGGTAAACCCGGGGCGTTGCCCGGGTCACTCGGCTAGTTTTATTTTAAATGGCGCAACATTCCTCCATTTGAAAGAGTGGGATTTGTTGGTTAAAATAATTAAATTTTCTAATAATATTGGGTGATACTAATTTTAAAATAAATAAAAATTTGGGTATGTTTTAGTATTCCAAAATATAAATTTTATTAGCTCTATATCCATTGAATCTTTAAACTCGTTATTTCGGTGTTATTTAAAATGAATTTATATATTACTCTATATTCGGGTTTTATATATTCAATAGCAATGATTTATTGATATCAATATGATTTAACAGGAAGTCTTTAGCCCCTCCTACCCCTAATCTCACATTCTTTAATAATTAAACTGACAACAAGCTGACAAGGACCTTTTTCTAATATGGTCAAAATGGTAAAATGACCAGATGAAGATATAGAGAGAAGTGAGAATATCTTTCAATTCCAATCATTTTCTGAATATGCCGATAGAAAGGGAAGGGCAGGGAGAAATTCTTGGCCTAAAATTCAAGAAGAGTACCGAAAAGCCGATTTGGACGCGTAATAAACCTTTTGGTTCTCTAAGAATAAAGGTTTACAAGCCTATCAAGGACGAAAGGTACACAGATATCGTTAATTAATACAGGGGACATCCAACAGATTTACATTGGTTGCAAGCCAAAGTCAGGAAGAAGACGGAACAACATATTTTTAAAGTATTCTTTCGCATCAAAACTCGTACCAAATAATCCGTGTAAATCAAATCTCCCTTACCACACAGTCAAGCCAAATCATGAAATACATTTCCACACAAACTGCCTGATTGGTTATCCATCATTTGGCACAAAGCCCCTACTAGTGACACATCCTCCCACGCACGCTGCCCCTCCTGGAAATGAAATTTTATTTGTGCTATCTTCCCTTAGCTATTTTTTATCTTTACTTCTTCTTACACCCTACTTGTGATTCAACATAACCATCCTCTTCTCAGCGAATTAAACATTTTACATTTATTTAAAGTACTCATTTAGGCACCTATACTAACAATCCTTACAAACCAAAATGTAACCACCTGGTCCAAGTTCTCTTTTCCTCCTATTTAGCATAAATTATCGTACCAAGGCTTATTCGTTCTTTTTCTACCCTCGTGAACACACACTCATGGAATGTAGTCACGTCCAACCCCACAAAACCAACTAAACCAACCCTCACTCGCCACTTCAAAGTTCGAAGTATCGCCATCACCCACCAACTTACATCACTTCACACATCACCCTTACAATGCCGCATTCATCTTCTTCCCCATCTATAACTGCTACACATACACCGTCTCATCACTATTTCCCCCTTCTTTTTTCTTTCTTGTCAACCACCACATGGATGCAAACATCATTATATGCCCTACAACCACAACGGTCGCCATATCAGCTTCCACATCGACAAGCAAAAACCCAAGTATACTATTATCACTGTCTAACTTATATCAACTTTACATAAGGACAACTAAACATGACAAACACCAACACCTCTACATCGATGGCAATCTATCTTTACTTAAAGATTGTCTGGCTTCAACAGCAACTGTTCGAATATATTCTCTTAATTTAAAATTTTTAATATTTTGACTTTGTTAATATTATTACTTTTCTATTTTTTAATCATTTTAAATATTACATCACTTTTGAATATTTAGAGAGCATGTTAATTAATCACTTATTTTAAATATATCTAGAGTTTTTTCAAATGATGTGCTGCGACTGGTGACACTCCCCTACCTTCAAGGGGTATCCAATGACTTTTATCATCAGGATAACACCCGACCGCACACTGCTCGCATTAGACAATAAGTTCTGCAAGATGTACATATACTTCCCTGGCCACCATACTCTCCTGACATCTCACCAATCGAGCGCGTCTGGGACATTATTGAACACCGTTTGCATGCCTTGCCTCAGCCGCGTTCAGAAGACGAGCTGTGGCAAATGGTTGAAATGGAATTGAGAGCCATCCCTCAGGACGCCATCCGTACTCTGATTGACTCTCTACCTAGACGTGTTGCTGCGTGTGTCCGCGGCGGTCCTACTTGCTACTAAGCCGACGCCGTTCTCGCTCTGTATTATGACTATCATTTTGAAATAAAGATCACTTATTGTTGGTTCCTGTTTCTCTCTCTGTTTTCCAAGTTTCACTTTCTGGCTTCTCTTTCTTAATTTTCCATTTTCAATGTCATGCAGTGTATTTTTAAATAATAATTAAAAATTAAAATAATTTTTAAAAAATGATTTTATTAAAATGTACTAAAAAGAAAAATGAACATTTAGCTCTTGCCATTGAATAATTAGATTTATACAAGTGAAAATAAAAGATTTTTCGACCTGACTTCGTGCAACACATAAGATTTTAAAAGAAATATGGATATTGGTTCATTACTGGCCACTCCGTCCACCCAGAAGTATGAAAATTTGTACACTTAAATTGTTAATTAGACTGAGCGAGTGTTCAAAATGTCATACTTCTAAGTGATCTGAAAGAATATTAAAATTGAATCACAAAATTTGAAAGGTAAGTCGGAAATTTTCCCATTCTCGGCCCCCCTGACAACCCAGAAATCTGAATATTTGTCAAATTACATTGTCATCGGGTTCTAAAAGGTGTACAAATTTTCAGATGTTTACGTGCTCTGGAAGTATTTTAAAAATTGATTACAAGGTTTGTGGGCAGACTTGAAAGCAAGTCAAATAAAAGCTTTTAAAAAGTAAATGTGAATGGAGGAATGAAATCTACAAAATTAATTAAAACCCACCAAAATCGCTTGAAGAAAGATTACTGTTCAGCTAGCTCTCAAGGAGATCACATATTTCGATTTACTTTTGATGCGCGTAGTTATATTATCAGATTAGAATACCCTCTCATCCTCACCTTCAATATTACCTTATCCAACTGGTATTCCGCTAGATACACAATGTGATAGTTTTCGAGTTGAATCCTGTTGAGTTGAATGTTTGAATCCTCACGTGGAAGTCGTAGCGTCTTCAGAAGTGCTCCAAGTGCCTCGTAGTCAGCTTCATATTGCACTAGTTCGAGCTCACCAGAGAATTCTAGTTACAATTGTCCAGAGTCAAACTGCTTGCTACATATACACGTATGTACAAACATGTGATGCAGTACAGGGTGACCCATAAGTTCCGAACCCTTTTATTTTTTTATTAAAAATTAAAAGGCAAACTGAAATAAAATAGTTATAGTTTTTATTCTAGTTTGTCTTTTAATTTTTAATTAAAAATAAATAAATAATTTCG
>CP092875.1:31764678-31795175 GCA_030710605.1 Cordylochernes scorpioides
TTTTATTATTATTTGATTAATTTGTATATATTTGACCAACAATATCTGCTCACGTGTACATATTGACTGTATATAAATTGTGATTGGAAAATAAAGTATATGTTAGTAAAAACGCTCAGCACTAGTCCATACTAGTGAGCTGGACTCTCTGGGTAGTTGACGCCTTGCGCTCCTTGGGTTATAAATATCTCACTCTCTGTTGACTTTGCTTAGAATTATTAATGAAACTGATTCCAATAATTATTAATTAAACATTATATTTATTGATTTACAAGAGAGAGAACAAAATATAAAAGGGAAACTAATATTGAACAAAGGAACTTTTTTTCTGTTTCGGTTAGCGCCTATTTTCCTGTGAGCTTACACACACTCTGTGGTAACAAATAATTAATATATATATACAACACACGCTCCCCTGTGTGTAAGCCCTAAACAGCAAGTCCAAGGCTATCTGCACATTTCCATAGTTTGTCCTTATAGTCCACACCATATCTTTGATTGCATCCAACAGCAACCAGTCAGGCCTTTCTTTTATATATGCCGTCATTTGATGTTTTCTTCGTACTGTAGACCCATTTACTATTGATGACTTTCATACCATTTTCCCTTGGTACTAGTGTCCATACTTTATGTTTCTCTAACTCACTGTGCTCTTCTTCCATTGCTTTGAGCCATTCATTTCTTTCTCCATAATCCATTGCTTCTTTAAAGTTCTCCGGGATATAATTATCTATTTCCATAATTAAGTTTGCATCATTCTTATCTTTTATTCTTTGTGAGCGTCGAACTCCTTCTCCAATCAATTTTCTTTCTTGTTCTACAATTCTTGCTTTGTGCCGTTCTTCTAAGATGCTCTTTGTTTCTCCTTTCTTTCTTCCTCCTTTTGCGCATCTTTCCTCTATTGGTTCAGTTTGTGTTGAGTCATTTTCAGTGTCACCACCTGGTTTTACTGAAGTATCCTCCTGAGACTTCATTTCACTCTCCGTGACAGGATTGTCCTCTTTCAAGATAGGAAAGTCTTCAACTATTTCTTCACAATTTCCTTTATAGGTCAAATTATCACAATTAGTATCTTCTTGAATATTATTTGCATAATCAATTCCTCTCTTATCTTCACTAAATTTTACTGATCTGACTTCATGGATTCTCTTTGTCATTATATCCTTTATTCTGTAGGATTTTCTTTTAATGGAATAACCAATAAATATTCCCTTTCTACCCTTTGGTGAAAACTTGTTTCTTCTTGGTTTGCTCTCAAGCCAATCTGTCAAACATCCAAATATTCGAATGTGTTTGACCGATGGTTTCCTGCCATTCCATCTCTGCATAGGTGTATGGTGGGGGGTACAATTCTTAATGTATGCAGCTGTAGCAATTGCCTCTGCCCAAAACTTCATGGGTAATTTTGAGTCAATTAGTAAGGTTCTCGCTGTATCTATAAGACTCCTATTCACTCTCCCTGCGACTCCATTACTTTGTGGTGAGTATGTTGTGGTAAGTTGGTGATGGATCCCATTTCTCTTGAAAAGTCCTTCAAATCTAGAGTTACAAAATTCAGTTCCATTGTCCGTTCTTACATCTTTTATTCTAAGACTTAATTCGTTTTCGGCTCTTGCTTTAAATTCTTCAAATCTCTCAAAGGTCTCATCTTTTGATCTCAGGAAATATACAAAGATTCTTCTACTGTAATCATCTACTATAACAAGAAAATACTTAGATCCTCCTAAAGATTGACATGGCATTGGTCCACATAAATCCATATGAATCAACTGCAGGGGCTTAACTGTATAATATTCTGTAATATTATATGGCCTCTGCACCAGTATTTCCATTATGCATGCTTCGCACTCTGGTAACCTTTCGAATTTTAGATCCAATCCTCTTACAATATGTCCTTGAATCATTTTTTTCATGTATTCTTCATTAATATGGTTTAATCTTTTATGGCATAAACTTATATTGCTATTTTTATTTGATATATGTGTATTTATAACCATGACATTTTCATTTTTTGCTATTGGTACATTTCTTAGCTTTGTTTCCATCATAAACATTCTATCTTTAATATATGCTTCAGCAACTAAATCATTCCCTTCATTATAAATTTTTGCTCCATCCTTATTGAAAATAACTGAATTTCCTTTGTTGACTAATTCGTATACTGACAAGAAATTATTTCTTAGATTTGGTACATGTAAGATATCTTTGATTCGAATATTTTCTTGGCCTTCACTTGTGCATGTAGTAAGTCTCATATCTTCTTTGGCTGTGGCTTGGCTAGTTTTGCCCTTCTCAGCTAGGTTGATTTCATTTCATAATCTACCACATTTTCCATCAAAGTTAGGTTTGGGGTTAAATGTGCGGTGCATCCTGAATCTATACACCATATTTGCCTATCATTTCTCTCATCTGGTGAATCCTCAAATTCTTTTACATATGTTTCAAATGCTTGCTCATTAATTCCACTTTTCATAGTATCCATTAGGTTATTTGAATGTTCCTTACTGTATTTGTGATTTCTATAATCTGGAGTCCATTTCTTTTGATATCCTTGTTTCTGTTTATCTCGAAACCAGCAATCATTAGCTAGAAGTCCCTTTTTATTACAAACAAAACATCTTTTTGGCTGAAATTGTTTAACTTTTCTATCTTTAATTCTGTATGCTTGTTCATGCCCATTCTCAACTGATTGATTTAATCTCATATTTCTTCTTGACTCCCCTTCTCTTAGAGTTTGTTGAATCTCTTCAACTGTTGCCTCTCTCTTTGATCGTAAGACACAATAGCAATATTTTCATACTTTGGATGTATGCCTCTGACAATATGAAATGAAAGTTCTCTTGTGGAAAATTGATGCCCTAATGATGAACTTCTAGCAGCAATATTTTTTGCCCTTGCTATATATTAATCTACAGTTTCATTATCTTCCATTTTAATGTTCTTTAATTCTAAGCCTATATGAATAATTCTATCTTCCAAATTGCCTGTGTATGTTTTTTTCAGTGAGTCCCATACTTTCTTAGCATTTATTTCACCTATGAACATTCCAGCTTGTTCATTAGTCAATGTTGTGATGATTATCCCAAAAGCTTCATCATTTTATCACTCCAAATCTCCCAAGAACTTTTGTCTTCCATATCAGGTTCTGGATCGGAAATTACACATTTAAATAATTTTCTTCCTCTTAAAACTGCGCCGATTTTCAACGCCCATATTTGATAATTAGTTCCTGTTAATAGTTCATTTTTTGTTTGGGATAAAAAAAATTATATTCAGCCATTTTCGCCTTTTGAGCTAATATAAACAAACCAATATATATATATATATGTTATATAATTTTTAAAAAATTAATAGAAATATAATAGAGATAAATGCATGCAAATATTATTTTATTTTATTAATCTGTTTAAAATAACTCTGTTGTTCTTGGCCACTAGATGGCGCCACCTTAAATATAAATAGATTGTTTTTGACCCAATATATTTCAAAAAGTTAAGTTATATATTCGAATCGATTCATTGAAGAAGTTATTGGCGCTCCCGTTGGCCTAGAAATTAGAAAATTAAAAAAAAATATATATATATATATATATATATATTTTTACAACGACTGACTACCATAACAACAACGAAGAGACAAGATACAATATGGTCATCACTCGCATGCAGACGCGGGCCATGTCAGCTGACGACCCATTCCCACCTTTGGAGCCCTCCACAAGTCCTGGGACCGTGGCCGAAGAGGACTCCGCTCCTATTAATAGGACTGCCCAAGGTAAGATCCCCCAGGCCCCTACTTCCATTCCTTCCTGTACCCATTCTGCATCCTCTGACTGCTGGGAAGAGATAGATTCTCTTTTCAACAAAAATTTTCATGAGGTAGCGGATATCGCTGCCTCTAACCTTCCTGCTACCACCCGCACTGGGTTATCTGACTCAGTGAAAGACGACGTAAGGCGTATTTTTAACGCTTTACAAACTGAAGTGTTGAGAATCTTCAAAAAAAATGTAAAAATAGTTGAAAATGAGGTCATCCAACTTAGGAAAAGATTGGCCAACCCTCCCTCTCCTCCTAACCCCGTTAAAAGTATCCCCCAACCAGATACTTCTACTATCCATATTAGGTCCAACCAACCCACAACTGTACACCCTAGAGTGCCAGCGCTTTCAACCTACGCGCAAACGTTAAAGAACAGTGTAAACCATGTAAAAATTGCCTCAGACAACTTATCTTTCGAGGCCATCAGAGCCAAAATTGCCAAGACTCCACAGTTGAAGAGTTGTGATGTGACGGCGGTAACTGGGAAGGACAAAAAACTTGTCCTTCACTTTCCCAATTCTGCAGAATCAAAGCGGTTTGTGGACGGATTTAAGACCGCCAACATTGACGGACTTAAAGTCCTACCAAACCCGACATTCAGGCCCAGGTTGGCAATTTTCGGCATCCCTGTCGAAAAATCTGAATCTGATCTGGTGTCTGATCTGATGGAAAACCCTGTGATAGCCCCGCAGTTAATTAATAACAGCGGCGGCTTGAAGCTGGTTAAATTGATTAGGAAGGAAGGTTCGCCTTCCACCGCTATCATAGAGGTCAATAAGGGTATCGAGGAAGCTCTCCTTGCACGCGGCCGCGTCACTGTTGACTTCCTGTCCCTCAGGCTCGCTCAGGCGAAACGCGTCTTCCCATGTGGTGTCTGCGGTAGCCTCTCTCACAGGACGCACACTGATGGTAAAAAGTGCACCAATGCGCCCAAGTGCGCCAATTGTGCAGGTGCACATCTTACCACTGCCTGTGAAAATAAAAGCGCGCTTAAGTGTCACAGGTGCGGTGACAAGCACAATGCCAACTCCATGATGTGCAAGCACATGCGAGATGCCCAGGATCGGTTCATTAAGTCGATGGTCAAATGATTGTTTTCAAGTGCCTACAAATAAATATAAGACGCTCTCAGCCTTGTTTGTATTCAGTATTGAATGACTGTCGTGAGGAGAACATAGATTTACTACTTTTACAAGAGCTCCCAGCCGCGCGCGGCAAAATCCCATCGCTGCCAATCCCATCTAACAGAGTTTGCTATGGCCCTATTACAAACTCTAGGTTGGGAGCTATGGTCATTGTAGTAAATCCTAGCCTTAAATTTGTCCATTTGTCTCATTTGTCCAGTGTTAATGTCGTGTTTGTCATGTGTGAATTGAGTGGTAAAAGTATTCTTCTTTGTAATGTTTACCTTCCGCCATCATGTGATCCCTCCCCTCTTCTCGATAAGATAAATTATAGCCTTAATTCTCTGAACTATGACGAGGTCATTTTTTGCGGCGATCTAAATGTTGAATCTTTTAGGTGGTCGGATAAACCTCTGCTCCTCAGGCATCACTCACCTAAGAGAGATCTAGTTGAAAACTTTATTGATGCCAACTATTTGCATGTGCTCAACACTCACGGCGCGGTGACGTGGGAGGAGGGCAACCGCTCTTCTTCCATCGACGTCACTTGCTGTAGTGCTGGCCTTGTAAATAGCATTACCGATTGGCATCCTGAGTACCAGGAGTTGTCTGACCATAAACGCCTCGTCTTTAACCTCAATTTCGCTCCCTCTTCACAGGACAACACCAGATTTAAATTAAACAAATTTAGCCAAATATACTTCAGCTTTGGTCGCGCTGACTGGGATAGAGTTTTTGAACATTTCAGCCAAAAAATAGAAAATATTAATCTTTTTTTAGAAAATGTGCGTGACTCATCCTCCCTCGACGATGTAATTAATTTACTCGGCGAAGAGATTTTTCACACATGTCTAAACACCATTCCATCCCGTCCCAGAAGTGATAAATACCTCAAGTCCATCTCTTGGTGGAAATCTGATTTGAATCCTCTCAAAAGGGCCACTCAAAAGGCACAGCGGGCCTTTATAAAGGCACGCGGTGTCGTTAAGGGTGTGCTGGAGGTCTTTTACAAAAGACTGAAGGCAAGATATCGCCGTGCGAGGAGACTGGCTAAGAAAGAAGCATGGAGGGCAGCCTGCTCGCGTTGCGAAATCAGCCCTTGGGGTGGAATCTACAGTTTCATCAAGGGAAACTTTAAGCGCAAACCCCTCTCAGCTCTCCCAGTTGGTAGCGGCTTCACTGAAGGTCCGCGGGACACATTAAATCACGTATTAGATTACTATTTCGGCCGCGTCCCGCCCGATACCATGTTAGAACACAAAGATTTAAGCAAAGTCATCGCATCGTCATCTGATAACGACCCTTTGTTTACAGATAACGAGTTGTTGTTGACAGCGGATAAGGTAAACTTATCTTCTTCTCCTGGTAGTGATGGCATGCCACCTCTTCTTATCGTAAAACTAGTTAAACATTTTCGGACGTTTTTTCTAAGTATTTTCAACAAGTGTTTAACCACTGGCCACTTTCCATCTACATGGAAGCTGGGGGACGTCGTTCTCGTCCCCAAGCGAAGTGGGGAGGACTTTCTCGCATCACACCGTCCAATCACGATGCTGCCTGGTTTGGGCAAGATCCTTGAGCGTCTAATTCTTGCTAGGCTGTCGTGGATGGCCGATAGGATGTGTAAAGCGCCTCCAAACCAGTTCGGATTTAAGCCTTGTAGATCTACTACAGCCGCACTCTTAAATCTAAAATCTACTATAACCCGGACGATTAAAAATAGGAAATCTTGTCTTCTTCTTTCTTTTGATGTTAAAGGCGCTTTTGACAACGTGCTCCACTCCAGTATCTTGAGAGCGTTGCACAAAAGTGTCTGTCCCAGAAACATTTATCACCTGATAAACTCGTTTCTATGTAACCGTGTTGTGAGACTATCTATGAATGGTTGTACTGTGTCGAGACGAATTTCCAAAGGATGTCCCCAGGGTTCAGTTCTCGGCCCATTCCTTTGGAATATTGTCTTTGACGGACTCCTCACGCTGGACTACAGGAATAATGTTTTCCCGCAAGCCTACGCGGATGATCTGGTCGTGGTGGTCTCGGGATGCCGACCTAGTCAACTTCCCGCGGCCCAACACACCATAGATATGATCGCTAGGTGGTGCAGTTTGCATAAACTGGAACTCAGCGTGGGGAAGTGCCAGGCTATGGTTCTCCTCAGACCACACGGGAGACTGCCTGAACCGCGCCGGGATCTGGTTATCCACGGACAGCCAATCCAATGGTGCGACTCAATTAAGGTGCTGGGAGTGAGATTTGATCAACGTCTATCTTTCTACCAGCACGTAGTTGAAGTCTGCGCCAAGGTCCGCGGCATGTTGCCGCGTTTGACCGCAGCCGCTAATCTCAACTTTGGTTTTGGTTACCGCGCCTTGAGAACTCTGTATCTGCAAGTGGTTGTTCCGGCCATTGCCTATGCCTCGGCGGTATGGTTTCCTAATCTTTCTCAACGCTCCTTGAATGTTCTACTGAGTGCTCAAAGGCCTTTCCTAGTGAGAGCTTGTAGAGCTTTCAGATCAACCAGCAACGCTGCTCTAATCTCCCTCTCTAGAGTCCTTCCTCTCGATCTGGAAATCTTGGCTAAAACTGAGCTATACCTTAAAAAGTATGGATTGGTTGACGCTGAAATTCCACTCGAGCCTCCTCCCTTTCCACATCCTCTCCCCTACCCCCCCTATTACTCCGCTCCCAGTAATATTCCTGCTCTTTTCTTCCACGTGGCATACTATACAGATGGTTCCAAAACCAGAGATGGAGTTGGCGCCGGCGTGTACAGGTTCTCTTGTCTCGATTGTGCACCTGAAATACGTGAATCTCATGTTCTGTCCCCTCATTGTTCTGTCTTTCAGGCGGAAGCCCTTGGATTGGTTAAGGCTCTTGAAAACGCAACCACTTTACCAAATCATCTAACCTTAGGATTCTTCCTGGACAACCTCTCAGTCGTGAAGTCAGTTCTGAACTCTAAGACTGGTAATTACCTTATCGACAGAGCTCTGCTACTGATTTCGCGATTGAATCGCAATGGGAACAGATGCACTATACAATGGATCAAGGGCCACAGTGGGAACGTGGGTAATGACATTGCGGACACACTCGCAAAGCGGGGTGCTGAGTCTGCTGACCCAAGCTGTTACAAACTCGCTCCTTTATCGTTTGTAAAATCGGCAATCTACGGCCGGGCGCGTGAAGCATGGGAAAGCAGATTCCTCTCTCTAGCTCCTTCTATCCACACCCGCTTTGGCCTTACTCCAATGAGTCTTTTAGACAAAAGGTATGCGTACATCGTCCCTAGCGAGCACATTGTGGTAGGCCTGCTAACGGGACACACGTGGACGGACAGTTTCGCCCACAGGATAGGCGTCATCGACGATCCTTCCTGCCCTTACTGCGACGCCGACAGGGAAGAAACTCTGTCTCACATCGTGCTTGAGTGCAGCAGCCTTGATGCCCTTAGATTCCCCCTTCTTTCCACCTGTGCAGAAGAATTAGGGTACACTCCGCGGTCACTCAAAGACTTTATTTTCAACAGGAGCACTTGGCGAGCCTGCCTGGAGTTCCTAAAGGCCTCTGATAGACTTAAGCCACGCGTCCGCGCGGAGGATTCCGATCACTTGAGTGACTCGGACTCCTCACCTCATGGTTAACACCGGTCATTGGCGGCTGCTCGTAGACGTAACTTTGGCCTGTGCCGCTGTTTAAGATCGGTTTCGCGACCTGCCCTGCGTATGTGATCGCCCCTGACGCTGTCTCTGTAACCCAAGGACAGAGGGCAAATGGTTTGGCGATCCGACGGCGCGGGCTGCTCGAGAAATCGACTTACGCAGCGACCCATTTGAACGCGCTATGCAATCTATGGTGTACTTTTCTGGTTGGTCGTCTTAGCACTGGTACCCTCACCAGTAATCTTTTCTAAATCTTTAATATATTCATTTTTACAAAAAAAATAAATAAATAAAAATAAATAATAATAATAAATAAAAAAAAAAAAATTAAAAAAATAATCTATATTTTCCCATCAGTTGCTGAATCATTCTCGCTTTATCTAATATTCTTATTTGAACAACAGCTGTCTTTCTTTTATTTTCCCTGGCCTGGGGAATCTAACCTTTTTGAACAGCCTTGGTTGCGTGCAGCACCTTAACACTTTGACATTGTGCATTGCGGCTTGTCTGCCTGCTACACCTTTTGTGCTTAAAAATCATATACTTTAATCATTGCGGTCTGTCTGCTCTCCACGGTCACCCCTGGGCTCAACACCTTTGAACCCGTCTCTGCCACCCCCTGAACTCCGCGGATCACCACCCTGCTCCCCCCCCCCCCCCCCCGGTCCTCCTCTACATCCCGGCTCTCCTGGCCTCACCTGGCGATGACCCCTGGCCACCCATCCCCAGGCCCCTCCAACTATGCTTTGTATATATTCCGCTTTATGCGTCCATCGGGGCTCAAAAATCATTCATTTTGGTTAGCAGCCCCGTAAAATAAAGATATTTTCTCTTTTTAGTGTTGGTTAGGTAAGTTAGATTTTATTTTATATAGGTATGTAAATGGTGATATAGAATTAATTGTTAAAATTCTATATTTACTTAATTTAAAATATATACTTTTGCTCAAAGAGTTCAAAATAAACTACTTGAGACTGATTTTCTCTTTTTTAATTAAATTCAAGACGACTGCACCTTCAATTTTAACAAATCATTTTTTGGATTTACATAATTATAGAACATATATATATATATATATATATATATATATATATATATATATATATATATATATATATATATATATATATATAATTTAAAAACAAATATATATTTTAAATTTATTTAAATATTGGGTAGCTTTTAAACATGCAATATATAGATATAATTTAACTTTATCTATATAAATACCTTTAATCTTCTTAGAAGTGCTTCAGTTTACCGATCAGAATAAACTTCTTGCTTAATCTTCAGATTAAATATTTTCCTTTTGAGCTTTATATTAAATAACCACGCTCTGCTACCAATTGTTGACTTTGCTTAGAATTATTAATGAAACTGATTCCAATAATTATTAATTAAACATTATATTTATTGATTTACAAGAGAGAGAACAAAATATAAAAGGGAAACTAATATTGAACAAAGGAACTTTTTTCTGTTGCGGTTAGCGCCTATTTACCTGTGAGCTTACACACACTCTGTGGTAACAAATAATTAATATATATATACAACACTCTCTAAAGTGCGTGTAAGATCAGTAGCCTGAAAGGGTGATTGATTGGATCCTGGGGTCTCCGCTGCATTCTTGGGGGAGACTCCAACTATACCTAGAATTTCAAGAGTTATTTTACTAGAATCAGCGAAATCTACAGAACAGAAAAACTATCAAGACATTTAAGCATTAAAATGTCAAAAATACCTTTTGGCTAATACAACATTATTTTTTTTGAAAATTGTCTCTGGCCGGCATTCATAGTTCATAAAAATAAGCCACTTCGGCCAGAAGATTGTTTCTTATTTATAAAGACATGTTTATGGTTGAAATATGATTTTGCTATTTAGTTTTCAGCAAGCTTTTCTAAAATCATGTGGACAAATGTAATAATTAAGCCGTATCAGAGATGATAGGTGTTATATTCCTCTTTATTTTTTACTAAATTAAAGAATAATATATAAAAGGATTAATTCAACTTTATTATCCGAAATACAAAAAGTAACAACAACTCGTTCGATGTTTCCTTTCTTCTTTCACATATTACAATAGGCAAATATTTTTTTCATACAAGCTTGTTTATATTACACCTATCCCCCGATTTACACGGTAGATACGTTCCTGAGAAAAACGTGTAAATCGAAAATTAAAAATTTTCGCGAAATTTTTATGTGAAGAATACAGACACAGTGTGCGTGTGCAGCAACTCAGCACATAAGCTCGGGATTCCTCGTGAGATGTGTACACAGCGCATGTGTTCAATCACAGTAGCATTTAGTATAGTGCGATAAAAACAAAAAAAAAAATTTGGAAAACCGTGTAAAAGCGAAAACGTGTAAAACAAGTACCGTGTAAATCGGGGGATAGGTGTATTTAAATTTTTCATTTGAGATTTTTTTTTCAAAAAAGTGAGGTTTGCTTGCTTTGACCACAATTTCATTAACTATATTTTTTAACTTCAATTTTAATGGAAAGCATCTTTTTTAATAATTATTTCGTTCGGTATATTAGAATTAAACATTTCCTATAAAATCTTCATTCGGCTTTGAAGCATTTACAAACACACACAGAACTTCTAATATACAGTTAAATATTTGAATAAATAAAAGTAATTAAAAAGACATATATTGGATCATAACATAATTTATTTACCAATATTTCAGTTGTCTGAACGCCAACAAGTTTGTGAAATTTGCTAGAAGAGATTCACATACAAAATATTATTTGCCTCGTTCAAAAATATAAGCATTGAAGAACATTTATAATGATTTTAAAAAGACCGTATTTCATGTTAAGATCTAATTATAAGAGGAAATATATATTTTGATCCGGGGTGTTATTATTTTATCATTTCTAAAAGAAGCCTCGCCTTGTATCAATATCGCATTAATTGATTCTTTGCTTCCCATCAAAGCAATCATCACCTCTGTAACCATATCTTCTGTGCAGCTGTTAGTGCCAACCAATCGATTGAAAGCTCGTTGAAGGCTCGTGTCATCACGGTTCTGGCTAAGTGATATTAGATATGTATATATCAAAACGAGAATTTTTATGTTTAATTTGAAAATAAAACGAGTCAAAGAATAATGATGAGACAGCCGAAAAGAGAAGAAACTTATCCAACATTTAGCTAAATTTGTCAGGTGTAGCATATCGGGCAAACTCAATAATTCAGCAATGATACATATAAAACAAGATGAAAACACAATTGAAATATATTCAATAAATAATCACAATTATGTTCTAAACATCGTCTATGAATAGTCGACGTTGAGTTTCGCTGAAAGATTCAGGCGTGAGATGAGACGTGGGCACTTTTTCCGCAGCCTTATATGTGTTTGGTTATAACAAGATGTGCTACACTTGAAGTCTAGACTACGTATGGCAATTTATAATAAACATTCTTCCTTGCTTTTATATGTTGACAAAATCAATGAGGAATCTAGGGTTTGGTTTCTTTTTACAATTCTTTCATTTCTCGAGCTTTCGGGCTAACATGCTCTTCAACACAGAGGCCTAGTAGTACAACTTCTAGGTGACGTGTCATAATTGGCTAGAAGTAGTACAACTTCTAGGGGACGTGTCATAATTGGCTAGAAGTAGTACAACTTCTAGGGGACGTGTCATAATTGGCTAGAAGTAGTACAACTTCTAGGTGACGTGTCATAATTGGCTAGAAGTAGTACAACTTCTAGGGGACGTGTCATAATTGGTTGGAAGTAGTACAACTTCTAGGGGACGTGTCATAATTGGTTGGAAGTAGTACAACTTCTAGGTGACGTGTCATAATTGGTTAGAAGTAGTACAACTTCTAGGTGACGTGTCATAATTGGTTAGAAGTAGTACAACTTCTAGGTGACGTGTCATAATTGGTTAGAAGTAGTACAACTTCTAGGTGGCATGTCATAATTGGCTAGAAGTAGTACAACTTCTAGGGGACGTGTCATAATTGGCTAGAAGTAGTACAACTTCTAGGTGACGTGTCATAATTGGTTAGAAGTAGTACAACTTCTAGGGGACGTGTCATAATTGGTTGGAAGTAGTACAACTTCTAGGGGACGTGTCATAATTGGTTAGAAGTAGTACAACTTCTAGGTGACGTGTCATAATTGGTTAGAAGTAGTACAACTTCTAGGTGACGTGTCATAATTGGTTAGAAGTAGTACAACTTCTAGGTGGCATGTCATAATTGGTTAGAAGTAGTACAACTTCTAGGTGACGTGTCATAATTGGTTAGAAGTAGTACAACTTCTAGGTGGCATGTCATAATTGGCTAGAAGTAGTACAACTTCTAGGTGACGTGTCATAATTGGCTAGAAGTAGTACAACTTCTAGGTGACGTGTCATAATTGGCTAGAAGTAGTACAACTTCTAGGTGACGTGTCATAATTAGCTAGAAGTAGTACAACTTCTAGGTGACGTGTCATAATTGGCTAGAAGTAGTACAACTTCTAGGTGAGGTGTCATAATTGGCTAGAAGTAGTACAACTTCTAGGTGACGTGTCATAATTGGCTAGAAGTAGTACTTCCGGGTCTCCGTGTTGAAGTGAGCCCGATAGCTCGAGAAATAAAAGAATTGTAAACAGAAACCAAACCCTAGATTCCTTAGTCCTTTAGTCAAAATGGCAATATATGGATATTCCGAGAGAAGATCGTTTGTTTCTTTCATCTTTTGATCGACGAAGACATTGTGGAGCTTATCATTTGGCCGAGAATCTGTTATATGGGCAAAGTCTTTGGCAAACATTTTCGCCCAATAGTACACACTTCCCTTTTGTTCTTCCATATAGATATGTATTTCAGACGACGGAAGATTTTCGAAAATCTTGGACATTGTAATAAATCAGTTTCAATCTCGATCTCTCTCTCTGTCTACTTGAAAACACAGCTTGGTATACACGTGAATAATTTAGATGAATGTTAGATAAACTGCTTCTCTTTTTACATATCTTTAAATATAATTTTACACTTTATATATATTTTTACACTTTATATATACTTTTAATCTTCATTAAAATATCTATTTTTAAATACATGTATATTTGTACAATTCACTTTAAAATGTTTAAGGTATTATTTGTGATTTCTACATTTTTTTTGAGTATATTTTTGCATACTATATAAATTACCTGAACACACATGCAATGAATACTATAAAGGGGTTGGGTAACATTGGATTCTAACGGGTATGCTAATGTAATCTAAGGGGCTCACAAATGATATAAAATACTAAAATGAAAAAAGACAACTAAATCACACAAGAGTCAAATTTCAAATAATATTTTATTACAATATATGACCAATATATCAAAAATATAGTTAGGAACAAGATATGTGACATTTGAATTATTTATCTCTTTGGCACTTTGTAAATTTACATTGTAGTATATATTATATATACATTTGTATATGAAAGTAATATTTTGATTTATATTTTATATATACAATGTACATTTGTAGTAGAAAATATTTCTTAAACAAACACAAAAATTTTAAGATTAAATTATAAAATATTTAAAATGATCTCTATAAACCTATATTTATTTGGTATAAATTTATTTGAGGTTTATATAGAATATAATGATATAGGAAATATAAAAGATGTTGTATATAGAAATCTATCAAAAGATTTTCTCCTATAATTCAAAAGACAGAATGCTTCCTTTAGATCAAATTCCAAGAACATAAAACCTCTTGAAAATATGACAAATAAAGATTTGCAATGGTGGAGCATGGTCTTTAATCGAGACATCAGCCAAATTGGGTCAATGCATCGACAATCGACAGGGGCATCAGTGATTCACACCAAAGGAAGTTTCTGCAGACCGCAGGGTTAATGAAGGACTCAGCTAATGTAAATAGGTATAAAGAAATTCCCCAGAACCATACAGGTATCTCTCTTATCCTATTCAAAAAAAGTGATCGCACAGTTCATGTTTGTACTTTTAGTTTCTTTATTCTTTGTTTAAACCTATCATTTATACTAAATTTTTCTTTCTTCCTTTTCTATTCATACCGTTCTCTATCTCTTTCTTGTACATTAATTGTATTACTATTATTACAAAAATATATTTAAAATTCATATATACATTTTTATTATTATGTAACAACACACCGAGGATATGTTTCTTATTTTATTTAAACCATCTCTCAAGTTTTCAGGTATTGCAAATCCTTCTACAGGAGTTTACAACGAAATATATTTTAATTTAATTTTATTTTACCATTTTGACCATATTCACAAAGTTTTATTAATGTGATCTACAAGGATTTTAAAATTACTTTTAAGATTTTTGTGCAATAATTTAATAAGGAGGGAGCAATCCCTCGAAATATTTTGAAAATATTATTTTTTCTTCACAGATTCTGGTACGTTCTTTTAATTATTTTTATGCTAATAAATAATTCCTACTAGAATGCTTGTTAGGCAGCAACTGAACTAGGCAGTGAAGGTAGCTATTCTGTTAACAAACCTTTCGCGTATTTGGAATCAATTCATCCTAACCTTTTAGCCTATTGAAATGCCTATTGTATGTTTTTAAATAGTTTCCTATATTATGAAGCACCACGGCATTGAAATATTTTTCTAAGGAATCAGAAATCCAGCTGAATCTCACATTAAGGGAATTAAAGTTGAGGATGATGTTTTAGCACAAAGGCCAGCCATGGCAAATAGTTAATCTTCCCAGGCTGGTCTCACACAGATGTGGAGAAACTGCGTCTATAAAGCTTCAATGAAACAAATGCCTTTCAAATCTTTATATTGATTCGGTAAAATTAAGTTTTTTATATGGTATCAGGTATTTCTTTTTTAGAATTTTATCGGAGTCTACCCGAACTCTTCTCTATAAACGGAGTCTGATGAATTATTAGTTTTTTTATCTACTTATATTGTGTATTAGCATCAACTTTTAATTGCTAATTATATTAATAAAAATATAGGTCCCTTATATCGCTTGTTGGCTAGACTGAGCTCGGTCATAAATGTAAGACTAGATTTAGGAAAGCGCGATTGGGATTAGTTGAATAATTTTAAAATATAGAGAGAGAATGATTAAAAAATGAAACCTCAGTTTATTTATATGGGATGGTTTTTCACCGAGTATTAAGTTATAAATGTATTTATTCGACCTTTTTTTTATAATTTATTTCTAACGTTTCAGCGACCCTCTGTATCCAAATTCTGAAAGAACTGATCACCAAAATGGTATTTTCTATTACAAAGCAATTATTATGAAAAAATAAAGGGTCATTATTATATGAAATGAAATTTGTAATTATTATATACATCTAAGTGCATGAACCTTGTTTTAAGTGTATAAAAACTAGGGAACACCTTTAAAGAAGAAAACTATAAAAGGCTAGAGGCACATATTTAGCTAATATTTTGCTCATTCAAAATAGGTCTGAGCCGATATTTTTGTTTGCATATTTACATATAGATCTTGAAAATATCTTTGGAGAAGATAGTATATCAAAACCTCTTCAGAAACTGGCCCATGCTATCACTTTGTAGAAGGCCAACGCATCATTCTCGGGTCTGGCTTACCGCCACTTTATTGCATCCCCGAGGTAAAGAGAAGGAGTTAATCACGTCGAAGGCAGTGGAGGATCAAGCGAGCCACGGAAAGCAGTCCACAAAGAATGGAGGGAAAGCAGTCGGCACGAGTCGTTGGTGCGTCTTGACATGTTTCTTCAGGTGGTCCTTGCGACCGAAGCGTTTGCCACAGAAGGCGCAGGGAAATGGCCTCAAGCCGCTGTGGATGCGCTTGTGCCTGGTGAGCTCCTCGTTGCGGGTGAAGGTTTTGCCGCAGTCAGGCTGGTCACAGGCGAAGGGTCGTTCTCCTGCAGCAACACAGTCGGTGTGGATGTCTGGCCAGAAGTAAGATGGGCAGTAGCTCAACTAGTGCAAGGTTTTTACATATAAAGATTATTTCATTAATTTCCTTGAGCATAGAAAAATGTGATGCAGCTTGCTACCTAAATCATACTTGAAAAAGGTATAAAAAGTACTTTCACTTTTGAATATGCATTAAATTTATGTTCAGCTGATAAATATTTGAGTGCAGAATATTTTCAAAAGGATTTAGAAGAATATTTCAAGCACACCTAGAATATTATCAAAGGGTTGTTTTCTAAAGTCGCAATGGCAGAAAAGGTCGAGGATCAGTTCGAAGTCAGGACAATTTGTTGCCGGCACCAACGCCCCCGGTATTGAGTTGTCCACCGGCCCCCATCTATTAAACTCACGGCCGCTTTGTTCCGCGCCACAAAGCATTCTGAAGTGGGAAGGGAAACCCTAAGGAGTGACTTTGGACTTAGTGAAGTGTAAGGGCGGGAGCGACTTTTCTGTTGATGTTTCGAATTTGGAGCACAAAGGCCCCTCTCGGCTGATGATCGTTTAGTGATTTGAACGCCTCTGAGCCTATAGCCCTTCTTGAGCATCGAGCACAAAGGCGTTTTGTCCTTTTGAACGGTGAGGGGGCTTGAGGAATCCGAGGTTCTCAAAATTAGCTTTAAACTCCTTTTTCCATTCTCCACTCATTTTCTTTTTCTTTTTTTTTTTTTTTCGTTTTCAGTAACCTAAAATTATTTTTATAAGCTTTTATACTATTTTTTTTGTGTATATGATTTCCTTTTTGGCAAATTTATATTCTACCTAGGAAGGAACAAAAAGTTTTAGGCGCTAATTAGAACTATAAAATAATAAAGGAATAGAGGAGACAATGAGCAATATTGAAGTTATCAAAGAGTTGATGCAGAAAGTTGAATAGTGATTGAGGTCTTGGTAGAGAGAGAGAAGCAAGATGCAATCTGACCTCATGTATCAATCTTAAGTGATGTTTTATATACAATAACGTTTCACATATTTTCACGATAATTTGTAACGAAAAATAACAATAAAGTTGTTTTAACGACATGCCTTTCCAAAAAAAAAAATTATATATATGGAAATTCCCCCAAATTGTCGAGTCTCAAAATTTTTCCAAATTGCGGAGTAGTGTTGAGTCCTTTTATATAGTCTATTGAATCTATTGCTACACATATTGACCAATATCGTTTGAAAATGTTTATTTAAAACAAAATAGAATACAATGAACCTCCATGAGAAGACACTCCGGCTAGAGGCCACCTCTCTATAAAGGACAGTTTTGATTGTCAAAATTACCATTTTTACTATTTAACAACTCTCCGGTAAGAGGACACCTCTTCATGAAGGTCACCTTTACTCTGCAATTATGTGTCCTTTACAGAGAGATTTTACTGTACTTTGATTTAAAAATTCTGAGAAATGTAATTTATTGAAACTACACCACTAATATACAGTGTTGGTTGAAAGGAACACGGAAAAGCTGAAGGGACAATGAACGGGTTTAATATTCTGTTCTTGACGTTTACTTGTAGTTTCACTGATTTAGGGAGAATGAAGATAATATAACAATAAGATAAAATATAAATTGATAGAGTTATGATAATTTGATACCTCCCTGAACCAAGTCATTTATATGTGCGTGTGTGAATAAAGTTAGGTTGAAATTAGACACAATATGCATCCCTTAACACCACCAGTTGATTATTTTTAAATCCTGTAAAAGTCCAACCCCATCAGCGAGTGCAAGTATTCAAACGGGGATCTGGCACATTTGTAAGTGCAAAAGTCGAACTGCTTTTCACATATGTAGACATGTGGTGCACTTACAGTAAAAGCAGTCGCCAACTTCTACCTACCATGATTATCATGGTCTATACCACGTGTACTAGGGATAATAATTTTTTTCAATTTGATAAAAATTTCTGGTCATTTTGAAGCACGTGTTAAATAGGCAAACCTCTTTTTTATAGGCTCACATTTTTGGTTGTTACATACCTATTCAACACGCATATTTCATTGATGTAGTATTTATGTCATTATTTTCAATGTTAACTATGTAAATATGCATAGCTATGATAAAATAGATGAATAGCATTTACACAGAGCACTGACTGTTATATATATATTAGGAGAAAGAGAGACTAAGAATAGAAATTTAGAAAAAAACCTCAGCCACATCAACCAATGATTTATTTAACTTCCAACGTTTCAGTAACCTGCTGCCACTCTCCTCAGAGCGACTATATTTTTTCTGAATCTACTTCCAACCAAAAAATGAACTCCGGTAAAAAAAAAGATTCATTTTCCTAATCGTACTAAGATTTTTAAAGGTTATTTTGCTTATGTAATTATGTCGGGATCTTCACGCCAAGATCATATACATGTAAACACATTCGGCTTGGTTCAAATATAAAATATTTTTGTTAACTTATATACAGTTGAATCTCCCGCTAGCGGACACCTCTCCACAAAGGACAGTTTTCATTTGCAAAATTATAATTTTTACAATTTAGCAACTTTCCGGTAAGAGGACACCTCTCCCTAAAGGACACTTTGGCTCTGCAATTAGGTGTCCTTTACAGCGAGGTAGTTCTACTTTATATACGTATAATAAAATACCACCACTATTGATATAAACAATTTACGTGGACGTCGATAAGCTAAACGCAGTCATTTAGAGGGGGCGACAATAAAAGAGCTCCCATTGGAAAGACGAGAGTTGAGAAGAATGTACGAGCGGTTGTCAGTCTGCTAATCCAATTTGAAAGAAATGTGACCGCGGTACATTTTGCCCGAGGGGACATTGTTGTGGGTGGCACAGGCTTAAAACAGACGTACATTGGGGCTGAGGGCAAGTGGCCCTCGCTCTTTGTTAACCTCGAATGGCACGTGGAACACTCGACCTGTCCTTCTTTGGTCTGGGGGGAAAGAACTTTCATTTATCTTGTTAAACACTGAGAGAGAGAAATCAATATTTATCATCTCTATAAATATAGATCGATACAAAACTGATGTTCCTTTTTATAAGTGAGTTTATAAAACTAATTAAAAAGTCAATTTTCAAAGAATGATTTTGAATATAGAATTCAGAAATATATAATGTACAGCAAATGGCAACATTAAGACACGAATGTTTCTTTCAGACATAAATCGAATTTCTACTGTCCTTACTGAGATAAAAAATATATATATTGGGAGGGCTTGGCTCATCAGTGGTGAACCCTCCCAGCGGTTTCGCCAATTTAATCTAACAGACCGCATATATAACGTAATTTGCACTTTTATTTTAAAATGCCAATTTTTAAATTCTCCTTTACAATCTGAATAGTCATTTTTGATTAATTTGTAAGGTCTTGTTAAAACGCCTGAATTGTACATGTTTTTACTTGTAACTTGTTGTTTAATTATTTAATCTGTAAATAGATTTCCCCTCCAGGAAGTTCCTATGACCTGCACTGACGTCAGTCTGCCTAACGGAATGTCAACATATAGGCACTTTATTATTTATTTGACGATCCACGTGAATGAAAAAAACTCCCCGCTCGCCCGCTGCCCTTTTCCCCGCGAACAACACTTCTTCATTGTTTGCGGAGGTACATCTCGATGCAGATATTTATATGTAATTCTACTATCCTAAAAGCTTATGTCCATTATTTATTTGAATACTATTTCTAAGATTCCACCCTTCAGTGTAGCGTATATGGGCAGAATACACCTATACAGTATTAGAGCTCTAAAAAGCGGTCTGGTAGATTAAATTCACCTAACCGCTGGGAGGGTTTACCACTGATGAGCCAAGCCCTCCCAATATATTTTTCATCGCAGTAAGGATAGTAGAAGTGTGTTTTATGTTTAAAATAAACTTGCGTGCTTAAATATTTTTCTTTCTTATGTACTTATTCAAGCGTTGGCGAATAGTTCTGCCACAAGACTGTTGCAATAGTCGACAAACCTGCAGTAGATGGCCAATTCTACGACTGTAGATCTCGTCCAAATCATCACCTTCCAAATACGCTAACGCCAAAAGTTGGTTCGTCATGCTGCACCAATCCTTCCGTCTACCCTCCGCTGCGAGCTCCTTTATGGCATCGCATCCCTCTGTAGCGTGACATTATGCTAAGACCACCAACTATGAAACTCAAAGTTTGAATTATATACAATGTGATCTACATATGTATCTACATTTTTATTATATATATTCATATTTATTGTCTAAAGTTTTATAAATATATAAATTTGCTCCATTTAAAAAATATTTTATTCTTTATATATATATTTATATTTTTATTATTTTAAAATAGGCGCGGTTTTGTTTATTTCACTCTATTTTCTTTATAAATTTGCTATACAGAACCACCTGTTCTCTTTTTTGTACGTTCATATTGATCGTTTATTACAAAGAGTAAGTGACACACCCGCTCTCTACCATTTGCTACAGAATTACTTCAAAAATAAAATTGAGGTTTTTTTTCATATTGGAATAGAGCTAGTCAATTGGAACAGTCACCTTTTATTCTACGTAGACCACAGTTGGTCACAGCAACTCTGTGAACAAAGGTAATATGTGTAGCCCTTATGTATATATTCCTACTTGATATATATTTTATAATAAATACGTATGTTTGTGTATTTGTCAAAGATAATAAAAGAATATTTTCTCAATTATTAGTATATTGTATAAAAACTATACAATAACGATTATGAGAGAGAGACTGAAGTTTAAATAGTGGGTGCACAACTATGACTCGCGTTTTTTTCCGGTTAGAAATCTAATGAAATTGAAGCAAAATTATACAGAACATTTATTTAAAATAATCGCAATAATTAAATATAACGTTCACCTATAATTTGGGTAGTTTATGGATGCCATCATGAAAAAAAGTTTTGGTTTCGAGGCTTTATATCCATCAAGCAAATTTTCAACTTCTTCGCGATTCTGGAAGTGCTGGTCAACCAGCCCATATGCCATCGACCGGAAGAGGTGATAGTCCGATGGAGCGATGTCTGGAGGGTATGACGGATGGGGTAAGACTTCTCATTTGAAGTATTTCAGAGTGTCTTTTACCGATTGTGCGACATGTGGCCTTGCGTTGTCATGAAGCAATATCAACTTGCCATGTCATTGCTCCCATTAATTGTTGTTGAGCAGTGATGCCCGGTTGCAGAAGTTCTTCGTAAAGTATGCCGTGTTGATCCCACCAGATGCACAGAAGAACCTTATTGCTGTGAATATTGGGTTTTGGCGAGGGAAGTTGTCGGCTGTCCTAGACTTACCCATGATTTCTTACATTTCGGATTGTCAAAATTCACCCATATTTCAATCGCAGTCACAATATGATGGAGTAAATACTTTATTAGAAACCTTTTCAGCAATATTTCAGATATCGATCTTCGATTTTCCTTGTTCTTTTCACTCAATTCGTGAGGTAACCATTTTCCTTCCTTTTGGATCTTTTCCACAGTATACAAACGAAGTGAAACAGCCTGTCGAGTGACGTTGAGAGAATCCGCTAACTGTTCTTGTGTTTGAGCATCGTCTTCATTCAATAATGCCTGAAGTTCCTCATCCTCGAACTTTTTTTGGGGGTTCTCCGTGTTCCTTTTCGTTTACGTCAAAATCTCCCGATTTGAATCGTTTAGAACCACTCTTGGCAGGTTCTCAATGAAGGAGCATTGTTTTCATAGACGTTATAGAGCATTTGATGAGCTTCGGTTGCGCTTTTCTTGAGGTTGAAGATGAAAAGCAATGCTTCCCGCAAAGGAGACTCCAGGCACAAAAGTAGACATCTAAAGAGCTTAAAATAAAAATTCTCAAAATATTTTATATCAAGTATTACATATGAATAGCTAACGTTTAAGACGCATAAATCGATGCAAAAACAAAGCAATGGGTATAAAAGTTTGTTCATGCAATTATATGATAAATAAATAAAAAAACGTCCAGTTATTTTGCGCACCGAATAATAACAAAGAAATACCAAACGATCAAAAATAAGAACGTTCTATTTAGCGCACAAGTAACATTATTTAAATATCTTTAAATGATCGAAAATAATTCAAATTTGGCTATTTCAACTGGAACTGCTTGAGGTAGATTTGCAGATCAAATAATGTTCAAATAAAATATTTATACATCACCTTTAATACACCACAAAAAAGGCACTTCTGAAAAAATGGATAGCATATTGATTCTTAAAGTGAGGGGAAAATTGGCAGAAACAAATCTACCAAAACATATCTGGGAAGAATCCATTTATTGTTCAACATATGAATTAAGTCCAACAAGTGTGAACAATAGAACACCTTCAGCTAGCGTAGGGTATAAACGAAATAGCCTATCCAAACTTAAGGTTTTTGGCGTAAGAGCTTGGAGACTTATTCTGCCTAAATTAAGAGAACTAGATGCTAAAGCAAAATCAACAACCATGGTTGGATACAGTGGAATCGAATAAAGTACCTGGGATCCGTAAACTGATAAAGTAATGATTCAGATATATGTGACTGAGTGCAAAAAAAAAAAAAAGGATACATCTATAGAACTAAACTTTCAAACTGAACAAAATCAAGAAAATATAAAAGTTCCTTATCGTCAATTGTTCAGATGTCTATGGTATTTATCAAATATCACAAGACCAGACATAATGTTCCCACTGTCGTACTTGATTAGAACTCTGGATAAACCCACTCAGGCAACTTGGAAAGCTGCGAAAAAATAGTGAGATATTTGATGGCAACCAAAGATATCGGGCTGATATATACAGAATCATCCAACAATTTGATTTCATATTCAGACTCTGACTGGGCCAGAGATAAAATTGACAGAAAAAGTACAAGTGGAAACATAGTACTACATGGATCAAATGCAGTGTCTTGGTTTTCTAAGAAACAGGGATGTGTTTCTTTTTCGACGCAGAGGCAGAATATGTAGCAGCTGCTGCTTCTATATAAGATCTGGTTCATCTTAAAGAAATAAATAAGGACTTTACATCATTTTAAGGACACAACCTTGGTAGTGGACATTAAGAGTTACATGGCTAAAACTTTTGAAAACTCCAAAAGAGAAGTAAATCCATTGACACATGAAACTCACTACATAAAGGATTTATTGACTAAATACATAATCAAAATATACTACATAGAAGGATGTAGAAACATAGTAGATATATTAACTAAACCTTTATGTAAAGAAACATTTAACAAATTTATGAAACACTTTCCAACAATGGGAGAAAATGTAGAATTATGTAACAAGAATACAAACAGTAGCAATGCCTTTCTTTATCCGAGCAAAGTACAAACTTCCGGATCTTTATAATCCTTTTACAGGCATAGCTATGTCTGTAGAAGGATTATAAAGATCATTGTACTTTGCACGAATAAAGAAACGCATTGCTACTGCTTGTGTTCTTGTTTTGCACTTTATGGCAACTTTCTCTTCTAATTGATATTTATGTAAATACCAATCGAGATGGGGGTGTTAATAATATGTTTCAGCAACCTGTGAAGAAAAGGAATAAGTGTTGCCTTTATATTCCAACTTGATATTTTCTAATAAATATATTTTTTAAATTGTCAAAGAGATAATAAAAGAATATTATATTTTGTGGCGAAGAAATAATTTATTATTTAATATAATTATTCAATAAAAATACTCAACAGATTATATATTACTCTGTATTTGTAAAATCATTATATATGTTGCCTAGCTTGCATGCTCGATATTCTCTAGCTGTAGATAGTTTTGGTTGAGGTTTTGTTGATAATTGTCGACTAGTCGCGGTGACGTCATCAATAAATACTTTTACATCTTAAGATATTCCAAGAATGATTTCTTCGCTACAATAGTATTCAATAATATTGTGTATAAAACTATACAATAACAATAGGTAACATCAAGTAAGTTAGTACTATCATCGAGTGTGTCGAAATTCATTCAGGAATAGGAACTAGTATTACCATATTGAAAACCAATAAATATATTCATTTTTCAAATAACATTATATCAACTAGAATATTACTTAGCTCGTCATAAATGCAATTAAGAAATATCTAAACCAAAATTCTCTACCTTATGCGATGTTTTCATCCAGCATAAAATAGCTAACAATAGTTATGGAATCAGCTGAAATTTAAGCTAGGAAACAGCTTGTAGCGGGAATATACGAAAAGGTAACGCCATATTGAAAAGAGGTTAACTTTACTTAAGAAAATACCAAATACTTCATTTATAATGCTTTATTAAAATGTATATAAAATTTCTAAAAATAAATCAATTTCAGTTAAAGTATTCAGAGTAATATTGGTGAAATATTTTTTAAAGTCGAAAATAACGTTTTAAAATGAAATTGTTGTTATTAAAGTGTAAGATGTATAAATGAAAACGTTGTTATTAAGGTGTAAAATGTTGTCTTAAAATTGCCAAACTTATATACAAATTATATTCTATGATCTATTCCAGACCACACACACCACGGCCACCTAGAACGCTCAGGGCCACCTAGATGTTTAACATTTTGTACACTTTCGTTGTTAGCTTGATTAGTGAGTGTACAACATTTTATAATACAGCCTGTCTTCACGTTTGTGAATTTTGTAATTAATTATTCTATTTTTCTCACTGATTTTTGTACATATATTAAATTAAAAAGGTCATCTGTTATCATCAATAATGCAATGTATATATAGAAAAACGATTATAATAAAGGACATATATAAACACCAAGAATGTAATTTGCATCGTTCTTATTATAACAACAAACTAAAATTATCATTTTAAAAACATATTTTAAAATTTAAAACAAAACGTTACAATATTAAAAAAGTAATCACAAAATTTAAAAGGTAATATAGTAATTGGTGTCGATCACATGTTTATACGGAACTCCAGTCGCTCATTACACACGCCGGAGAAAATCCTGTGTCAGATCATCACGGCTACCTAGAAGTCTGAAATTGTGTGAAACGTTTCAATGCTAGTAAGATTTAAATAATCAATGAAAGTCCAGAAATAAATTTGTGGTCACAGGTATATTACCAATTTATCACACAAATTTAAATGAAAATATAGAAAAAAAGTCCTTCCATTGCCGAATAATTCGTCCTTCCAGAAGTCTGAAACATTGTCAACTTACATTGTCATCAGGTTTGAACATGTGTACGAAATTTCAGACGTTCAGGCGATCTGTAAGAATATTTAAAATCGATCTAAAAATTTATTACAAAATTTGTGGACAGACAGACATTGAAGCAAGTTAAATAAAAGCTTTTTTAAATTCCAAATATTTAGTCAATCAAGATATATTTAGGACTGTTAAAAAAAAAAGATTTTCGACGTGTCGGTGTTCGATGTGTCAATTTTACTTTGTGAAACTTAAAATAAAAATATATGGCCGTTGATGGGAGTTGCATGATTAGGATATGGCTTTCTCTTAATTTATTAACCTGATCCCTGTATAATTTCACTTATACACTATTAAATAATCAATGAAAGTCCAGAAATAAATCTGTGGTCACAGGTATATTATCAATTTATCACACAAATTTAAATGAAAATATAGAAAAAAAGTCCTTCCATTGCCGAATAATTCGTCCTTCCAGAAGTCTGAAACATTGTCAACTTACATTGTCATCAGGTTTGAACATGTGTACGAAAATGCTTTGTGTTTGTGCAAAAATTCTCCATTCAAATATATAAGAAATTGTACCGTCTGATGCAATAATGAAGCATCTTTTGTAAAACGTGAATTTAAGTGCTAAAGAGGAAAACTTACCAGTATGGATCCTCACGTGTCCTTTAAGTTGGCCGTTATTGCTGAAGGAAACTTGACAGTGTGGGCATTGGAACTTCTTTGGTCGTTGCTTTCGGACCTTCCAGTGGCCAGTAGGATCTAGGAACAGACTGGAGTCCTGGAGGAGAGGTGCGTCTGTCCATGAAAGAGGCTGTCCTGATGGCAGAGTTACATTTGGATGCACTGAAGACGAGATCACCAGAGGATCTGACCAGACCAGAACTTCAGACAATTGCTGCTGATCTTGACAAGAAGGACTGTTGCTTTTTTCTGGTTTGTGAGGCGGCGATCTATCTTGGATAACTTCAGTTTTGGAGTCCCAAGGCCTGAACAAGACCGAGCGACGGCGAACCTCTTTGAAAGCCATCTGTGAAGTCAGTAGGTCCCCCACTTAGAGAGGGCTTTGCGGGACACAATGAGGAGGCTCGCTATTGGCCCGCACGTACGAGGCGTGAACGGTGGGGCTAAAGAGAGGCGTGGCGTGGTCCATTGTCTGCCAGGGTCCCACTGTTTGCATTACTTAAACGGGCACTACCACCGCAGGGGACAGTCATCAATCTCATTATCGATGTGTGCTGATTGAATCCACCCGCTATCCCCTAAATGGCTCCCGGAAAATCAGCCCTGGCACTGGGATGAAATATCTCTCTCTCTTCAATTAAAAAAAAAATCCATATATTTTTCATCCCCTTATTCAACACGCTGTGCATATTGGGGAGTAATCAGTTTATGCCTGTGAGGCTGTGTGGGTGAAACTTCACGCACACAAAATAACTATTTTATGGATACTATACAGCTCTCTCTTCCACTTTTCCTGAAAGAGATATCATGTCGCGTATACATGAAATGAAGAAATTATAGTGGAACACACTTTTCATAAACTTGAAAACTACTCTTCGCCAATTCTCCATATAGCACTGAGAAAAATGTCATTGAAAGGACCATATCAGTGATGAAACCTTCCAGCGGTTTACCAGTTCTACCATTCTACTATTACATATAATGATTGTATATATATATATCGACAAATGTAAAGGCATACATGTATAACAGCGCAAGTGTCTCTAGGGGGACATAGCGCTTTAAATTGAAATAAAATTAATGAATACTATTACATATTGGAGGCTGTTTGACTTTCTTATTTAGAATTTAACAGATGTTTCCCTGAGGTTATCTAGAGAAACTATTGAAACAGGTTTTTTTTTAGATTGTCGAGATATGCCTTACAACTTGTAGTTTTGAAATTTAACTTATTTATTTTATCAAACATAAGAATGCTGTTGATACACAACATTAAAATTCTGCTACACACTGGCAACTCAGATCGAAAAGGAGTAAGGTCTTTGTAAGCCCTCAATGACTTAAAAAAAAAGGTTTTGTCCTGTACCTCACTGCATCAAACACACACGTTTTTAATTATCATTCCTATGATTTTTCTATTAAAATGTTTTATAAAAGTCCGTACGAGAAACAATCGCTAGAAAATATAGATGTGGAAAAAAAGTTAAGGATCTTTTAACCTGCATTCGACGATTAAAATGGCTGAAATGGCCGATCTCTTTAGCGAAAGCATTGATGATAGACCACTCTTTTTTGGATCGGTTTTCCATTTATATTAATTATTTTAATTTCTTACTTTACTTTTACTTTAGTGAAAATAATAAGCTCCATTCTCTATCTCTCATTGCTTATCCCTTCATAAAAAAAACTAGTATTATTCCTTTGCATTTCCCAAAGTAACATCATTAGATTTCTTGGAAATTTTGGAACTTGAAATTTTCAGATTAAGCTTCAAAACATTCCTTGTTTATCTCACTCGCTGTGAATTTTGCTCGAGATTTAAACATTTTGATATCCGTTCAGCAACACTACCTTGTTAATTTTAAAATTATTCTTTTAAATACATCAAAATGTTCCAATAATTATGCAAATTCTCACGATAGATGTTTGATCATTACTATGCTATTTTCAAGAACTAATTTCGGGATTTTTCAATATTTTAATATATCGTCGCTTATAGATCTTGGCATAAAATTCTATCCTTTTTAACGCGGACGAACGTGCTTCCGCTCGCTCTGCCAGCCTTGTGTAGCATGGTCTTCAACGTTCTTTTTTCAACTCTAAAAATAGAATAACTTTCCTTTATCAAATAGGGGATTCCCCTCCACCTCAAATCTCAATGGTATTGGCTGATAGAGGGCCACTCACAATCGCTACTTGCTGATGACATCAGCTATTCACAAACCCAATCAGTTTCTGTAGTGACAATAGAACCCCCCAGCCTGGAACAGGCAAGCTCTTGACGAATTGGGATGACCTCGTCGACCAAGGTAAAAAAAAACTCAAAATGGAGAAAGAAACAAATGACTTCATTATCCCATGAGCGAAAGATATCTTTTGAAGAGGAGACAGATCGGCAGAACAAAAGGGACGCGTCCATCTTGCAGCCACCAAGCACATTGTTGCTCCCTCCGTGAGCAGGCCCAGAGTGCAAAGATGCACCGAGACCCTGCACAATCAGGCTGACTTAAGAGCCAAGTCGACAGTCGGTCAGGTAGACCAATGTGTCTACCTGGAATTCTCCACATAATTCAACCAGGCGAAGTACTTCATGGGAATGAAGGCGAAGTTGAGAAAAAAACTGCGTCTACCAGCTCAGAAAAATGGAGGGGCATATCCTAATCGGCCTTTATAGTGCACAGTTCGCCGAGAGGTTCAATTAGGAAGGCCTGGATATTGAAAACGCCACTCTGCGAACCTTTCCCCTGAGGAAGAAGGCAAAGTATATAACGTGCTGTTCTTTGTAACAGACACTGATTTGATCTCGGGGTTCAAGCCCTACGGCCAAGTTACTTCCACAATCAAGCAAATGATGGAACTGGACAATTCCTTGCTCGGCTGTCGCTCGTCGGGAAGCCTTTATTTCTATGCACGACGGAGTTAGCCGTGCGAATCGTCACTCCAGAGCCAACAAAAGAGCTAACTACCCACAAAAGATTGGCATGACAGAATAAAAACTGCTTTTCCCTTAGCGGCCGCCAAATTTCTTGGAGCAAACCCTTGCCTTTTTCTCCAAATCCTCACCAGCAGCTACACCAACACCAGAAGCTTACATCCCTCACCCACATCCGCCACAGACGATGCAGCTATGCAAATTATATGTCGAAGGTCCAGTCCAGCCAATCAGCTCAACCCTAATAAATTCCTCCATCCCAAAATTAGCGGGCTTTGTCCTAGAAACAATAGGTGCCCACATGAAAAACGAAAAGGCATCTGCGGCCATCATCAGCGTTCAGAAAATGGGGATGGAGAGAGAACATCTCCAAGCCTTGACCAATAATGACGTGATGGACAAGCTTCTTGCCCCGTCGAACGTCCAGCAGAGACAGGCCATCGAAACCTCGGCCACGGCGCTTACAGCTTTTACTAGCACCACCCTGTATAAAAAGTTATTGGGCTACAAACTCTGGTTGGTAGCCTATATGAGCTTCCGTGTTGCGACCTTGAACGTGCGCGGCATCGATGCTCTTAAGAGGAATATTCAGCTCTGCCGTTTTGTGAAGGAGCATGAGATGGACATCTGCCTCCTGCAGGAGAACGACGTCATGGCTCTGGACAATGTACGACACCTCTGTCACAGCTACACGCTGCCATCGACCTAACCATCCAACGAGCATCCATGATGTGAGTAAGCGCCCACATCTTTCATGCTCCTGAAGAGCGACACCGCCAGCTGCAGACCATTTCAACTATGGCGTGTGAAAAAGGTGCGTGGATCCTCAGTGATCTGAACAAATTGGAGGAGTCGTCTAAGGACCTGGAATTGGGTTCAGTAGAGCTACTGGACCAAGCCGCCCTAATCGACACTGTCATCTTCTTCGATGCTGTTCTGGAGCATACCAGGATCGCGGCTATCGGAAGCCGAGTCGACTCGCGTCGTCTGGGCGGAATTATACATTCATTAGGCTTCTGTGAAGGCGCCGATCATTAACAAATCTATGACTTCCTACTTAGACTTCCGTGCCGTCCTGATCCAAAGGGGCCAGTTTCTAGAAGAATTCCCTGCATCTGCGAGCTGCTACGGTCAGACTTGTTAATCATTCCAATGGAAACGTTCATCGATACAATTTTAAAGGCCTGGAAAATCTCTCATGCCGATGTTATTGGAAAAATAAACCAGGATCAAGGAAGATCTGG
>CP092875.1:31795275-31823978 GCA_030710605.1 Cordylochernes scorpioides
TTTTAATTGTCACACACATACTGTATTTCATTTATAAAATATATAGATATCATAGTGTGTGAATGGTTTTATTTAATACATTAAAAAATTATTTAAATGCACTAAATAACAAAAAATTAAAACATTTTATCTTCTACCATTGAGAAATTAAATTTATATGAGTGAAAATAAAATAGACGGAGGGGACGATCATATTTAGAGAAGGGGGTTGAAATTTAGTTTAAAAATCGCTAATCAATTTCGTCATATTGTAATAAAGTATTTATTAATTTTATTATTTTTATTAACAGAGTGGTCATTTTTATGTTTTTATTTTACTACTCTGTAAATTTTCCTCGTGGCTTATCTTTTGTTTACTATTCATAGTTTGTTCTTGCCTGAAATAAATTGTTGTCTCCTCCTGAAGTTTTTGTCTTCCCTAATTTTCCACGTGGTATTTTGGTGGAGATGCTGGGTAAGTTAGGGAAGACAAACTGAAGACCGCCGAGAAGACCTTGAAGCCATGGGTGCTGATATCTACATTTTCGGAGACTGACTCCAGGATTCCACCGCCGTGCTAAATCCAAGACTTCCCTCCAAGATGACGATGTCCCTATAGACGATACGACGACAAAGCCGCTCTTCACGCCGCAAGAAAAAGGACGCAAAGGTACTAAGGACAAAGTTCCAAGACTTCGATGGAATCATTGGCAGAAGCACGTCAGATCCATGTCAGTATATACAATAATTGCTAGCTGTGGGTCACAGCTCCCATAGGGAAGAAGCTTTGTAACAAAGTATTTATTAATTTTATTATTTTTATTAACAGAGTGGTCATTTTTATGTTTATATTTTGCTACTCTGTAAATTTCCCTCGTGGCTTATCTTTTGTTTACTATTCATAGTTTGTCCTTGCCTGAAATAAATTGCTGTCCCCTCCTGAAGTTTTTGTCTTCCCTAATTTTCCACGTGGCAATATTAATTCCCATTATGTTCGAAATTCATTATGATTGTCCCCCGCCGCTTTTATTTTCACTAATGAAAGAATATAAAATGTTTTATTTTCCCTTTTTAAATATATTTTTTATTTACCAATTTTTAATTAAGAAAAAAAAAGCATCTCCTTATCGTGCAACTGAAAGTTGCTGATGGCTTGCGCCATCTATCGAAATAAATATCAACTATTCATTGATATTTAATTATTCCAGAATTGGCCAAATACCCATTCTTAATTAATCAAGAAAGGCGTACGTACGCGTTTCGGGCTGTTGGCCTTCGTCAGCGTGGTGCAAGCTGTACATAAATTATTTAATGTTGGTTTAGAATTTATGAATCCGAAATTGAGATCCGTGTTTAGGGTTCTAGAGTTATTTTTGCATAGTATTTGCTTATTTTATGGCTTCTGGAGATTTTTCTCCCGTGCGCACAAGAGGAGTTTTGTTGTATCACGATCTTCCAAGAGGTCTGAACGAACTGTTCTCAGTTCTCTTTCGAAGCAGTCAATTAAGTTTATTATTTCAACAAAAGTGTTTTCGACAGAGCTATAGAATATAGCTAGGAAATCCTCCTAATTTTCTAATGTAGGGCATTTTGGCCGTTTCCAACACCTCAGGTTTTTAACTCTTCTTGACGGCTTCGCGAAAGTCTTGATTCGGATTTTCTTCCACTTCTTGTGATCTTCAATTATTCCCAAAATTCCTAAAGGGCACGTTGTTCTCTTTAAGTAAGGTCTCTCTCTGCATTTGCTATTGAGTATTTTAAATTGGTGTTTTGAAAGAACTCTGGAGATATTGTTGACTTTGCTTAGAATTTTTAATGAAACTGATTCCAAGAATATTAATCAAACATTAATTTTATTGATTTACAAGAAAGAGAACAAATATATAAGAGAAACTAATATTAAACAAAGGAAATATTTTTTGTTACGATTAGCGCCTATTTACCTGTGAGCTTACACGCACTCTGTGGTAAAATTTATTGATACAGTGTACTCCGCTTATAACAAAGTCGGTTATAGCGAAATTCCGCATATAGCGAATGAAATTGTCTGCACGAAAGAAAAGAAGGGCTTAAACCATTAAAAGAATTCTGGATATTGCGAAGTCGGATATAAAGAATTTTCGCTTATAACGAAGTGATTTGCATGTATAAATTTTTATTTTATCCGTTTATAACGAAGTTTTCTCATTTACCATTATAATTGACTAATATATTATGCATAATATATATCAAATTACAACGTGTGAATGACACAAATTTAATGATACACAACAAATAAGTTAATAATATACAATTTTAAAATATGCAAACATATTATAAGTATTTTTTTACATTATTTAAACAAAATTAAATTGTTTAATAAACGCTTATATTTTATTAACGGATACACCACAGCCTGCAACACAAATGTGGGAGCAACAAAGCCTCTTCGATCGCATGAAAGAAGTTTTAAAAATACCGTTAGAGATGGATTTCGATTCTTATGCTGACGCTGACAATGACGTCGTTACAAATGCCATGTTATCCGATGTAGAAGAAATTGTCGAGAGCATTCTTCAAGCAAAAGAAGAAGAAAAAACGGACCAAGTTGATGAAGAAGTAGACCCAATTGTCCACATTCCGCATCCAAAAGAGGTCTTGGAGAGCATTCAAACTCTGCGATTGTTTCTTCAATGTCAGGATGAGTCCAAGTCTCTTCATAGGCATCTGTCAGACTTGGACAACATCGAAAAGAGTGTTCAGCACTTGTTACTGACTTCTAAATGTCAAAAGAAAATCACAAACTACTTCTCCAAAAACACCTGATGAGGTTGTTATTGATCTTTGTGTTGCTCTTTTGAGTTGAATAGTAAATAAAATTATTGGTACAAAACTTTTTTTTTTCCAACTGCGGATATAACAAACTTCGGATATAACAAAGTGATTGTCATGGATAATGCGACTTCGTTATAAGCGGAGTACACTGTATATATATATATACAAAACACGCTCCCCTGTGTGTAAGCCCTAATCAGCAAGTCCAAGGCTATCTGTACATTTTCGTAGTTTGTCCTTAGGTAGACTCTTTGTTAGTATATCTGCTTACATGTCTTTACTTTTAGTGTATGCCATTTTGATTCCATTTTGTATTTTCTCTTTCACAAAAAATACTTTCGGTTTATGTGCTTTGTTCGTGAAGTAATTTTATCAGATTGTATCCAGTTTATTGCAGCCTGGCTGTCACATTTCAAGGTAATTGGGAAAGTTACATTTTCACAAAGTTTTTCTAGTAATCCCTTTAACCATAATATTTCAGAAATACCTTCACATATTGAAATAAGTTCTGCTTCACATGTAGACAAGGCTACTAAGTTTTGCTTTCTACTTCTCCAGTTTATTAAGTTGTTGCCAAGTTTGACTGTATAGCCTGAATAGAATTTTGCGTCTCGGGTTGTGCATCAGTTTGCATCAGTACTTATTGTGACATTGTTGTCTTTTGACTTATATACCAACATTTTATTTCTTGTTCCCTTCAGATATCTATAGATCCTTTTAACTCCAGTTAAGTGTATTTCTCTTGGATCATTACTATACTGAGATAAATTTCTGACTTGAAGGATATGTCCGGTCGAGTACCCATAGAAAGGTACATAAGTGATCCAATCATTTCCTGGTATACAGTGTCATCTACTGGCTTAGAGTCCAAATACTCAAATAAATTTTGATTTTGATCTCCAGGTGTCTAAACACTGTTGCATTATTCCAGTCCAAATCTGTGAAGAATTGTATCAATATAATGAGTCTGAGATAGATAAAATCCATCTTCTTCCCTTTTTATTTCAATTCCAATAAATGATTCGCTATCTTTCTTTTCTGTTAGAGTAACATATTTTCCTATTTCCGAGTCTAGGTTGTCATTAATTTTCTTACTAGTTGCAGCGATGATGAGATCATCTACATATAGACCCAGTATTGCATACTCTTCTCCTCTCTGGAGTTTATAGACACATGGATCACATTTGGTTCTAATCATTCACAACTGGTATACAATTTCATTGATTTTTTGTTCCAACATTTTACTGATTGTGGTAGACCATACAGGCTTTTTTGCTAATTTGCACACTTTATTTTCTTCTCCTTTTTGCATGACACTTTCTGGTTGTCTCATGTATACTGTCTCTTCTAACTCACCATAGAGATAAGCTGTCTTCACATCATAAGTCTTTATAATTAAATTATGTTGTGTTGCAAGAGCTACTATTGTTCGCAAGCTTTCCTTTTTGAGTACAGGTGAAAAAGATTTCTTATAGTCCACACCATATCTTTGATTGCATCCAACAGCAACCAGTCTGGCCTTTCTTTTATATATGCTGTCATTTGATGTTTTCTTCGTACTGTAGACCCATTTACTATTGATGACTTTCATACCATTTTCCCTTGGTACTAGTGTCCATACTTTATGTTTCTCTATCTCACTGAGTTCTTTTTCCATTTCTTTGAGCCATTCATTTCTTTCTTCTTTTTATCCATTGCTTCTTTAAAGTTCTCCGGAATATAATATATAATTGCCTCATTTCTATCCTTTATTCTTTGTGAGCGTCGAACTCCTTCTTTGATCTATTTCCTTTCTTGTTGTTCAAGTCTTGCTTTGTGCCATTCTTCTAAGATGTTCTTTGTTTCTCCTTTCTTTCTTCCTCCTTTTACGCATCTTTCCTCTACCGGTACAGTTTGTGATGAGTCATTATCACAGTCTCCACCTGGTTTTACTGAAGTATCCTCCTGAGACTTCATTTCATTTTCTGTGACACGATTGTCTTCTTTCAAGATAAGAAAGTATTCTGAAACTATTTCTTCACAATTCCCTTTATAGGTCAAATTATCACAATTAGTATCTTGCTGAATATCATTTGCATAATCGATCCGCTAAAAATTTTACTGATCTGACTTCATCAATTGTCTTTGTCATTATATCATACTAGACGAATGACCCGGGCAACGCCCGTGTTTTACCCGATTGATTGTTTTTATTCCAATACTATTTGTTACAATTATAAATTGGAGCCGTGGATGTCACTCTTGTGAAACGTCCCGCTCCAAACTTTACATGTACATTAGGTCAGCTGGTATTACCCCTCATTTTCACCGCTAGAGGCGCGAGCGAATTGACTTTTTGTAAATATACATAATTATAAAGATAGAAGCGTCTATAGAAGATAATGATCATAATGATGATGCGCGCGCATCCGTGACATGAGGAATTGAGGAATTGATTGAGGAGGAAAGACGGTCGTGACTATATATATATCATATATTTTGTAGGCTTTTCTTCTATTGGAATAACCGATAAACATTCCCTTTCTACCCTTGGGTGAAATTCTTGTTACTTCTTGGTTTGCTCTCAAGCCAATGTGTCTAACATCCAAATATTCGAATATGTTTGACAGATGGTGTCCTCCCATTCCATCTCTGCATAGGTGTATGGTGCTTGATTGACTTGTGGGGGTGCAATTCTTAATATAGACAGCTGTAGCAATTGCCTCTGCCCAAAAATATCAGACCTACGCCGTTCCAGGACGGTCATCTTTCTGGAACATTGCGCGAGTGTCTGACAAAGTCGCCGGGGCAGCGAGACATTATACATCGCAGGCTGTCATCTCTCTGGACCTGAAGTCGGCGTTCGACAACCCGAGAGGAGTTACCTGTTAGCCTTGTTGGAGAAACTGGGCCTACCATCTGCCTTGTTGTCTTCTACGGAGAAGCAGACGCCTCCATCCTTAGACGAGAGCAACTCACACCATAAGAAGGCAGATGGTAGGCCTAGTTTAAAATGGGCGAACATGAACCACTGCTCAGGCTGTCGTACGCCAACTTAGTTCCAGAGGTCTGACTGCTAGCGTCGTGTCATGTTTCGAAACCCAGAATTACTTGTCAGACTTATGTGTTTAAAGTATTATTTTTTCAATGTTTCAGGAGGTTGATCGTTCCAGAACGGCGTATGTGTAGATCCAAACCACCGTGCGAATTCGGCAGTAGGATGACTTTGCAATGCCTTGAAGATCGGACAAGTCTCCGCGAGAAGCTTTTAAGACTAACCAAAGAATTTTATCTAAGACATCGAAAAAGTTTCGAGGTACTCCGTCTTATCCAGAGGCACGGCCGTTTGGCATGCAATGAATGGCTGCCGCTATCTGCTCGCGGGAGATGTCGTCGAGAAAGAGATGGTCCCAGTTGTAGAACTCCAAGGGAGTCACTTCAGCGAATAAGTCGGCAATGAACTCAGTCGAACTAAGGGGTTGGTCGAAGTGACTGCTCAGGCCTTCCCGAAGGAAACGTCTTAGCTTTCCACCGGAGACGACGTTTCTGTCATCATTGATTATAGCTGGAAGTAGATCTACTCTGGCTAAGAGAGAACGCGCGAGGTCCAACAAGAAAGAATATTCGGAACAAGCAGTGTCGTCTTCCAGGCTCCATCCTAGGAAGTGTTTTTTCTATCGAGTCAGCGACGGTAGACCCGAGTGACCGTATCTTTGTAACCAGATTTGTCTTGACCTTAGTCCAATAGTAACAGCTTTGAGGTGGAAAATTTGCTAGGTCTTCCAAGGTTTAATCGATTAATGTTTCCATTCGATCGACCAATAGGCCTGACCTTAGCAGCTTGCCGATGCAGATAATACTTTTACATGCATCAGGACAGCACGATTATCTAGGAAGGCATAATAATAGATTTGGTAATGAGTGACGCGCGCGGTCGCAGAAGCCTAATGAAAATTGGATTCTATCCATACCACATGCGTCGACCCGGCTTACAAGAGTCGCGACCATGGTTTTCTCCAGAGCAGCATCGAAGAAGATGGCAACGTCGACGAGGTTGGCTTGGTCCAGTAGCTCTGCGAGGGCTTCTAACGAACCCGATGCCAGGTTCTTAGGCGATTCCTCATATTTGTTTAGATCATTGAGGATCCACGCACCTTCTTCACACACCTTAGCTGCGATGGCCTGAAACTGTCGGCATCGCTCTTCAGGAGTATGAGAGACGTGAGGATTGACGCACGTAATGGAGACTCCCCGAACGGTAATTTCGATGGCAAAAACCTTGTCAAGTCATAGGATCTGCTTTCCAAGCGAGGCCTGGGCATTCGATGATCGTTGTAAGTGCAACGACAACGCTGTAGCCGTGGAGCGGTCTCGTACATTCTCCAGGGCCATGACGTTGTTCCCCTGCAGAAGGTAATGTCGATCTCATGCTCCTTGATAAAACAGCAGAGCTGAATTTTCCCCTGTAGAGCGACGATGCAGTTCATTTAGGCTGCCGAGTAGAGTTTCTGACGCGTTATAGCTTCTGGTACAGAGTTTTGCTCGTGTCCCTTGTAAGAGCTATTAGTGCCGAGGCCAAAGTTTCGATGGCCTGTCTCTGCTAGACATTCGATTGGGCTAAAAGCTTGCCTATTACGTCATTGTTAGTGAAGACTTAGAGGAGTTGTTCTCTCTCCAGCCCCAGCTTATGAACGCTGATGATGGCCGCATATGCTTTTTCGTTATTCCTGAGAACATCGATTTGTTCCTGATCAAATTTAGCTTATATTAAGATTCATCCTCCAGGTAGCTCTTGGCCTAATAGGCTAGAATTGACTTTCGCCAGAATTTTTGGGTTTCTGGATGGAGGGTCTACGACAGCGGTGACGGTGGAGGATGGGATGTCGGCTTTTGGCGTCGGCACAGCTGCTGTGGAGGCTTAAGAAGAAGAGGCAAGTGGCTTGCTTCAGTATTTGGGCGCGCAACAGGCGGTCATTCAGGAAAAGCAGCTTTTCTTCTGTCATGCTAGTCTTTTGAGGTAGTTGGCCCGCTTATGTTCTTATCTATGGCAGAGGGAACATCGGATATCGTAGCTAACGTAGACTGGCGTGACGATTTCCTTAGCCTTGATATTCAGCCCGCAGGAATCTGTGAGAGCCTAACTCCACCCGGCAGAGTAATAAAGGCTATTTCCTCAGAGGAAAGGCTCGCAGAGTAGTCTACTGGCCCTTCTAGATGGGCCTCTCAACATGCTTCTTGCTGGAGAGGTCGACTAAGATATTCCCGCCCATGTTGTTCAGCTGGTAGAGGCAGCCCTTTCCTAATTTCGCTTCCTGAGTCATGAAGTACTGCGTCTAGCTGAATTCTGGGGAGAATTCCAGGTAGACATATTGGTCTACCTGGCCGTCCGCCGATTTAGCTCTAAACTTCGCCTGCTTTGCTTATTCAAAGTCTCGGGGCACCTCTGCACTCGAGGTTTTGTTGCAGAGGGGGGGACAAATGGTTTGTGTGCGGTGACAGAAGGCTGGACGCGGACCCTTTTACTGTGCCTATCTTCCGCCTGTTTCGCTCATGGCTGACGAGTATAGGAAGCCATTATCTTGTTCCTTCATCGGGAGTCGTTTTCTCAGGAGGACGACGTCAACACAACTCGTCGAAGGCTCACCTGTACCAGACCGAGGTTCATTGTTGTTCACCTCAGTTTTCACTGGGTCTGAGGAGCGCTGTGTGATTGCATCAGTAGGTGAAGATGACGAATGGATCTCAGCCAAGGTCATTGCTTCTTTTGTAAGGGTGGGGAATCCTCAATAAAAACAACGTTTTCTCTTTAGTTTTCTTCGGTTAAAGTTTTTAAGCCTTTAGCGTTGGGGCAGGACCGCTCGCCTGCACATCTTCGTTGCTAGAGAGAGCGAGAGATAGAATTTTACACCTTTTTTCATCAGAACCCGTTGTATGCGTTATTTCGTGAACCTGCTATGTTAGACACTTCCTGTGCTACCCAGCCATTCTGTCACACTTTCTTGAATTTCAACAAAACACCGTGGTTTTGTTCGTTTAGAAAATAACAATTACTTAATATATATGGCATACAATAAGCCTGCTAGAAGGATTGGGCAATAGTCTTCTCATTTTGGAAACCCCACACAGCAGGTTTACGTATTTATAAATTGGCATTAATGGAGACTCCCCGAACGGTAAATTAGATGACATCAACCTTGTCAAGCCATAGGATCTGTTATCCAGGTGAGACCTGAACCACATCGGCGAGCATGAAACCACCTATCTAGATTCAGGGCTGCCTTACAAGGAATATAAGCACGGAGCGCGGACAAAGCGGATTCCACTGCTAGGTGATGGATCGGCACCGAATCATTTCAGGCTTATTACTAACTGGCCTCCATTTGTAATCGTTACAAGGCAATACAGCGGTGGCGGCGTCTTTCAGTCCCTACCTCCCCTCACACAAACCTTTGAAGTGCCGCCCGCGACTTTTCAACTCACTGTCGCCAACCTCTATAAAAAATCGCTCGTTGCTTTCTTTGGAGCTCCGATGAAAGGAGCTGCTGATAAGTACCAATTTGTTCGACTTGTGATGTCTTTGTTGGCACTTTATAAAATTCCCCTGCTCCCTCTCACTGCCAGGTAATTTACCTCTCTCTACACGTCTTCCTCCCCGGGTCCGAAGATCTAGTGTAACACCTACAAAACTCATCCACATAGAATAAATCAGCTGCAAACATAGCCTGGCTTTTTTACAATGAATAAACCATTGTAGAAATTATACTAGATTGAGAGAATCTTTTCAAAATTTTTCCTACAACCGACAGCCTGTTTTTTAAATTACATGCCCCCAAAAATATAAATTAGATGACGTAATAGGTAAAGAGCCTTCATTGTAAAATCTGCGTGTTTATGGAAAAAATTAAGAATATGTTTAGAAAATTAAATAAGTTGCTTTGGCTATTTATTCATACAATGAATAAATCTCGTGTTGTACATAATTTTGGCATATCGATTTATTCCGAAAATATTTAATAAAATTAAACGAAGTTCTATTTTTTTTAAGAAGTGATATGTTATATGTTTTTATTTAAATTAATAAAAACATTTGTTTAACACAATAACCATTTATTCTTCGGAATATTCTTTTGATAACAAAATGATGACGATACACAGAATACAAAATTAATGATTATTTACAATACACATAAAATTTTAGGATAGCCAAACCAAAAGTAAAGGCGTACATTAAAGTTGTAGTATCTTATGTCACTACTTCCAATTCGTACGAGGAAATGACCAATCCGCTGCAAGCAGATTAGCGCCTATTTAAGATCTAAACCCCTGTGATAACGACTTTTTAAAAAGCTTTTATTTAACTTGTTTCCACGCGGGACATTTCTGTCCACAAATATTATATTCAAACCTTTTCAATAAACTTCCAACACAAATAATAATTTTATTCAATAAATTTTAAAACAATAAATTTTATTCAAATTTGTTCAGTTTTTTTATATAAGCGAGTCCGGGAATGATCATATCTTGTATATATTCCTAATAATACTGAGTTTAATATTGATAGGCATATATTGTTAGGTTTGGTCTATATTAATTCTGTGTGATGTTTGTAAGTGTAAAGTCGAACTGCTTTTCACATATGTAGACATGTGGTGCACTTACAGTAAAATCAGTCGTTAACTACCCACCATGATTATCATGGCCTGTACCACGTGTACTAGGGATAATAATATAAAAGAAAACCATCCATTGCTTCTTGCTAAGTAATCATTGTAACCGCGAATTTGACTTAAATTAATAAATAAAAAATATATTTTCAGAAAAATATTTTATTAAAATGCACTTAAAAGGAAAATTATATATTTAATTCAGAGAATTTTTATTACTAAAAATTAAATAAATATTTAATAAATCTAAAAACCTTTTTGAAAAAGCTTTTATTAAAATGCATCAAAAAGGAAAATCAATATTTGAGCTCCTGCCATTGAACAATAACATTTATATGAGTAAAAATAAAAGCGGCGGGAACAATCTTATATTGAGTGAAGATGTAAAAAAAAAAAAAAAATTAGAAAACGTAAAAAATTCTTCTAATCAGTTGCTATACATATTAAATCAAATTAAATTCGAAATTCACGTTGAACGTCTCCCGACGCTTTTATTTTTATTGATATAAATCTAATTATTCAGTGGCACAAGAGCTAAAATATTTATTTTTCCTTTTTATGGAATTTTAATAAAACCTTTTCTAAAAACTTATTTTTTATTTATTAATTTAAGTCACAAATTCGCGGTTACAATGATTACTTAGCAAGCATTGGATGGTTTTCCTTTTTTTTTAATTATTATTATCCTTAGTACACGTGGTACAGGCCATGATATTCATGGTGGGTAGTTAGCGACTGCTTTTACTGTAAGTGCACCACATGTCTACACAAGTGAAAAGCAGTTCGACTTTGCACTTAAAAATATGCCACACACAAAAGGCAGAATCATGTTTACGTTTCATCAAAATGGTAAAATTTAATTAGAAATAAAATATTATTTTTATGATTTTTTTTTAAATGGAAGTTAAAACTGCTACTGAAAATTGAAGTCAATATGCTTTTGTTTAGAACTAGAGGAAGCCATAATGGTTCAACCGGGATGGAGAGAGATTGGTACCAGGCCGGGTCTTATTAAAGGTAAACCTGGCTGTGGTTTCGACCCTACTAATGTCTTTAACTTTGAATTAGACAAATTGAAATATTAAATAAAAAGAAAGAGGAATGAAATGTTTACGTGTATGTGTATGTTTGTGTGTGTATTTGTTAGTGTTTATATGTGCGTGCCTGTGTATATGTGTGTTTATATGTGCGTGCCTGTGTATATGTGTGTTTATATGTGCGTGCCTGTGTATATGTGTGTTTATATGTGCGTGCCTGTGTATATGTGTGTTTATATGTGCGTGCCTGTGTATATGTGTGTTTATATGTGCGTGCCTGTGTATATGTGTTTATACAGGGTCCATTATGAAAGTAATGAGCATAATGTTATTGTGACGCGACGATAGATGGCAGCACGGTAAAACCGTGGTAAATGTGGTGGAGGGATATGCCCTTTCAATCCATCCGGTCGTCAGTTGAGTTCGAGCAGTGTGAGGGGAGATACATGCCTCCGCTTTAAATGTGTTTTCAACTTTTGTAACATAGCGCGATGGAGCGTTCGCTTGAACAACGATACGCCATAAAGTTTTGCATGAGGCTTGGAAAAAATGCAACCGAAACATTCCAGATGCTGCAAAAAGCGTTCAAGGACAAATGCATTTCAAGATCACAGTCTGGGAAGTGGCACAAGGCGTTCAAGGAGGGCCAGGAGGAGGTCGCCGACGAACCCCGTTCAGGACGCCCAACAACGGCCAGAACTGACGAGAACGTGGATCGTGTGCTCGAAGTTTTGCGTACCGACCGTCGATTAAGCATCCAGCAAATAGCTGACACATTACACATGTCCACATTTGAGGTACATGGGATAGTGACCGAGGATCTGCAAATGCGTAAGGTCTGGGCGAAGCTTGTGCCGAAAGTGTTGACGCAAGACCAGAAAGAACTTAGAGTTTTGCACTGTCAAGAATTGTTGGATTTGATTAAAAATGAACCGGACTTTCTGAACTCTGTAGTAACCGGAGACGAATCCTGGATGTTTGAATACGACCCAGAGTCGAAAAGGCAGAGCTGTGCATGGTACACAAAATCATCCCCACGCCCCAAGAAAGTGCGAATGAGCAAGTCGCGCATCAAAACGATCATCATTGTCTTCTTTGACATCCGAAGAATATTCCATTGTGAGTTTGTACCGCAGGGATAAACTTAAACTCAGCCTTACCTGGAGGTGCTCAGGAGATTGAAACGCCGGATTGCACGAGTGAGGAGTGACATTAAAGACACGGTCAAGCTCCACCATGACAATGCCACCAGTCACACAGCCTTCATCATTACCTACTTCCTGGCCCGGAGTAACACCTCGGTGATCCCTCTCTCTCACCCCCCTTACAGTCCCGACTTAGCTCCATGTGACTTCTTTTTGTTTCCGCGACTCAAGAGAGAGATGAAAGGAAACCGTGGAAAACACATCCAACACCATGTTACAACGTTCCTGAGAAGCATTCCTGTCGAGGAGTTTCAGGGTGCCTTTCAGGCGTGGTAAACGCATTTCCGCAAGTGTATTGATGCAGGAGGAATGTATTTTGAAGAATATTGAACATTTGCACAAATTACGATCAATAAATGTATTTTGCCAGTAAATGCTCATTTCTTTCACAATGGACCCTGTATGTGCGTGCCTGTGTATATGTGGGTTTATATGTGCGTGCCTGTGTATATGTGTGTGTTTAAATGTGCGTGCCTGTAAATATGTGTGTGCTTGTTTTGTGTATGTGTGCTTGTGTTTATGTGTGTGTTTGTGCGTGTATTTGATTGTGTGTATGCGTGTGCCTGGATATATGTGTGTGTGTGCTTGTGTTTACGTGTATGAGATTTTGATAGTGCAGATATCATAATCATGGGTTCGTTACGTTAAGTTTATATATGTATAATATATATAAGTGTATATTAAGTGTATATATCTCAATACTCTCCGCTTATATTTAAATTGTAGTGTAAATATAGCTCCAATATATAAAAAAGTTCCAAATAAATATAACAATGTTCTGTATAGTGATCTGTATATGTGTATAATGTATAACTACTATTATGTACGTATATATTAATATAAACATCCGCGTTCTTATCATGTTCATCAGGATCTGTTAAATGATCATGCTTCAGAAATAGAAGAGAAAACCCAGATTTCTACGAATAACAATAAAAAATAATCTATAAATTTTAAGATTCTTTCGGTGATATCGTTAGCCAAGTGTCAATTTACGACTTGAGGCAAAAAAGAATTAAAGTCGACACTAGGCCAATATATGTTTGAATCATGGTTTAAAAGTATTATTTCTAAATATTGAACCAGTTGAATTAAATGCATACCAAGATATGGCATTACTTTTATTCAAAAGGTTTCAGACAGTTCATATCTCGTCACTGACTCTGTCAACAATGAGTGCGACCGGGGTGCGAGAATATATAAATATAAAAAATTCAGGTGTTAAAAAATAAAAAAGCATACCCTGACCACTCACACGAGCCTTTTAGATTTCAGTGCGCCATCTAGTGGAAAAAATAAACATTTATTTAGGTTTGTTCCATAAAGTTTGGCCAGCCTATTTTCTTGATAAATCTTTCAAAAGCCAACCATATACGAGTTTTGGGCTGTTGGCCCTCGTCATCGTGGCGTATACTGTACCTCAAAGACCAATAAGTTGTCCTCGAGGCTTCCTATGAAATCAAGAAATGAGTATTTAAATTATTATTGAAGTTCAACCTGCACCACACTGACGAGGATCAACAGCCCGAAACGCATACGTGGTTGGCTTTTCTTGGTTTATAAAGAAAATGGGTTGGCCAAATATTTTGAAACAAACCTAAATAAAGGTTTAGCTTATTTTCATTAACTAGATGGCGATCTACCATCTAAAATGCTCATGTAAACGATCAGGATATGTCCTTTTATTTTGAACACACACACACAGATATATACAATGACTTCATTGATTTCTTCTTACCCGGGAATACTCCGTGGACAGCAGAAATTATTTTCCATAGAATGGGCAGATCGATGTGGGGCTAGCACTGCCCACGTCAAGCCCAAGAAGGCACTTGGTGGTGGTAGCCTTCGTCACACTCGTGATCTTATTTGCCCTTATATGGAGAAGGACAACAAAATGTCAGGCCACAAATTCAGGGGCATGTTGCAGGAGGCGAACATCTTCCGGAGCTGGGGCCTTACGGCTCTGCAACTCCAATATCTGTGGGTCAGCGTCCCGCCCGGGCTCACAAGTGGCACAGGTGGCATGCCTCGAGCAGAATAAGGTAGTGCATTTAGAGACAGCCGTAGTGCGACGTCTGGGTTGTGCACCGATTAGAAATTGAGACGGAGTTCGGACCAGTAGATGGAACGAGATACGTCCACGGTGGTAGACCAACCCGCAGTTAGCTCTCCAACAGGATGCACCTGCAGCCTTGCCGAGCTGCACGCGCTCTGACTGGTTAGTCGGGTAATAGGCATCGCCGATCTCCCACAGGACGATGGTTTCCGCCTCGTGCCTCGCATAATAGCTGGAGATAGCGTTTTCCTGCAGTAGACGCTGGCAGAAGCCTCCGCGTAGGTTCCGCGCGTCCGAGAGCGCAGCACGTGTTAAACGCGCTAGGAAATGGGGCACCATTGGAGAAGTCGCCTAGAAGACGCAGGAGCCTCAGGCTGGTGGGATGCAGAACCCGGTGGTCCAAGCTCAAGGATGCTGGACGTGGCCTCCCAGAGGCCCTGAAGTCTCCTCCTCCTCAGTGAGAGCCAGACGTAAGGAGACGTCGGGATAAACCACGCCCGGCTGCGAACCAGCCAAAAGTTACCGCTGGAGGCGCTGCGCACTGAGGTCTGTAAATCGAGTCGACCCCCTTATCTGTCACAGCTGTGTCTCTGGGAGTGACGACAGCAGTAGCCGGTGGTGAGACTTCAGCAGAAAGAGCGTTCGAGGTTAGGGGGCGACTCGGTCCAGGCTTTCGTGCGTGCAACAGAAGCATCCACAGGGAGCATTAGCTTGTCCTCTTGAGGCCCGTCATGCCAGTTTGCTCGTTCAAAATTTTCATTGCTTTTAGGATAATTTGGTGATTTTCTTATATGTCTTATATACCTGATTTCACATAATAAATAATAATTGCTTCTTGGAAATATATTTTCAATCAATCGGTCTTACTATGTCTGCGCCTACCTCATACCATGGTCTTGGAGGTATTTGTGTGGTTGTGTTAAAGGTTGATTGACTTCATTAAAGTAACACTTCCTTATAAGTCTTTCTATATCTATGTCCATATTAGGCTAATGTACTTTATCTTAAAATTTGTGTTTATTTCTACCAATTTCTTGTTGGTTTTCATGAGCTAGGTTTGAAATATTATTTTTATAAGATTTCTTATTTTAACTATTCTCTTTCCTTTTAAAATGATATTATCGAAAACTAAAAGTGTTCTTCCATAAATTTGTGCAAATATTTAAGTTCATTATTATCAATTTCATATGGCCAATTTCTAGTGTGAATAACCTTAGTTAGATTTTATAGAAGGATCTTCTTCACTTTGGTTTTATATCATAGAGGGAAGATGCCTTCATTTCTTCTGAAATATGGTACTTTTTATATATAATTACCAAGAATATTTTCGCATGAAATATTTGCTAAAGTTTTTCTTTAAATATATCGGAACTATTTTGTTTACTATGAAGATACTCTATTTCATAGCCATAAGTTTGAGGTATATAACTGAGTGTTCCTCTCAATTCTGGTGTTGGTCAGTGTTCGAAATCTCAAAAAATTCTATAATGAAAGAGCGACTCGATCCGAAATAGGTTCTTCAAACCATATCATATAATGATAATTGTATATATTTTCAATGCGTAGATTCGTTATTTTCAAACATACCAGTATATTATTCATTCTTTATAATAGAATAATAAAAAATATACACGCGCGCATTTTGATCTAGTCCTTGTTATAATATTAGTTAACTCTAATATAAGAGAGATAACAAATTAAATATACCAACATTTCACCCTACGTATTGCTTTCAAAAATATCAGCAAACAAATCTAAGGCAATAGCTTACTATACATTTTTTAGATCATCATTATGTAAGGGCCAGTCAACAATAAAATGACTTTGAGACGAAGGGTAAAGCCAGTTCAATTTCTATCTTAATAACACAAGATGATTATTACCTTTCCCAATTGGGAGAATCTGTATGGGGCAAGTCACTAATAAAGGCTTTTATGTATGTGTGTGTATTTTAAAATACAATTTTATTTTCTCATATAGAGATCATTAAACCCTAATCATAAATATTCAGACACCATATTCATTGTTGCTATAGCTTATTTGTTTTCAATATTTCAATGTAGATACTTTTGAACTTTGCCTAAATTTAATTGGAATTAAGTTTTATGTAAATATTGGGGTTTATCTCTGTTTAAATCCTTCCCCTTTAATCACACACTCAATTTTGTTTTGAATAAAAACACTTTGTTTGAAACAATTTTTTTTCTTTCTTTCTTATAACTTATACTTCTTGGGTAAAATCAGTCTCTTCTTAATTTGTTGTTGTTGTAAACAGAACAAAACAATATATCATATACAAAAAAACCTTTTCACTATTTTGTATTTATATGGAACGCTTCATGATTTTGCGTGTGATCCTTGCGCAGGGGCCATGCTAATCTTCTCTGTATCGTTCTAATTTTAGTATATGTACCGCCGAACAAGCGTGTGTTATTTTCTATTTATAGACTGATACTCACTGTCCTAAAAAAAAAAAGAAGAATCCCCGACAGTTGACTATTCCACTACCGGTTTTGTACCTCTCTAATTCTCTCATCCCAAACAACGACGACGACTTCAGCGGCACCTGCCGTTATGCTAAGCAGCGATGCATAATGAGACGGGGGAGCAGCCAATAACGGCTCTTGGGTGCTGCACGTGCTTGTCGTGGTGGTCACGTGCCTTATCCACAGGACGATAGCGTTCCCACCGATTGTTGTCTTGATGAATAACTCGGCGGAGACACACATTATGATGTTCATCTAGTTCCCACCCATCGTTTTCAATAAGTGGCTCAGCCCCTGACAAATGTTATCTTTTACGGGCTAACACACAATGTGCAATTTGTTAGGACCTAAGATGAAAGTAACTTAACACAACACAAATCATTATTTCTTCATTAACACACAGAAAAGCGTACACACAAGAGTACAACAACAACAAAAAAGGACATAAATAAAAACTCACGATTTGTTATATACTGTATATATATATAAAAGCAGTACTTATCTTTTATTGCAGCGTTGATAGGGAGCGGACCGGGGTTACACAGGTATGCCAGGAGATCACCAAACACGGACACAGAGAACGACGTCTCCACACAATTCACTCCTGGGAAAGACCTCTGCATACCTATGTCCCCCCCCCCTCCTTTATATTCAAACATGGCCACATTTGTCCAATGACATGGGAGATCAGTTCACCTAACAAACAAACAACATTCTTCCCTCCAAACACTGAAAAGATTAAAACTGCTTAAGTCTGTCAAAATAATTTGACACCCCCTCCACTTCTCTATAAACAAACTTATGTAAGATTGAGATCTTGGACACTAGTAGAGGAGCGCTACTAAAAATTCTCGTATCCTAACATTCTAAGGTATCTGCCACACATTTAAAATATACAGAATGGGATAAAAGTTCCTGCAATTTTAAATATATATCAGCAATATAAAAACGCATAAACAATTAAATATTATCTATCAACTAAGCAAAGTAAAATTTAAAATTTTCAAATAAAAATTTGAACAAAAAATCGTTTCAGGTTCTTGACAAAGTCGCTTTCAAAAAATCTGTGAAGATATATCCTGGTCCCAAGTCCATCGGGTTTAGATCCGGCCAGTTTGTCCCATATCCTGGAAACATGTTGTATATATATTTTAAGTTTAATTAATTAATTGCTCTCCCCCACAGAGTATGTGTGTAAGATCACAAGTAAATAGACGCTAACCGTAAAAAAGTTTCTCTTTGTTTACTATGTTATAAATTTCTCTTTTATTTAGTTCTCTTTCTTGTAAATCAATAAAGATAATGTTTGATTAATCTTCTTGAAATCAGTTTCTTTAAAAATTCTAAGCAAAGTCAACAAAACAGTTTCTAGCCGCCGACGACTTATAGTGTATTATGACAATATCCATAGTAAATGCCAAAGACATAGAATCCTAGATATCCAAAGGCATCAAAGTATAAACTGATGCATTGAATTAACAGAAACATATGAAGCAATATGGCTAAATGCAATACAATATATGTAGGTAGTCTCCTATATCACCATGGTTCATATTTTTATTTAATATGTTTTTCACGTGTCTCACACATGATAATATTTCTACCAGCATATTTCCAATATGTATATATATGTATATGTATATGTATATATATATGTATACAGAGCAATAACGCGCCATCTATATAATACAAATCAAAACACCAAAACGCGCGAATGTTTCTTTTCACAAATAAATCAAACTTCTACTGTCCCTACTGCAGTTTTTCATCGCAGTAAGGGCAGTAGAAGTTTGATTTATTTGTGAAAAGAAACACTCGCGTTTTGGTATTTTCATTTGTAATGTATATATATTTCAAAAAGATAATTTCATAAATATGTGAATTCTCTCAATATTATATATCCTACACACGTTTATTTAGTTAGTTTGTTATTCCAGTCGAAAGGCTTATAAGTCCGAAAACTTGAATTCGAGCAATAGATACCTTTAAATCCCGTGTGGAGCATCGATTTAATTAATTGAGCACCAAAGATTAGTATTGTTGCATCATGGCTAATGCACATATTTTAATTTGTAATATCATTTTCCATATATTTCAAATTGAAATTTTATATTTATTTTAAAAATCATAATATGTATTATGAACAAATTGTGTACTATAAAAAATCGCCAGTTGTATTTTGGTACACTGTGTGACTACACAACTCTTTAAACTTTGATGTGAGAAATAAAAATATTCTGGAGGCTACTTAAAGTAGAGTTATCTCATTATTCCCTTATCTAACCTTGTAGGATGGTTGAAACACGTTCTGGAAAGATACAAGACATGTCTGAGGAAAGAATAAAGGCTGTTGAGTCTGCCAAACGGCAACCTGGTGCAACAATATCTATCTGTGATTTGTTTTCCCCAATCTATGGAGAAGCAATTGGTTATGAAAGAAAATGCTTTTATAACAAAATTCACCCAATGTAACATTTTTGCCTCGTTGTATTTTACTGTTTAAGCTAACAGTTTGTTTATTTTCAATAACCTTCTTCATTTCCTGGACATATCCGAATTATAATGCGCTTCTGGCTAAGAATCCTGAAAAATCCGTGCAGCCAATTTTACTCTAGTTGGAATTTCGGCGGAAAAAACGGTTAATCATTTTAAAATAAAAATAAAAAAAACTATCCCTTAGAAAAAAACTTGAAATTTTTCTTCACGAATAATTTTTATATGGCAGATAGATTTTACTTTCGACAAATCGTCAACCTAATATTTGCCATAAAACTGAACTAGACATGTGAGTAACTTCGTGAAGTCGAAGCAAACAACGAAATGAAATCTTTAATAAAGAAAATATTTAGAATTAGAAAGGAGTTTAATATTTGGTTGCTGCCTTAGTTGTAAATGAGATGAGTCGGCATTAAAAGAGTATTTAAATTGTGTGATTGGAGTTGGCAAGTTCATACCGCCACTCAAATTTGATCTGGCAGTAATGTCTCGGCAACATCGAACAAATCTGTTTGGAGATATTGAAGAAAGGGAATAGTTGGAACGAGGCATAACAAACGTTGAACGTTATGTGCATCGTTTTGATGAAGCCTGGCAGTAGGTAAACTTGAAGGCAACAAGTTTAGAAGATTAACCTCGAGTGTGTAGTTGGCGAGTTCGGGAGTCAGTGGCACACTAAACCAAAACGCCAGGTGGAGGTCGCGATGTATAATTTAAGAGTATTGAATTATATACTACTGTAGCACCATTATACACAGATATGACCATTTTAATGTGGCAGGTGGAAATTGAGATACATCTGAGAGCATAGAGTTATTCCATTCATTTGTTTACATGTCGCATTTTAACTTACTGTCTACATCTTTTGTCGTGGGTTTAACTGTATTTTTACATCTTGTTTATTTTTATTAACTTTCATTAATAGTTATTTTTATATAATTATTTTAATTTGTATAATTATCGTTTATTTGAATACTTTTGTTCTAGGTGATTATTCAAACACAATAATCTTTAGTTTAAAAGTTTTTTTCTCAAACAATTAAATTTTGAATAAACGTCAAAAGGCTTCTCGGATGTTTTTCCCCAAGTATTTCAGGTCATCAGCGCAACAATAGTAACCAAATATTTGCTTTTTTTTATCACACGACCTTCCTTCGCTCAGGTGACTCCTTGACAAGGCATGTGCGCTGCTCTGAACCTATTTGCACCATATTCCACTCAAATATACGTAGGGGGTAAAAAGATGTGAAACACATACGTCAAAATAATAAAAAAAAATCATGGGGGAGATAATGCGGAAATACTATTCTTTATCTCCCATATAGTTAAGGATGTGGTATATATTCAACAAAATAATGAATGTATATTCCCCTTTTAAAATGTTATTAATTATTCATATTGCGCAATTCAGAATTTCCAACCCATAGAGAGATTTGCGTGTAATAACCAACACCATCAACAAACTAATATAGACTTTGAATTATAAATGAGTCAACCTTTTTATTGCTCTTTTTCTGTGTTTTTTGTGGCTGACAGTCGCTCTCTCGCTTTAAGTAAAAATATTTAAGAATATAAACTATTATAAAATTATTTTCTTCGAAAACTCAATATATATATATAACTGAATTGTATAAATCCAGTCTTCAAAATATATATATTTTATAATAGGTCTCGTGCCCACAGGAAAATTCTACATTTGATATGCAGCAGGAAAAAGAGAGTAGTTGTCATTTTTTAGATGCTTATTATTTAGCAAATTACTAAACGACATATTGGAAGTGTTTTGCTCTTATTAAAAAATAATAATTCAAGATATTTAAATGAGAAAAATGAAATATTAAATGTAAGTCCCTGGAATTTTTGTCATACATTTCTACACAATGATGTATGGTTTCCTAAATAGTTCTCCCTATAGAAATCGGCTTTTTTCACGGTCACTCCATTACGCGCTCCAGCGTAAGACATCCAAAAGGATCTTATTCAATAAATTCCTGGGTCATAAAAAAAGGTTGTCATAACCTCGCATAAACACCTGTTGTGGCCGAGGGCCGTTTGACAAATGGTCGTCCACAAAGAGATGCGCGGCGGTCAACACGTGAAATATTGCGAACCGGGGGTTGACAAAGGGACATCAGTTGTGTCCACAATATTCCTGCACACGGTCGTCTACATGTCTAGTCTAGGCTCTATTGATTGTGTTAAAATAATTCTTTAAAAAGTTTTCTAAAATAACTTTGTAGAACGATGTTTGACAATTAAACCGCAAATGTTTCTTTTGAACGAAAAATCTAAATTTATTTTAAGGAGAAATAACGATATTTCTATCCTTAAGGATTAAGTATGACAGGATGAATTGTGAAGAGTAATGATAAACGGAAAAATAAAGTGTTCCCATCCCTGGCCATTTATTTTTCCGTTTATCATTACTATTCACAATTCATCCTTTCATACTTCATCTTTAAGGATAGAAATACAGTGTACTCCGCTTATAACGAAGTCGCATTATCCATGACAATCACTTTGTTATATCCGAAGTTTGTTATATCCGCAGTTGGAAAAAAAAAAAATGTTTTGTACCAATAATTTTATTTACTATTCAACTCAAAAGAGCAACACAAAGATCAATACCAACCTCATCAGGTGTTTTTGGAGAAGTAGTTTGTGATTTTCTTTTGACATTTAGAAGTCAGTAACAAGTGCTGAACACTCTTTTCGATGTTGTCCAAGTCTGACAGATGCCTATGAAGAGACTTGGACTCATCCTGACATTGAAGAAACAATCGCAGAGTTTGAATGCTCTCCAAGACCTCTTTTGGATGCGGAATGTGGACAATTGGGTCTACTTCTTCATCAACTTGGTCCGTTTCTTCTTCTTCTTTTGCTTGAAGAATGCTCTCGACAATTTCTACATCGGATAACATGGCGTTTATTAAACAATTTAATTTTGTTTAAATAATGTAAAAAAAATACTTATAATATGTTTACATATTTTAAAATTGTATATTATTAACTTATTTGTTGTGTATCATTAAATTTGTGTCATTCACACGTTGTAATTTGATATATATTATGCATAATATATTAGTCAATTATAATGGTAAATGAGAAAACTTCGTTATAAACGGATAAAATAAAAATTTATACATGCAAATCACTTCTTTATAAGCGAAAATTCTTTATATCCGACTTCGCAATATCCAGAGTTCTTTTAATGGTTTAAGCCCTTCTTTTCTTTCGTGCAGACAATTTCATTCGCTATATGCGGAATTTCGCTATAACCGACTTTGTTATAAGCGGAGTACACTGTAATCGTTATTTCTCCTTAAAATAAATTTAGATATTTCGTTCAAAAGAAACATTTGCGGTTTAATTTTCAAACATCGTTCTACAATCATAATCCGCATTATATTGTATTATAAAATAACTTTATAAATGTAATTATGAATTCGAAAGATAGAAACCTATGGAATGAAATCAATAATAAAAAACGGTCTCCAAGGAGCAGAGAAAGCCAGAAACTTACCCTCGTAGGCAATTTTTTATTATTGCAAATATATATTTTTGTCATATATATTATTTGAGAGATTTAAAAAGTATTTATCCCTATATACATACAATTATTTTCTAAAATAAGAATACACTCAAAAAAACTTTTATTTTTAAATATTTATGATTGAAAAAGAAATATTTATATTTTGGCGTGTTTACAATATTTTCAAAATTGAAATGATCACTGAAATGTTGTGTATGTGTGGAATTATAAATTTCAAATATTTTTATGAAAGGAGACACACCTCTATCTGTAAAATTGCTTTAAATACCTTATATATATCAATATATACACCTTGAATTAATACATTATTTTACTTGATGACAATTTTTGCTTATGCGTCTGTTACAGCAAATATTTGTGATTATAAGAAGTTCATTATTTTTACTGGGCCAGGAGTATGAATTCCCTTCACTTTAAAGTTTTACATCCATTTCTAGCTGTCTCCCTCCATTTACAGTCATATTGAATGAGTGCTATGCTGAATCAACATTCAGCATAAAAAATATAAATATTTTCTATCAAGAGAGGTAGATCTGAGAAATATATCTGAGAAGAATTTGTGCGCATGGAGTCAAATATTAAATCTATAAATAGATTTTTTAAAATACATGGGGCTTTATGGGTTTAAATATGGGTTAAAATATACAGGAAATATTAACACACACAGAATTTAAAGAAAACTGTAGAATCTAAAGGATATGAAAGAACTTTCCTCTAGAGAGCCAATGTTAGCCAGGGGGCAATAAAAAATTTACCAGAAGCTTTGTAGAATAATAAGAGGTCGCATTCCTGCTTACCGCCGAAGCCGGTGTACTTCGTGGAATATTCTAAAAGGCTCTACCAACTTCTGTGTCCTGTTCTGCTCTTTCACTGTGCTGCAGTTGGTGAGTTTGTAACTGCTGTTTTCTTTGTTGTTGCTTTATTTTGCATTCTTCTGCAATTATTTTATTGATTAGGCTAAAATAAACTCCTAAAGATTCTTTGTACCCACGGAAGTTATTCTTTGTCAAGCAACAAACGCAACAATATGTATAAGCCGCCAAGGTCAGTCCCAATCTCTGCAATCTTGGAGTAGACAAAGTGGGAATCCCTGCTCTCGGGCCCAAAATAGACACCAAGGGTTTATGATCTGTAATCAGGGTAAATCGTCTCCCTTAGATGAACTAATAAAACTTCGTCACCTCATATATTATTGCGAGAGCTTCCCTTTCTATTTGTGAATAATTACGCTCAGCCCCCGAAAGTGTTCGTGAGGCAAATATGATCGATTTCTCTTGGCCCTCGATAACATGGGAGAGCACCGCCCCCACTCCAATCTGAGATGCGTCCGTGGCCAAAGATGAAGGCAACGTGGCATGATACGGCACCAACACCTTTTCGGAGGTAATGTTTTTTTTACACTATACGATCGCCTCCTCACATTCTTTCAACCACCTCCAACAACTATCCTTTTTCAGCAGCTTGTTAAGTGGCTCCAATAGTTCCGGCAAATTTAGAATAAACTTCCCATAATAGTTCACCAGTCCCAGAAAAGATCTCAACCCAGAAACATTTTTCGGGCTTTTAGCTTTCTGTATTACTTTAATCTTGTGATCCAAAGGCCGAATACCATCTTCTTTGATATGTCCCAAATATGCCATTTCTCTTTTGGCAAAATATACATTTTCCCTTTTAAATTTAATATTGTGCTTCTGGAACCCGAACAAAAATGGTCTTTAATACCGCAATGTGTTCCTCCACTGACGCCGTGGATACGAGGACATCGTCAATGTAACAAATTACTACCTCTATTCCCGCCAATACTCTATCGATAACTGACAAAAAAAAAACTAGGGACATTTGCCAATCCAAAAGGCATCCTTTAAAACCTAAAATGCCCCCTATGCGTATTAATCGTCAGGAATAGCTAGGTGCTAAGTTCTAACTCCAAATGAAGATACTCATTGCTCAAATATAGTTTAGAGAAGTAATTCCTTCTATCCAAGACGGAAAACGGGTAGTAGATAGGCCACAGTATCCAAGAGTCTTTAAAGTTACTTTAAAACACAAAAAATTCTAAACCTTTTATTTTTGGACACTACCACCACTGAAGTTGCCCACTTGCTGCTTAATACAAGTAGCCCTTCTCCACCATTCTCTCTGCATTTCTCATTGCACTTGCTCTTTTGATCTCTTTCAACTCTATCCCTGACTTCTGCGCGTATTTTGTCTACGCTATCTGCAGGCTCATTGACATGAAATACCCTGGTATTTTTCTCTGCTGCCTCCATCGACAACGCAATTTCAATTATCCTGCCAGAGGCACTTCTTCCGACAAGATCCTCCTCCTGAATTTTTGAATTTCTCAGTCCGCACACTGTCTCTTTAAGGATTCCTTCAATTTTCGCCAAATCCACAGGTTGAGGCTAGCCGATTGATTTCCACCAGATATTCTGAAACACTTTCAGTTTCATTTTGTATTCTTCCAAAAATATATAAATCTTTCCACGATTATAGATAGTTTTGGGGGGAAATATTCAACTAGTTTCTCGATCAATTCCTCATACTTATACTCTTTAGGTAACTTCGGGCTATATAATTTTTTTCAAAGTATCACACGCCTTCCCGCTAATCAGTGTCACAAAATAGGCTCTTCTTACCTCATTAGCTTCTTCTAGAATTAGAAACTGTTCCAGACGCTCAATAAACGTATACAAATTTTCAATTTTTCCTCAAATTCCTTAAAATGGTAATGAGGCATCATAAAACAAAAATATTTTTTCTTATGCAAATTTCTAATAACTTCTATCTTCTTTAATTTTTACAACAAATTCTTCAAATTTTACCTAATACTATTACTTGGGTTCTTTCTCTTAAATCCTCGTCGCCAATGCAATATATTCTAACAAGAAGACTTGAAAACATTATTTATTTGTAACGCGAACAACAAACCTAGTTAAGGCAATTCCACAACTAAAATAAATGTCTACTCTTTCAACACCAACGCCATATATACACAATTATCATCATAAACTCTGTGCAAATATTTATATAAAAACAAATATAAACTAACGAGCTAATATATTACAGTGAATAAGGTAATCATGATTCAACTTCAGATGAAAACTTCAATATTTAAGTGAGATGCGCCTTGGGGCATTCCAAAATTATTTCTTTATATTAACCATTCATTTATTTAAATTTAAAGCTTCATGTCCCTAAAGGGACGCTTGCGCTGTCATACATGTATGCCCTTACAATTGTCTATATATATTTACAATAATTTTAGGCCGTGAAGAATAGTCATATGATATTAACAAGGAGAAAGGGAGAAAAAAAAGAACAGAGAACTGTGTACAAAAGAAAGAAATGTCTGGCACACCCACACACACAATATCTACAATCAACATAATATAAATTATCAGTTTCTTAAAAGATATTTGTTGCTATATAATTCAAAATATATCTACTAAAGGTAATAAATTTAATAAACATTTATTTAACGAAAATAAAAATACTTGGATCTGTTACTATTAAATTATTGTCGATTCTATAGTCTTGAAAACAGGACTATACAGTAAAAGATGTATTGAAGTTTGTTCCTCATGTCCACATATATTAACCATGGAGAAAGACATTTTGATATAAAAATAAGGAATGCATGTTGTGGAACAATAATTAAAGAGAGGAAATAAAGAGCTTTACTTTTTCAAAAAGTCTATATGTTATCAACAAACCCTCGATGAAATCAGATGCTTTTTCGATATTTGTTTCTATCAGTGAAAACTCACAAAGAAATCCGTAAACAACTTATTGCACAATTTCACAGAATGTCGTAGGATTCAAATGTACAGCGTTTGATCAATAATTTCGGGTAATCATACAGGATGATTTTAAATATTAAAAATAATGAGAACTATTTTAATAGAAATTATAAACAAATCACTAATCACACTTAGAAAATTTGGTCTTACAGATTCGCGCTCGCATTTTATCGAGAGAGATTGCGCGAATATAAAATATTTAAAGACTTTCTTACAGACCGTATTGAAAGACATCTAATCTACTTAGATTTAAATTAGGAAGAACATTTTCCGAAAATCTCCAAAAATCTTCCCACTGCTCTGGAGGGGAGCAGGAATAGGAAGAGTAAGTTTACAAAATTATGATGAAGACAACCTTATATATACCTTATATATGCCTAGGACAGAAAAGTATAACTGCACAGTAAATAATTTGCTCTAACCTTACTATCACCATATTGGGACGATATTTGTTGAGTCTCCAGGGTCGATATTGATCATCCATCACTCCTTGATCTGGTTGACCAGGGGGCAGACTATATACCACTGGAATAAAACGACTCTTTGAGAAATATGAGATATTTCCTCCTCCTCCTTCAATGCCTTCCTCTACTGAGGGTGGCTAGCCACATGGTCACTCCATACTACCTCCGCCATCCTCTTTATCTCCTTGTAGGTGTATCGTCCAGTCCATAGTTTTAGGTCGTCTGTGAAATCCCGTCGTCTCCTTCTCCTCGATCTCTTCCCCCGGAGCTTTCCCTCCAACACTGTCAGCAATGTCTCTCCTGTTGATCCGCGCATCACATGTCCAGCAAACATCAGTTTTCTTTGTTCTATGAACTTTATCAACTGGCGTTCTGTACACATTCGATCGAGGACTTGATTATTTGTTACCATATCTGTCCAAGGAATTTTGAGAGCTCTTCTGTAAAGGTATGTCTCGAAGGTTTCTATTCGTTTGATTGAAGATTTTAATAATGTCCACGACTCACAACCATATGTTAGTATAGGACAGATTAGTGTCTTTATCAGTCTTTGTTTCATCATAATATTGATAGTGTCCCTTAATATATATTTGTTGTTCCAAAAAGCTTGTTCTGCCATTGAAATTCGGCCATATACAATTTAAAGAATATTTGTTAATTTGATGTACAGTTCAAATTACTTCCCTTAGTTATCTCTGATGTTTGACGGGAGCAGGTCACGAGGTGTCGCGCATTTTGAACAACTTAGGAATGCGCAGGCACCAAAGTATTTCTGGATTTAAGGTGGATTTGCAAAACGCAAATATTATTCTATTTCTTTTTACTGCTATGAATTTCATCGACTTATTTGAAGTAAGCAAAAGTAGTTTTAAAGCTTGGGTTTTATTTTTTGATAGCGTAGTAAACTTTTTTTAATTCTCGTTTTATAAGATTAACACTCTATTGCGCAATTGTTATTTTCTGTATAATGTCGGATTGTATTTTTGTTCTGAATCATTTAACCCCTTTTACGCGGCGTTTAATCACACTGATTAATGTATAGTGATAAAATCATGATGTAATATTTCTATAAAATCTCATTTTTACCAAGCTCAATAATTCCAATCATAGGATTATAATATTCTATTTCATATTTTTAAAATGTCCTTTTGAAAATGTTTGAGC
>CP092875.1:31824078-32230823 GCA_030710605.1 Cordylochernes scorpioides
ATATAAAAATAGTGTACTCGCATAAGTGAAATTATACAGGGATCAGGTTAATAAATATAGAGAAAGGCATATCCTAATTATGCAACTCCCATCAACGGCCATATATTTTCATTTTAAGTTTCACAAAGTAAATTTGACACATTGTGTATTTTCTCATCAATTTTTAGTCGAAAATCTTTCTTTTTTTTTACAGTTCTAAATATATCTTGATTGACTAAATATTTGGAATTTAAAAAAGCTTTTATTTAACTTGCTTCAATGTCTGTCTGTCCACAAATTCTGTAATAAATTTTTAGATCGATTTTTAATATTCTTACAGATCGCCTGAACGTCTGAAATTTCGTACACATGTTCAAACCTGATGACAATGTAAGTTGACAAAGTTTCAGACATCTGGAAGGTCGAGTTAATCGGCAATGGAAGGACTTTTTTTCTATATTTTCATTTAAATTTGTGTGATAAATTGGTAATATACCTGTGACCACAGATATATTTCTGGACTTTCATTGATTATTTAAATCTTACTAGCATTGAAACGTTTCACACAATTTCAGACTTCTAGGTAGCCGTGATGATCTGACACAGGATTTTCTCCGGCGTGTGTAATGAGCGACTGGAGTTCCGTATAAACATGTGATCGACACCAATTACTATATTACCTTTTAAATTTTGTGATTACTTTTTTAATATTGTAACGTTTTGTTTTAAATTTTAAAATATGTTTTTAAAATGATAATTTTAGTTTGTTGTTATAATAAGAACGATTCAAATTACATTCTTGGTGTTTATATATGTCCTTTATTATAATCGTTTTTTCTATATATACATTGCATGTAGTAATGATAACAGATGACATTTTTAATTTCAACATATGTACAAAAATCAGTGAGAAAAATAGAATAATTAATTACAAAATTCACAAACGTGAAGACAGGCTGTATTATAAAATTTTGTACACTCACTAATCAAGATAACAACGCAAGTGTACAAAATGTTAAACATCTAGGTGGCCCTGAGCAAGGATGACACTCAAAATTCTTGAAGCGTTCTAGGTGGCCGTGAAATGAAATTTTGAAATGAAAAAACATATTTATTGACAATTTAGTCAATTGTTACACTCCGGAGAGTTAGGCAGTTAAATATTTACAATTTAAATATTCACATCAGGAGGTGCCCCTGCCAAGGGTAATCTGGACTCCATCAGGGGAGTAACATCCTCCTGAGCGCGTGGCCGTGGTGTGTGTGGTCTGGAATAGATCATAGAATATAATTTGTATATAAAAGTTTGGCAATTTTAAGACAACATTTTACACCTTAATAACAACGTTTTCATTTATACAACATCTTACACTTTAATAACAACAATTTCATTTTTAAACGTTATTTTCGACTTTAAAAAATATTTCACCAATTTTACTCTAAATACTTTAACTGAAATTGATTTATTTTTTAGATATTTTATATACATTTTAATAAAGCATTATAAATGAAGTATTTGGTATTTTCTTAAGTAAAGTTAACCTCTTTTCAATATGGCGTTACCTTTTCCTATATTCCCGCTACAAGCTGTTTCCCAGCTTAAATTTCAGCTGATTCCATAACTATTGTTAGCTATTTTATGCTGGATGAAAACATCGCATAAGTTAGAATTTTGGTTTAGATATTTCTTAATTGCATTTATGACGAGCTAAGTAATATTTTAGTCAATATAATATCATTCAAAATTGAATATATTTATTGGTTTTCAATATGGTAATACTAGTTCCTATTCCTGAATGAATTTCGACACACTCGATGGTAGTACTAACTTACTTGATGTTAACTTTGAACCTATTGTTATTGTATAGTTTTATACACAATATTATTGGATAATATTTTAGCGAAGAAATCATTCTTGGAATATCTTAAGATGTAAAAGTATTTATTGATGACGTGACCGCGACTAGTCGACAATTATCAACAAAACCAAAACTATCTACAGCTAGAGAATATCGAGCATGCAAGCTAGGCAACATATATGATGATTTTACAAATACAGAGTAATATATAATCTGTTGAGTATTCCATTGAATAATTAAATTAAATAATAAATTATTTCTTCGCCAAAATATAATATTCTTTTATTATCTCTTTGACAATTTAAAAATATATATTTATTAGAAAATATCAAGTTGGAATATAAAGGCAACACCTATTCCTCCTCTTCACAGGTTGCTGAAACATATTATTAACACCCCATCTAGATTGGTATTTACATAAATATCAATTAGAAGAGAAAATTGCCATAAAGTGCAAAACAAAAACACAATCAGTAGCAATGCGTTTCTTTATTCGTGCAAAGTACAATGATCTTTATAATCCTTCAACAGACATAGCTATGACTGTAAAAGGATTATAAAGATCCGGAAGCTTGTACTTTTCTCGCATAAAGAAACGCATTGCTACTGATTGTATCCTTGTTACATAATTATATATTTTCTCCCATTGTTGGAAAGTGTTTCATAAATTGTTTAATATTTCTTTACATAAAGGTTTAGTTAATATATCTACTATGTTTCTACATCCTTCTATGTAGTATATTTTGATTAGGTATTTAGCCAATAAATCCTTGATGTAGTGAGTTTCTTGTGTCAATGTATTTATTTCTCTTTTGGAATTTTCAAAAGTTTTAGCCATGTAACTCTTATTGTCCACTACCAAGGTTGTGTCCTTAAAATGATGTAAAGTCCTTATTTATTTCTTTAAGATGAACCAGATCTTATATAGAAGCAGCAGCTGCTACATATTCTGCCTCTGAGGTCGAAAGAGAAACACATCCCTGTTTCTTAGAAAACCAAGACATTTGATCCATGTAGTACTATGTTTCCACTTGTACTTTTTCTGTCAATTTTATCTCTGGCCCAGTCAGAGTCTGAATATGAAATCAAATTGTTGGATGATACTGTATATATCAGTCCAATATCTTTGGTTGCCATCAAATATCTCACTATTCGTTTCGCAGCTTTCCAAGTTGCCTGAGTGGGTTTATCCAGAGTTCTAATCAAGTACGACACTGGGAATATTATGTCTGGTCTTGTGATATTTGATAAACACAATAGACATCTGAACAATTGACGATAAGGAACTTTTATATTTTCTTGATTTTGTTCAGTTTGAAAGTTTAGTTCTATAGATGTATCCTTTTTTGCACTCAGTCACTTATATCTGAATCATTACTTTATCAGTTTACGGATCCCAGGTACTTTATCCGATTCCACTGTATCCAACCATGGTTGTTTATTTTGCTTTAGCATCTAGTTCTCTTAGTTTAGGCAGAATAAGTCTCCAAGCTCTTACGCCAAAACCCTTAAGTTTGGATAGGTTATTTCGTTTACATACCACTAGACGAATGGCCCGGGCAACGCCCGGGTTTTACCCGAGTGCGTATATATTTTAAAAACGTTTTAATTCAAATACTATTCGTTACAATTATAAATTGGCGCCATGGATGTCACTCTTGTGAAACGTCCCGTTCCAAACTGTGTGTTTTTAAAATGTTTTAATTAAAATACTATTCGTTACAATTATAAATTGGCGCCGTGGATGTCTCTCTTGTGAAACGTCCCGCCCCAAACTGTGTGTGTCTTGAAAATATAAAAATAAAAATGTGAATTTTCATAAAGATTTCATCATGTCGATTTTCTTTTTGCATTTCACCTACTAAATCGATAGAGATAATTACATTTGCAACATGAACTTAGGTATATTGACTAAATAGAAAACTGCATAGTAATAAAGATCATTTTTTAAAGGCACCATATCGTTTTTTTTTTCAATAAAATCGAAACAAAAATTAACGATAAATAACGATAATTGCCTTAAAAAGAAATTGCCTTAAAAAAAAGAAACATTCGCGGTGATTTTGTCTTGCATTCGTTTATACAATTATTATATACGAATGACCCGGGCAAACGCCCGGGTTTTACCCGATTAAATGCTTTTATTCAAATACTATTCGTTACAATTATAAATTGGCGCCGTGGATGTCATTCTTGTATAATATATAAATGAGTTTTAAAAATTGTAAAAAAAAAAAAAAAATGCATCGGCCGGGAATCGAACCCGGGCCGCCCGCGTGGCAGGCGAGCATTCTACCACTGAATCACCGATGGTTATGAAAAATCCCATCCGTGAGCTTCAGACAAACAAACAGACAAACAAACAGACAGAATAAGGCAAATATATAAGTAGATACGCTAGCTGAAAGTGTTCTATTGTTCACACTTGTTGGACTTCTCTTAATTCATATGCTGAACAATAAATGGGTTCTCCCCAGATATGTTTTGGTAGATTTGTTTCTACCAATTTTCCCTCACTTTACCAATCAATATGCTATCCATTTTTTCAGAAGTGCCTTTTTGTGGTGCATTAAAGGTGATGTATAAATATTTTATTTGAACATTATTTGATCTGCAAATCTACCTCAAGCATTTCCAGTTGAAATAGCCAAATTTGAATTATTTTCGATCATTTAAAGATATTTAAATAATGTTACTTGTGAGCTAAATAGAACGGTCGTATTTTTGATCGTTTGGTATTTCTTTGTTATTATTCGGTGCGCAAAATGACTGGACGTTTTTTTTTTTAATTTATCATATAATTGCATAAACAAACTTTTATACCTATTGCTTTGTTTTTGCATCGATTTCTGCTTCTTAAACGTTAGCTATTCATATGTAATACTTGAGATAAAATATTTTGCGCATTTTTATTTTAAGCTCTTTAGATGTCTACTTTTGTGCCTGGAGTCTCCTTTGCGGGAAGCTTTGCTTTTCATTTTTCAACCTCAGGAAAAGCGCAACCGAAGCTCATCAAATGCTCTATAACGTCTATGAAAACAATTCTTCTTCATTAAGAACTTGCCAAGAGTGGTTCTAAACGATTCAAATCGGGAGATTTTGACATAAACGACAAGGAACACGGAGAACCCCCAAAAAAGTTCGAGGACGAGGAACTTCAAGCATTATTGAATGAAGACGATGCTCAAACACGAGAACAGTTAGCGGATTCTCTCAACGTCACTCGACAGGCTGTTTCACTTCGTTTGTATACTGTGGAAAATATCCAGAAGGAAGGAAAATGGTTACCTCACGAATTGAGTGAAAAGAACAAGGAAAATCGAAGATCGATATCTGAAATATTGCTGAAAAGGTTTCTAATAAATTATTTACTCCATCATATTGTGACTGCGATTGAAATATGGGTGAATTTTGACAATCCGAAATGTAAGAAAACATAGGTAAGTCTAGGACAACCGACAATTTCCGTCGCCAAAACCCTATATTCACAGCAATAAGGTTCTTCTGTGCATCTGGTGGGATCAGAACAGCATACTTTACTAAGAACTTCTGCAACCGGGCATCACTGCTCAACACTAGCAACAGCAATTAATGGGAGCAAAGACATGGCAAGTTGATATTGCTTCATGACAACGCAAGGCCACATGTCGCACAATCGGTAAAAGACACTCTGAAATACTTCAAATGAGAAGTCTTATCCCATCCGTCATACCCTCCAGACATCGCTCCATCGGACTATCACCTCTTCCGGTCGATGGCATATGGGCTGGCTGACCAGCGCTTCCAGAATCGCGAAGAAGTTGAAAATTGGCTTGATGGATATAAAACCTCAAAACCAAAACTTTTTTTCATGATAACATCCATAAACTACCCAAATTATGGGAGAACGTTGTATTTAATTATTGCGATTATTTTAAATAAATGTTTTGTATAATTTTGCTTCAATTTCATTAGATTTCTAACCGGAAAAACGCGAGTCATACTTGTGCACCCACTATTTAAACTTCAGTTTCTCTCTCATAATCGTTATTGTATAGTGTTTATACAATATACTAATAATTGAGAAAATATTCTTCTATTATCTTTGACAAATACACAAACATACGTATTTATTATAAAATATATATCAAGTAGGAATATATACATAAGGGCTACACATATTACCTTTGTTCACAGAGTTGCTGTGACCAACTGTGGTCTACTTAGAATAAAAGGTGACTAGCTCTATTCCAATATGAAAAAAAACTCAATTTTATTTCTGAAGTAATTCTGTAGCCAATGGTAGAGAGCGGGAGTGTAATTTACTCTTTGTAATAAACGATCAATATGAACGTACAAAAAAGAGAACAGGTGGTTCTGTATAGCAAATTTATAAAGCAAATAGAGTGAAATAAACAAAACCGCGCATATTTTGAAATAATGAAAATAAAAAATATAAATATATATAAATAATAAAATATTTTAAATGGAGCAAATTTATATATTTATAAAACTTTAGACAATAAATAGGAATATATATATAATAAAAATGTAGATACATATGTAAATTACATTGTATATAAATCAAACTTTGAGTCTCATAGTTGGTGGTCTTAGCATAATGTCACGATACAGAGTGATGCGATGTCCTAAAGGAGCTCGCAGCGGAGGGTAGACGGAAGGATTGGTGCAGCATGACGAACCAACTTTTGGCGTTGCATATCTGGAAGGTGATGATTTGGACGAGATCTACAGTCGTAGAATTGGCCAGCTACTGCAGGTATATCGACTATTGCAACAGTCTTGTGGCAGAACTATTCGCCAACGCTTGAATAAGTACATAAGAAAGAAAAATATTTAAGCGCGCAAGTTTATTTTAAACATAAAACACACTTCTACTATCCTTACTGCGATGAAAAATATATTGGGAGGGCTTGGCTCATCAGTGGTAAACCCTCCCAACGGTTAGGTCAATTTAATCTACCAGACCGCTTTTTAGAGCTCTAATGCTGTATAGGTGTATTCTGCCCATATACGCTACACTAAAGGGTGGAATCTTAGAAATAGTATTCAAGTAAATAATGGACATAAGCTTTTAGGATAGTAGAATTACATATAAAAACCAATATACCGCAAACAATGAAGAAGTGTTGTTCGCGGGGAAAAGGGCAGCTAGCGAGCGGGGAGTTTTTTTCATTCCCGTAGATCGTCAAATAAAGAATAAAGTGCCTATATGTTGACATTCCGTTAGGCAGACTGACGTCAGCGCTGGTCATAGGAACTTCCTGGAGGGGAAATCTATTTACAGATTAAATAATTAAACAACAAGTTACAAGTAAAAACATGTACAATTCAGGCGTTTTAACAAGACCTTACAAATTAATCAAAAATGACTATTCAGATTGTAAAGGAGAATTTAAAAATTGGCATTTTAAAATAAAAGTGCAAATTACGTTATATATGCGGTCTGTTAGATTAAATTGGCGAAACCGCTGGGAGGGTTTACCACTGATGAGCTAAGCCCTCCCAATATATTTTTTCATCTCAGTAAGGACAGTAGAAATTCGATTTATGTCTGAAAGAAACATTCGTGTCTTAATGTTGCCATTTGCTGCTGTACATTATATATTTTTGAATTCCATATTCAAAATCATTCTTTAAAAATTGACTTCTTAATTAGTTTTATAAACTCACTTATAAAAAGGAGTTTTGTATCGATCTATATTTATAGAGATGATAAATATTGATTTCTCTCTCTCAGTGTTTAACAAGATAAATGAAAGTTCTTTCCCCCCAGACCAAAGAAGGACAGGTCGAGTGTTCCACGTGCCATTCGAGGTTAACAAAGAGCGAGGGCCACTTGCCCTCAGCCCCAATGTACGTCTGTTTTAAGCCCGTGCCCCCCACAACAATGTCCCCTCGGACAAAATGTACCGCGGCCACATTTCTTTCAAATTGGATTAGCAGACTGACAACCGCTCGTACATTCTTCTCAACTCTCGTCTTTCCAATGGGAGCTCTTTTATTGTCGCCCCCTCTAAATGGCTGCGTTTAGCTTATCGACGTTCACGTAAATTGTTTATATCAATAATAGTGGTATTTTATTATATATACAGTAGAACTACCTCCCTGTAAAGGACACCTAATTGCAGAGCCAAAGTGTCCTTTAGGGAGAGATGCCCTCTTACCGGAGAGTTGCTAAATTGTACAAATGATAATTTTGCAAATGAAAACTGTCCTTTGTGGAGAGATGTCCGCTAGCGGGAGATTCAACTGTATATAAGTTGACAAAAATATTTTATATTTGAACCCAAGAGCTGAATGTGTTTACATGTATATGATCTTGGCGTAAAGATCCCGACATTAATATATATAGTCACGACCGTCTGTCGTGGCCTCTGTCACGGATAATATACAGTTATCATCGTCATGCGTTCTTAATTCTGTCACCGTTTGCTTTTGGTTCAGTGGTAGAATGCTCGCCTGCCACGCGGGCGCCCCGGGTTCGATTCCCGGCCGATGCATTTTTTTTTTTTTACAATTTTTAAAACTCATTTATATATTATACAAGAATGATATCCACGGCGCCAATTTATAATTGTAACGAATAGTATTTGAATAAAAGCTTTTAATCGGGTAAACCCCGGGCGTTGCCGGGTCATTCGGCTAGTAATTACATAAGCAAAATAACCTTTAAAAGAGTCTTGGTACGATTAGGAAAATGAATCTTTTTTTATTTTACCGGAGATCATTTTTTGGTTGGAAGTAGATTCACAAAAAATATAGTCGCTCTGAGGCGAGTGACAGCAGGTCACTGAAATGTCGGAAGTTAAATAAATCATTGGTTGATCTGGCTGAGGTTTTTTTCTAAATTTGTATTCTTAGTCTCTCTTTCTCCTAATATATATATAACAGTCAGTGCTCTGTATAAATGCTATTCATCTATTTTATCATAGCTATGCATATTTATATAGTAAACATTGAAAATAATGACATAAATACTACATTAATGAAATACGCGTGTTGAATAGGTATGTAACAACCAAAAATGTGAGCCTATAAAAAAGAGATTTGCCTATTTAACACGTGCTTTCAACCAACACTGCATAATAGTGGTGTAGTTTCAATAAATGACATTTCTCAGAATTTTTAAATCAAAGTACAGTAAAACCTCTCTGTAAAGGACACCTAATTGCAGAGTAAAAGTGCCCTTTATGAAGAGGTGTCCTCTTACCGGAGAGTTGTTAAATAGTAAAAATGGTAATTTTTACAATCAAAACTGTCCTTTATAGAGAGGTGGCCTCTAGCCGGAGTGTCTTCTCATGGAGGTTCATTGTATTCTATTTTGTTTTAAATAAACATTTTCAAAGGATATTGGTCAATATGTGTGGCAATAGATTCAATAGACTATATAAAAGGACTCAACACTACTCCGCAATTTGGAAAAATTTTGAGACTCGACAATTTGGGGGAATTTCCTTTTTTTTTTTTTTTTGGAAAGGCATGTCGTTAAAACAACTTTATTGTTATCTTTCGTTACAAATTATCGTGAAAATATGTGAAACGTTATTGTATATAAAACATCACTTAAGATTGATACATGAGGTCAGATTGCATCTTGCTTCTCTCTCTCTACCAAGACCTCAATCACTATTCAACTTTCTGCATCAACTCTTTGATATCTTCAATATTTCTCATTGTCTCCTCTATTCTTATATTATTTTATAGTCCTAATTAGCGTCTATAACTTTTTTTCCTTCCTAGGTAGATTTTAAATTTGCCAAAAAGGAAATCATATACACAAAAAAAAAAAAAATAGTATAAAAGCTTATAAAAATAATTTTAGGTTACTGAAAACGAAAAAAAAAATGAAAAAGAAAATGAGTCGAGAATGAAAAAAGGAGTTTAAAGCTAATTTTGAGAACCTCGGATTCCTCAAGCCCCCTCACCGTTCAAAAGGACAAAACGCCTTTGTGCTCGATGCTCAAGAAGGGCTATAGGCTCAGAGGCGTTCAAATCACTAAACGATCATCAGCCGAGAGGGGCCTTTGTGCTCCAAATTCGAAACATCAACAGAAAAGTCGCTCCCGCCCTTACACTTCACTAAGTCCAAAGTCACTCCTTAGGGTTTCCCTTCCCACTTCAGAATGCTTTGTGGCGCGGAACAAAGCGGCCGTGAGTTTAATAGATGGGGGCCGGTGGACAACTCAATACCGGGGGCGTTGGTGCCGGCAACAAATTGTCCTGACTTCGAACTGATCCTCGACCTTTTCTGCCATTGCGACTTTAGAAAACAACCCTTTGATAATATTCTAGGTGTGCTTGAAATATTCTTCTAAATCCTTTTGAAAATATTCTGCACTCAAATATTTATCAGCTGAACATAAATTTAATGCATATTCAAAAGTGAAAGTACTTTTTATACCTTTTTCAAGTATGATTTAGGTAGCAAGCTGCATCACATTTTTCTATGCTCAAGGAAATTAATGAAATAATCTTTATATGTAAAAACCTTGCACTAGTTGAGCTACTGCCCATCTTACTTCTGGCCAGACATCCACACCGACTGTGTTGCTGCAGGAGAACGACCCTTCGCCTGTGACCAGCCTGACTGCGGCAAAACCTTCACCCGCAACGAGGAGCTCACCAGGCACAAGCGCATCCACAGCGGCTTGAGGCCATTTCCCTGCGCCTTCTGTGGCAAACGCTTCGGTCGCAAGGACCACCTGAAAAAACATGTCAAGACGCACCAACGACTCGTGCCGACTGCTTTCCCTCCATTCTTTGTGGACTGCTTTCCGTGGCTCGCTTGATCCTCCACTGCCTTCGACGTGATTAACTCCTTCTCTTTACCTCGGGGATGCAATAAAGTGGCGGTAAGCCAGACCCGAGAATGATGCGTTGGCCTTCTACAAAGTGATAGCATGGGCCAGTTTCTGAAGAGGTTTTGATATACTATCTTCTCCAAAGATATTTTCAAGATCTATATGTAAATATGCAAACAAATATATCGGCTCAGACCTATTTTGAATGAGCAAAATATTAGCTAAATATGTGCCTCTAGCCTTTTATAGTTTTCTTCTTTAAAGGTGTTCCCTAGTTTTTATACACTTAAAACAAGGTTCATGCACTTAGATGTATATAATAATTACAAATTTCATTTCATATAATAATGACCCTTTATTTTTTCATAATAATTGCTTTGTAATAGAAAATACCATTTTGGTGATCAGTTCTTTCAGAATTTGGATACAGAGGGTCGCTGAAACGTTAGAAATAAATTATAAAAAAAAAGGTCGAATAAATACATTTATAACTTAATACTCGGTGAAAAACCATCCCATATAAATAAACTGAGGTTTCATTTTTTAATCATTCTCTCTCTATATTTTAAAATTATTCAACTAATCCCAATCGCGCTTTTCTAAATCTAGTCTTACATTTATGACCGATCTCAGTCTAGCCAACAAGCGATATAAGGGACCTATATTTTTATTAATAGAATTAACAATTAAAAGTTAATGCTAATACAAAATAAAAGTAGATAAAAAAACTAATAATTCATCAGACTCCGTTTATAGAGAAGAGTTCGGGTGACTCCGATAAAATTTTAAAAAAGAAATACCTGATACCATATAAAAAAACTTAATTTTACCGAATCAATATAAAGATTTGAAAGGCATTTGTTTCATTGCAGCTTTACAGACGCAGTTTCTCCACATCTGTGTGAGACCAGCCTGGGAAGATTAACTATTTGCCATTGCTGGCCTTTCTGCTAAAACATCCTCAACTTTAATTCCCTTATTGTGAGATTCAGCTGGATTTCTGATTCCTTAGAAAAATATTTCAATGCCGTGGTGCTTCATAATATAGGAAACTATTTGAAAACATACAATAGGCATTTCAATAGGCTAAAAAGTTAGGAAGAATTGATTCCAAATACGCGAAAGGTTTGTTAACAGAATAGCTACCTTCACTGCCTAGTTCAGTTGCTGCCTAACACAAGCATTCTAGTGGGAATTATTTATTAGCATAAAAAATAATAAAAAGAATGTACCAGAATCTGTGAAGAAAAAATACTATTTTCAAAATATTTCGAGGGATTGCTCCCTCCTTATCAAATTATTGCACAAAAATCTTAAAAGTAGTTTAAAAATCCTTGTAGATCACATTAATAAAACTTTGTGAATATGGTCAAAATGGTAAAAAAAAATTAAATTAAAATATATTTCGTTGTAAACTCCTGTAGAAGGATTTACGATACCTGAAAACTTGAGGGATGGTTTGAATACAGCAAGAAACATATCCTCAGAGGCAGCGTGTGTGTTGTTACAAAATAATAAAAATGTATATATGGATTTTAAATATATTTTTGTAATAATAGTAATACAATTAATGTACAAGAAAGAGAAAGGGAGGAATAAAAAAGGAAGAAAGGAAAATAATAATGAGGGTAAATGATAATTTAAACAAAGAATATGGAAACTAAAAGTACAAACATGAACTGTGCGATCACTTTTTTTGAATAGGATAAGAGAGACACATATATGGTTCTGGGGGGAATTTCTTTATATCTATTTACATTATCTGAGTCCTTCATTAACCCTGCGGTCTGCAGAAACTTCCTTTGGTGTGAATCACGGATGCCCCTGTCGATTGTCGATGCATTGACCCAATTTGGCTGATGTCTCGATTAAAGACCATGCTCCACCATTGCAAATCTTTATTTGTCATATTTTCAAGAAGTTTTATGTTCTTGGAATTTGATCCAAAGGAAGCATTCTGTCTTTTGAATTGTAGGAGAAAATCTTTTGATAGATTTCTATACACAACATCCTTTGTGTTTCCTATATCTTCATATCCTATATAGACACTTTAGGTAAATTTATACCAAATAAATATAGGTTTATATAGAGAACATTTTAAATATTTTATAATTTAATCTTTATATTTATGTGTTTGTTTAAGAAATATTTTTTACTACAAATGTACATTGTATATAAAATATAAATCAAAATATTATTTTCATACAAATGTATATATAATATATATTACTATGTAAATTTACAAAGTGCCAAAGAGATAAATAATTCAAATGTCATATATCTTGTTCCTAACTATATTTTTGATATATTGGTCATATATTGTAATAAAATATTATTTGAAATTAGACTCTTGTGTGATTTTGTTGTCTTTTTTAATTTTAGTATTTTATATAATTTGTGAGCCCCTTAGATTACATTAGCATACCAGTTAGAATCCAATGTTACCCAACTCCTTTATAGAATTCATAGTGTATGTTCAGGTAAATTATATAGTATACAAAAATATACACAAATGTTGAAATAATAAATAATACCTTAAACATTTTAAAGTTAATTGTACAAATATACATGTATTTAAAAAAATAGATATTTTAATGAAGATTAAAAGTATATATAAAGTGTAAAAATATATATAAAGTGTAAAATTATATTTAAAGATATGTAAAAAGAGAAGCAGTTTATCTAACATTCATATAAATTAGTCACGTGTATACCAAGCTGTGTTTTCGAGTAGACAGAGAGAGAGATTGAGATTGAAACTGATTTATTACAATGTCCATATAAGATTATATATGGTTAAATACAGAATAAATATAAATATGAATAAATATGATTATATATTGATAAATGTATGAATAAATAAAAATAAATATAAAAATATTTTGATAAAAATATACATATATATAAATATAGAAGCAAAGGGCGCCTCTCCCGTCAAAATGAACGTCAAAAACTGACGCCATCTATTGACCGTCGCCGCAACTAGCGGCCTCGGGTCGGTGACAAAGCCACAACACCAGCTTTGGCAAATTGAGAAGCGTCCACCTAGAGACCATGGTTTCGGGCTAATGGCCCTCGTCAGTCTAGGGCGGACTTAATTCCATGAGATCCACACGGGATCTAATGGAATCTTCACAATCTACCAAAGAGGTGAGAGGCGCCCTTTGCTTCTATGGATTAATTTCCTCCCGGCAAATTTTCCATCTATATATAAATATATACTGTCTTCATTGGTGGGGCCCACCGCGGGAAAGAAACCGTGGTTTTACGAACTACTAACCAGAGTGTATGACTAAGGTTTGCGAGGCGGCTGAGCTCTATAAATCGAACAATGAGCATTCAAACAAGAACAAAAGTCTTGTTACTGAGGAAGCCATATTTTCGAAAATCTTCCATCGTCTGAAATATATATCTATATGGAAGAACAAAAGGGAAGAGTGTACTATTGGGCGAAAATGTTTGCCAAAGACTTTTCCCATATAACAGATTCTCGGCCAAATGATAAGCTCCACAATGTCTTCGTCAATCAGAAGATGAAAGAAACAAACGATCATCTCTCGGAATATCCATATATTGCCATTTTGACAAAATCAATAAGGAATCTAGGGTTTGGTTTCTGTTTACAATTCTTTTATTTCTCGAGCTTTCGGGCTAACATGTTCTTCAACAGGGAGACCCGGAAGTACTACTTCTAGCCAATCATGACACGTCCCCTAGAAGTTGTACTACTTCTAGCCAATTATGACACGTCCCCTAGAAGTTGTACTACTTCTAGCCAATTATGACACGTCCCCTAGAAGTTGTACTACTTCTAGCCAATTATGACACGTCCCCTAGAAGTTGTACTACTTCTAGCCAATTATGACACGTCACCTAGAAGTTGTACTACTTCTAGCCAATTATGACACGTCCCCTAGAAGTTGTACTACTTCTAGCCAATTATGACACGTCCCCTAGAAGTTGTACTACTTCTAGCCAATTATGACACGTCCCCTAGAAGTTGTACTACTTCTAGCCAATTATGACACGTCCCCTAGAAGTTGTACTACTTCTAGCCAATCATGACACGTCCCCTAGAAGTTGTACTACTTCTAGCCAATTATGACACGTCACCTAGAAGTTGTACTACTTCTAGCCAATTATGACACGTCACCTAGAAGTTGTACTACTTCTAGCCAATTATGACACGTCCCCTAGAAGTTGTACTACTTCTAGCCAATTATGACACGTCCCCTAGAAGTTGTACTACTTCTAGCCAATTATGACACGTCCCCTAGAAGTTGTACTACTTCTAGCCAATTATGACACGTCCCCTAGAAGTTGTACTACTTCTAGCCAATTATGACACGTCCCCTAGAAGTTGTACTACTTCTAGCCAATTATGACACGTCCCCTAGAAGTTGTACTACTTCTAGCCAATTATGACACGTCCCCTAGAAGTTGTACTACTTCTAGCCAATTATGACACGTCCCCTAGAAGTTGTACTACTTCTAGCCAATTATGACACGTCCCCTAGAAGTTGTACTACTTCTAGCCAATTATGACACGTCCCCTAGAAGTTGTACTACTTCTAGCCAATTATGACACGTCCCCCAGAAGTTGTACTACTTCTAGCCAATTATGACACGTCCCCCAGAAGTTGTACTACTTCTAGCCAATTATGACACGTCCCCTAGAAGTTGTACTACTTCTAGCCAATTATGACACGTCCCCTAGAAGTTGTACTACTTCTAGCCAATTATGACACGTCCCCTAGAAGTTGTACTACTTCTAGCCAATTATGAAACGTCCCCTAGAAGTTGTACTACTTCTAGCCAATTATGACACGTCACCTAGAAGTTGTACTACTTCTAGCCAATTATGACACGTCCCCTAGAAGTTGTACTACTTCTAGCCAATTATGACACGTCCCCTAGAAGTTGTACTACTTCTAGCCAATTATGACACGTCCCCCAGAAGTTGTACTACTTCTAGCCAATTATGACACGTCCCCCAGAAGTTGTACTACTTCTAGCCAATTATGACACGTCCTCTAGAGGTTGTACTACTTCTAGCCAATTATGACACGTCCCCTAGAAGTTGTACTACTTCTAGCCAATTATGACACGTCACCTAGAAGTTGTACTACTTCTAGCCAATTATGACACGTCCCCTAGAAGTTGTACTACTTCTAGCCAATTATGACACGTCCCCTAGAAGTTGTACTACTTCTAGCCAATTATGACACGTCCCCCAGAAGTTGTACTACTTCTAGCCAATTATGACACGTCCCCTAGAAGTTGTACTACTTCTAGCCAATTATGACACGTCCCCTAGAAGTTGTACTACTTCTAGCCAATTATGACACGTCACCTAGAAGTTGTACTACTTCTAGCCAATTATGACACGTCCCCTAGAAGTTGTACTACTTCTAGCCAATTATGACACGTCCCCTAGAAGTTGTACTACTTCTAGCCAATTATGACACGTCCCCTAGAAGTTGTACTACTTCTAGCCAATTATGACACGTCACCTAGAAGTTGTACTACTTCTAGCCAATTATGACACGTCCCCTAGAAGTTGTACTACTTCTAGCCAATTATGACACGTCCCCCAGAAGTTGTACTACTTCTAGCCAATTATGACACGTCCCCCAGAAGTTGTACTACTTCTAGCCAATTATGACACGTCCCCCAGAAGTTGTACTACTTCTAGCCAATTATGACACGTCCCCTAGAAGTTGTACTACTTCTAGCCAATTATGACACGTCCCCTAGAAGTTGTACTACTTCTAGCCAATTATGACACGTCCCCCAGAAGTTGTACTACTTCTAGCCAATTATGACACGTCCCCCAGAAGTTGTACTACTTCTAGCCAATTATGACACGTCCTCTAGAAGTTGTACTACTTCTAGCCAATTATGACACGTCCCCTAGAAGTTGTACTACTTCTAGCCAATTATGACAATTCCCCTAGAAGTTGTACTACTTCTAGCCAATTATGACACGTCCCCTAGAAGTTGTACTACTTCTAGCCAATTATGACACGTCCCCTAGAAGTTGTACTACTTCTAGCCAATTATGACACGTCACCTAGAAGTTGTACTACTTCTAGCCAATTATGACAATTCCCCTAGAAGTTGTACTACTTCTAGCCAATTATGACACGTCCCCTAGAAGTTGTACTACTTCTAGCCAATTATGACACGTCCCCCAGAAGTTGTACTACTTCTAGCCAATTATGACACGTCCCCTAGAAGTTGTACTACTTCTAGCCAATTATGACACGTCCCCTAGAAGTTGTACTACTTCTAGCCAATTATGACACGTCCCCTAGAAGTTGTACTACTTCTAGCCAATTATGACACGTCCCCTAGAAGTTGTACTACTTCTAGCCAATTATGACACGTCCCCTAGAAGTTGTACTACTTCTAGCCAATTATGACACGTCCTCTAGAAGTTGTACTACTTCTAGCCAATTATGACACGTCCCCTAGAAGTTGTACTACTTCTAGCCAATTATGACACGTCCCCTAGAAGTTGTACTACTTCTAGCCAATTATGACACGTCCCCTAGAAGTTGTACTACTTCTAGCCAATTATGACACGTCACCTAGAAGTTGTACTACTTCTAGCCAATTATGACACGTCCCCTAGAAGTTGTACTACTTCTAGCCAATTATGACACGTCCCCCAGAAGTTGTACTACTTCTAGCCAATTATGACACGTCCCCTAGAAGTTGTACTACTTCTAGCCAATTATGACACGTCCCCTAGAAGTTGTACTACTTCTAGCCAATTATGACACGTCCCCTAGAAGTTGTACTACTAGGTCTTTGTGTTGAAGAGAAATGCTCGAGAAATAAAAGAATTGTAAAAAGAAACCAAAACCTAGATTCCTTATTGATTTAGTCAAAATATAAAAGCAGGGAAGAATGTTTATTATAAATTGACATACGTAGTCTAGACTTCAAGTATAGCACATCTTGTTACAACCAAACACATATAAGGCTGCGGAAAAAGTGCCCACGTCTCACCTCACGCCTGAATCTTTCAGCGAGACTCAACGTCGACTATTCATAGACGATGTTTAGGTAATAATTGTGATTATTTATTGAATGTATTTTCATTGTGTTTTCATCTTGTTTTATATGTATCATTGCTGAATTATTGAGTTTGCCCGATACGCTACTCAACATGCTACACCTGACAAATTTAGCTAAATGTTGGATAAGTTTCTTCTCTTTTCGTCTGTTTCATCATTAGTCTTTGACTCGTTTTATTTTCAAATAAAACATAAAAATTCTCGTTTTGATATATACATATCTAATATCACTTAGCCAGAACCGTGATGACACGAGCCTTCAACGAGCTTTCAATCGATTGGTTGGCACTAACAGCTACACAGAAGATATGGTTATAGAGGTGATGATTGCTTTGATGGGAAGCAAAGAATCAATTAATGCGATATTGATACAAGGCGAGGCTTCTTTTAGAAATGATAAAATAATAACACCCCGGATCAAAATGTATATTTCCTCTTAGAATTAGATCTTAACATGAAATACTGTCTTTTAAAAATCATTATAAATGTTCTTCAATGCTTATATTTTTGAACGAGGCAAATAATATTTTGTATGTAAATCTCTTCTAGAAAATTTCACAAACTTGTTGGCGTTCAGACAACTGAAATATTGGTAAATAAATTATTTATGATCCAATATATACCTTTTTAATTACTTTTATTTATTCAAATATTTAACTGTATATTAGCAATTCTGTGTGTGTTTGTAAATGCTTCAAAGCCGAATGAAGATTCATATAGGAAATGTTTAATTCTAATATACCGAACGAAATAATTATTACAAAAATATGTTTTCCATTAAAATTGAAGCTAAAAAATATAGTTAATGAAATTGGTCAAAGCAAGCAAACCTCACGATTTTGAAAAAAAATCTCAAATCAAAAATGTAAATAATATAAACAAGCTTGTATGAAAAAAATATTTGCCTATTGTAATATGTGAAAGAAGGAAGGAAAAGAGAGAAAGCGATAAATTGTTTGCCCGCCGCGCGGAGCTGAGTGACTTCACGAGACATCGAACGAGTTGTTACTTTTTGTATTTCGGATAATAAAGTTGAATTAATCCTTTTATATATTACTAGCGGATGTGTACCCGGCTTCGCCTGGGTTTTATCCGAGTGAAAGTTTGCCTAACGAAAATTATTGATAATAATATTGCTGAACACACAGAATATTATGATAATAATATTCGTTACATTATATATATTTATATAATATGTTTTCTTGGCCGACTGTTTTACATATGGTGTTATCTTAAAATTGCTTGTTTTGAATATTTTTTTAGATTGAGATTATTAGCTAGTATGTAAAACAATTAACTCTGTTGAATTTTTTTTTGTATTTATATATAAATCAAATTAACTCTGTTGATTTTTTTTTTTTGTATTTAATCGATAACACCGAAGTTACGCATGTTAATGTTTGGAAAAATATTTTGATGTTAAGCAAAACCTGCTCCATCTCGTTTTACATAAATGTTGAAAATTTGGTCGAAATTGATGCATTGTAACGAAAGTTTTTAGCGAACAACACTTATGAAATTTCCATTTTATTAATATAGATTCTTTAATTTAGCAAAAAATAAAGAGAAATATAACACCTATCATCTCTGATACGGCTTAATTATTACATTTGTCCACATGATTTTAGAAAAGCCTGCTGACAACTAAATAGCAAAATCATATTTCAACCATAAACATGTTTTTATAAATAAGACACTCTCTCTTCTGGTCTAAATGTCTTTTATTTTTAATAACTATGAATGCCGGCCAGGAGGCAAACCTTCAAGAAAAAAATATTGTATTAGCCAAAAGGTATTTTTGACATTTTATTGCTTAAAAGTCTTGATAGTTTTTCTGTTCGGTAGATTTCGCTGATTCTAGTAAAATAACTCTTGAAATTCTAGGTATAGTTGGCGTCTCCCCCGATGAATGCAGCGGAGACTCCAGGATCGAAACAATCACTCTTTCAGGCTACTGATCTTACACGCACTTTAGAGAGTGAGATATTTATAACCCAAGGAGCGCAGGGCGTCAAGTACCCAGAGAGTCCAGCTCACTAGTATGGACTAGTGCTGAGCGTTTTCACTAACATATACTTTCTTTTCCAATCACAATTTATATACAGTCAATAATATATACACGTGAGCAGATATTGTTGGCCAAATATATACAAATTAATCAAATAATAATAAAAGCTCAAACATTTTCAAAAGGACATTTTAAAAAATTGAGCTTGGTAAAAATGAGATTTTATAGAAATATTACATCATGATTTTATCACTATACATTAATCAGTGTGATTAAACGCCGTAAAAGGGGTTAAATGATTCAGAACAAAAATACAATCTGACATTATACAGAAAATAACAGCTGCGCAATAGAGTGTTAATCTTATAAAACGAGAATTAAAAAAAGTTTACTACGCTATCAAAAAATAAAACCCAAGCTTTAAAACTACTTTTGCTTACTTCAATTAAGTCGATGCAATTCATAGCAGTAAAAAGAAATAGAATAATATTTGCGTTTTGAAAATCCACCTTAAATCCAGCAATACTTTGGTGCCTGCGCATTCCTACTTTGTTCAAAATACGCGACACCTCGTGACCTGCTCCCGTCCAACATCAAAGAGGAATGAGGGAAGTAATTTGAAAACTGTACATAAAATTGACAAACATTCGTTAAATTGTATATGGCCGAATTTCAAAGGCAGAACAAGCTTTTTGGAACAACAAATATATATTAAGGGGCACTATCAATATTATGATTAAACAAAGACTGATAAAGACACTAATCTGTCCTATACTAACATATGGCTGTGAGTCGTGGATATTATTAAAATCTTCAATCAAACGAATAGAAGCCTTCAAGACATACCTTTACAGAAGAGCTTCCAAAATTCTTCGGACAGATATGGTAACAAATAATCAAGTCCTCGATCGAATGGGTACTGAGCGCCAGTTGATAAAGTTCATAGAACAATGAAAACTGACGTTTGCTGGACATGTGATGCGCGGATCAGCAGGAGAGACATTGCTGACAGTGTTGGAAGGAAAACTCCAGAGGAAGAGATCGAGGGGAAGGAGACGACAGGGATACACAGACGATCTAAAACAATGGACTGGACCTATGAGGAGATGAAGAATATGGCAGAGGACCAGAAAGTATGGAGAGACCATGTGGCCCACCCTCAGTAGAGGATGGCATTGAAGGAGGAGGAGGAAATTGTATATATCATTTTTCAAAGAGTCGTTTTATTCCAGTGGTATATAGTCTGACCCCCCTGGTCAGCTTGCCTGAGGGATATTTCAACCAGATCAAGGAGTGATGGATGATCAGTATCGACCCTGGAGACCTAAAAAATATCGTCCCAATTTTGTGATAGTAAGGTTAGAGCAAGTTATTTCCTGTGCATTTTAGCCATACCTTTTTATACCAGGCATATATAAGGTTGTCTTAATTATAATTTTGAAGGCTTACTCTTCCTATTCCTGCTCCCTTCCAGAGCAGTGAGAAGATTTTTGGAGATCTTCGTAAGATATTCTTCCTAAATTAACTCTAAGTAGATTAGATGTCTCTCTCTCTCAATATATACAGTCTGTAAAGAAATTTTAATTTTTTTTTTTTATATTAGCGCGATCTCTTATAAACTCGATTAATGATTAATGATAATTTCTATTAAAACACTGTTCATTATTTCTAATATTCAAAATCATCCTGTCTAATTACCGTAAATTATTAATCAAACACTGTACATTAGAGTTCTACGACATTCTGTGAAATTGTGCAATAAGTTGTTTACGAATTTCTTTGTGAGTATCCACTGATTAATCGAAAAAGCATCTGATTTCATCGAGGGTTTGTTGATAACATATAGACTTTTTAAAAAGTAAACCTCTTTATTTCCTCTCTTTAATTATTGTTCCACAACATGCATTCCTTATTTTAAATCAAAATGTCTTTCTCCATGGTTAATATATGTGGACATGAGGAAAAATCTCAATACATCTTTTACTGGATTGTCCTGTTTTTCACAAGACTATAGAATTATGAGCTTACACACACTCTGTGGTAACAATTAATTAATATACAGTGGTACCTCGACATACGAGCGCCCCAACATACGAGTTTTTCGAGATACGAGCCGACGAGCAAGTGATTTTTTGCTTTTAGTTACGAGCGAAATTCGAGATACGAGTTCGGTTCAGTAGTGTTGAAGATATTAATCAGTGATTTTAAATGCTTCTTTTTGACCAGTACTTTTGTTTTGTTTTTGCTTTTCCTAAAATGTTTCTTTCTTCTTCTTCATTATCATTTGTTCTATATGCAAAGCTTTGTTTTTCGAGACTTGAATAAACAAATTCAAGTTTATTATATTTTTGTGTGCTTTTAAAGTTAAAACACAACAGGTAGTAACACGCAGTCGCGCCATCACGATCAGTTAGCAGCGTGCTTCCGCTGTGATAAGTTGTGTTTTGTGTTCGCGTTTTGTGTTGTGTTTACATTTACAGTTTTAGTTCATTTATTTTTATAACCATGGATCGGAAGAAAGTTTGTAAAAAGTCAAGTGCAACAGGTCGTGCATCTGACCTTTTTAATGACACTTGCCTAACTCATTTCCGGAACATTCTGAGAGGGAGGAAGAAACAAACCTCCTTGGACATGTTTTTTTCTAAACGGCCTACAGGTGAAAGCGAGAAAAATGTAGCGAAAAAGGCAAAGACCAGTGAGGATATCTAATTTATTTCTTTACATTCTCTTTTTTGTTTTGTGCAATACATATTTGATATTTCTAAATACGTTTTTATTATTTAAGATCACGTAACAAAAATAACTGGGGTGACATTTTGGAGGTTGGAACGGATTAATGGTAGTTCAATTGTTTTGTATGGGGAAATTTGCTTCGAGATACGAGTAATTCAAGATACGAGCAAGGTTGCGGAACGAATTAAACTCGTATGTCGAGGTACCACTGTATTTACAACACACGATCCCCTGTGTGTAAGCCCTAATCAGCAAGTCCAAGGCTATCTGCACATTTCCGTAGTTTGTCCTTAGGTAGACTCTTTGTTAGTATATCCGCCTCCATGTCTTCACTTTTAGTGTATTCCAGCTTGATTTCAATTTGAATTTCCTCTTTCACAAAATAATACTTTCGGTTTATGTGATTTGTTCGTGAAGTAAATTTGTCAGATTGTATCCAGTTTATTACAGCCTGGCTGTCACTTTTCAAGGTAATTGGGAAAGTTACATTTTCACAAAGTTCTTCTAGTAATCCCTTTAACCATAACACTTCAGAAATTCCTTCACATATTGAAATAAGTTCTGCTTCACATGTAGACAAGGCTACTAAATTTTGTTTTCTACTTCTCCAGTTTATTAAGTTGTTGCCAAGTTTGACTGTATAGCCTGAATAGGATTTTGCGTCTCGGGTTGTGCACCAGCTCGCATCAGTACTTATTGTGATGTTGTTGTCTTTTGACTTATATACCAACATTTTATTTCTTGTCCCTTTCATGTATCTATAAATCCTTTTAACTCCAGTTAAGTGTATTTCTCTTGGATCATTACTATACTGAGAGAAATTTCTGACTTGAAGGATATGTCCGGTCGAGTACCCGTAGAAAGGTACATTAGTGATCCAATCATTTCCTGGTAAACAGTTTTATCTACTGGCTTAGAGTCCAAATACTCATCCAAATTTTGATTTTGATCTCCAGGTGTCTGCACTTTTCAAATTTACACACTTTGTTTTCTTCTCCTTTTTGCATAAAACCATCTGGTTGTCTCATGTATACTGTCTCTTCTAACTCTCCATAGAGATAAGCTGTCTTCACATCATAAGTCTTTATGATTAAATTCTGTTGTGTTGCAAGAGCTACTATTGTTCGCAAGCTTTCCTTTTTGAGTACAGGCGAAAAAGATTCCCTATAATCCACACCATATCTTTGATTGCATCCAACAGCAACCAGTCTGGCCTTTCTTTTATATATGCTGTCATTTGATGTTTTCTTCGTACTGTAGATCCATTTAGTATTGATGACTTTAGTGCCATTTTCCCTTGGTACTAGTGTCCATACTTTATGTTTCTCTATCTCACTGAACTCTTCTTCCATTGCTTTGAGCCATTCATCTCTTTCTCCACTATCTATTGCTTCCTTAAAGTTCTCCGGGATATAATGATCTATTTCCATTATTAAGCTTGCATCATTCCTATCCTTTATTCTTTGTGAGCGTCGAATTCCTTCTTAGATCAATTTCCTTTCTTGTTCTTCAAGTCTTGCTTTGTGCCATTCTTCTAAGATGCTTTTTGTTTCTCCTTTCTTTCTTCCTCCTTTTACGCATCTTTGCTCTATCGGTTCAATTTGTGATGAGTCACCACTTAGTTTTACTGAAGTATCCTCTTTAGACTTCATTTCACTCTCTGTGACAGGATTGTTTTCTTTCAAGATAAGAAAGTATTCTGAAACTATTTCTTCACAATTCCCTTTATAGGTCAAATTATCACAATTAGTATCTTGCTGAATATCATTTGCAAAATCGATCCCTCTCTTCGCTAAATTTTACTGATCTGATTTCATCAATTGTCTCTTTGTCATTATATCATATATTCTGTAGGCTTTTCTTTTATTGGAATAACCGATAAATATTCCCTTTCTACCCTTGGGTGAAAACTTGTTACTTCTTGGTTTGCTCTCAAGCCAATGTGTCTAACATCCAAATATTCAAATATGTTTGACAGATGGTGTCCTCCCATTCCATCTCTGCATAGGTGTATGGTGCTTGATAGATCTGTGAGGTGTAAAATTCTTAATATATACAGCTGTAGCAATTGCCTCTGCCCAAAACCTCATGGGTAATTTTGAGTCAATTAGTAAGGTTCTCGCTGTATCTATAAGAGTACTATTCACTCTCTCTGCGACTCCATTACTTTGTGGTGAGTATGTGGTGGTAAGTTGGTGATAGATCCCACTTCTCTTGAAAAGTCCTTCAAATCTAGAGTTACAAAATTCAGTTCCATTGTCGGTTCTTACATCTTTTATTCTAAGATTTAATTTTCGTTTTCGGATCTTGCTTTAAATTCTTCAAATCTTTCAAAGGTCTCATATTTTGATCTCAGGAAATATATAAAGATTCTTCTACTGTAATCATCTACTATAACAAGAAAATACTTAGATCCTCCTAAAGATTGACCTAGCATTGGTCCACATAAATCCATATGAATCAACTGCAGGGGCTTAACTGTATAATTTTCTGTAATATTATATGGCTTCTGAACCTGTTTTCCCATTATGCATGCTTCGCACTCTGGTAACCTTTCAAATTTTAGATCCAATCCTCTTACAATATGTCCTTGAATCATTTTTTTCATGTATTCTTTATTTATATGGTTTAATATTTTATGCCATACACTTATATTGCTATTTCTATTTGATAAATGTGTATTTATAACCATGACATTTTCATTTTTTGCTATTGGTACATTTCTTAGCTTTGTTTCCATCATAAACATTCTATCTATAATATATGCTTCAGCAACTAAATCATTCCTTTCATTGTAAATTTTTCTCCATCCTTATTGAAAATAACTGAATTTCTTTTGTTGACTAATTCGTATACTGACAAAATATTATTTCTTAGATTTGGTACATGTAAGATATCTTTGATGCGAATATTTTCTTGGGCTTCACTTGTACATGTAATAAGTCTCATATCTCCTTTGACTATGGCTTGGGTAGTTTTGCCCTTCTCAGCTAGGTTGATTTCACTTTTGTACTCTGTCACATTTTCCATCAAAGTTAGGTTTGGGGTTAAATATGCGGTGCATCCTGAATCTATACACCATATTTGCCTATCATTTCTCCCATCTGGTGAATCTTAAAATTCTTTTACATATGTTTTAAATGCTTGCTCATTAAATCCACTTTTCATAGTATCCACTAGGTTATTTGAATGTTCCCTATTGTATTTGTGATTTCTATAACCAGGAGTCCATTTCTGTTTATCTCGAAACCAGCAATCATTAGCTAGATGTCCCTTTTTATTACAAACAAAACATCTTTTTGGCTGAAATTGTTTAACTTTTCTATCTTTAATTCTGTATGCTTGTTCATGCCCATTCTCAACTGATTGATTTAATCTCATATTTCTTCTTGACTCCTCTTCTCTTAGAGTTTGTTGAATCTCTTCAATTGTTGCCTCTCTCTTTGATCGTAAGACAATAGCAATATTTTCATACTTTTGATGTATGCCTCTGACAATATGAAATGAAAGTTCTCTTGAGGTAAATTGATGCCCTAATGATGAACTTCTAGCAGCAATATTTTTTGCCCTTGCTATATATTCATCTACAGTTTCATTATCTTTCATTTTAATGTTCTTTAATTCTAAGCCTATATCAATGATCTTCCAAATTGCCTGTGTATGTTTTTCTCACTGAGTCTCATACTTTCTTCTATCTTAAATCTATATTTATTGATTTACAAGAGAGAGAAAAAATATAAAAGGGAAACTAATATTAAACAAAGGAACATTTTTCTGTTTCGGTTAGCGCCTATTTTCTTGTGAGCTTACACACACTCTGTGGTAACAATTGATTAATATATATACAACATGTTCTCTTTTTTTTTCTCCCTTTCTCCTTGTTAATATCATATGACTATTCTTCACGGCCTAGAATTATTGTAAATATATATAGACAAATGTAAAGGCATATACATGTATGACAGCGCAAGTGCCCCTTTAGGGACATGGAGCTTTAAATTTAAATAAATAAATGGTTAATATATACAAATAATTTTGGAATGCCCCAAGGCGCATTAAATATTGAAGTTTTCATCTGAAGTGCTATTTTGCACTAAATCTAACACCTCTACCCACAACATAGTTTTACGAGTTTCTCCTAGAGTATATCAAACCATTAAGAAATTAAACAATAAAATCTACACTGACTGTGAACGATGCGTTGTTGTAGATCGGTTTCTGGTGAAACAATGCCAGTAATGTCTGAAATTTAACCCCACCCACAAAACGGCAGAATGCCCTAACACCCCAATATGCAGGACATGTGGAGTTCAGGGAGTTCATGATTGCTCAGGAGTTCCTAAATGTTTCAATTGTTCACAACATCCTAAGTATAAAAACAGGCCCTCATCACACAGAGCAAACTCAGAGGAATGTCCTATGTATAAAACACAAATGGACAGAATAATCGAGAGAACAAGTTATTTCCCAACTGAACAACCAAGTAACTAACTAGTACAAGTCGAACAGGATCAAATGCAAGTTCCAAATAGCTCAACAAGTCATAGGCCAAACTCTAACGTGTGCCCGCTTTATAATATACAAACAGATCGAATAATCCAAAGAAGACAATATTCTCCCATAAATGAAGAATAAAAAACACCCAGTTTAAATTATGTCATTGGGTAAAGGAATTAAATGTTTACAACAAAATTTAAGAAAAAGTTTAAAGGCATTGAGTGAGCTTCAAGCTGCAATAAAAGACAACCCACCAGATATCATCCTAATACAGGAACCCTATTTAATTAATAGAGATGTAATTTTCGATTTAAAATCTCAAATAGTGCATTCAACGACAGATGAACAAATATACACTGCAACGATCTTTATGAATAAGTGTTTAAAATATAATAAAATCAATAAATTCACAAACTCCTTTTGTACAACCACCTCTATAAATTCAGCAAAATCAAATACTGTTATTGCAAACTTTTATATACATCCTCATAGATTTAATGACACTCATCGAAAATTTATCAAGGAGCTTCTGTATACCTACAATCAACAACCTATTATACTATGTGGTGACTTCAATTCTAGACACCCAGTCGGGTTTGATCCGACGACAAACTCCAATGGTTTCAAATTCCACTCCATCATAGACGAACACAGCCTATTTATTCATAATCTTAAGATACCCACCTGCCGAAATTCAAGCATTATAGATCTTACGATTTCAAACAAAAAATCAATAAGTTTTGTACATAACTGGAAGACGACTATATTGACGCACATTTCAGATCACGTTGCAATAACCTTTGACATTTATCATAATTTTAACAGGCAAAGGACAGTTCAAAACTCAACATGGAAATTTATAGAAAAAGATGCTGATTGGAAAACATTTACTGAAAAAATTTCAATACAAGATGTAGATAATATTATCACCAAGATAAACCACGAGTCAAACATCAAAGATATTGACAACATTGTAAAGACTCTCACACAAATAATAAAAGAGGCAGCTTCTCTGTCACTAAATGTCAAGACAAGTAGCGGAAATCATAAAGCAAATACATACTGGTGGGATGGGAAGCTGGAGAATATGAAAAACGATTTCCACTATATTAGAAATTTGTATTATCGGCATGGAGTGGTCTATGAAAAGACCTATAAATCAATGAGAAATAAATATTTAAATAAAATTAAAAAGGCAAAAAGAGCGAGTTGGAGAAATTTTATAGAAGAAAGTCATTCAACTAACGCATTTGGTAATGCTTATAGGATTTACAAGTCATTGAGATCGAAAAATAGGAATTTAGGATTACCTCTAATAGATAATTTACCAGATCATTTAAAGATCGACAAAATAAAAAGTTTAATGAACGATCTATTTCAGGATGATATTGATATTGATGATATTTTGATTAGAAATTATACGCCTAAATATAAAAATAAAAATAGTGTTTATATTGAATCTAAGGAAATAGAGGAAAAAATTTTAAAAACTAATATTAAAAAAACACCGGGCCCTGATTACATTAGTAACAATATGATCAGACAAGCTAAAATAAAAATAATCCCAATTCTGCATCAATTATTCAATAAATGTATAGAAATGGGATACTATCCGGATGAATGGAAAAAATCATTCTTAAAAATAATTCCAAAACCAGGCAAAACGAATTATGAAGATGTTGAAGTTTGAGATTGAATCAAGGAATAAAAAGATTATTTATTAAACAAAGTAACTTAAAACAAGATGTTAAAGTAGCAACATTTTAAAGGCAAGTAGATATAGGAAAGGCGAGGGACAAAGACTAAATATCTTGACGTCGACCGCAGCGCCGCCGCGGCTGTTGATTGGTCGATCCCTCAATGCTCCCCGCAGAGGTCCGTGGATCGCTATTCCAACACTCCCTCTCGATCCAAAATGTTCAGTAGACCTCTTAAGTAGTGGAATTTGTTTCGTGGAAGAGGTTTAGTCATTATATCAGCTAGCTGTTCTGAGCTGCAAACATGATGCACTTTAAGTTCACCTTCTTCATGTTTGGATCTAATGAAGTGGTAGCGAACATCAATATGTTTCGTTCGTTTGTGGAATACTGGATTTTCAACAGTTTTATTGCTGCTTGGTTGTCGATATAAAGTTCAGTTTCTTTAGTAATATCACAGCCGATGCCCTGTAGAAGTCTTCTGATCCAAATCAATTCCTTAGCAGCACCGCAGGCAGCGATGTATTCACTTTCGGTGGTGGAAAGTGCGATAATTGGTTGTCGTTGGCTTGCCCAAGAAACAGTTCCTCCGTTCATCATGAAGGCATAACCAGTCGTACTTTTTCTGGAGTCAACATCACGAGCAAAATCACTATCAGAGTAGCCAACAAGTTGGTCTTGTCCAGTGAAGAGAATTCCCATGTGTGGAGTGCCTTTCAGATAACGGAAAATATTCTTCACTGTTGTACAATGTGCAGGTCCTGGATATTCTAGGAATTTACTCACTTGTGAAACTGCATAAGTGATATCTGGACGTGAAACACATGATGCAAACATAAGGGATCCAACAGCTTCTCGAAAAGGGAATTTAGGCATCTTTTCCTTTTGTTCTGGAGTAGGACAGTCCTGTTTTGTTAAGATGACAGAAGGATCCATAGGCACCGAAGCAGGAATACAGTCAGCCATATTAAATTTACTCAAAATTTTGTCAATATATGATGACTGGTGAATGAAAATACTTGCCCTATCTTCTGACTGCTCTATTTGTAGCCCAACAAAAAAGTTAACACTTCCAGATGTAATTTCAAATGCGTGTTCTAACTCATCCATTATAATAGCTATTGCCTCTTTATCTTTAGATAGAATAATTCCATCATCAACATAGAGAGCTAAGATAACATTTGAATTATTGTGTGTTCCAATGAAAATGCACGGGTCGGCGTCTGATGTTTTGAAATTATGGCTATTCAAAAAATTGGTAAATTTCTTATTCCAATTTCTAGAAGATTGTTTAAGACCATACAGACTTTTATGTAATCTATAGCAGCTATTATCATCTCTCTTGTAGCCTTCTGGTTGTTCAAGATAAACAAGTTCCTCTAATTCGCCATTGAGAAAAGCTGTCTTTACATCGAATTGCTTAAGAAACATCCTTTCAGAAGCAGCGTGTGATAAAAGAATGCGTAACGAATCATACCTGACTACTGGGCTAAACGTATCGAAATAGTCAACATTTTTGATTTGAGAATAGCCTTTTGCAACTAATCTGGCTTTGAACCGTTTGAATTGTACCATCGGACTCCGTTTTAATTTTATAAACCCATTTACAACCGATAGGTTTATGACCATCTGCCAAACGTTCTAAAGTCCATGTTTTATTTTTATTTAATGCATCAATCTCTTCATCCATGGCTAATTTCCATCTTTCTGAATCTGAACTCGTTATTGCATCTATATAGTTACTGGGTGCATCAGCGAGCGCAAAGTTACATTGGCTATTCGAAACTTTAGAGCGTGTTATCATTGGATGCGAACTGATATCGGATACTGGCGGCATTTCCTGTACTGGAATGTTTGCTGTCGCAACTGGTGATTCATCCGGAGCGCTGTTAATCTGAAATATTATTTCTTTTGGTTTGGTAGATTCTCTATCTGGAGTAGCTTTCTCATCGAATGTGACATCTTTAGAAATTCTTATTTTTCTAGTTTTCCAATCCCATAATCTAAAATTTTTGCTTGTATTCTCATAACCTAAAAACATAAGTTTTATCGATTTATTATCCCACTTTTTACGGTTTTCTTTGGGAATATGCATATAAGCATTACAGCCAAATATTTTATAGTTAGCTACATTAGGCTTTGTGCCAAAGAAAAGTTCATAAGGTGTCGTTCCAGGGGTTTGCTTAGTCGCACTTCTATTTAGAATATAGGTTGCTGTGTTACATGCCTCAGCCCAAAAAGATCCTGGAAGATTTCGTGAATTTAGCATGGACCTGGCTGCTTCCACAATCGTACGATTGTCTCTTTCTATACGTCCTATCTGTTCGTGCACATAAGGTGCAGTGAACTCGTGAATTATCCCAAATCTTTTACATAAATCTGCAAAATTATCGCTTTTGAATTCTAGCGCATTATCAGTCCTAAGAACTTTTATCTTATTTCCAGTTTGAGTATAGATTAGAGTAGCATATTCTTTGAATATATCTAGCACATCTGATTTGTTTTTAATAAAATAAATATGGCGATAACCACTAAAGTAATCTTTAAATAAGCAGAAATACAGATATTTACTTAATGATTGAGTCTGCATTGGGCCACAAATATCATCATAAATAAACTCACCTAGCTGGTAGTTTTTGCCATCTGAGGGATAGCACGACTTTCTATGAGCTTTTCCAAGTTGGCATCCTTCACAGAAGAAAAATTCTCCCTCTAAATCTTGAGGCTGCAGACCATCCACCAATCCTTTGGTCGCCATCTCTCGAAGTGTAGCAACTGGAAGATGCGCAAGTCTCTCGTGCCACAACTGAAGCTTGTTCTCGCTGGTGATGTATCCTTGTGATGATGACGTAACCTTGAAGAGCATCCTGTAGAGGCCGTCATGACGCACTCCTACGGCTTTTAGGTCATTATCCATGAAGATCTGTAGCTTGTCATGTTTGATAATGACGTTGAATCCTCTTCTTTTGGACGTAGAAAGGCTATACAAATTTTTCTTTAGTTGCGGCGAGTAGAGCACATTTCTTATGTACGTATTGTACCATCCACCGTCGACGTAGGCTTGAATCTCGATGTCTCCCATGCCTTCTGCAAGTAGTGTCGAGTTGTCTCCCAAGTAGATTGGATGATCACTGGTGAACGGCGTGTAGGTCTTGAACCACTCTCGTCGAAATGTCATGCTGCAGCTTGCACCGCTGTCAGCATACCAAATATCATTGGGCTCTACTTGATTATCGCACAAAATAAGTCCATAATCACTTGAACTTCCTTTTGAATCATGAAGATTTTTGGATTTATTTTTCTCATTAGCTAATCTTTTTCTACATTCGCGGCTCCAATGTCCAATTTTGTGACAATAGTGGCATTTAGTGTTCTTCTTGGCATCTTGAAAAGAACGTTGTGTATCTTTAGGCTTCGTTCGTGCTTGCCTGTGTAATAAGGCCTCATCTTGTTTAGAAGAACCGCTTTGTTGATTCCTTGTTTCTTCAATCAAAAGTCTTGCAGTTAAATTGTTAAAAGTTTGAGCTTTCGGATCTAACGATTCTCACGCTGCAACAAAGTAGCGCATACTCGAAGGCAAAGTATTTAAAATTTTTGCTACCTTTTGATCTTCCGTTATGGTTCCGCCCATTTGTGAAATTTGTGCAGAAATATTTTAAATTTTTGCTATGTAATCACTTATTGTTTCCGATGTCAATCGTGCATCGAAGAATTGTTGCCAAAGTAGGCCAATAGTAAATTCGGATTTTTGTTCATGAATAGCAAGTAATTTCTGCCACATTTGTGAAGCGGAAGTACAGTTCATCAGGGGCTGAAGAAACCTTAATTCGATTGCCTGTGATAACAACATCCTTGCCTTAACGTCCTTTGATTTCCAATTCTGTAGTGAACTTTCAGAGTTACTGTCGGAGGAAACAACATTCGGCTTTATTTCTAAGCCTTCCAATAATTCTAGTAATTTTTGTTGTTCCAAAAGAAGCCTGAATTGGAATTTCCATAGTGAAAAGTTTTCGCCATTAAAAACTTTAATCCTTGAAAGACAAGCTTCGCTCATCTTCTTTGTCTTGGAATCGGCCAACGACAAAAAGAAACTAGGGTTATGGTTGGCGGTTGACGCCTAAACTTCAAGCAAAACAAAGGCTTACTCACTGCTGGCGGTTAATCCTTTTAGGCGCAGTGGAAGCGTGCTGGGCCCATAACCTGTTGAAGTTTGAGATTGAATCAAGGAATAAAAAGATTATTTATTAAACAAAGTAACTTAAAACAAGATGTTAAAGTAGCAACATTTTAAAGGCAAGTAGATATAGGAAAGGCGAGGGACAAAGACTAAATATCTTGACGTCGACCGCAGCGCCGCCGCGGCTGTTGATTGGTCGATCCCTCAATGCTCCCCGCAGAGGTCCGTGGATCGCTATTCCAACAGAAGAAAATAAAAGTTATAGACCTATATCATTGACATCTAATCTCTCTAAAACATTTGAGAATATAATAAAAAATAAATTAAGTAACTATTATTTAGAAAATAATCTAATGAGCTCAAGGCAGCATGGCTTTATGAAATCTAGATCAACTATTACAGGAATGGAAAAAATTATAGAAACTATATTGAAACATAAACAAAAAGAATTGACTTCCTTGATAGCTATAGATATAGCTGGTGCATTCGACAATGCATGGTGGCCTGCGATTATAAAACGAATGGATAATGATAATGTTCCCTCAGATTTAATACGGATCATAAAATCTTATTTGAATAATGAAAGGGAGGTGAAATTTACATACGAATCAGAAACTTTTTATAAAAAACTAACTAAAGGTTGTCCACAGGGCGGACCTTTATCACCACTTCTATGGAATATTTTGCTAAATGATTTGTTGATAAATTTTGAATCAATGAATGCAGATATTATATGTTATGCAGACGACGTTACAATAATTTGCTGGAATAAGACTATCGAAGGACTAAAAACCGCAAGCGAATACATCTTAAATTATGTGATCCAATGGTGTAATAGAAATAAATTAACGATCAGTACAAAGAAAACTAATTTTCTATACCTGCATAACAGAGAAAAATACCTATTAAGGTTATTAACAATATAATTAGGCCGGTCAAGCAAGTAAAAATTCTGGGAATTAAATTTTCAAATCACAAATGGAAAAATAAAGTTAACTTTACTCCGCATGTAAATGATATTCTGTGTAAGGCAGGGCGTATGAAAAATTTATTATGTTCACTAAGCGGCAATATGTGGGGTTTAGATACTCAAAAAAGGTTAACTTTATATAAAACAATAATAAGGCCTGTACTTACATACGGATCAGAAATTTGGTTTAAATATTTAAACAATCGTTCTAAACAAAAAACGAATTCCATGCAGTACCAGATCATTTTATGGGCAGTCAGAGCATATAAAACTACTTCATCAAACTGTGTGCATAGTCTGGCAAAAATTCCACTCCTAACAGACTATATAGAATCTAGAATAATCAAATATGATCTAGCTCATCTGTCCACTGAAGATCTAATTGCTTACGAACCCCATGCTCCAAGTATAGTCAAATCATTCTTACACGCAAAAATGAAGGAAAATTTTGATAATACTAATGAAATTTTCAGAAGCTTTTTCGTTTCTGGAATCCCAAGATTTTTTCGTCCAAATTTTTATAATATCCAATTCATTACAGATCATGGTAATTTTGGGAAATTTTTGTCAACTATCGGCGCGGTGAAGGAACCGGGATGCTTCTGCGGAGGTGAAATTCAGGACTCGAAACATTTACTAATGAATTGCCCAATGTTCCGGGTTTATAAGGAAAACAAGTTTGGTCGTATTGGACAGCTTCATGAATTTGTAGACGATAAAGAGAGGTGTAAAAGTTTTGATCAATTTTGCAAATTTATTTACGACTTTCTTTTGAAATGGAAAAGGGAGAGGGAAACTTAGAAGGAAAAGATTGCGATGCTTGTTTTGTTGTTTTGCTTTGTTGTTTGTTTTTCTCTTCGGACAATTTTCTTTGGTTAATTATGTAAAATAATGAATTGAACAGGATTGTATATAGTCGATTTGTTGTGATGTAGAGAGAGGTATCGACGCAAATGTCCCTGAGTTTGGGACATCGCGTTTCATGATGTTAATAAATATAAATAAATCTGAAGTCGAATCATGATCACCTTATTAACTGTAATAGATTAGCTCGTTAGTTTATATTTCTTCTTATATAAATACTAGACGAATGGCCCGGGCAACGCCCGGGTTTTACCCGAGTGCGTATATATTTTAAAAATGTTTAATTAAAATACTATTCGTTACAATTATAAATTGGCGCCGTGGATGTCTCTTTTGTGAAACGTCCCGCCCCAAACTGTGTGTGTCTTGAAAATATAAAAATAAAAATGTGAACGGAAAAATATGTCCAGGGTAGCCTAGTGGTCATGGCATCTGCCTGGTAAGCGGAAGGTCGTGGGTTCGATTCCCATCCCTTTACACTTTTTTTATTTTATCCATTCTGACCAAAATCTATCCGTGAACTTCACACAGTGAACTTCACACAGAGAGAATAAGGCAATTATATAAGTAGATAATCCAAATTGTGCCTTATCACACACTATTTTTTTATTTGGCCTTATTACCTTGTGTTTATAATCTATGACGCAATGCCGGCGGCGCGCGCCCGTTGGCTGCCGGCGAGCACGTGACCTCCCTGTGCGCGCGCATCCGTGACAGAACCGGCCGGCCCATGACGGTCGTGACTATATATATATAACTAGACGAATGGCCCGGGCAACGCCCGGGTTTTACCCGAGTGCGTATATATTTTAAAAATGTTTTAATTAAAATACTATTCGTTACAATTATAAATTGGCGCCGTGGATGTCTCTTTTGTGAAACGTCCCGCCCCAAACTGTGTGTGTCTTGAAAATATAAAAATAAAAATGTGAACGGAAAAATATGTCCAGGGTAGCCTAGTGGTCATGGCATCTGCCTGGTAAGCGGAAGGTCGTGGGTTCGATTCCCATCCCTTTACACTTTTTTTATTTTATCCATTCTGACCAAAATCTATCCGTGAACTTCACACAGTGAACTTCACACAGACAGAATAAGGCAATTATATAAGTAGATAATCCAAATTGTGCCTTATCACACACTATTTTTTTATTTGGCCTTATTACCTTGTGTTTATAATCTATGACGTAATGCCGGCGGCGCGCGCCCGTTGGCTGCCGGCGAGCACGTGACCTCCCTGTGCGCGCGCATCCGTGACAGCGATGAGGAATTGAGGAAAGACGGTTGTGACTATATATATAATAATAATAATAATAATATTATAATAATAATAATTATTATTATTATTATTATCATTAGATAATGATAATGATCATAATGATGATGCGCGCGCATCCGTGACAGAAACTATATATGTTGATTTGCACAGAGTTTATGATGACAATTGTATATATTTTATCTTTTAATTATACAATTTTAATTTATATTTAGACATTTTTCATTTTAATTTAGACACTTTCATTTTTATTTAGATATTTTCAATTTTAATTTAGACATTTTTCATTTCAATTTAGACATTTTTCATTTTAATTTATACACATGGACTTTTCTATAAAAAGTCCATGTGTATAAATTAAAATGAAAAATGTCTAAATTGAAATGAAAAATGTCTAAATTAAAATTGAAAATATCTAAATAAAAATGAAAGTGTCTAAATTAAAATGAAAAATGTCTAAATTGAAATGAAAAATGTCTAAATTAAAATTGAAAATATCTAAATAAAAATGAAAGTGTATAAATTAAAATGAAAAATGTCTAAATATAAATTAAAATTGTCAAATTAAAAGTTAAAAACCTATATATGGTGTTGAAAGAGTAGACATTCATTTTAGTTGTGGAATTGCCTTAACTAGGTTTGTTGTTCGCGTTACAAATATATAAAATTTTCAAGTCTTCTTGTTAGAATATATTGCATTGGCGACTAGGATTTAAGGGAAAGAACCCAAGTAATAGTATTAGGTAAAATTTGAAGAATTTGTTGTAAAAATTAAAGAAGAAAGAAGTTATTAGAAATTTGCACAAGAAAAAATATTTTTGTTTTATGATGGCTCATTACCATTTTAAGGAATTTGAGGAAAAATTGAAAGTTTTTATACGTTTATTGAGCGTCTGGAACAGTTTCTAATTCTAGAAGAAGCTAATGAGGAAAAAAGAGCCTATTTTGTGACACTGATTAGCGGGAAGGCGTGTGATACTTTGAAAAAATTATATAGCCCGAAGTTACCTAAAGAGTATAAGTATGAGGAATTGATCGAGAAACTAGTTGAATATTTCCCCCCAAAACTATCTATAATCGTGGAAAGATTTATATATTTTTGGAAGAATACAAAATGAAACTGAAAGTGTTTCAGAATATCTGGTGGAAATCAATCGGCTAGCCTCAACCTGTGGATTTGGCGAAAATTTGAAAGAATCCTTAAATAGACAGTGTGCGGACTGAGAAATTCAAAAATTCTGGAGGAGGATCTTGTCTGAAGAAGTGCCTCTGGCAAGGATAATTGAAATTGCGTTGTCGATGGAGGCAGCAGAGAAAAATACCAGGGTATTTCATGTCAATGAGCCGGCAGATAGCGTAGACAAAATACGCGCAGAAGTCAGGGATAGAGTTGAAATAGATCAAAAGAGCAAGTGCAATGAGAAATGCAGAGAGAATGGAAGAGAAGGGCTACTTGTATCAAGCAGCAAGTGGGCAACTCCAGTGGTGGTAGTGCTCCAAAAATAAAAGATTTAGGGTTTTTTTTTTAATTTTAAAGTAACTTTAAAGACTCTTGGATACTGTGGCCTATCCACTACCTGTTTTCCGTCTTGGCTAGAAGGAATTACTTCTCTAAACTATATTTGAGCAATGCGTATCTTCAATTGGAGTTAGAACTTAGCACCTAGCCATTCCTGACGATTAATACGCATAGGAGGCATTTTAGGTTTTAAAGGATGCCTTTTGGATTGGCAAATGTCCCTAGTTTTTTTTTCAGTCGGTTATGGGTAGAGTATTGGCGGGAATAGAGGTAGTAATTTGTTACATTGACGATGTCCTCGTATCCACGGCGTCAGTGGAGGAACACATTGCGGTATTAAAGACCATTTTTGTTCGGGTTGCAGAAGCACAATATTAAATTTGAAGGGAAAAATGTGAATGTTGCCAAAAGATAAATGGCATATTTGGGACATATCAAAGAAGATGGTATTCGGTCTTTGGATCACAAGATTCAAGTAATACAGAAAGCTAAAAGCCCGAAAAATGTTTCTGGGTTGAGATCTTTTCTGGAACTGGTGAACTATTATGGGAAGTTTATTCTAAATTTGCCGGAACTATTGGAGCCACTTAACAAGCTGCTGAAAAAGGATAGTTGTTGGAGGTAAATAAAATAATGTGAGGAGGCGATCGTATAGTGTAAAAGAAACATTACCTCCGAAAAGGTGTTGGTGCCGTATCATGCCACGTTGCCTTTATCTTTGGCCACGGACGCATCTCAGATTGGAGTGGGGGCGGTGCTCTCCCATGTTATCGAGGGCCAAGAGAAACCGATCATATTTGCCTCACGAACACTTTCAGGGGCTGAGCGTAATTATTCACAAGTAGAAAGGGAAGCTCTCGCAATAATATATGAGGTGACGAAGTTTTATCAGTTCATCTAAGGGAGACGATTTACCCTGATTACAGATCATAAACCCTTGGTGTCTATTTTGGGCCCGAGAGCAGGGATTCCCACTTTGTCTACTTCAAGATTGCAGAGACTGACCTTGGCGGCTTATATATATTGATGCGTTTGTTGCTTGACAAAGAATGACTTCCGTGGGTACAAATAATCTTTAGGACTTTATATAAGCCTAATCAATAAAATAATTGCAGAAGAATGAAAAATAAAGCAACAACAAAGAAAACAGCAGTTACAAACTCACCAACTGCAGCACAGTGAAGGAGCAGAACAGGAGACAGAAGTTGGTAGAGCCTTTTAGAATCTTCCACGAAGTACACCGGCTTCGGCGGTAAGCAGGAATCCGACCTCTTATTATTCTACAAAGCTTCTGGTAAAATTTTTATTGCCCCCTGGCTAACGTTGGCTCTCAAGAGGAAAGTTCTTTCTTATCCTTTAGATTCTACAGTTTTCTTTAAATTCTGTGTGTTAATATTTCCTGGATATTTTAACCCATATTTAAACCCATAAAGCCCCATTTATATTTTTAATCTATTTATAGATTTAATATTTGACTCCATGCGCACAAATTCTTCTCAGATATCTTTCTCAGATCTACCTCTCTTGATGGAAAAGATTTCAATTTTTTATGCTGAATGTTGATTCAGGATAGCACTCATTCAATATGACTGTAAATGGAGGGAGACAGCTAGAAATGGATGTAAAAACTTTAAAGTGAAGGGAATTCATACTCCTGGCCCAGTAAAAACAATGAATTTCTTATAATCACAAATATTTGCTGTAACACACACAGACGCATAAGCAAAAATTGTCATCAAGTAAAATAATGTATTAATTCAAGGTATGATAATGAATATGATTCAATGATAAACGGAAAAATAAAGTGTCCAGGGATGGGAACACTTTATTTTTCCGTTTATCATTACTCTTCACAATTCATCCTGTCATACTTCATCCTTAAGGATAGAAATATCGTTATTTCTCCTTAAAATAAATTTATATTTTTCGTTCAAAAGAAACATTTGCGGTATAATTGTCAAACATCGTTCTACAAAGTTATTTTAGAAAACTTTTTAAAGAATTATTTTAACACATATTCAATAGAGCCTAGACTAGACATATAGACGACCGTGTGCAGGAATATTGTGGACACAACTGATGTCCCTTTGTCAACCCCCGGTTCGCAATATTTCACGTGTTGACCGCCGCGCATCTCTTTGTGGACGACCATTTGTCAAACGGCCCTCGGCCACAACAGGTGTTTATGCGAGGTTATGACAACCTTTTTTTATGACCCAGGAATTTATTGAATAAGATCCTTTTGGATGTCTTACGCTGGAGCGCGTAATGGAGTGACCGTGAAAAAAGCCGATTTCTATAGGGAGAACTATTTAGGAAACCATACACCATTGTAGAAGTGGGTAACAAAAATTCCACAGGGAACATAACTTACGTTTAATATTTCATTTTTCTCATTGTTCAACCCATTTAAATATCATGAATTTTTTTCAAATAAAAGCAAAACACCTATAATATGTCGTTTAGTAGTTTGCTAAATAATAAGCATCTAAAAAATGACAACTACTCTCTTTTTCCTGTAGCATATCAAATGTACACTTTTCCTGTGAGCACCAAACCTATTATAGAAAAAAAAAATTGAAGACTGGATTTATAATTTAGTTAAATATAAATTGTGTGTGTGAGTTTTCAAAGAAACCCATTTTATAATAGTTTAATTTTTTTATTTTTACTCTAAAGCGAGAGACTATTGATCACCAAAATATAGAAATAAAGCAATAAAAAAGGTGTTGACCTAATTTATTTATAATTCAAAAACCTATATTAGTTTGTTGGTGCTGTTGGTTATTACACCCACACAATTCTCTCTATGGGTCAGCAAGTCTTTGTTTTGTATTTTGTGTTTGTGTGTGGTGTGTGTGTTGTGCATTTTGTTGTGTTTTGTGTTGTTTTTTTTTGTGTATTTTTTTTTGTTTTGTGTTTTGTGTTTTTAATTGCGGAATATGAATAATTAATAATATTTTAAAAGAGGAATATGCATTCATTCTTTTGTTATAAGTTATGAACGGAAAAATACGTCCAGGGTAGCCGAGTGGACAAGGCACCTGCCCGGTAAGCAGAAGGGTGTGGGTTCGATTCCCGCCCCTGGACACTTTTTATTTTTCCGTTCTCCATTACTCTTCATGTTTCACCTTTCCATACCTCATCCTCAAAGTTAGAAATGTCGCTATTTCTCTTTGAAATTAAATTTCGATTTAAAAAAAAAAAAAGAAACATTCGCGGTATAATTTTAATTTTCGTTTTACAATCATCAGCCGCGTTATATTGTATTTTAAATATATACTATATCTTTAACTATATATATGAGATAAAGAATAATATCCGCATTCTCTCCTCCATGTTTTTCTTATTTTGACGTATGTGTTTCGCATCTTTTTACACTCTGCGTATATTTGAGTAGAATATGGTGCAAATAGGCTCAGAGCAGCGCACATGCCTTGTCAGGGAGTCACCTGAGCGAAGGAAGGTCGTGTGATAAAAAAGCAAATATTTGTTTAATATTGTTGCGCTGATGACCTGAAATACTTGGGGGAAAACATCCGAGAAGCCTTTTGACGTTTATTCAAAAATTAATTGTTTGAGAAAAAAACTTTTAAACTAAAGATTATTGTGTTTGAATAATCACCAAGAACAAAAGTATGCAAATAAACGATAATTATACAAATTTAAATAATTATATGAAAATAACTATTAATGAAAGTTAATAAAATAAAAAAGATGTCAAAATACAGTTAAACCCATGACAAAAGATGTAGACAGCAAGTTAAAATGTGACATGTAAACAAATGACTCCAGCAGCGCACTTCTCTCCCAACAATACAGGACTCTTTCATTGCGACATCGACCTGGGTCAGCACACATCATTCACCTGTAACAGAATGGGATGATGCCAAGTTGTCCGTTGTTGGGAATACCCTTTTGTGTAAACTAGGAGTGAATATGAGGATGTTCCTGTACATCAGCCGTAGACAAATGAATGGAATAACTCTATGCTCTCAGGTGAATCCACCTGCCACATTAAAATGGACATATCTGGGTATAATGGTGCTACAGTGGTATAATTCAATACTCTTAAATTATACATCGCGACCTCCACCTGGCGTTTTGGTTTAGTGTGCCACTGACTCCCGAACTCGCCAACTACACACTCGAGGTTAATCTTCTAAACTTGTTGCCTTCAAGTTTACCTACTGCCAGGCTTCATCAAAACGATGCACATAACGTTCAACGTTTGTTATGCCTCGCTCCAACTATTCCCTTTCTCCAATATTTCCAAACAGATTTATTCGATGTTGCCGAGACATTACTGCCAGATCAAAATTGAGTGGCGGCCTGAACTTGCCAACTCCAATCACACAATTTAAATTCTCTTTTAATGCCGACCCATGTCATTTAAAACTAAGGCAGCAACCAAATATTAAACTCCTTTTCTCTAATTCTTAATATTTTCTTTATTCAAGGTGTCATTTCGATGTTTGCTTCGACTTCGCGCAGTTACCCACATGTCTAGGACAGTTTTATGGCAAAAATTAGGTTGACGATTTGTCGAAAGTAAAATCTATCTGCCATATAAAAATTATTCGTGAAGAAAAATTTCAAGTTTTTTTTCTAAGGGATAGTTTTTTTTATTTTATTTTAAAATGATTAACCGTTTTTTCCGCCAAAAATTGCAACTAGAGTAAAATTGGTTGCACGGATATATTTTCAGGATTCTTAGCCAGAAGCGCATTATAATTCGGATATGTCCAGGAAATGAAGAAGGTTATCGAAAATAAACAAACTGTTAGCTTAAACAGTAAAATACAACGAGGCAAAAATGTTACATTGGGTGAATTTTGTTATAGAGGCATTTTCATTCATAACCAATTGCTTCTCCATAGATTGGGGGAAACAAATCACATATAGATATTGTTGCACCAGGTTGTCGTTTGGCAGACTCACCAGCCTTTATTCTTTCCTCAGACATGTCTTGTATCTTTCCAGAACGTGTTTCAACCATCCTACATGGTTAGATAAGGGAATAATGAGATAACTCTACTTTAAGTAGCCTCCAGAATATATTTATTTCTAACATCAAAGTTTAAAGAGTTGTGTGTCACACAGTGTACCAAAATACAACTGGCGATTTTTTATAGTACACAATTTGTTCATAATACATATTATGTTTTTTTTAAATAAATATAAAATTTCAATTTGAAATATATGGAAAATGATATTACAAATTAAAATATGAGCATTAGCCATGAGAGATGCAACAATACTAATCTTTGGGGCTCAAATAATTAAATCGATGATCCACACGGGATTTAAAGGTATCTATTGCTTGAATTCAAGTTTTCGGACTTATAAGCCTTTCGACTGGAATAACACACTAACTAAATAAACGTGTGTAGGATATATAAAATTAAGAGAATTCACATATTTATGAAGTTATATTTTTGAAATATATATACATTACAAATGAAAATACCAAAACGCGAGGGTTTCTTTTCACAAATAAATCAAACTTTTACTGCCCTTACTGCGATGAAAAACTGCAGTAAGGGTAGTAGAAGTTTGATTTATTTGTGAAAAGAAACATTCGCGTTTTGGTGTTTTGATTTGTATTATATAGATGGCGCGTTATTGCTCTGTATATATATATTAATATACATATTGGAAATATGCAGGTAGAAATATTATCATGTGTGAGACACGTGAAAACATATTAAATAAAAATATGAACCATGATGATATAGAAGACTACCTACATATATTGTATTGTATTTTGCCATATTGCTTCATGTGTTTCTGTTAATTCAATGCATCAGTTTATACTTTGATGCCTTTGGATATCTAGGATTCTATGTCTTTGGCATTTACTATGGATATTGTCATAATACACTATAAGTCGTCGGCGGCTAGAAACTGTTTTGTTGACTTTGCTTAGAATTTTTAAAGAAACTGATTTCAAGAAGATTAATCAAACCTTATCTTTATTGATTTACAAGAGAGAGAACTAAATAAAAGAGAAACTTATAACATGGAAAACAAAGAGAAACTTTTTTTACGGTTAGCGCCTATTTACTTGTAATCTTACACACATACTCTGTGGGGGAGAGCAATTAATTAATATTAAACTTAAAATATATATACAACATGTTTCCAGGATATGGGACAAACTGGCCGGATCTAAACCCGATGGACTTGGGACCAGGATATATCTTCACAGATTTTTTTAAAGCGACTTTGTCAAGAACCTGAAACGAGTTTTTTGTTCGAATTTTTATTTGAAAATTTTAAATATTATTTTGCCTATAGTTGATAGATAATATTTAATTGTTTATGAGTTTTTATATTGCTGGAATATTTTTAAAATAGCAGGAACTTTTATCCCATTCTGTATATTTTAAATGTGTGGCAGATACCTTAGAATGTTAGGATACGAGAATTTTTAGTAGCGCTCCTCTACTAAAGCCAAAGATCTAATGCATACATAAGTTTGTTTATAGACAAGTGGAGGAGGTGTCAAATTATTTTGACAGACATAAGCAGTTTTAATCTTTTCAGTGTTTGGAGGGAAGAATGTTGTTTGTTTGTTAAGTGAACTGATCTCCCATGTCATTGGACAAATGTGGCCATGTTTGAATATAAGGGGGGGACATAGATTTGCAGAGGTCTTTCCCAGGAGTGAATTGTGTGGAGACGTCGTTCTCTGTGTCCGTGTTTGGTGGTCTCCTGGCATACCTGTGTAACCCCGGTCCGCTCCCTATCAACGCTGCAATAAAAGATAAGTACTGCTTTTTTATTTATATATAACAAATCGTGAGTTTTTATTTATGCCCTTTTTTGTTGTTGTTGTACTCTTGTGTGTACGCTTTTCTGTGTGTTAATGAAGAAATAATGATTTGTGTTGTGTTAAGTTACTTTCATCTTAGGTCCTAACAAATTGCACTTTGTGTGTTAGCCCGTAAAAGATAACATTTGTCAGGGGCTGAGCCACTTATTGAAAACGATGGGTGGGAACTAGATGAACATCATAATGTGTGTCTCCGCCGAGTTATTCATCAAGACAACAATCGGTGGGAACGCTATCGTCCTGTGGATAAGCCACGTGACCGCCACGACAAGCACGTGCAGCACCCAAGAGCCGTTATTGGCTGCTCCCCTGTCTCATTATGCATCGCTGCTTAGCATAACGGCAGGTGCCGCTAAAGTCGTCGTCGTTGTTTGGGATGAGAGAATTAGAGAGGTACAAAACCGGTAGTGGAATAGTCAACTGTCGGGGATTCTTCTTTTTTTTTTAGGACAGTGAGTATCAGTCTATAAATAGAAAATAACACACGCTTGTTCGGCGGTACATATACTAAAATTAGAACGATACAGAGAAGATTAGCATGGCCCCTGCGCAAGGATGACACGCAAAATCGTGAAGCGTTCCATATAAATACAAAATAGTGAAAAGGTTTTTTGTATATGATATATTGTTTTGTTCTGTTTACAACAACAACAAATTAAGAAGAGACTGATTTTACCCAAGAAGTATAAGTTATAAGAAAGAAAGAAAAAAAATGTTTCAAACCAAGTGTTTTTATTCAAAACAAAATTGAGTGTGTGATTAAAAGGGAAAGTATTTATACAGAGATAAACCCCAATATTTACATAAAACTTAATTCCAATTAAATTTAGGCAAAGTTCAAAAGTATCTACATCGAGCTATTGAAAACGAATAAGCTATAGCAACAATGAATATGGTGTCTGAATATTTATGCTTAGGGTTTAATAATCTCTATATGAGAAAATAAAATTGTATTTTAAAATACACACACATGCACAAAAGCCTTTATTAGGGACTTGCCCCATACAGATTCTCCCAATTGGGTAAGGTAACAATCATCTTGTGTTATTTACATAGGTAGTAAGATAGAAATTGAACTGGCTTTACTCTTCGTCTCAAAGTCATTCAATTGTTGACTGGTCCTTACATAATGATGATCTAAAAAATTTATAGTAAGCTATTGCCTTAGATTTGTTTGCTGATATTTTTGAAAGCAATACGTAGGGTGAAATGTTGGTATATTTAATTTGTTATCTCTCTTATATTAGAGTTAACTAATATTATAACAAGGACTAGATCAAAATGCGCGCGTGTATATTTTTTATTTTTCTACTAGCGGATGTGTACCCGGCTTCGCCCGGGTTTTATCTGAGTGAAAGTTTGCCTAACGAATATTATTGAAAATAATTTTCCGGAACATAGACTATTATGATAATAATGATAAAAATATTCATTACATTATATTTTGTATTATATATTTATATAATACGAATGGCCCGGGTTTTACCCGAGTGCGTATATATTTTAAAAACGTTTTAATTCAAATACTATTCGTTACAATTATAAATTGGCGCCATGGATGTCACTCTTGTGAAACGTCCCGTTCCAAACTGTGTGTTTTTAAAATGTTTTAATTAAAATACTATTCGTTACAATTATAAATTTGAACGATAGGCTCATTATTTCTTTATACCGTTATTATACCGTTATATTATATATATTATATTTATTATATATATATTACACGTTATTTGTTTTCTTGGCCGACTGTTTTACATATGGTGTTATCTTAAAATTGCTTGTTTTGAATATTTTTTTAGATTGAGATTATTAGCTAGTATGTAAAAAAAATTAACTCTGTTGAATTTTTTTTTTTGTATTTATATATAAATAAAATTAACTCTGTTGATTTTTTTTTGTATTTAATCGATAACACCGAAGTTACGCATGTTAATGTTAGGAAATATATTTTGATGTTAAGCAAAACCTGCTCCATCTCGTTTTACATAAATGTTGAAAATTTGGTTGAAATTGATGCATTGTAACGAAAGTTTTTAGTGAACAACACTTATGAAATTTACATTTTATTAATATAGATTATAAAGAATTAATAATATACTGGTATGTTTGAAAATAACGAAATTTACGCATTTAAAAATATAATAAATTATCATTATATGCTATGGTTTGAAGAACCTATTTCGGATCGACTCACTCTTCCATTATAGAATATTCTGAGATTTCGAACACTGAACAACACCAGAGAAACACTCAGTTATATATTTCAATCTTATGGCTATGAAATAGAGTATCTTCATAGTAAACAAAATATTGCCTATATAGTTTCAAGAAAACCTTTAACAAATATTTCAGGCGAAAATATTGTTGATGATTTTGACGTGACAACGTCTTAAATTAGGTTGCGGCTGGGAGTCACTTATGAAAAAGTGTAACGCCCGGTAACGTTACGATGAGTCACCGAACGAGAGTGCTGCGCGCGCAGCGCTAGAGAATTAGGCGCATTGAATCGGCGCATGCTTGTCTCTGTCTTTGTCTTTCTCGAACGTTCTTGGCGTTGGAAAAACATTGTGTTAAGTAAATTATTAGTTTAAAATTAATTAATTAATTATTATTTTACATATTTTAAATAGTTTCAAATTTATTTAGCAAAAATTTGAACCTTCGATCTGAATAAATGTTTTGATATTCGAATTGATTATTTAAAATTACAAATATTAAGAAAAAGTGGCAGATATAAGAAAACTTTATTTGAACTGTGTTGAGCAAGAATTGCGCATCGCCAATGAAGATGACGTAGATGTGCAAGAAGACGAAATTGAAGAACCGGTGACCGAGGAAAGGACAACTGTGGGAAGGACGACATCAAATGAACACCGCAGACGAAAAATTGGACGAATAATACGATACAGACGCTACGAAGTAGATGAAACTGTTAATTATCAACGTGAAATGGTATTGCTGTTCTTGCCTTTCCGCAATGAAATAGCTGACATTGTTGATAGCAATAAATTTCTACAACTGTTCAATGCTAACAAGGATACCATCATGGAACACCGCCAGCTGTTCGAAAACAATCTCAACATCGACAGTGTGATGCAAGAGCTTGAAGCTATGATGATTCTACAAAATTCAGACAGCAGAGAACCACCAGAAATTGAGGAAAGGAGAGTGTTTGTCGAGCAGGTGTTAGGAGGAGAAGGTTCCGAGAACAACGATGATGTCAATCAAATCGTCCCGCGACAAGGCTTATTATCGGTCGTAAAAAAACGTAGCAACGTGATGCCAAAACAGCAATTTTGTGAGCTGATACGAACGACGAACCCTGAACAACGTGAGCTGATTCATGAGGTCATACATCGTTTACATGGCTGTGGAGATGAGGTCGTCGTCACACTACGTCGTCACACTACAACTCCAATCAAGGGTTATGAGTGCGTATCCAGGGAAAATAATCGACCTAACTCAGATACCAACGCGGCTGGTGGAGTGGCGATCTATCGTAAATTATCATCGACATCTACGGCGGAAGTGTTCCAAGTTGCGATTACAGACGTAACTCGTGTCATTAAAACCAAGGGTGACATGTGCATGACTGAAGTTACTTGCTTCGCCGCTAATACTAGCTTCAAGTTTATACTCGGTGCTGTATATATTCATCCAGGAGCTAGTATGCAGGATATTGGAATGTTACTATGGCAAGGACTCGGTCCGTACATTCACAACAGCCAGTACGTGCCACCGTTCGTGCAAATTGATTCTAGTATACCGATTCTTCTGTGTGGTGATTTTAACAAAAACGTAAAGCCTGACAACTCGTTTCTTAATTTCATGAAAAATACGTATAATCTTGATTGCGTATCAAACGTTTCTAAGTCAACTACGTTAAAAGGAACAACTATCGACTTGACTTTCGCAAGACACATTACAGCAGAAACACTTCCTTTCATTTCATATTTCTCCTATCATCGTCCTATCCTCAACAAAATCACTCAAATAGGAATTAGTTAAGTTTAAGTTTACATGTACAATGTTTTAGTAAACAAAATATATTTCTATAGTTAAAATTTGTGCAATTCTTATTTTCATTCAATTCCTTGTTCCTATTGTGCAATTTAATTATATTCATATCAATAAATATTCTACCGTTGTCACGTAAATTCTTCGCCCGTAAAACCGACTTTACAGGCAACCATTTTTTATATAAAAAGTACCGTCCATATTTTCAGAAGAAATGAAGGCGACTTTTAGTTTTCGATAATATCATTTTAAAAGGAAAGAGAATAGTTGAAATAAGAAATCTTATAAAAATAATATTTTAGACCTAGCTCATGAAACCCAACAAGAAATTGGTAGAAATAAACACAAATTTTAAGATAAAGTACATTAGCCTAATATGGACATAGATATAGAAAGACTTATAAGGAAGTGTTACTTTAATGAAGTCAATCAACCTTTAACACAACCACACGAATACCTCCAAGACCATGGTATGAGGTAGGCGCAGACTTAGTAGGACCGATTGATTTAATTTCCAAGAAGCAATTATTATTTATTATGTGAAATCAGGTATATAAGACATATAAGAAAATCACCAAATTATCCTAAAAGCAATGGAAAATTTGAACAAGCAAACTGGCAAGACTGGTCTTCAAGAGGACAAGCTAATGCTCCCTGTGGGTGCTTCTGTTGCACGCACGAAAACCTGGACCAAGTCGGCCTCTATCTCAAACGTTCTTTCTGCTGAAGTCTCACCACCGGCTACTGCTGTCGTTACTCCCAGAGACACAGCTGTGACAGATAAGGGGGTCGACTCGATTCACAGACCTCAGTGCGCAGCGCCTCCAGCGGTAACTTTTGGCTGGTTCGCAGCCGGGCGTGGTTTATCCCGACGTCTCCTTACGTCTGGCTCTCACTGAGGAGGAGGAGACTGCTGAGCCTCTGGGAGGCCACGTCCAGCATCATTGAGCTTGGACCACCGGGTTCTGCATCCCACCATCCTGAGGCTCCTGCGTCTTCGAGGTGACTTCTCGACTTCTCCAATGGTGCCCCTTTCCTAGCGCGATTAAGGTGCTGCGCTCTCGGACGCGCGGAACCTAAAAGCCTTCTACCAGCGTTTACTGCAGGAAAACGCAATCTCCGGCTATTATGCGAAGCGCGAGGCGCAACTATCGTCCTGTGGGGATCGGCGACGCCTATTATCCGACTAACCAGTCAGAGCGCGTGCAGCTCGGCAAGGCTGCAGGTGCATCCTGTTGGAACGCTGACTGCGGATTGGTTTACCACCGTAGACGTACCCCGTTCCATCTACTGGTGCGACCTGCGTCTCAATTTCTAATCGGTGCACAACGCAGACATTGCCCTAAGGCTGTCTCTAAATGCACCGCCTCATCTTGCTCTAGGCATGCCACCTGTGCCGCTTGTGAGCCCAGTGGCGGGACGCTGACCCACAGATATTGGAATTCCAGAGCCGTAAGGCTCCAGCTCCGGAAGATGTTCGCCTCCTGTAACATGCCTTTGGATCTGTGGCTTGGCATTTTGTTGTCCTTCTCCATATAGAGGCAAATAAGATCACGAGTGTGACGAAGGCTACCACCAACAAGTGCTTTCTTGGGCTTGACGTGGGCAGTGCTAGCCCCACATCGATCTGCCCATTCTATGGAAAATAATTTCTGCTGTCCATTGTTGGCGAAGTTTTCCCGTGAAAGAAGAAATTAATGAAGTCATTGTATATATCTGTGTGTGTGTTACAAATAAAAGGGGATATCCTGATCGTTTACATGAGCATTTTAGATGGTAGATCGTCATCTAGGGGAATTAAAATAAGCTAAACCTTTATTTAGGTTTGTTTCAAAATATTTGGCCAACCCATTTTCTTTATAAACCAAGAAAAGCCAACCACGTATGCGCTTCGGGCTGTTGATCCTCGTCAGTGTGGTAAAGGTTGTACTTTAATAATAACTTAAATACTCATTTCTTGATTTCATAGGAAGCCTCGAGGACAACTTATTGGTCTTTGAGGTACAGTATACGTCCCGATGACGAGGGCCAACAGCCCAAAACCCGTATATGGTTGGCTTTTGAAAGATTTATCAAGAAAATAGGTTGGCCAAATATTATGGAACAAACCTAAATAAATGTTTATTTTTTCCACTAGATGGCGCTCTGGAATCTAAAAGGCTCGTGTGGGTGGTCAGGGTATGCTTTTTTATTTTTATTTTTAACACCTCAACTTTTTATATTTATATATTCTCGCACCCCGGTCGCATTCATTGTTGACAGAATCAGTGACGAGATGTGAACTATCTGAAACCTTTTGAATAAAAGAAATGCCATATCTTGATATATAATTAATTCAACTGGTTCAATATTTAGATATAAAACTTTTAAACCACGATTCAATCATATCTTGGTCTAGTGTCCACTTTAATTCTTTTTTGCCTCTAGTCGTAAATTGACACTTGGCTAACGATATCACCCAAAGAATCTTGATAATAAAAAAATAAATTAACTTAATTTATTATTTTACACACACACACACCCAAAATTAAAATTTATAGATTTATTTGTTATTGTTATTGGTAGAAATTTCTCTTCTATTTCTGGAGCATGATCATTTAACAGATCCTGATGAACATAATAAAAACACACACGTGCATATTAATATATACGAACATAATAGTAGTTATACATTATACACATATACAGATCACTATACATAACATTGTTATATTTATTTGGAACTTATTTCTATTGGAGATATTTACACTACAATTTAAATATAAGCGGAGAGTATTGAGATACATATATACACTTAACGTAACGAAACCATGATTATTATATCTGTACTATCAAAATCACATACATATAAACACAAGCACCCACAGATATACCCAGGCACACGCATACACACTAACAAATACACACACAAACATACACAAAAATGCACACGTATACATTTCATTCCTCTTTCTTTTTATTTAATATTTTAATTTGTCCAATTCAGTGTTAAAGACATTGGTAGGCTCGAAACCCCAGCCAGGTTTACTTTTGATAAGACCCGGCCTGGTACCAATCTCTCTCCATCCCGGTTGAACCATTATGGCTTCCTCTAGTTCTAAACAAAAGCATATTGACTTCAATTCTCAGTAGCAGCTTTAACTTCCGTTTAAAAAATTATCATAAAAATAATATTTTATTTCTAATTAAATTTTACTCTTTTGATGAAACGTAAACATGATTCTGCCTTTTGTGTATAGCATATTTTTAAGTGCAAAGTCGAACTGCTTTTCACTTGTGTAGACATGTGGTGCGCTTACAGTAAAAGCAGTCGCTAACTACCCACCATGATTATCATGGCCTGTACCACGTGTACTAAGGATAATAATAATTAAAAAAAAAAAAAGAAAACCATCCATTGCTTGCTAAGTAATCATTGTAACCGCGAATTTGTGACTTAAATTAATAAATAAAAAATAAGTTTTTAGAAAAAGGTTTTATTAAAATTCCATAAAAAGGAAAAATAAATATTTTAGCTCTCTTGTGCCACTGAATAATTAGATTTATATCAGTAAAAATAAAAGCGTCGGGAGACGTTCAACGTGAATTTCGAATTTAATTTGATTTAATATGTATATAGCAACTGATTAGAAGAAGTTTTTACGTTTTCTAATTTTTTTTACATCTTCACTCAATATAAGATTGTTCCCGCCGCTTTTATTTTTACTCATATAAATGTTATTGTTCAATGGCAGGAGCTCAAATATTGATTTTCCTTTTTGATGCATTTTAATAAAAGCTTTTCAAAAAGGTTTTTAAATTTATTAAATATTTATATAATTTTTAGTAATAAATTCTCTGAATAAAATATATAATATTCCTTTTAAGTGCATTTTAATAAAATATTTTTCTAAAAATATATTTTTTATTTATTAATTTAAGTCAAATTCGCGGTTACAATGATTACTTAGCAAGCAATGGATGGTTTTCTTTTTTATTATTATCCCTAGTACACGTGGTACAGGCCATGATAATCATGGTGGGTAGTTAGCGACTGCTTTTACTGTAAGTGCACCACATGTCTACACATGTGAAAAGCAGTTCGACTTTACACTTACAAACATCACACAGAATTAAAATTTACAATATATAGACCAAACCTAACAATATATGCCTATCAATATTAAACTCAGTATTATTATATACAAGATATGATCATTCCCGGACTCACTTATATATAAAAAAACTGAACGAGTTTGAAAAAAATCATTGTTTTAAAATTTATTGATTAAAAATATTATGTGTGTTGGAAGTTTATTGGAAAAGTTTGAATATAATATTTGTGGACAGAAATGTCCCGCGTGGAAACAAGTTAAATAAAAGCTTTTTAAAAAGTCGTTATCACTGGGGTTTAGATCTTAAATAGGCGCTAATCTGCTTGCAGCGGATTGGTCATTTCCTCGTACGAGTTGGAAGTAGTGACATAAGCTACTACAAATTTAATGTGCAACTTTGCTTTTGGTTTGGCTATCCTAAAATTTATTGTGTATTGTAAATAATCATTAATTTTGTATTATATTTGTATCATCATCATTTTGTTATCAAAAGAAAATTCCGAAGAATAAATTATTATTGTGTTAAACAAATGTTTTTATTAATTTAAATAAAAACATATAACATATCACTTCTTCAAAAAATAGAACTTCGTTTAATTGTATTAAATATTTTCGGAATAAATCGATATGCCAAAATTATGTACAACACGAGATTTATTCATTGTATGAATAAATAGCCAAAGCAACTTATTTAATTTTATAAACATATTCTTAATTTTTTTCATAAACACGCAGATTTTACAATAAAGGCTCTTTACCTATTACGTCATCTAATTTATATTTTTGGGAGCATGTCATTTAAAAAAAGGCTGTCGGTTGTTGGAAAATTTTTGAAAAGATTCTCTAAATCTAGTATAATTTATTCAATGGTTTATTCATTGTAAAAAGGCCAGGCTATGTTAGCAGCTGATTTCTTCTATGTGGATGAGTTTTGTAGGTTCAACACTAGATCTTCGGACCCGGGAAGGAAGACGTGTAGAGAGAGGTAAATTACCTGGCAGTGAGAGGGAGCAGGGGAATTTTATAAAGTGCCAACAAAGACATCACAAGTCGAACAAATTGGTACTTATCAGCAGCTCCTTTCATCGGAGCTCCAAAGAAAGCAACGAGCGATTTTTTATAGAGGTTGGCGACAGTGAGTTGAAAAGTCGCGGGCGGCACTTCAAAGGTTTGTGTGAGGGGAGGTAGGGACTGAAAGACGCCGCCACCGCTGTATTGCCTTGTAACGATTACAAATGGAGGCCAGTTAGTAATAAGCCTGAAATGATTCGGTGCCAATCCATCACCTAGCAATGGAATCCGCTTTGTCCGCGCTCCGTGCTTATATTCCTTGTAAGGCATCCCTGAATCTAGATAGGTGGTTTCATGCTCGCCGATGTGGTTCAGGTCTCACCTGGATAACAGATCCTATGGCTTGACAAGGTTGATGTCATCAAACTTACCGTTCGGGGAGTCTCCTTTAATGCCAATTTATAAATACGTAAACCTGCTGTGTGGGGTTTCCATAATGAGAAGACTATTGCCCAATCCTTCTAGCAGGCTTATTGTATGCCATATATATTAAGTAATCGTTATTTTCTAAACGAACAAAACCACGGTGTTTTGTTGAAATTCAAGAAAGTGTGACAGAATGGCTGGGTAGCACAGGAAGTGTCTAACATAGCAGGTTCACGAAATAACGCATACAACGGGTTCTGATGAAAAAAGGTGTAAAATTCTCTCTCTCTCTAGCAACGAAGATGTGCAGGCGAGCGGTCCTGCCCCAACGCTAAAGGCTTAAAAACTTCAACCGAAGAGAACTAAAGAAAAAACGTTGTTTTTATTGAGGATTCCCACCCTTCCAAAAGAAGCAATGACCTTGGCTGAGATCCATTCGTGATCTTCACCTACTGATGCAATCACACAGCGCTCCTCAGACCCAGTGAAAACTGAGGTAACAGCAATGAACCTCGGTCTGGTACAGGTGAGCCTTCGACGAGTTGTGTTGACGTCGTCGACCAGAGAAAACGACTCCCGATGAAGGAACAAGATAATGGCTTCCTATACTCGTCAGCCATGAGCGAAACAGGCGGCAGATCGGCACAGTAAAAGGGTCAGCGTCCAGCCTTCTGTCACCGCACACAAACCATTTGTCCCTCCCTCTGCAACAAAACCTCGAGTGCAGAGGTGCCCCGAGACTCTGAATAAGCAAAGCAGGCGAAGTTTAGATCCAAATCGGCGGACAGCCAGGTAGACCAATATGTCTACCTGGAATTCTCCCCAGAATTCAGCTAGGCGCTGTACTTCATGACGCAGGAAGCGAAATTAGGAAAGGGCTGCCTCTACCAGCTGAACAACATGGGCGGGAATATCTTAGTCGACCTCTCCAGCAAGAAGCATGTTGAGAGGCCCATCTAGAAGGGCCAGTAAACTACTCTGCGAGCCTTTCCTCTGAGGAAATAGTCTTTATTACTCTGCCGGGTGGATTTAGGCTCTCACAGATTCCTGCGGGCTGAATATCAAGGCTAAGGAAATCGTCACGCCAGTCTACGTTGAATGGCCGCCTGTTGCGCGCCCAAATACTGAAGCAAGCCGCTTGCCTCTTCTTCTTAAGCCTCCACAGCAGCTGTGCCAATGCCAAAAGCCGACATCCCATCCTCCACCGTCACCGCCGTCGTAGATCCTCCATCCAGAAACCCAAAAATTCTGGCGAAAGTCAATTCTGGCCTATTAGGCCAAGAGCTTCCTGGAAGATTAATCTTAATATAAGCTAAATTTGACCAGGAACAAATCGATGTTCTCAGGAATAACGAAAAAGCATATGCGGCCATCATCAGCGTTCATAAGTTTGGGCTGGAGAGAGAACAACTCCTCTAAGTCTTCACTAACAATGGCGTAATAGGCAAGCTTTTAGCCCAATCGAATGTCCAGCAGAGACGGGCCATCGAAACTTTGGCCTCGGCGCTAATAGCTCTTACAAGGGACACGAGCAAAACTCTGTACCAGAACCTATAACGCGTCAGAAACTCTACTCGGTAACCTAAATGAACTGCATCGTCGCTCTTCAGAGGAAAATTCAGCTCTGCTGTTTTATCAAGGAGCATGAGATCGACATTACCTTCTGCAGGGGAACAACGTCATGGCCCTGGAGAATGTACGAGACCGCTCCACGGCTACAGCGTTGTCGTTGCACTTACAACGATCATCGAATGCCCAGGCCTCGCCTGGAAAACAGATCCTATGACTTGACAAGGTTTTTGCCATCGAACTTACCGTTCGGGGATTCTCCATTACGTGCGTCAATCCTCACGTCTCTCATACTCCTGAAGAGCGATGCCGACAGTTTCAGGCCATCGCAGATAAGGTGTGTGAAGAAGGTGCGTGGATCCTCAATGATCTAGACAAATCTGAGGAATCGCCCAAGAACCTGGCATCGGGTTCGTTAGAAGCCCTCGCAGAGCTACTGGACCAAGCCAACCTCGTCGACGTTGCCATCTTCTTCGATGCTGCTCTGGAGAAAACCATGGTCGCGACTCTTGTAAGCCGGGTCGACGTATGTGGTAGGGATAGAATCCAATTTTCATTATGCTTCTGCGACCGCGCGCGTCACTCATTACCAAATCTATGATTTTTGCCTACCTTGATAATCGTGCTGTCCTGATGCATGTAAAAGTATTCTCTGCATCGGAAAGCTGCTAAGGTCAGGCCTATTGGTCGATCGAATGGAAACATTAATCGATTAAACCTTGGAAGACCTAGCAAATTTTCCACCTCAAAGCTGTTACTATTGGACTTAAGGTCAAGACAAATCTGGTTACAAAGATACGGTCACTCGGGTTTACCGTCGCTGACTCGATAGAAAAAACACTTCCTAAGGTGGAGCCTGGAATACGACACTGCTTTCTCCGAATATTCTTTCTTGTTGGACCTCGCGCGTTCTCTCTGAGCCAGAGTAGATCTACTTCCAGCTATAATCGATGATGACAGAAACGTCGTCTCCGGAGGAAAGCTAAGACGTTTCCTTCTGGAAGGCCTGAGCAGTCACTTCGACCAGGCCCTTAGTTCGACTGAGTTCATTGCCGACTTATTCGCTGAAGTGACTTGCTTGGAGTTCTACAACTGGGACCATCTCTTTCTCGACGACATCTCCCGCGAGCAGATAGCGGCAGCCATTCATTGCATGCCAAACGGCCGTGCCTCTGGATGGGACGGAGTACCTCGAAACTTTTTCGATGTCTTAGATAAAATTCTTTGGTTAGTCTTAAAGGCTTCTCGCGGAGACTTGTCCGATCTTCAAGGCATTGCAAAGTCATCCTGCTGCCGAATTCGCACGGTGGTTTGGATCTACACATAGCCGTTCTGGAACGATCAACCTCCTGAAACATTGAAAAAATAATTCTTTAAACACCTAAGTCTGACAAGTAATTCTGGGTTTCGAAACATGACACGACGCTAGCAGTCAGACCTCTGGAACTAAGTTGGCGTTCGACAGCCTGAGCAGTGGTTCATGTTCGCCCATTTTAAACTAGGCCTACCATCTGCCTTCTTATGGTGCGAGTTGCTCTCCTCTAAGGATGGAGGCGTCTGCTTCTCCGTAGAAGACAACAAGGCAGATGGTGGGCCCAGTTTCTCCAACAAGGCTAACAGGTAACTCCTACCCGGGTTGTCGAACGCCGACTTCAGGTCCAGAGAGATGACAGCCTGCGATGTATAATGTCTCGCTGCCCCGGCGAATTTGTCAGACACTCGTGCAATGTTCCAGAAAGATGACCGTCCTGGAACGGCGTAAGTCTGATATTTTGGCACGAGGTATGTGAGATATCGACGCAGACGGCCCATGTGCACGCCGCTGAGGACCCTATAATCGGTCGTTGGCAGGCTGATTGGCCGATTGCCTGTAGACCCAGACCACCGTGCGACTTTGGCAGCAGGATGACCTTGCTGCGCCTTGAAGTTGGAGGTAAGGCCTCGCGGAGTCGAAAAAATCGAAGACTTCCAAAGCACTTCGGTGAATAAATCAGAGAGAAAGAGAGAGAAAGGCAAACTTCAATCTGGTAAAACCCAGGCGGAGCTAGTGGAGATAATATTGTAGCAGATTATTTATTATTCTATGAAAATATTTTAATTTCGATATTTGTATTTTGATAAACTGCAATTTTTTTTCATTGCCTCTCTGCTATTTTATTAGTTTTAATTTGGTTTTACATAAAATAAATTGGCGTGTCAATTCTGAGGTTTGTATTTCCTAATTTTCTACGTTACAATATGATGGTAATTATATATAAGATAATTTAAATTATAATGATAATAATATATTATTTAAATGTTGACTAACAGACCTTTTTTTGTGATTTAGCAGAAAAGCATTGTCTTATGCATAAAATATAAAATATATCTAATTTTTTTTATGCAGTCTTAGAAGCATATATGTTGTATATATATATTAATTAATTGTTACCACAGAGTATGTGTGTAAGATCACGGGTAAATAGGCGCTGACCGTAACAAAAAAAGTTCCTTTGTTTTTTATTAGTTTCTCTTTTATATTTATTCTCTCTCTTGCAAACCAATAAATATAAGTTTGATTATAATTCTTGGAGTCAGTTTCATTAAAAATTCTAAGCAAAGTCAACAAATGGTAGCAGAGCGTGGTTGTTTGATATAAAGCTCAAAAGCGAAAATATTTAATCTGAAGATTAAGAAAGAAGTTTATTCTGATCGGTAAACTGAAGCACTTCTGAGAAGATTTAAGGTATTTATATAGATTAATTTAAATTATATCTATATATTGCATGTTTAAAAGCTACCCAATATTTGAATAAATTTAAAATATATATTTGTATTTAAATTATATTGTTTTTTTATATTTGTTCAAAAGGCGAAAATGTCTGATTCTAATTTATTATCCCAAACGAAAATGGAACCATTAACAGGAACAAACTATCAAATTTGGGCGTTGAAAATTGGCGCAGTCTGAGAGGTAGAAAATTATTTAAATGTGTAATTTCCGATCCAGAGCCTAATATGGAAGACAAAAGTTCTTAGGAGATTTGGAGTAAGAAAAATGATGAGGAATTTGGGATAATCATCACTACGTTGACAAATGAACAAGCTGGAATGTTCATAGTTTCTCCTATGGGGCTCACTGAAAAAAACATACACATGCAATTTGGAAGATAAAATTATTGATATAGGCTTAGAATTAAAGAACATTAGAATGAAAGATAAAAAAATGAAACTGTAGATTAATATAATATAACGAGGGCAAAAATATTGCTGCTAGAAGTTCATCATTAGGGCATCAATTTACGTCAAGAGAACTTTCATTTCATATTGTCAGAGGCATACATCCAAAGTATGAAATATTGCTATTGTCTTACGATCTAAGAGAAAAACAACAATTGAAGAGATTCAACAAACTCTGAGAGAAGAAGAGTCAAGAATAAATATGAGATTAAATCAATCGGTTGAGAATGGGCATGAACAAGCATACATAATTAAAGATATAAAAGTTAAACGATTTCAGCTAAAAAGATGTTTTGTTTGTAATAAAAAGGGACATCTAGCTAATGATTACTGGTTTCGAGATGAACAGAAACAAGGATATAAAAAGAAATGGACTCCTGATTATAGAAATCACAAATAGAGTATAGAACATTCTAATAACCTAGTGGATACTGTGGAAAGTGGAATTAATGAGAAAGTATTTGAAATATATGTAAAATAATTTGAAGATTTACCAGATGAGAGAAATTATAGGCAAATATGATGTAAAGATTCAGGATGCACTGCACTCTTAACGCCAAACCTAACTTTGATGGAAAATATGTGACAGAGTACAAAAGTGAAATCAATCTAGCTGAGAAGGGCAAACCTACCCAAGCCCTAGCCTAAGGAGATATGAGACTTACTATATGTACAAGTAAAGGCCAAGAAAATATTCGCATCAAAGATATCTTTAATGTATCAAATTTAAGGAATAATTTCTTGTCAGTATACGAATTATTCAACAAGGGAAATTCAGTTATTTTTAACAAGGATGGAGCAAAAATTTATAATGAAGGGAATGATTTAGTTGCTGAGGCATATATTAAAGATAGAATGTTTATGATGGAAAAAAAAAACTAAGAAATGTACCAATAGCAAAAAGTGAAAACGTCATGGGTAAAATACAGAAATTTTAAATAAAAATAGCTATATAAGTTTATGGCATAAAAGATTAAATCATTTAAATAAAGAATACATGAAAAAATGATTAAAGGACATATTGTAAGAGGATTGGATCTATAATTTGAAAGGTTACCAGAGTGCGAAGCAGGCATAATGGGAAAACTGGTTCAGAAGCCATATAATATTACGGAAAATTATACAGTTAAGCCCCTGCAATTGATTCATATGGATTTATGTGGACTAATGCTAGGTCAATCTTTAGGAGGATCTAAGTATTTTCTTGTTATAGTAGATGATTACGGTAATAGAATCTTCGTATATTTCCTGAGATCAAAAGATAAGGCCCCTTTGAAAGATTTAAAAAATTTAAAGCAAGATCCGAAAACGAAAATTAAGTCTTAGAATAAAAGATGTAAGAACCGACAATGGAACTGAATTTTGTAACTCTAGATTTGAAGGATTTTTCAAGAGAAGTGGGATCCATCACCAACTTACCACCACATACTCACCACAAAGTAATGGAGTCGCAGAGAGAGTGAATAGAACTCTTATAGATACAGCGAGAACCTTACTAATTGACTCAAAATTACCCATGAAGGTTTGGGCAGAGGCAATTGCTACAGCTGTATATATTAAGAATTGTACCCCCACAGGTCTATCAAGCACCATACACCTATGCAGAGATGGAATGGGAGGACACCATCTGTCAAACATATTCGAATATTTGGATGTTAGACACATTGGCTTAAGAGCAAACCAAGAAGTAACAAGTTTTCACCCAAGGGTAGAAAGGGAATATTTATCGGTTATTCCAATAAAAGAAAAGCCTACAGAATATATTATATAATGACAAAGACAATTGATGAAGTCATATCAGTAAAATTTAGCGAAGAGAGGGATCGATTATGCATTTGATATTCAGCAAGATACTAATTGTGATAATTTGACCTATAAAGGGAATTGTGAAGAAATAGTTTCAGAAGACTTTCTTATTTTGAAAGAAGACAATCCTGTCACAGAGAATGAAATGAAGTCTCAGGAGGATACTTCAGTAAAACTAAGTGGTGACTGTGAAAATGGCTCGTCACAAATTGAACCGATAGAGCAAAGATGCGTAAAAGGAGGAAGAAAGAAAGGAGAAACAAAGAGCATCTTAGAAGAATGGCACAAAGCAAGACTTGAACAACAAGAAAGGAAATAGATCAAAGAAGGAGTTCGAGCTCACAAATAATAAAGGATAGAAATGAGGCAATTATATATTATATTCCGGAGAACTTTAAAGAAGCAATGGATAGTGGAGAAAGAAATGAATGGCTCAAAGCACTGAAAAAAGAGCTCAGTGAGATTGAGAAACATAAAAATGGACACTAGTACCAAGGGAAAATGGTATGAAAGTCATCAATAGTAAATGGGTCTACAGTACGAATAAAACGTCAAATGATGGCATATATTAAAGAAAGGCCAGACTGGTTGCTGTTGGATGCAATCAAAGATATGGTGTGGACTATAAGGAATCTTTTTCACCTGTACTCAAAAAGGAAAGCTTGCGAACAATAGTAGCTCTTGCAACACAACAGAATTTAATCATAAAGACTTATGATGTGAAAACAGCTTATCTCTATGGTGAGTTAGAAGAGACAGTATACATGAGACAACCAGAAGGTGTCATGCAAAAGGAGAAGAAAATAAAGTGTGTAAATTAGAAAAAAAGGCCTGTATGGTCTACCACAATCAGGAAAATGTTGGAACAAAAGAATCAATGAAATTTTATACCAGTTGTGAATGATTAGAACCAAATGTGATCCATGTGTCTATAAACTCCAGAGAGGAGAAGAGTATGCAATATTTGGTCTATATGTAGATGATCTCATCATCACTGCAACTAGTAAGAAAATTAATGACAACCTAGCCTCAGAAATAGAAAAATATATTACTCTAACAGAAAAGAAAGATAGCGAACCATTTATTGGAATTGATATAAAAAGGGAAGAAGATGGATATTATCTATCTCAGACTCATTATATTGATACAATTCTTCACAGATTTGGACTGGAATAATGCAACAGTGTGTAGACACCTGGAGATCAAAATTTAGATGAGTATTTGGACTCTAAGCCAGTAGATGACACTGTATACCAGGAAATGATTGGATCACATATGTACCTTTCTACGGGTACTCGACCGGACATATCCTTCAAGTCAGAAATTTATCTCAGTATAGTAATGATCCGAGAGAAATACACTTAACTGGAGTTAAAAGGATTTATAGATACATGAAAGGGACAAGAAATAAAATGTTGGCATATAAGCCAAAAGACAACAATATCACAATAAGTACTGATGCGAGCTGGTGCACAACCCGAGACGCAAAATATTATTCAGGCTATACAGTCAAACTTGGCAACAACTTAATAAACTGGAGAAGTAGAAGCAAAACTTAGTAGCCTTGTCTACATGTGAAGCAGAACTCATTTCAATGTGTGTGAAGGAATTTCTGAAATATTATGGTTAAAGTGATTACTAGAAAAAAACTTTATGAAAATGCAACTTTCCCAATTACCTTTAAAAGTGACAGCCAGGCTGCAATAAACTGGATACAATCTGATAAAATTACTTCACGAACAAAGCACATAAACCGAAAGTATCATTTTGTGAAAGAGAAAATACAAAATGGAATCAAAATGGCATACACTAAAAGTGAAGACATGTAAGCAGATATACTAACGAAGAGTCTCCCTAAGGACAAACTACGAAAATGTGCAGATAGCCTTGGACTTGCTGATTAGGGCTAACACACAGAGGAGCGTGTGTTGTATATACTGCATATTAATTAATTGTTACCACAAAGTGCGTGTAAGCTCACAGGTAAATAGGCGCTAATCGTAACAAAAAAGTTTATTTGTTTAATATTAGTTTCTCTTTTATATTTGATTTCTTTCTTGTAAATCAATAAAATAATGTTTGATTAATATTCTTGGAATCAGTTTATTAAAAATTCTAAACAAAGTCAACAATATCTCCAGAGTTCTTTCAAAACACCAATTTAAAATACTCAATAGCAAATGCAGGGTATATAGAATCCAGTCTAATATAAGAGAGAGAGACCTTACTTAAAGAGAACAACGCGCCCTTTAGGAATTTTGGGAATAATTGAAGATCATAAGAAGTGGAAGAAAATCTGAATCAAGACTTTCGCGAAGCCGTCAAGAAGAGTTTAAAAAACCTGAGGTGTTGGAAACGGTCAAAATGCCCTACATTAGAAAATTAGGAGGATTTCCTAGCTATATTCTATAGCTCTGTCGAAAACCACTTTTGCTGAACTAATAAACTTAATTGACTGCTACGAAAGAGAACTGAGAACAGTTCGTTCAGACCTCTTGGAAGATCGTGATACAACAAAACTCCTCTTGTGCGCACGGGAGAAAAATCTCCAGAAGCCATAAAATAAGCAATTACTATGCAAAAATAACTCTAGAACCCTAAACACGGATCTCAATTTCGGATTCATAAATTCTAAACCAACATTAAATAATTTAGATACAGCTTGCACCACGCTGACGAAGGCCAACAGCCCGAAACGTGTACGTACGCCTTTCTTGATTAATCAAGAATGGGTATTTGGCCAATTCTGGAATAATTAAATATCAACGAATAGTTGATATTTATTCCGATAGATGGTGCAAGCCATCAGCAACTTTCAGTTGCACGATAAGTAGATGTTTTTTTTTCTCCTTAAATAAAAAATTAGTAAATTAAAAAATATATTTAAAAAGGGAAAAATAAAACATTTTATATTCTTTCATTAGTGAAAAAATAAAAGCGGCGGGGGACGATCATCATGAATTTCGAACATAATGGGAATTAATATTGCCACGTGGAAAATTAGGGAAGACAAAAACTTCAGGATGGGACAACAATTTATTTCGGGCATGGACAAACTATGAATAGTAAACAAAAGATAAGCCACGAGGGAAATTTACAGAGTAGCAAAATATAAACATAAAAATGACCACTCTGTTAATAAAAATAATAAAATATAAATACTTTGTTACAAAGCTTCTTCCCTATGGGAGCTGTGACCCACAGCTAGCAATTATTGTAGATACTGACATGGATCTGACGTGCTTCTGCCAAGGATTCCATCGAAGTCTTGGAACTTTGTCCTTAGTACCTTTGCGTCCTTTTTCTTGCGGCGTGAAGAGCGGCTTTGTCGTCGTATCGTCTATAGGGACATCGTCATCTTGGAGGGAAGTCTTGGCTTTAGCACGGCGGTGGAATCCTGGAGTCAGTCTCCGAAAATGTAGATATCAGCACCCATGGCTTCAAGGTCTTCTCGGCGGTCTTCAATTTGTCTTCCCTAACTTACCCAGCATCTCCACCAAAAATACCACGTGGAAAATTAGGGAAGACTAAAACTTCAGGAGGAGACAGCAATTTATTCCAGGCAAGGACAAACTATGAATAGTAAACAAAAGATAAGCCACGAGAGAAATTTACAGAGTAGCAAAATATAAACCTAAAAATGACCACTCTGTTAATAAAAATAATAAAATTAATAAATACTTTGTTACAATATGACGAAATTGATTAGCGATTTTTAAACTAAATTTTAACCCCCTTCTCTATATATGATCGTCCTCCGCCTATTTTATTTTCAATCATATAAACTTAATTTCTCAATGGTAGAAGATAAAATGTTTTAAATTTTTGTTATTTAGTGCATTTAAATATATTTTTTAATGTATTAAATAAAACCATTCACACACTATGATATCTATATATTTTATAAATGAAATACAGTATGTGTGTGACAATTAAAACATATTTATCGACTCCTTAGTCAATATATATACAAAAAGAATTGCTAAAATAAAAATTAAAAGAGAAATATTCACACAATCAGCCTTCCCCACCGCAAGAGAGTCCCCACCTCTACGTCAGCAGACCACATGAAGCCCTGGAAGGGTCACCTCTGATGATTGTTACGAACCTTTACTGTAAATAGTACAACCCATTGTTTGTTTTTTTGTTGCTGTTTGCTTACAGAGATTCTGACGAGGTCACCAGCTCAAGTCAGAAATGGCCGAGCATGGGCTGGCAACACTGGAGCAGGAACCAATAGGACGGCGCCAAACAGAGGATGACGCAAGTGGTACAAGCGAGTCACTTTGCCTTACCTTCCCAGTCTTAAATAAATTATGTGAAGAAATGTAGGGTAGTCGGTTCACAAAAGACTGTAGCGATGTTCGGTAGAAGAATTCGCTGTGATGATTCTTTGTGGGCTGTTGCAAGGATTTAAATAAGATCACTAAATAGCAGAAAGGAGGGGGTAAAAATCTCCTTCAAACTAACTTTATTTAATACATATTAAGAGGACAGAGGAAAACACGCAACTGGCCGGTATCAGGCCAAGCCGTGTTCTGATGTTTATGTTGGCGGCTGGCCCCGCCGTGTTTACAGTCGACACTTGAGCTGTCTGGGTTGCGTCCGGAATAATGGATCTCCACCATTCCACACACACTCCCACCTGTTTTTATCTAGGCACACAGAAAAACACAAATAATCGTCCAATCGGTTGGGTTTACAAATGGTTCTTCCCGATCTAGTCTGTATTTTTGCAGTTTTCACTTTATCGTTCAGCAAACGCGAAGAAGCTGCTGTTGATGATATTTCCAAGGGATATATTTTCTGAATAGGTCTTAGGAAGGTTCCTACTGCGGTTTTCACCTTCACTAATCTATTCACTCCATCTCTTCCAAATAATATCTCCTCGATCACTGCTAATGGCCAGAAGTTACGCTTTTTATTGTCCATACCAACTAGGACAACATCCCCAGCCTGGAGTTTTGGATTGTAAATGCGTCTGTTTCTCTGGACCAGGAGGGACAAATATTCCTTCCTGAATCGTGATTTCAACTCCTCCCTCAGCTTGCTCAAATAGCGCAGTTTCTTTGTCGTTGGATTAGATCCCACATTCTGGCACTCGGGAAACTCGACATCTGTCTGTTCTTGTAGAAACATGGAAGGTGATATTGTCACAAGATCATTCGGATCGTCGCTGACATAAGTCATGGGCCTTCCATTCATCACTGCCTCTGCATGACACAGCAGGGTCATCAATTGTTGATATGTTAATGTTGATGTTCCAAGCATTCTTTTTAGTATGTCTTTGAGGGAACGAATCAATCTCTCCCACCATCCACCCCACCAGGCAGCAGTGGGCGGGATGAATTTCCATTCAATACGCTTCACTTTCCCGTCGTTAGAAACGCGTTCCCAGTCAATCTTTTTAAAGAAGTTATTGGCTCCTACAAAATTTGTTCCGTTGTCGCTGAAGATGGTGGATGGACGTCCTCGTCTCTTGATGAATCTCTCCAGGGCCATTAGGAAATCTTCTGTGCTGAGAGATATTACCAGTTCCAAATGTACACAGCGGTACACAGCACAGGTGAAGAGAACAACCCAGGTCTTGGTCTGATCTTTCAGATAGAGCGGGCCCGCCAGATCAATCCCTACCACCTCGAATACCTTGGCGTTATGTACTCGAGTGGCAGGTAATGGAGCGTCTTCCACCACAACGGGTTTAGCGGAGAAGCGGCGACATGTGACACATCTTCTCACTATTTTCTTAATGGTCTGTCTCGCTTTTACTATCCAATATTTTTCCCGAAGTTTGTTAATCAAAAATTGTACACCAGCGTGGCAATTCTCAACGTGTGAATCACATATCATTTGTTCAATCAACGGATGAGTCCCATGTAATAGTACTGGCAAACGGAAGCCATATTCGTCGCTGCTGTAAATCAATTTTGTTTTCACACGCAGGATTCCTTCTAATTCACATACCTTCAGACCAGGTATAGAGTGGCTAGGGAAACACTCGGCCTGAACTAATTTCAAAAGCGCCAGCTCCGCTTCATCGATCTCCTTCACAGAAAGTTCGCCCTTTACTTTCGTTGAAGATCGGAGGTTGTTGATGAACCTTCTAATCCACGCCATCATCCGCACATTTTTTATGAGCGAGGAGAAATATTTCATGTACCAATGATCGGTACTCTTAACTGTTGTCACAACAGCAATTTTCTTTCTTTCCGCACAGATTTCTTCTTCATTCAGGTCTTTATACCTGGAAGGCCAAAATTCTTCGGAGAGTTTTAACCAGGAAGGGCCCTCCCACCATCTAGACTGTATCAGTCGGGAGAGGCTACATCCTCTGGAGGGTAAATCAGCTGGATTGCACTCGCTAGGAACATATCTCCAATTTCCAGGGTCACTAAGTCTGCATATCTCCTTCACGCGATTCCCGACAAAGGTACCCCACTGATCATCGCGTTTTATCCAAGCGAGGGCTGTTGTGGCATCAGACCAGAATACATTTTTGATATCTTTTAACTCTAGAGCTTCAAAGATCATCTTGTTTAATCGTGCTCCTACAACACAGGCTAAAAGTTCAAGTCGTGGTATCGTAGGTCTCTTGAGAGGAGCGACTCGAGACTTAGCCGCCATCATATGCACTTCAACTTTGTCACCAACCCGAGTCCGAAGGAAGACCACAGCAGCATAAGCTTCACTACTAGCATCAACAAACGTGTGTATCTGCCAGTCCTTCTGCGGTACCATCAATGGATTGAAATTCCTAGGAATTGCCATGCCTTTGTGCAGCTGAAGGTCGTCGAACCATAGGCTTAGTTCATCCTTGTAGTGACGGTCCAATTCATCGTCCCATGCCAACTTTAGAGTCCAAGCTTTTTGCAATAGAGTTTTAGGCTTTATTAATATTGGACTCAGAAATCCAATAGGGTCATATATCTGAGCTAAGCAGGACAGGATACTCCTTTTGGTTATCTTGGGGGGTATGGCTACGGGAATTTCACATGACAAACAATCTTCCCTTTTATCCCAACATATACCAAGCACTTTAGATATCTCTGCTCTTTCAAAGGGGTAAGTATCGGAGGCCACGTCCAGGCTATGCTCCCAACGGCTTAGCTCCAACCTAGCATTATCCATGATGGACGTTGCGGTCAATTTAAGATCTTGTAACTCTTCAAAAGAGTTCACGCTTGTGACTAAATTGTCCACATAAAAGGATTTCTGCAACCTCTGAGCTAACGGTTTATGTTCAGATCGAACATTAGACAGGTGGTATTCTATTACTGCCCCCAAAATGAAAGGACTACAGTTAACACCGAAAACAACACGTCTATGTCGGAATACTTCTGTCTTTTCTCTATTTTGGGAATACCACAGAAAACGCAGGTAATCTCTGTCCCTTTCATTCACCTCAATCTGAAGAAACGCTTTCTTAATGTCTGCCACGACACCAAACTTGCCATTTCTAAACCTTAGCATAAGGTTGGGAATCATCTCTATGAGGTTAGGTCCCTTTTCAAGACAGTCATTTAAAGATGGGGATCTATAGACCTTGCTAGAAGCATCAAAGACAGGCCTGATAGGCGTAGTCCCACTGGAGAGTTTCACCACAGGACGATGAGGCAGGTAGAAGGCCTCAGCGTTGTGTTGTTCAGCTGGGACTTTCTCAATTATCCCATCATCCAACCAGCCTCGGAAAATATCATCATAGTCCTCATAAAGATTCAAAGAGATTAATTTCTTAGTCGTCTGTTCTAATCTCTTCATAGCAACCTCCCTGTTGTCCGCGATTTTAGCTTTCTCTACAGTCCACGGGAGGGAAACAACATATCTTCCAGAGACAGAATGTTGGACTGTTTTTAGAAAATGTCGACGCGCCAGTGCGTCTCTCTGATCTCTCTGTTTAACCTCAATAGGATCCATAATGCCAAGAACATCGAGATTCCACAGATTGGTTATACTGCTCTCCGAAATTGTCATCGTTGTGACATGATGAGCGAGTGAAACGTCACTACCTGGCTGACATTCTCCCATTAAAGTCCATCCGAAACGCGTCTGCGACGCAGTCAAGCCATTTGACAACACACAAGATTTCATCATGAAAATAGATCCCAATACATCGCATCCTAGAAGTATTTCAATTTCCATGTCATCCTTTCCAATATCAGGAACCCAGATTTTGCGGGCTTTGAGTTCTTTCAACCATGGCCCGCGGCTCAATCTTGGTAGGTTACCACAGATTTTTTGTTGGTCAAGAAGCTTCGCAACCATCTTAAAATTCCCCGATGCATGACCCAAATTGACTCTGCATTCATGGTGGACACTTTCACTAGTATGACCTCCAAACACCACATGTTTAAGTGATTCCTGGCCAATGGGAGATAGTTCGAGATCCTGGGCAGTTTTAGACAAAATATAGGATCGTTGGGAACCTGTGTCAAGGAGGGCACGCACTACTTTCGCCGAAGTCGCACCTTCGACCTTAATCTTCAGAGTCTGTAGCAAAATCAGAGACGAAGCGCTAAGACCGGAGAATGAAACTCCGTTTTCTACAGTAGGAGAAACGTCACAGTCTTCCACCTGTTCCTTGTCTTCATCCGCTGACTCTCGTCCAGGAGCATTAAGAGGGCATAAAATATCAAGGTGCTTCTTCTTACATCGAATACATTCAGTTATGCGCCTTCTACAATTAGAAGAGATATGACCTGGTTGGAGGCAGGAGAAACAACATTTAGCGTTTTTAATACGCTCTCTCCTTTCTTTAATGCTCATTCTGCGCGCAGCAAGACATTCTGTGTTTTTATGATCTTTATTACAAAAGATGCAATTCTGGGCACGTCCAGCAAAGAGTCCAGAGGCCGTAGGTATCTTAGCAGGATGTGATTGTCTGCCCACGTTTCTATCTTGTTTCAGAGATCTAAGTCCAAACTTGGATCCAGCTAAGGCTCTGTCTTGTTCTGCTGCAGCTTCCTTTTGGAGAAACTCCATAATTAGGTCAACTCTAGTTTAAGTCGAATCATCAGCATCAATCTTGACATCATGGAGGGGGCTTCTTTGCCAAGCCTTCATGAGTTCCTCTGAGAGACATGCCTCAATCATTGGAAATATAAATACAGACATCTGTCTGGCCTCAATCTTTAAGGATTCCAATGCTCTCAAATGAGTCACCAACTCATCATAAAACGAAGTCACCTTCAACTGTTGTTTGGAGGAGCAATCGATCATAAGGCGTATAAGGTCCCTGACATAGACTTGTTGCAACAGTTCAGGCCTTCCAAATCTTTCTGTCAAAGTTTCTATAACTTTGGGGTAATTCTCGGCAGTCAGGGGGTAGCTATTAACCAGTTTACTAGCTCTTGTTCCCGGCGACTTAGATTGCACAAGATATTGAAACTTGTCGCTGTCTTCTAAAGTGGGATCGACATGTATCTTGTTGAACTGTGCCCACCATCCCAACCAATCTTTTATTTCTCCTGTAAACTTCTTTAATTCTATCTTGGGTAGTTTTACAGTTCTATGATGTGAGCTAGAAGCGAAGCTCACTTCACTGGTCGTGGGACTGGATGCAGTGATCCTGGGTTCAACAAGAGCGAGACATTTTTTATATATCCTCTTATATCTCTGGGTATATTGCAAGGCTTCCTCATCGTCTTGCTCTAGTTCCTCTTCGCTAACGTCTGAAGTTAGCATGAAGTCTCTTATCTTGCCTTGGATCACAAGAAGCTCACTGTGAGTTTCTTCAATTATCTCTCTATTACATTCAATGTCCTCTACTGGTATCGGCGGAGTACCTGACAGAAACTCTTCTGTCGTCTTCAAGCTGCGAGTCAGTCGCTTTCTAAGTAAATTTCTATGTCTTTTTAAAATTTCTATTTTTAAAAAAACACTATAAACAGAGGGTAAAACAAAAGGTACTTATCTTAAGTCTTGAACTTGTACTCCGCCGTTAATCCACTTGATCTTGCCTTGTCAGAAGCCCACCCGCGGGGACGCCACTTTGTGAAGAAATGTAGGGTAGTCGGTTCACAAAAGACTGTAGCGATGTTCGGTAGAAGAATTCGCAGTGATGATTCTTTGTGGGCTGTTGCAAGGATTTAAATAAGATCACTAAATAGCAGAAAGGAGGGGGTAAAAATCTCCTTCAAACTAACTTTATTTAATACATATTAAGAGGACAGAGGAAAACACGCAACTGGCCGGTATCAGGCCAAACCGTGTTCTGATGTTTATGTTGGCGGCTGGCCCCGCCGTGTTTACAGTCGACACTTGAGCTGTCTGGGCTGCGTCCGGAATAATGGATCTCCACCATTCCACACAAATTATTTTATTTATTCGATCTTTTAAGAAAGTACGTTTTGTTCATGCCACTTCCATTGGAATCCCACATAAATATGTGCATGATGATATTGGAACCATATTACTGAATTATAACAGATAAATATATATATTTCTTGATTTTAACAGATTTTTCCTCTTAATTCCAAAGAGGTTTCAGATAAGAACCTGAATATTTGGATTTCTTCCTTTTTTGAAGTTTTGAAAAATCACTGAAGAATTAAAGCCGCTACTTTCAATAGTTTTTGAGTTGAAATCGTTAAAAACATAAGATATAAAAGGAAATAAAAAAATCTGTTCATTCCCAGCCATCCCGACCATCCAGTTGTCTGAAAATTGTACACTTGCATTGTTAATTGGATGGACGAATGTTCAAAATTTAAGACTTCGATGTGGTCTGGAATCATATTACAATAAAATTACAAAATTTGAAAGGTAATTCGGAAATTAGTCGGTTCAAGACCATTCTGACCACCTAGGAGTCTGAAAATTTGTCAACTTGAATTGTCTTCAGGTTCGAATATGTATAAACAAAATTTCAAACTTCTACGTGTGCTCTAGGAGTATATTAAAAATTGATTAAAAGATTTGTGGACAAACAGATACGAAGCAAGTTAATTAAAATATATATTTTTTAAATCGTTATAACTAGGGTTTAGGCCTTAAATAGACGGAAGTCTGCTCGCAGCGGATTGGTAATTCCTCATACGAGGCGGAAAGTGACGTAAACAAAAACCTAACTAAAATATGTCTCTTTACTTTTGGTTTGGGGGAACCCTAAATTCATATTGAATTATATTACAAAGTTACAGAAACACAATGTTAATTGTTGCGGGATAATTGGTATATATTCAATTTGGATTATGATTATTCAATTGACTTTTGGGAGCTTTTTACGTGTAATTTCAAGGAGGTTTAGATAGTAACCTGAATATTCGGATTTCTAACTCGTTTGAGGCCTTGAACAATCTCTGAAAACTCACTTCGCAACTCTCCCAACAGTTTCCTATTTGACTCCGCGCAACACCTAATATTTAAAGAGAAATATAGAAATTAGTTCATTCCTGGTTACCCCGACCTCCTAGAAGTCTGAATACTTGTTTCAAACCATCTCTCACGTATGTATATTCAGATCGACTTATCCGTTTAGCTTTGTATTGCTCATGATTATTGGCCTTTTAGAATCAATTGCGGTTCTATACGGGTTATTTACAGGGGGGTGTATTGAAGATAGGGATGTCACAAAAGGAACAGCCAAGCCACCCGTGGTTCCTCCATTGTAGAGTGGAGTGCCATCTTCCCATTGGGTCCTGACAATGCCCCTTTATCCGGTCTCCGCAGCTATTTATCAGCCTCCGGTTTGGTGTGATCATTTTAAGTCCGCACACAAAGCTCCCATTTTATGGTCCTCTTTGAATTATACTTCTTATTTGAGGATATATCCGCAAGCTGGGATTCTCCCTATCTATTTTAAAAGAGGTAAGACCGCACGCGTGAAATAACTCTATAAACGCTTTGAAAAATAAATTTTAGGATTTATTTATTGCATCTCAATGCAGAGAGAGAACAATTACATTTTTGAAACATTGAATATATCTAATATACACTAAGTGACACTGAATTTGCAACACCAAAAATTAGTAGGCAAAAGGTTGTAAAAATATGCATAAATAGAGTACCAATAACGAACAGTATACATGATATTTATTAGAAGGGAATACACTGAAAATTGACACACTGAACGACATCGTTGTCCACTCAATATGTTATGGGACCATCGCAGGTGACTATGCAGGCAGCAACACGTCCTGGTATTGACGCAATGAACGTGCGGATAGTGTCCTGAGGGATGGCTGCCCTATCCACAATCAGCCACAGTCCATCTTCTATACGCGGGTGTGGTAGCGGAAGCAAACGACGTCCAATTAGGTCCTTGACGTGTTCTATTTGTACGAGATCCGTAGATACTGGAGGTTTCTTACAGGGCATGTTGTCTGATGCGTGCTGTGTGAGGTCGGGCGCTATCCTGCTGGAGAATGGAATTTGGTACCTCCTGAAAGAGGAGTAGCGTTGCGTGCGCAGAACATCATCCACGTATCTAGAGGTTGTCTGCTATCATAGGCGATGGCTCCCCTAACCATAAATGTCGCGTTGTCGCGAGGTACGGCCAGATTGAACCCGTCACCAAGACGGCGCAAAATTCTTACTCGATGACTGTCATTGCAAAACCAGAAGCGAGATTCATCTGAGAACACTACTCTGTACCACTCCTTGTCCATGTGACCCTATCCCGACAAATTTTCAAACGGAGTTGTTTTTGCAGCTGGGTCAATGGCAGTCTTCTTAACGGGTGCCTTTAGTATAGTCCGCCGGCGACGGCCGATATGGGAGAATCATGAGTGTCCTGCACATCGTGAAAAATGTCGGTGGAAGTGGACTGTGAGGCTGCCATCAGGCGGAGGTCTGTCTACGCGTGCTGACGTCACTCTGACCGCATGTATTTTGTCCGAATATATAGATTAATTGATTATAACGTGCCATCTATGTATAGGGAAGTAAAATATTCAAGCACGCAAGTTTCTTTTAAACATAAAACTCACTTCTACTGTTCTTACTGTGGTGAACCCTCCCAGCGGTTTCTCCAATTTAATCTACCAGTCCGCTTTTTAGAGCTCTAATACTGTATTCGTGTATTCCACTTATATATGCTACACTGAAAGGTGGAATCTTAGAAAGCTTATATCCATAGTTTCGTTGAATACCATTTCTAAGATTCCACCCTTCAGTGCAGCATATATAAGCAGAATATACCAATACAGTATTAGAGCTCTAAAAAGCGGACTGGTAGATTAAATTGGCGAAACCGCTGGGAGGGTTCACCACTGATGAGCCAAACCCTCCCAATATATTAGTCATCGCAGTAAGGACAGTAGAAGTGTGTTTTATGTTTAAAAGAAACGTGTGTGCTTAAATGTCTTTCTTTCTTATGTATAGATTAATGTAAAAGCCATTCAAAACCTAAAATTAGACCAATAATAAACTACTTCGCATATTTTGGAAGGTATAAAATTATAATTTTTATATACTAACTGAATTACCTAGCTACGCCCAGTTTCTTCCCGAATGAGTGTTTGCCAGACGAATATTGCTTTAATACAAATGCTATTCATTATGATTATTCAAGTATGTATTGTATCAATATAACTCTCATCAGTGGTCATCAGGATTACAAAATTTTCGACATAACCTTTTGTTTAATTTTTTTTTTTATTTATCAATTTAGTTCACTTTAGATAATGATATAATAAGATATCAAAATAAACAATATTTGTTAAAGAATTATTCGTTAGGCAAGGATTGGGGAGAACCCAAGCGAAGAAGGGTCAAAATGTATATAATTGTATCTAATATTATTGAACTTATTTATTTTATATTGCTCCACAAAATTGCTTTTATATTGTTTCAATATAAATGAGAGGATATTTAAATCTCCTAACTAAAAAGATTATATAATTGTACTCCTGTAGAAGGGCTACGAAAGCTAGAGTTGGCAATAAAAAGAAATAAGAAGATCATCTCCGGAGACTTATTGACTTATTTAATTAATATTTATACATTGGGATAATAAATAAAATAATTATGCAGAACATTATATCGTGGTAATCAGCTTTTCACAATAATTTACAATTGGTAAAGTTAAGCATCGATTAGGAAAAATAAATTGCATAAAATTCTTCCGTAGTACTACACAATTTACACCTAAACTGTAAATATAACTTAATGCTTTTAAATATAGAACATTTTTGTTTTACCTGTTTGATCAGGTGTATATACGTATATATAAATTTAAAGGGTTTTCTACACGTGAGCTAGCTACATAGAGCTGTCCATGTGAGAAACATCATCAAGTCCATATACTTACCAGGATTGTCCTTGCGCCTTATTGATAGTCATTGAAAAAGATGTTCGCACCGGAAACAGAAAAAGCTTAAATTCAATAGGCATATCAGTTGGGATGACAGAAATACGGGGCAACAGTACATCTTCACCTTTGAATTTACCATTTAATATGGCTGATTCGATGATATTATTCATTATCGTTCTAAGGAAAGTCTAGTACAGTTTCCCGGGCATCCTTGCAGCCCTATATATGGCAGACATCAATCCAGAAGAGGACATCCATACGAACAAGGCACCTTGGTTGGCCGGTATTGTGATCAGGGTGCCTGGACCGATCTGCTCCATGGACAAGACACCACCACCTGGGAAAGTCTGGGGCCGTAACAAGGTTTCGGCGGGTTGATGTTTCGTATTAAAATTATTTGTTCTCCAGTTTTCAATCGTAAGACATGCGGTGGCATTCCTGGCAAGTATAAAGATTTCAAAAATTCAGTCGGATAGTTCACCGCTTCATCTTCATTTAAAACTGTACAATTTGATGTATTCTCTTCACCAGAGGAATCCAATTTTGAATACATCGGTGTTTTTTGCAGCAAATATCGCTCGTTCACTAAGCCACTTTTGATTTTTGTAATTTTGGGCGATATTTGTGAAAAAATTCTGAATTAGTTTTTCTTTGCTTGATGTTATCATGCAAAAGCTTGGTGGCATTGATATACATTGCGAAGATGGGTCGATTGCAATTTTTCCATTTCCAATATCTAGTAGTTGTTTGGCTAAACGTTCTGTGGATACATCATTTTGTAGATGAACACGCATATTGGTCTTTAAAGTCAACTTCTTTACCTGTGGCCATAAAACGGCATGCATTTAATTATTATGCTGGCGTGAAGCGTGGTATAATAAGTATAGTTTTCAGAAAATCTCCAGACAGAATACTGAGTGCTCTACTAAAGGGATTTCCATTTGCCCATAAATCTTTAATCTTACGATCAAGGGCTTCCAATCCTTTTTGTAAGCCATTGTACATTCGCCCCATATTATTAGTTTCAGTGTTTGCCGAACCTTGTCCATTTCCGATTTTATCGAGATATGGCGGTGTTTTAATTGTGTGCATATTCAACGGCAATTCAAGTGCTGATTGTGCTGTTCGACCACCATCCAAAAGTGTTGCAGCAATTCCAGATAAAGCGATTGCCGCTAAGATTTAATTCCGTAATCGAATGGTTGCCAAGATTATGAGAAAGGTTTTGTCTGTGTCTCCGAGCGCATCTATGAGGTACAATCCGCCCCATTGATTGGAGATTGCTTGCATCAATGTATCATGTGAAGTGCGCTTTTTTGGACCCAGTTTCGTTAGATTATTTTCAACAAACGTACATAAATTATGAACATTGAAATGGGTTTTACGTTACAAATTCCGATCATAGGAGTCATTTGCAGATCTACTCGGTGCACATAGTTAGCGTTTGCCAAACAAATATCTTCGATCAAAACCAACACCTTATCATGTATGTATATCTGATGTGAATCGCAGGTCTGAATTCGTTTCTCGCCAACGATATAGGATGTCTCATGGAATCTTTGAATTTTTCACAACGGCTTAGATAAGAAACATGCTGTCAATAGCATCGCAAATAACATGGGAATTTGTATGGTTGCAAGTGTTGTGTCCTAATGTGCATTGTTTTCTCGATAGGTGGAACAAACTTCCCCATTTACTGTTCTTAATTTTCTTGGAATAATATACTCATTGGAACACATTTAATATTTTTGAAAATATTTATTATATTTTAAATAAACTCTGAAATGTTTTTTCTTAAAATATAATAATAAAATGTGTCAAGTTTATTTATTTGTTTGTCCTCTTATTAGAGATATATATTTTAAGAATATTTAGTCTCAATTTGTATAATAGTTAAAATAAGATAATTTATATCTATAGAATTTTATAAAATTATGTAAAATAGTATCCGATTATACAGGGTGATCCAAAAGTCTTGCGCAACTTTAAAAATTAATAACTCCGCGAATATTTGCGCTAGAGCAATGCGGTAAACACCATTGTGTTCAGGATGCAATGCGAAATTTTAGGGCAAATAATTAAAAATTTCAAATTGATTTTAGTTACAATTTTATTCGCTAGATGGCGCTCAACCAGAATAAGAGATTCAGCGGCCAAATTGTTTAATAAATTGAAAAATATAACTGATCGACACATATTTTTCCTTTTTGAATACCAGGAAAGAACCCTAATAATATGAATTGATAAATTAATAAAACACCATAGATAGACACCAAGATAATAAATTTTTATTTTTTTAATGCAATTCTCTCTCAGCATCGATTATATTTATTTTAATTCATTTGAAAAATATTTATCTATCTCTGATAATTTATTTTTCTCTGGAATGCCGTTACTACAGGATAAAGCACTCTTGGTGACATTTATTTTATTGCAATTCAGAATCTGTCACTGAAGCTTTACGAGCGTTTCGTACCTTTAAAGGTATTCGAAGCGGTAAAGGACCCATGAGTTGCTACTCTCTAAGGCGAATGATAAAAAATTTTGAGAAGACTGAATCTCTGGAAGCAAAACCTTGGAGTGGAAGACCATCGACATGCAAGTCAGTGGCTGTTACGGTTTCGCAGAATGTTGAAGCTATTGAAACGTTATCCACGCATGAAGAAGTGCTTGACAAGCTTCTCTACAAACGAGGTTTTCTTATGGAACAGTTTGGGGAGTACTAAGAATTTTTCTTTAAAAAATACCCTTACAAAATTCAAAGAATTCACGAGTTAAAAGTCGACGATTTTGAGAAGCGTCAAGAATTCGCTGCATGGGTTTTCCGGCAAATTGATATTGATGAAAACTGGCTGTCGAATTTTCTGTGGACAGATGAAGCTCACTTTTCTCTAAACGGAAAACTTAACACTCAAAACGCACGCTCAAAAAAAACCCTCGGATTTTTACAGAAATGCCACTTCATCAGCCCAGAGTTACAGTTTGGGGTGGGTTCACATCTTATTTTATTATTAGGCCATATTTCTTTGATGAAATCAATGGAAGAACTTTTAAACTGGTAACTAGTGAACGTTATGAGTTACCTTGAGAGAAAAGGCTTTTCCCATATTGCAGGACAGACAAGCACTAAGCGAAATAACATTCATGCAAGATTGAGGACCTCCTCATATCTCCCGCGGTGCCAAACAATTTCTGAATGATACGTTCGGTGAAGATCGTGTGATAAGTCGCCACTTTATACACCAGTGGCCTCCAAGATCACCAGACTTGACGCCTTGCGATTTTTGGCTATAGGGGTACATTAAGTCGCGTGTTTATCGATGCCGGCCTACCACATTGGCCATGTTGAAGGCTTCTATCAGATGGAACGTTTCATCAATTTCAACAAATATGTTATTTAATTCTGTCCAATCTGTCATCTATCGTCTGCAAGCGGTGTTTGAGAATGAAGGGCGCCAAATTGAGCAAGGATTGTGACCTAATACAAGAGAGAAGGCAGTTACCACATGTCTTATATAAGCTTCCATGTATTATATTACCTACCAATATTTTGCAGCTCTTTGTGTTGGGTTATGGGGATAATAAATGCTGTCCTCACATCTTGACTCTTTTTTTTTTTTTTTTTGTGAGAAATAATTATTTTGTTTGTCATTTGCTCACATGTTATATTATGTCGTGCAGACCAAAGTGTTATAAATTCTCGAATAACACTGGTACACAAAATTTTACCCCTTGTGTTTAGTCTATCGCTTTTCGCTCATTAGAAGAAATAGCATAAGGAATATTCTCTGTACACCCCTAACGTTATAAATTTTGAGCAAAAAAAAAATACAAAATGATTTTACTACCATGTTATTTAACGCTGAAAGGTTGATCTAAAAATTATTTTTATTTGAGAGGACACATTTTTAAAATTTTGTACAGTATATAATAAGCAATGATAACATTTGACAAGCCCGTAGGATATTTGGAATAAAGTACGAAAATAGATTTTGCCACCCCCCTCTTTATTTCATTTGTTGGATCATGACAAATTTCCAGCTAAAACGTCAAGTGTCGCCAATCAGTCAAGAAACTACACATTCCTTATAGCAAGAAATCCTATTAGTAATGCCATCATAATTTTTGTTACTATATTAAAATTTCAACAAATCGTGTATATTGATTTCAGCAGTGTTTTTGAAACATTTAATCTACACTGGTGTCCAAAAAATAAGAAACTTAACCAATATTCAAATTTCTCAAAAGCTAATTTATTAACAAATATAAAATTTAGTATACAAATAGTTTAAACTATGGAGAATTTGACTAGCTATATGAAATAAATAAAATAAATATTTGAAATTATGAAATATGCAAATTATTACCAACATACCCAAAGCTAAGGTTCCAGATCTTAAAGAAATAAGATATCAATAGGGAGTATGATCACCTCTAACAGCGATCCCTCATACTGTTTACCAGGCTTTGGAGGAGGTCCAGGGGTAGTAAACCCCACTCCTCCAATATAGCAGTTCTTAGCTCAACGAGGGTTCTGGGAGAGGGGTGACGAGCTCCAATACGCCTCACTAGAGCATCCCACACATGCTCTATTGGATTCAGGTCCGGAGATCTGGCTGGCCAATCCATCCTTCGAATATTCTCACTCTGGAGATATTCATTGACTAGCCTAGCCCTATGCGGACGAGCATTATCGTCCATAAAAATTAAATTGTGACCAATTTGATCTCTATAAGGTCTTAAATAGGGCTCAAGGATCTCGTCCCTGTACCTTTGGGCAGTTAAAGTGCCCCCAGAAAAAATGTGGAGGGGTGTGCGTCTGCTAGAACTGATTCCAGCCCAGACTAAGAGACTGCCCCCTCTAAAACTGTCTATTCCCCTGATATTACTGGGATGATAGCGGGTTCCAGGCTCCCTCCAGATGAAAACTCGTCGAGAATCTGTGTTTAAACTAAATCTTGACTCGTCACTGAAGAGAACATTGGCCCACTGATCATGAGTCCAGGCGTGATGTTCCAAGCACCAATTCAAGCGGGCTCTCCTGTGAGCAGAGGTTAAAGGGATACAGACCATTGGTTGTCTTGCATAAAGAGCACCTTCGTGAAGCCTTCGGTAAACAGTTTGTCTTGAAATTCTCGTTCCAGCAGCACTTGAGAGTTCATTAGAGAGTTGAATAGCTGTCATCTCCCTATGGCGCTTGGCAGTTACGACCAGATAACGGTCTTCAGAGGTAGCTGTTTTTCTTTTTTCCTACCAGAACCTTCTTTTCTTTTGATGGTTCCTGTCTCAATAAACTGTTTCCATATTTTGCTGACCACAGATTTATCCACATTTTGCTACTTCAACTTGTGATTGCCCTGCCTCCATTCTTCCAACAGCTCTCCATTTTAAATCATCTGCTAAAATTTTTCGTAAACTCATAATTAACTAAGAATAAAATGAAATTATAATTAGACAATTCTTAGATGGGGTAAACGACACGCCAAATAGCACACTTATAAAGACAAGCAAAAATTTGCATATTTTCAATTTTACCGAATCGAATGGTTGCGATAAATAAATTCTACGACTTAAAATACCTAATTAAATTACTTTTTAGCGTTGTATATTTTAAAACATATCATTAAAAAACAAAAGTTTCTTATTTTTTGGACACCAGTGTATTTCACAAAACCGCATCTAAAATATATATATATATTTTTGCTACATGTTTAATTTGCATTTACCTATTTTACATATCTCCGATTGCATTTAAAAATCGTCATCTAAATTTCTACTTTTGGCGAAATGGTGTTTTATTAATTTATCATTTGATATTATTAGGGTTCTTTCCTGGTATTCAAAAAGGAAAATACATGTCGATCAGTTATATTTTTCAATTTATCAAACAATTTGGCCGCTGAATCTCTTATTCTGGTTGAGCGCCATCTAGCGAATAAAATTGTAACTAAAATCAATTTGAAAATTTTAATTATTTGCCCTAAAATTTCGCATTGCATCCTGAACACAATGGTGTTTACCGCATTGCTCTAGCGCAAATATTCGCGGAGTTATTAATTTTTAAAGTTGTGCATGACTTTTAGATCACCCTGTATCTAACTCGTGTTCTATTGGGGAATTATTATACCAAGTTTTCTCCTGTAGAAAGGCTTCCGTGCCCGAAAGCTAGAAATTTTATTCATTAGAGGCCGTCATTTTCAATAACAGTCAGCCATCTTTATTGCCAAGTCTTAAATTTGCTGACGATACCATTCTCGGGGTTTGGAGTCGAAAAAGACACTACAGACAATTTCTTGGAATGTTTCAAAGTGTCATCTCCTTAGAAATGTAGAATTCTTCATTGAGCAAACTTTCACTCAGAGAGAACCCAAGCGAAGCCGTAACATAATATAGAATTATGATATTTATATTTAGATTTAAAAAACAGAATTTTATTTGATAGACTCGTATAAAAATACACTCGAGTAAATCCCAGGTATTTATATATTGTTTAATGAAGCATAGATAAGAGAAGTACTTTATAAATCTATAAACTTAAATCTGACAAACCCACACACACACACCACATAAACACTTGAATATATTTTATATACTTATAGTGTAAACATCAGACAATGTTCTTCCTTAATACAATTAATGAAATTGTTATACCTCCCTCCAGCTAATTCGAATAAAGATTAATAATACGTAAACCCAATCTCCTATATTCGATAATTATTGGTTTACTTATAAGAAAATATAGGTTGTAATGAGACGGAATATAAATTATTTTGAGTAAAAATATCAGGCCTTCAGGGAAAGTATTTTTTCGAAAACCTTTAATTCCTAGCTTTCGGGAACGAACGCCCTTCCACAGGAGAAAAGACGGAACAATCATTGTACTGTGGAAGGGCGTTCGTTCCCGAAAGCTAGGAATTAAAGTTTTTTGAAAAAATAATTTCCTTGAAGGCCTGATATTTTTACTCAATATTGATGCAAGAGACTATATTTTTAAATAATAAATTATTTTATTAAAAAAAAATATTTAAAATCTGTGAATATGTGAATAATCCTGCTTGGCGCCAGGTCTGAAGGATAACCCGGGCGACTTATGTACGCTCCAGCCAAAAATAATGAGAAATATAACTGTTTTTGACGTGTATCATGGCGCGCTAATGAATCATACAAATCTATATATATATATAAATGAATGTATGTGTGTGTGTGTGTGTGTGTGTCTGTCCTTTATGCCTGACCAAACCACTCATTGGAACGCCATGAAACTTTGGGAAGTTATTTAGTATAGTACTGGGAAGGTTTCTAGCAAATAACATTTTTGAAATAACTTTTCGCCTAAAAATAATCGAAATAAATATTCTAATTTATCTGTTATAATTCAACAATCTGCTCTAAATATTATCATGATGATACGATGATTTTGTAATGTAGAAAATTAGGAAAGACAAAATTCAGGATGACACGGCAATTTATTTGAGACAAGAATAATGATACAATTCCAAGGCAAGATACTATTCCTTTAACTTCCAATTACCGAGGGAACCAATTAATATTGATTTTATTCAACTTATCGAGTATTTTTAAAGGGACCGGGAAAAAATGTTCACTTTATCGAGAGATTCGTTAGACAAACCTTTGCTCGGATAAAACCAGGGCGAAGTCGGGTACGTCCGCTAGTAAATAATAAAATTATTAAAATATTCTTGATATATTTAAATATTTTTCGAAGAGAAACTTTATTTCATTGCGTTTTTCTATGTATTAATTACATTAAGATTGAGTTGTTTTTCATCAAAATAGATTTCCTTGTTATATCAGAAGTAGGTTTTCTTAATTTTTCTAGGTGACATTTTGAAAGAGATGCTGGGATTAGGGAATTCAAGCTGAAGATCGCTAAGCAGACTTGAAGCCATGGGTTCAGAGGTCTACGTTTTTCTGCGACTGACTCCAGGATTCAACCGTCGCGTCAAAGCCAAAAATGTTCTCCCATAAGACGACCTCCCTGTAGATGACAAGACGACAAGGCCGCTCTTCACGACTCAAGATTAAAAAGAAGCGAAGCTACTGGGAATCAACTCTCAAGTTCCCAAAGGAATCCTTGAATCCAGAAACAGGTCAGATCCATTTCAGAAGGAACAAGGTCTGTAGACCACAGCTTCCATAAGAAGGATTATGTAACGAAATATTTTTTTCACCTATTTTTGAGAGATTTTCCATAATTTTTACATAGAAACTTCATCTTATTGCGCCTCCTTTTTTAAATTACTTCTTTTTAATCAAAAATAGTTTTTTTTGTCATTCTAAGGTTTGTTTTTCCTAATTGGCCTTTTCCTAATGTGTTCCTAACAGAAAGGCACTTGTTTTATATACCTTTAATAAAAAATAGCTATAGACACACATGATTTAAATCATAAATTTATAAATAAAAACCTTTGTTGTTGTTGTCGTGTCCAATGAAGAGCCTCAGATGCCCCATGCATCTCTATCACAGTAGTCGCAATGTCCACTATCTTGGGTGTGTAAAGCTGCTGCTCTGGGTCCATGTCAATTTTCGGTAAGGCTGCGGCCATTGCTGGACATGGGAATATGTGGGTAGGCTTTTCTCTCCATTGTAAAATGGGTGCAGTTGCCACGTTAGTCGCCTTGGACCAGAATTCAGTCGAATATTCCAAGAGTCCAGTGGGGACCGCAGGGAAGTGTGATCGGACTCCCCCCCCCCCCCCCCACATATAAACCTTTCTTTTTGGTGAAACAGTTATCTTATATAATATAAAGGTTTTTTTTTTCTAGTTTTTAAATTTCACCTGTATAAATTGATTTCTATGCGCTGATTTTATTTTACCTAGGTAGCGCTTTAAAAGTACACCTATCCCCCGATTTACACGGTAGATACGTTCCTGAGAAAAACGTGCAAATCGGGGGATAGGTGTACACAGAAATAAAAATAAAATGCATTGACAGGTTAAAATATGTAGTCAGCACATAAGCTCGGGATTCTTCGTGTGATGTGTACACAGCGCATGTGTTCAATCACAGTAGCATTTAGTATAGTGAGATAAAAACAAAATAAAATAAAAACTTATTCGGAAAACCGTGTAAAAGCGTGTAAACGTGTAAAACAAGTACCATGTAAATCGGGGGATAGATGTATATATTAAATTTACCTATAAGTAATATTAAGACGCGGCCAAATATTATTACTAAAAATTAAATATGTCGACAAGCAAGTTTCATCAAAGGACGCTACAACGGTGTGATGGGATTACAAGCCGTCGAATTCAAGCACCTAATCTTTGGCTACAGATTACAATGTTTACCAAGTGGCTGAGCGCGTCCAATCCAGCCCTCGACGCTGCTCAGAAAGCCTTTGTCAGCGCCCATTGTGCCGCCACTTACTCCCCTTACCATTGTGATGGCCCCCTGCCGTGGAGCTGTCAGCTGCTCCCCTAATGGCCCCTGGGGGAGCGGCCCTCGAATTGAAGTGTCATTGGCGTTGATACCTTCTCATTGGGCCAACTTATCTGGAGCTTTTGACTTCTCGGCCTGTGACGCGGGGGTTTCTTCCCCCTACTTCCTGCTAGACGTGTTTGTTTCGGATTTGTTGCGGTGACAAAAGTCAACTTTTACGGGATACCACACAAGGTGAAATTTACTAGGGCCTGAAGTAAGAGTAACTTGATACACAGAGTACACTCAAGAGTACAACAATAACATTGAAAGGGAAGTAAATAAAATCTCACGATTTGTTATTTAAAAAAATATATATAGTACAAACTTTATTTTAGCGTTGGTAGGGATCGGACCGGAGTCACACAGGTATGCGAGGAGATCACCAGACATGGATAAAGCACGCAAAGAACACTTTAAGCGTCTTCACACAATAATCAACTACACTGGCCCCTCGCATTCCCATAGCCCCTTCTTACTCGTATATAGAAACATGACACATGAGAAGGCGTGAGAGAACGGTTCACTTAAGGGGAAACAAAGGAACCACACACAGATAAACGAACAAACTGAAACTTAGCATTAAATATTTACATATTGACAAGTATCAATCGCAGAACTCATTAAAAAAATTATAAACAAAGTAATTGGCGTAAGAGAGTTAAATCATTTAGATATGGGGGAACAATCGATGTCTCACTTCTGCTAAGTTAAAGTTCGGACAGTCGTAGAATCTCCGCAGGAACAATTTGTGATTTCGGATAGACCTCTTTTATGTAAGTAGTGCTGGTATTTTCCGTGTGATGTGTAAAATTGAGTGACGATAAAATTTAGATGGAACTGTATAGTAATGCAGTTTGGAAAAATATTTCGAATTTTATAGTTATCATTATAAAAATGGAGTGATACAATTGATTTATAATAATTATTATTTACTACTACTACTATTAAAATAGCTTTTCTTATTCTAATGTTGTTGCTTGTTGGAGTGGCCGAGGAGGATGACGTCAGCTTGTACATTTCCTGGCTGATTTTATCGGATTCAGTTGCCCCACGTGACACAGCTATGTATGTACTTACAGTAAAATAAACATTTTCAACTTCTATCCACCATAATTATCTTGACCTCTACCACAAGTACTATAGATAATTTTAAAAAGTTTATCTTTCCTCTATAATACGAATAAATACTATTTTTCTCTTGTTTATTTAATTCTGAAAAGATATATACATAGTGTTAGACACTGATTCTATTAAGTATGGATTTGTGACTGCTTATACTGGAATAAATAAGATCTACTTTTAACAGACTTTACAGGGGCTTTACACTTCAAAGGTTTTTAAAGACCTTTCAAAAATTTATTTACACTTTATAGAGTTTAATTAAAAAGACATATATTGGATCAAAATATCATTTATTTTACCAATATTTCAGTTGGCTGAACGCCAAGGTGTGTCAAGGTGACACACTTTAAAATGTTATAACACCTTGATAAAGGTTGGCCTTCAGCCAACTGAAATATTGGTAAAATAAATGATATTTTGATCCAATATATGCCTTTTTAATTAAAGATTTATCTATGGATTGCTCTATTTTCAAAACTTTATAGAGTGTAAATTATATATACCTCACTGCATTAATTTCCTCACGAAGATCCTCAATAACTGGATAAACCGGACAACGTCTTACCATCAGACTATGGGTTGATGATAGTCTAGGAGCAGCCTAATTGAGGAGGCCCACCAGTCAAATTCACTTGGAATAGGTGGAGTTGTGTCATTTCGTATCGATCTATCATTTTTACAAAGTCTGAAGATAGAATCCTCTGAAATATAAATTGTAACAACACACCGAGGATAAGTTTCTTGCTTTATTTAAACGATCTCTCAAACTTTCAGGTATCGCAAACCCTTCTACAGGAGTTCACAACCAAACCATTTTTATGTTAAATTTTCCCATACCTCCACATGTGGTCGGCAGCGACACCTACAAATGAGTACTTATCGAATGATGGATTTCGATATTCCGTTTCCCCTGACTTAACTAAATTTTACTGCGCCAATTTATTTTTCTTTAACATTAATATATATATGTGATGATGAGTTGCTGTCGACTTATCTGTGATGAGATCCTGTCGACTCATGTAATGAGAGGAGAATTCCAGTAGCTTTTGTAGAGATCCTGTCGACTACTGAAATAATGTTGAAGTCCTGGTAGCTCTTGTTGTACTGTGTTGACCGAGAGGAACAGTCAGGATGTAGAGTTTTCCAGTACCTCTCTGCACCTTGGAAGACCTTTAAAAGTTCTCACAAAATACAGGCAGTCGTGGTCGAGGCAGAGTGGAAAAACTTGGGGATATCCACACAAAAAACGAAGACACAGTTGCACTAAGAAAGTTCCGTAACAGATAAAAGTTGAGCCAGGAGCGAAAGATGGAGACATAGAAGTTTCTTGCTCGTCTACATGATAGTTGAGATCGACATAAGGTACGACCGACGTGAGCTGACGCTAAGGGTGAACTAAACTCAACTGACTGAACTGTCTGAACTGTCAAGTCCTTGTAAAGTGATGATTTATAGGTTAAAGACGGGGTGACCTTATGTGACAGGGGCGTTTGAGAAAGGGCGCCTTTACCTGTCCAGGTGTGAGAGGGGTCTCTGCATTCCACCACATGTGACAGTGTGGGTGGCCTGTCGTGGGAATTGTGAATCTACCTGATTTATGACTCCCATCTTTAGACTCTGTTATTTTGGCAATACTATATGTTCGATCTCTGCCCTAGCTCAACTCTTAAATCTATTACAGATTTTATTTATTTATCCACTTTGTACAAATTACATTACATAGGGTGATGCAATGACACAGATTAATCATGCGCATAATTATTTATAGATGTGTCTCTATATACAACATGACAATCTTGTTATAAGTTATCTACACAATATGAGGTTGTTGTTTTAAATTACCATAGATGGGCCCCGGGAGTGAAAGGGTTTATCCGGGTTTAGGCGGGTAAAGCCTCTCTAACACAGGTAAGTAATTAAAATTTCTTTTAATTAATTTAAACTGTGAGGGTTAAAAAGGGCTATAACAAGATGATATTTGTTGGATATATAAAAGTGAAATAAAAATGACATTGTGTTTGATTAACAAAAAAGATGATTAAAATAAAATGATGACATAAAAATTCACATTCTAAGAGAATATTGGTGGGCGTTGGACAGGGTTAGTAGTTAAAGAATAAGCAATTGTGAGATTTACACATGCAATCAAATACTTAGGTCCAGGTGCAAAGCGAGGATATGGACTTGAGCGTCTTCCTAGGCAATGTTTCACCTGTGATCCTATATAAGGGTTACAGTGTTTTGTCACAATTTTAGGATTATTGGGTTAAAAGTTGTTGAAGAAAAGTTGCTTATTAATATGATTGAGAAAGGAGTGAAATAGAGCCATGCGATAAGTAGAATTGTAGCGACAGTAGGTGATCTGACTTGACTCGAAATCAAAGGTTGAATGTGGTCCGCTAGAGCTGAAAAAAAAGTTGAAAGTTGAAAAAAGTGAACGCTTTGTGTATGCGTTGGTGATTTGCTCTGCGGATGAAATGAAATAAACTCTTGAAGCATGTTCAGACCAGAAGTTTGGATTGGTAAGTCTGGGGAACGGTGTTCTCAAAGAGAAAATTACGAAATCAAAAAATAAATTGTCAAGCAGTGCTGTCGTTTTTCTACGTTGTTGTGACGCAATGACTGAAAAGATAGTGATGAAAAATATAGGGAATTGGTTAAAGAAAATGATTGTTGAAAACGATTGTTGTAGATGCCCGATAGTGGATGATTAACTTTGTCAGATAATAAAGGTATTTAAACAAATAAAATATAGTGAATAGAAATATAGAAATATGATTGCGGGTACAAAAAGTGTAAGTGGACAAAATTAAACCTGTAATATATAAAATATATAATAAATAATAAAATAAAAATAATTTTTGAAACAATTAGATGTTTTACAATACTAAAATAATATCATGAAAAATAAAAGTAAATTTGATTAAAGGGTTTTTTTTTTTTTTTTTTTTAAATGTTGGATTAAAAAATTTGTTTATATAATTGAAAGGTAAGAATAAGAATAATTATTCAAGATTTTATACAAAATTTATAATATAATTGAAGGTTATTAATGATTGGATAAATTTTAAGTAGTGTAAAATTGAACAAAAATTGTCTCTTTTAACGAAAAGTTACAGTTGTGGTGTGTGACTAGATTATATCCCTTTGGTAACATCGGTGTTTCTATGACTTTGAAACTGGGAATATGTGAAATGATCTTTTCGTTTGTCCTCAATGCTGGTATGTAGAGAATGATTTCTCTTTCGCGTTAAAAAGTCTATATAAGACTTAACCAAATTGTTTTAATTGGTGTTATCAATTAACATGTAAAATGTTTAAAGTATGTTGTGTTGTGATATCTCGTTGGTGAGATTTGTGAGATTCTCGAGGAAATCTAAATGAGTAGTGTGACACATGTGTTCAAAATGGCGTCATGAAGCTAGCGGTCAAGAAGATCTGCCTTGAGGGGGAAGAGAGGGCATGTCCAAAGATATTCTCAAAAGATAGTAGTGACCAAGGGAGTGACGTCAAAAAGGGCGTCCACTTCCCTGTTTTTCACGGTATCGCCGTGGGTGGTCAATCATGGGGGATGTTTGAGATTTACTCGAAACTGACTTTCTCTCTCTCTCTTCTTTTGTTGAGTTTGGCATATTTCTTGCCTATTTAAAAATACTGGGGTTTAAATGCAAAAAGGGTTGTGAGCTTGTAGGCGGTATAATTCGGACTAGTTGCGTCTCGAAGATATCTGGAGTCAAATGATTGAATTCACTGAAATATACATCTTGAGACAATTGCTGTGGGTTTTGAGCAAATCGGGTTTGTGGAGGTGTAATGTACAGAACATTCTCTGTGTAATATTTTAATTTATTGACATGTATGGTGTCACTGTCTCTATTGAGAGGCTGATTGGGGCGATCTATTCGAACGACATTAGGTGATATTATTTCAATTATTTTGTATGGTCCAGTAAAATATGGTGCTAATTTACCTGTGTCTGGATGTCTGTAATTTTTTACCAAAACAAGATCATTCACTTCGAAATGTGGTGTTCTGTGCTGCTTATCAAATGTTTCTTTATCTTTTTTATGCTTATTTTGAGTACGAGAGTTTGCTATCTCTCGAGCTATATTTATTTCGGGGTATGGGTCAAGATGAGTTCTTAGATCTGGGGGGATAACATTGAACATTAAGTAGGTAGGTGGAAAACTTGTGACAGAATGGGGCGTGTTATTGTACGTCTGAGTGACGCGTTTAACTAGTTGAGTCCAGGAAGCTTTCGGATTTTCTAGATAAGCTAGTCTGAGCTTGCCTGTAATGGTCGCATTTAAGCGTTCTATTAAACCGTTTGCCTGTGGGTTATTGCTGGTAGTTAGTAGAGGTTGTATACCATGCGTTATTAGAAATTTACGGAATTTTTCTGAGGTAAAAGCGGGCGCTCTGTCAGATAACAGACGTTTTGGAGATCCTTGCTGTAGTACCGTTTTGAGGGTTTGAATGTATGTTAGGGTACTGGTGGACTTCGATGGAAAGGTCCAAGCATATCGCGTTAAATGATCCACTATTACGTGTAGATATGTCTTGGAGTGTCCATATTTCGAAAATCCAGCTATGGTATCTATAGAGATTAAGTCGAATGGTTGTTGAGGTGGTGGAATTTGTCCAAGGGCACCATAGGGTTTACCTTTGGGCCTTTTAATGATTTGGCAGGTGTGACACGACTTGACAAATTTTTCTATAGATTTAGAGATACCTTTCCAGTAGTACTGGGCAGTAATTATGCGGGTTATCTGAGAGATGCCTGGGTGGTTATATTCTTGGTGAACTTTATTCATTAGAGTATGTTGCAGGGTTTCGGGAATTATTATTTTAATTACACCTTTTCGGGTAATGGTATGTAAGCCGTTTGTATCAATGTTGAAGGGGGATGCTGTTGGTTGATGCTGTTTGATAATATCAGCACTGACAAATCCTACAAAGGGGTTTCGCGATAACAAATCTGCTTCGTACTGTTGGCTGCCTTTGAGGTAGTGAATTTCGTAATTATAGGTAGATAGTCTCAGGCTCCATCTAAAGAGTCGTCCTGACGGATTTTTTATAGTTTTAAGCCATTGTAAAGCTTGGTGATCTGTGTATATGGTGAATTTTATACCGGTGAGGTATATTCGGAATTTGTCTACACTTTCGACGATGGCGAGGCACTCGAGTTCGGAAACGGTGTAGTTTCTCTCATGTGCTCTAAGGGCGCGGCTGAAATATTGTACAGGATGTACTTGTCCGTCTGGATGTACCTGTTTGAGTATGCCTGCGATCCCTTGGGTGGATGCGTCGCAATAAAGGCGGCATGGTAAACCGACTTGATACAAGTGTAGTACTGGTTTACTGGTTAAACTCTCTTTGAGAGTGGTGAAAGCTTGTTGACAATCTGGGTCCCAATTCCATTTCACATCTTTTTTAAGTAGTTTATTTAAAGGTGCACGTAAGCGGGCATAATCTGGTATAAACTTATTATACACGTTCACTGCTCCTAAAAATGATTGTAATGTCTTTTGATTGGTAGGTGGTTTGATTGCACTTATGGTGCGAAAGCCCTCCTAGAGTCCATGCCCCAGGATATAGGACAACTCGTCATTCATGAGCGCATTGACAGAACGTCAAAGAACATGCAAACCATAGAAAACAATGTAAAAACCACCTTTTTAGAGGTGAAGCAACTAGGCGAAAAGTGCGATAGGTTCGAAAAGACCCTAAATGAAGGTTTTGGGTCTCAAAACGCCGAGGTAGCCAATTTGATTCAAGAATCGGTACAGGGCGGGATCGATGAAACAGTGGTGCCACTGCTTAAAGAGACAGAAAAGAAATGCAAGAGCAAGATAGAAAAAGTATTTTCTTCTAAAGTTTTAGAAATAGATTCGCTGATTGAATCAAAAAATGAAACCATTATGTCCCGTCTGGAGAGCCTCGCTATGGAGGTCTCCAACATGAAAGGAGTTATGTCGTCTTGTTCAGCGGAGATTTTGGAGAATTGCTCCAAAATAGTTAGTTTACCGGACCAGTCAGGTATAAAGGAATCCATAAAAGAATTAGAAGAAAAGACGATTTCTAACCTCGCGAAGGAGCTGAAGGAGCTTAAACAAAATAACCCTACAACTTCATCCAGGACCATACAGCACAACGAACGGCCCCATCGCAATGTTATGAAAGGAAGGGTCACTGTGGATGCAAAACATCCTGACCATACCGACCTGCAGGCAATAATAAAGAAACGTGTCCCCCTAGTTGAACTAGGGATAAGTAGGGCCAAACTATCGACTCTCAAAAACAAAGGGTGCCTAATTGAGGTCCCTGAGTTGAAGGATGCGCAAAAAATTGGAGACATTCTTATGAAATCTGTAGACGCCTCAAAATTGATAGTCAAGATACCAAAAGGACCAGTTCCGGTCATAAAATTGATCGGAATTAACAAGGATATGAACAGGGAAGATTTAATTGATTACGTTAAAAAAATGAGCAGCCTCCCGAATATCGACATCAGACCTTTCAGGCACCACGAAGATAGGTTCAACAGGAACACCTGGTTCGCCACAATTGATGGAGATTCCTTCACCTCACTGAAGACTGCCTCAACCCTGGAAAATGGCCTGCTTAGGCTACATGGGAACTGGACCTCCCTTAGCTGGACGGAAGACTTCTCTCCACGGAGATGTGGTAAATGCGCTGGCTTTCACGGAACGAAGGTCTGTCAAAAAGAGGAAACATTATGCCTGAACTGCGGGGCTTCAGACCATCAGAGCGCCAATTGTAAAGAGGCACCCAAGTGCGTCAACTGCACCAAGGCCAACATTGCCAACCCAGCTCTGAAACTTGACACTAACCACCACTCAATGGCATATAAATGTCAATGCTACAAGAACAAGGTCTCGGCACTAAAACACTTTAGACTTTAACATATAGGAACGAATTAAGAACAAAATGAAGAATACCCCACAGAATGCCAAGACTTAATAATATGAAAGTAAATAAAAAGGCACAAAAACTTAATAATAAAGCCATGTCTAGCCTAAACATCTTTTCTCAAAACCTGGGCAGGAGCTATATCAGTATGGATAATCTCCTGCATCACGCCGCCCTTGGTGACGCAGATATAATCTTGATACAAGAACCTCCACCTAATGATGACCGATACAAAATGACGTGGCAGAGGATTTCAAGCCATGATAAGAAGTCGCTGATTTTTATCAACCCCATGGTACGCAGTTTCTGCGTTCATACTTCCACACATACTTCCACCATCCAAATCCTAAAAGAGGGAAGATCCACCTTCATCACCAACTGCTACGTGCCCCCTGTGGACCCCACGCAAGAGGACAGCGCCTTCTCCACTCTCTTAGATGACCTGGAGGCTGCATGTAACAAGGTAGGCCTAGATAACCACATAATAATGGGAGACTTCAATGCTCACAACAGTCTTCTTGGTGGCAATCACAACGACCTTAGAGGAGAAAAACTTCTCGACTTTGTTTACACAAAACAATTAGAAATAATTTCGGATATATCTCGCCCTACCTTTGACAATACGAGACATTTGTCTCATATTGACCACACATTCTCCTCCTTCAACATCTCACAGTCCCTCTCGTGGACAGCAGAACCATTTTTAAGCACTAGCGATCATATTAGCATTCTCTTAAAACTCACTACACCAGACAGCCAAGAAACATCCTCCCTGGATAGACCCAGGTTTAACGTTAATTACGCTAAGAGACAACGTTTCATGAACCTACTTAATACACAAATCAATAACCTACCCATAATTAACCCACAGAACTGCAATACTGGCAACCTAGATGTATATGTCATAATTTGTATATAATTAAATGCAACCCCGACCCACTATGTATGTATCATGTATGATTTTCAAAGACTTAATAAAGAACAAGGTAACTGGAGGAAAGAAAGTAACAAAAGATATAGGAAGTAAGACTAAAGCTGGCACGACTATTTTGGCACCCCTGTGTCAACATTGCAGGGGCAGAGACCGGACGTCTCTAGTGACCGCAGAAGTTATTTTAGCCAAGATGCACTCAATACTTCCGGCAAAAACAGGACGTATCTAATATCCGTCGAAGCTATAAGCGTCAAGATACCCAATACTTCCTGACGAAATCGGATATACCAGGCAGGCCATCTTTCATCAAGGAGAGCCGCCGGCCAATTAGGGAGGAACCACTAAGTAGGTCAACCAATAGGAAAACACCATGTGATCATATCTCAACCAATCAGAGAGAAACTGAAGCTTGGTGTTAAATCGAAAAGCAAGAAATGTTAGTTACGCTTTGGCTCCCAAGGAGGTGACATCGGCTCTAGACCTCTCCCCCTCTGCTCATCCCACAGCTAAGTACAATCACCGCCATGTGATCAGTTAATTAATAAGTCAAATCGCTCAGCTCTTATCAAACTTTCTTTCCTCCAACCCGTTGCCTTTATTTTCAAACTCAATCACGTGTCCTGATTATTCCTAACTGTATGCTGCAACTTCCACTCAAACGGCTGCGCTTCAACCAAACCTCACCATTCGCATCCAACAATAAGAAACCCCGCAACGATATTGCCACAGAACGGTTAAGTCGACAGGATAGTGAGATGGAATTAAATCAGGATCCCATAGGCGTAAAGTCAGACGGTCCAACGGAAACAATGGAAAGAAGGCAAGAAGTAAGAGAGAACGAAACGACAAGAGAAAGACAGGAGATGACCGACCGAGAGACAACTGCGCCCCTAGCGGACGCCGTCAACCAGCTGTCAATGTTCCTGGCCCGGGCAAAAATTTCTGATGGAGCGGAATCGGCGATCTCGCCTTTCGACGGCACATACAGCGCGACACAGTTTTTCCAGACGTTCGACCGAAAAATGGAAGACGCATCCATGGGGGAACAAGAAAAATTACTGCGCCTACCAAACTACCTGGTGCGACAACCCCTGGAACTCTTCAGGAAACTTCGGCTGGCCGACCGGAGTTATTTCCAGGTGAGACAAATCCTCCTAGATCTCTACCCTGAGTCAAGCGAAGCGTCCTTTGCGAAATATTTCGCCATGAAACTCACTGGACAAGCCAACTTAGAGACCTACTACCGGGAGAAAACCGCCATGGGATTGCAACTAGGACTTCCACAAGAGGTGATCCTCGAGACGCTGACAGAAGGACTGCCATTCAACGACCAGCGCCTAGTCCGCGTAGTACCTCCCGAGAACCTAGGAGAGTGGTTCCGACTGGTACAGCGGATCCACGGGCCCAGTGTACCGGCAACGCGATCCAGAGAAGATCAACCACCCACAATGTCGGGTCCGTACCACAGCACATCCCGACGCCCAGGTGCATGGAATGCACCTCTTCCGCCGTCCAACTGCAAGTTCTGCGGCGCGAGACACTGGCACAGCGAATGCCGACGTCGACCAATCCCGACGACCCACGAAAAAGTCCGGACAGTGCAAACAGTCCCAAAATCACCAGTTCCGACTTCATCACAACCAAGTCAAGCCAGAGACACCTCAGCCGGACAGCCCTTTCGAGACTGAGGTAGGATCCCTAAACCAACTGACTGTCAAACTTTTTCTAACCCCTAATGTATCATGCCCCTTTTTAATTGATACAGGCGCCAGCCTGAGTATAGTGCCATATGATATTTATCATATGCTAAAAACCCACCTGCCTAATTTAACCCTTGAGGGACATTCACTACAACTCCAAACCCTAAACGGATTTGCAAAAACCATGGGTAAACTATCTATCCCACTGACAATAGGACAAATATCACGAAAGGAGTATTTCCATGTAGTGAATGCACCATTACCATTCGGAATTCTTAGTATCAATAGCCTCCATAAATTCAGATTAACCATAGATTTTAATAAATGCACTATACTCCAGCTGGGCGCCCCATTGTCTACCCTTTCCTACCATTTTAATCATGTGTCCAATGTATGCACGTACTGGCAATGTCAGGCGATGTCACAAAAAATTTTCCCCACATCCCAACTTTCCGCCTATGACAACCATTGCGTACATTCATTGAGAAAACCCCACTTATCTACATGCCCCTTTTTCATTAAAGCCAATTGCCCTTTTTACATGCCCTCAAATAATCAAACCACAACAATTTCAACTTATAAACCTATCCAAAACGCACCCACACAGCGGGATAACTCGCATACCAAAAACATAGGTGATCACACACCGTTGCACAACTCTCACATGACCAACCCACACAACGAACTCGACACTCACACTAATACACAACAAAACCCTTTACCACATGCATACTACAACACAACACCTAACACTCACTATACACCACAGTTCACAACACTTCTACAAAGGTACACTCACATTTTTTCACAGGACAAATTCAACGTACCATGCTTACGGATTCCACCAGTAAAAATACCCACGAATTCCGAAAAAATAATCACCATACGTCCATATCGTGTTCCGATATGTGACCAACAAGAAATCCGTACCCAAATACAACAAATGCTGGAGAACGGCATCATAGAGCAATCTTTTTCACCTTTCTCGAGCCCTGTCACCCTCGTCACTAAGCGCGACAAAACCAAACGGTTTTGTATCGATTATAGGAAGGTGAATGAGCTAATCAGCTCTGATGTCCATCCCCTCCCGAGAATCGAGGATATCCTAGACCGCCTCGCACAGGCCAAATATTTTTCCACGGCCGACATATCCTCTGCGTATTGGCAAGTCCCAATACACCCCGATTCTCGACCACTGTTAGCATTTGCCACCTTTGAAGGATTATACCAACCCACTCGATTACCTTTCGGGTTAAAAACCAGTCCTCAGATTTACGAACGAGCCATAAGTCAGGTCCTACAAAGACACGGACTTGACTGTGTGGCACATTACTTTGATGATTTCATCATTTACTCCAACACATTGGAGGAACATCAAAACCACCTGCGACAATTTTTCGCCTTTTGCGAAGCGGAGAAGTTACAACTTAACTTCGCAAAATGCGAATTTTTTAAGCAATCCATAAATTTTCTAGGGTACACCATCACAGCTGGTACAATTACACCACTTACACGCAATACCGACATCATCCACGCCATTAAACAACCACACAACCGAAAAACACTACAATCCTTCTTAGGCGCTGTGAACGTCTATAACAAATTCATTCCGGAATACGCTCGCTTGCGAGCACCACTCAACAATCTCCTCAAAAAGGACGTCGTGTGGAACTGGAATGAAGCTTGTCAAGAGGCGTTCATTGACCTGAAAGGAAACCTCACACAACACCCCATTTTACACCTTTACAAAGAAGGTCTGCCATGCCAAGTGTATTGCGATGCATCCACCCTCGGTATAGCAGGCATTCTCAAACAAGTTCACCCTGACGGAAACGTATATCCAGTTCAATATTTCAGCCGAACATTGCGCCCACACGAGAAAAACTACTCCATCTCTGAACTTGAGTGCTTAGCAATCGTTGAGAGTGTGGAGAAGTTTCGCATCTATCTTATGGGCAGAAAATTTACAATATTTTCTGACCATCACGCATTGCAGTGGCTGAAAACCATCAAAAACCCGTCCGGCAGACTGTTTCGATGGAGTTTACGACTATCGAGTTACGAATACGAGGTCCGCTACATAAAGGGAAAACTACAATATGAAGCAGATCTCTTATCCCGTAACCCGTTTTGTGGATTCTTGGACGCCACCCTTATCAAGACCCATCAACCTCCTCCATCGAAAGAGTCTAGTTTGACCATTGATCGTAATGGATTACATACAGTTTCCCGAAAAGGTGTAACCAAGATTATACTTCCAAAACCACTCATACAACAACTCTTACAAACAGTACACACACAATACAATCACCCCGGTATTTCCCAAATGTCACGAATTATCTCCACACAATATTACTGGCAAGGTATGTCAAAAGATATTAAACAAAAAGTTAAGACCTGTCCCACCTGCCAATTAACAAAACGTCCAGTAGGACCCACTTACGGAGAATTAAGTCAACCTCCGGAATCTAAAGAACCCTTCGACCTCTTATCTCTGGACACCATAGCAGGATTTGCCAAATATGGCAACACCAAGATATACCTCCATGTGGTAATCGATCATTTTTCACGCTACGCGTGGGCTTTTCCATCTAAATCCACCAGTACCACCACCTACCAACAGGTACTTAAGCGAGTATTCCAGGATGGTTCTCCAAAACGCCTTCTTACGGATAGAGCCCCTGCCTTCACTTCACCCAAATTTCGTAGTTTCCTACTTAATAGAAATATTCACCCATTGCTCACAACCAGCAACAATCCACAGGCCAACGGCCTATGTGAACGCCTGAACGCCACCCTCACGGGAAAACTGAGGTTATTACACCTAGAAAATCCTAAGGTCGCGTGGACCAAGTTGGTCAAGAAGGTTACACTTATATATAACAAGACACCCCACTCTACCACAGGTTTTCCACCCATATACTTAATGTTTGGTATCCTACCCCCAGAAATCTCTAATCATAACACACCATACCCAGATATCGACAAAGCTAGAAAAATTGCACACACACGCACACAAAACAAACATTTACAAGACAAAAACACTTATGACCAACGACACAAGCAACCACATTTCGAAGTAGGTGATCTAGTATTAGTAAAATTATATCACCACCCAAATACAGGGAAACTTGCGCCATATTTCACAGGACCTCACACAATATTAGAAATTATTTCACCAAATGTGGTCCGCATAGATCGACCAAATCAACCACTTCAAAGAGACACTGACACAATCCACGTCAACAAACTTAAACTGTATACGGAAAAAATCCATTATATATCACCACCCGCCGTTAACACCTATCATATAAAGCACAACCCCAATTACACGTTCCCTTTCAAACATTTAACACCCGAATTATTCCCAACAGAGTCATTAAGGTTCAAACCCACCAGCAGCGAACCTTTCAGGCATGTAGACCCTGCCATTTTTGCAACAAGACGATTTACATCACTCTTCCCCGACGTTAAAAACTGCAAACCTGACAACCAGCTCAATCATATCACACCACTCCCTAAAGATATCAAACAGGAGAACTGCGAACCTACCAATCATTCAAACTCTACAATTCATAAGGTTCAAGCGAATATTTCAGAGTCCCCAGTTACAAAAATGTGGACGAACATGGGGCAATATCCTATATTTCATCTGATTCTTATCCTTTGTTTGTTACTTCTGCCATACAACTGTATCCCAATTTTAGTCATCAATTACTTGTTTATCTATGCTATGCCCGATCAGAAAATCTTCGAACTACAAGAGGTAGTTTTTAATTTAGGACAAGCATTTTTTAATTTTGGACAAACAGTTTTTCATTGTGGACAAGCAATTCTTCATTGTGGACAAGCAATTCTTCATTGTGGACAAGTATTTATAAAACTTCTCATAATTTTAGGAACCATCTTCGCAGAAAATCTAAATAAACTCCGAAGAGATAGCAGTAACTGAAAAGATAACCAACCAGTGTCGGAGAAATCACGCTCCAAAAACAAGCCCTGAGCCGCACCAAAAATAAATAGACGGCAGGAAATGAGATTTGAAACACCACGACAGGAAGTATAGTCCACGGAGGTTAAATTCGGCCTCTGTAAACAAAGCGGAGCGCCTTCGTCCGATCTCCAATTTCCCTCCCTCTCGTTTGCCCGACACACCCCACTTCCGTATCTCTAATTACAATGAGAAGATCCCCTATTGAGGTCGACTGGGAACCTCACTATACCACCGGTTTTGATTCCAGTTCGAGTCTACATATCGATTTTTACCACCCAATTACACATCCACGAAACAACACCTAGAACTAGCTCACACATCTCTTACACAACCGACTTCTAACATTTTTTCACAACACACACACAAAGACAAAAAATTACACGTAAAGGTTATATAGATTTCCATGTCTCCTGTACACAGCATAAACGCACTTGAGGGCTAGAATCACGTTTTTCACCTAAGTGTCACTACAGATGAGACAAAAAATTTATAGGGCATAATTGAACAAGTAAAACATTTATAGGGCAAAATGGAGCAATCAATACATGTAGATCAGGGCATGTAGATACCAAAGGGTTCCAACCAATACACCTTATTTTTCATATCAATCATTTTCATTATTTTCTCTCAATTAAAATTTAAATATTTAATCAATTTATCAATTTATTCAACTTATTACCACTTTTAATCATTAATTATCATTTTTTTTTCCAATTAGTTATATTATCATTTTCATTTATCAATTATCATTCTACTTACCACTTGATTTATATTACCACAACTCAATTATCAACGAAAACTCACTGACTTTCGATTAAACTAAAAACATTAAATCACCCTTTGTTGTTGAAATCTTTTTATTTTTCATTTTTCTTTTTTCCAAGCACTCTACTTTGATTTCGCTCAAAAAACTTTTATTTTATTTTTATTTTTGATTTCTCAAAAGACCTAATAGAATTCCCTCGGTCTCCATTCCCAATTCCGAGCTAGAATATAATTAGGCATTTTTCCTTTTTTTTCTCACCACGCACCAAGCATTCACTTTGATTTCTTCCAACTTTTTATTTTTATTTTACTTTGATTTCTCAAAAGACCTTATGAAATTTCCTCGAATTCCTTTCCAAAATTCAAGCAAAAAAGTAATTAGGCATTTTTCCTTTTTTTTCACCACGCACCAAGCATTCACTTTGATTTCTTCCAACTTTTTATTTTTTTTATTTTTGATTTCTCAAAAGACCTAATAGAATTCCTTCGATTTCATTCCCAATTTCGAGCTAGAATATGGTTAGGCATTTTTCTTTTTTTTTTTCTCACCATTCAACCAAACACATTCAATTTTGATTTCATTCAACTATTTTTATATTATTTTTATTTTGATTTCAAAGCCTAAATAGAACCCCCTCGAATTCATTTCTTAACTCAAGTAGAATTCATTTAGGCGCATTTTCTTTTCTTTTAATCCACTATGTACCATAACATTCCTTGATTTCTTACAATTAAAAATTTTTGATTTCTATTAATTATACTCAACCTATATCATCAACACCATTCTATTTTACTTTTATATTACCAGCAATGTTTGTATATAGCCCCTCCATACCCACAACTAATTTTCCCACAAAATTATTTTTCACTTTACAGAATTCTCTCAGGCTAACCCCTTCTTGAATTCTTCACATGTAGGGGGCGCATCTGTCATAATTTGTATATAATTAAATGCAACCCCGACCCACTATGTATGTATCATGTATGATTTTCAAAGACTTAATAAAGAACAAGGTAACTGGAGGAAAGAAAGTAACAAAAGATATAGGAAGTAAGACTAAAGCTGGCACGACTATTTTGGCACCCCTGTGTCAACATTGCAGGGGCAGAGACCGGACGTCTCTAGTGACCGCAGAAGTTATTTTAGCCAAGATGCACTCAATACTTCCGGCAAAAACAGGACGTATCTAATATCCGTCGAAGCTATAAGCGTCAAGATACCCAATACTTCCTGACGAAATCGGATATACCAGGCAGGCCATCTTTCATCAAGGAGAGCCGCCGGCCAATTAGGGAGGAACCACTAAGTAGGTCAACCAATAGGAAAACACCATGTGATCATATCTCAACCAATCAGAGAGAAACTGAAGCTTGGTGTTAAATCGAAAAGCAAGAAATGTTAGTTACGCTTTGGCTCCCAAGGAGGTGACATCGGCTCTAGACCTCTCCCCCTCTGCTCATCCCACAGCTAAGTACAATCACCGCCATGTGATCAGTTAATTAATAAGTCAAATCGCTCAGCTCTTATCAAACTTTCTTTCCTCCAACCCGTTGCCTTTATTTTCAAACTCAATCACGTGTCCTGATTATTCCTAACTGTATGCTGCAACTTCCACTCAAACGGCTGCGCTTCAACCAAACCTCACCATTCGCATCCAACAATAAGAAACCCCGCAACGATATTGCCACATATACATAGATTTACTAACAAACATCATTGGTTCCTCTTGTAAAAAAATAAATAAACAAACTCTCAACCCTCCAAGATACAAAGAAAGACACAACCCTTGGTGGAATGAGAATCTCCAAACATTAAAAAATAAGGCAATGGCTCTTAAAAGATTATACAAAGCCACAGATAATGACGCAACACTAAGACTTAACAGGGTCCAAAGGTTTAGGGTAGCTCTGGCCATATATAAAAAAGCAATCAGGAGGGCCAAAAATTCATTTTACAAAAAATATTTTGAAACTATCACAACATCCAATCCGTTTACAGGTCCATACAAAATCATCAGTGGGAAGAAGCTTAGGCCAACAACCTTTCACTCTTTTAGAAAAACCAACGGGGAATTAACCAAAACAGCTGACGAAACTTTTGCATACTTTATCTCCCAAAAGTATCTGGACACAACATCTGACACAGATACGACACCCTTTGAGTTACAAGACTCAGGCCAGCGACACTACTATCCCCTCATCTCCATGGTGGAAATATCCAGTGCCATCAGAACAATGGGTCACAAAAAGGCCCCTGGGCCTGACGGTATTATGAGAAACCCCATACTATTCCTTAATGACGAACACCCCGTGATACTTAATAACCTATATAACGCCTGCCTGTTTCTGGGTTACTTCCCACAAGCCTGGAAAATTGGTCACATGATATTTCTACAGAAAAAAGACAAAGACCCTCGGGACATAACCTCCCTGAGACCTATCACCCTCCTGAACTTATTTGGGAAAATCCTCGACAAAATTATTGTCAACAGGATTACATATCATCTACAGGTCACGAACCGTCTAAACGACTCTCAGTTTGGATTTAGGTGGGGTAAATCGTGTGAAGAGGCCCTTAGGAAAGTTAAGGACATCCTACACAAATCTAGGTTGGCTAATAACCACTCGATAGTCATCTCTATGGATATCGAAGGAGCGTTTGACAACGCCTCTTGGGATATCATCAGAGAATCTCTAAAGGAAAAGGAAGTCCCCCCTTATCTCAGGACTATGATACACAGCTACCTGTGCTCCAGAAAGGTATCCTCAGACACTAGCCCACAGAGTCTTATTGACCCATTACAAATCACAAGAGGCTGTCCACAGGGCAGCAATAGTGGCCCTCTGTTCTGGATTCTATATATGGACCCGATCTTTAGTATCCTTAAAGACGAAAACGTCCATACAATAGCATATGCGGATGACCTGCTTCTCATTTGCACAAGCACAAGCCGCGTTAAGGTCGAAAATATTACCAACAGAGCTCTGGAGACCCTCCATACCTGGATAACCTCGAGAAAACTAAATATCGCCCCGAAAAAAAGCGCTGCCTTATATGTCGCTCCAGCAGGCCGAAACAAAGGTGCGGGAAAAGGAGGCGTCAGAAATCCAGCTATAAGAATGGACGGCAACCGTATTCTCTTTAAAAATACCCTGAAATTCCTCGGGGTAACATTTAATAGACACCTAACATGGGTCGATCACGCAAAATCCATAAAGGATAAGGTTCTATCCAAGGGAATGGAATTGAGGAGACTGACGAGGGAGAACCGCGGCCTGGCGCCTTTGGTCACAAAAAGACTCTATAAAGCAGGCTTCGAAAGAATCATCTGCTATGCCGCCTCGGTTTGGTGGAGACAGGAAAACAACAGCTTGACGCACAAGATCCTTAGCTCAGCGCAGAGACCATTCGCTCTTGCTATATGCAGGGGCTACAACACTCTTAGTACTGACGCCGCACTGGTCCTATCAGGCCTGGTACCTATTAACAATATCCTAACGCTCGAATCCAAGAGGGCGGAATTAATACGCCCAGGCTCTGATATGGATACAGATCCCACCCCAGAACAGGTTGACTTACCCCCTCTACAATGGTACTGCCATCCAGCAGAGGTCCACCTCATTACCTATGATAAATCCATTCCAGACTCATTATCTCTTACCATCTACACTGACGGCTCAAAGTCTGATGATGGGGTGGGTGCTGGTTGGTGCCTATATTCCAGAAATATCCCTCTACTGAAAAAATCGTACATTCTCAGAGAAGAAAATTCGGTTTTTCAAGCAGAATGCTTGGCAATATTCAAGGCTCTTGAATGGTTTTTAGAACAACCACACCAATCAATCACGTTAGCGTCAGATAGCCTATCTTCCCTTGAATCACTGGCTAGTCCATACACTAAAAGCTGGTCGGTAATGAGAAATAAGATTCTTGTTAATAATATTATTAACTCGGGCAAAACAGTCTCTTTCCACTGGGTCAAGGCACATGTGGGACTGGAGGGCAATGAAATGGCGGATTCCCTGGCTAGATTTGCATTTAAATATCCCGCCCCATACGTCCCTATCCCCACCCCTAAATCATGGTTTAATTACTCCGCCCGCAAAAAAGCGATCTCAGATTGGCAAACATCTTGGGATGCCTCCCTCAAGGGTAGATCCCTGTACAATTGGATCAAATTCGTCAGGGCGGACAGGATCTACTCTTCCAGCGCCCTTAACTCCATCCTAACAGGCCATGGCCCCTTCTCTAACTACTTTCAACGCTTTAAAATAAAAACCCCATCCCCCTGCAGGTGCGGATACGCGAACCCTGACTCTGACCATTTCCTTTTAGCGTGTCCTCTTCTGGACTCGAGCAGACCAAGGTGCCTTAAGAAGCCTAATCCAAACAAACCACATCTACTATCAGATCATAGGAAGGCTCTCACAACCTTCTCAGAAATCGCCGTAGCATTCTCAAAGGATCTATACCCCCCCTACTCATCATTGAACACTTTCATCGTAATATAAGGAAGGTCCATCTGCGTCTTTATCATCATTAACCTACTCTATCCCGCAAAATATTTAAACCCCTTCAAATATACCAGATGTATATATCAGGAGTATTCACGTGCAATTTAATAAATTCCCATGTACTCAACCAGATTCGGAATTAATAGGACACGTTCTTTCCGGTTTTATAACTATGGTACAGTTGAATTCTCTTTTTCAAATTCCCTATAGTTCGTGTGTACCGTTTTATAAACATATAAATAACACATCTTTAAAACGTTTTAGTATTTCGACATTAAAAAAAAAAAAAAAAGTTCAAACGCACTTATTAAATAACAAGTCACTTGTTATGATGACGCAGCCGTTTCTGATGACTCGATAAGAATCGAAACCGCCTACCCCATGATTTGCATATTACATATTCTGCGTCTTTGTATCGACCATATTCAACATATACATATACTTCAAGACACAGTATATGAGAATTTAAATAATAGACCTTTAATAATAGATAGTTCACGCATTTGCGTCAGGAAACCATAAAAACATGACCAAAACTCAAAGGTTTACACATTGATGCTGCATGATCACCTAGCATCCTCCAGCTTTAGGTTCTACATATACTATTTAAAATACATACTCTCAATAAGAATACACCTGTTGGGAATATGGTTTTCCACTATGCTACCACATATACTGCTATTAACCACATTAAATTCTCTCCCATTATCATGGAGTTGTCTAGACCTTTCATGTTTAGTTTAGTTTACCTGATACATCCTAGAATAAGATCCTCCTTACATGTACAAATCCTCTATACCTATATAGCTGCTCTCTCTTATATATCTTTGTTATTTGTACTCTGTATATAACACAATAGTTAGGCAGCCATTAATTAACAGCCCTCCATAGATTTCTACCTCCCTTTTATTATTATTATTTTTTGTTCCATGCTGTCTTTATATATTTCACTTCTTTCATCAACACCCCTCTTAACTTGCCAGTTCAGTATATCTTCACTTTACTACCTATCTTCAATTCTAGATACCTCTTTGCCTTCTGTATATAAAACTTCACTTAGCAATACCCCTCTTAGCTTGCTGCTTTAATATGTTTTCTCTTTTACTATTTATTTATACTTCTAGCTACTGATTTGTGCGGGATGCAAGGACATTACTGTCTATATCATCCCTGGTCTTCGTTGTATGGAGCCTAAATAAATTTATCTGCACTTATGGTATCAAGGTTGCGCGTCTGTGGTGCATAAGTACCTGCGGTAACAGTGTATCCTAAGAAATCTATATTTGTTTTAAAAAACGAACATTTGTTATAATTGAGTTTGATGTTTTCGTGTTGACATACCGTTAGAAATTGTTGTAGGTGTTGTAGATGATCCTCTAAGGTGTCAGAAAAAATAATGAAATCGTCGAAGTAATGGGTAACAAAATTTAGTTTATATTTTTGCATGACCTGGTTTATGGCACGATGGTATATCTGTGGCGAATTTTTAAATCCGTAAGGAAGTCTACAAAATTCGTACTGACTATCCAACGTCACGAAAGCTAGTAGATTACGTGAGTTAGGTTCTACTTCCACTTGCCAATATGCGGATGCTATATCTACAGAAGAGTAGTGTTTGGCTTTCGACAATTTGTCAAGAATGGTTTCTATTAAAGGTAAAGGATGTACGTCTGGAGCGATGATTTCATTAAATTTTCTGTAATCAATACAGAAACGTTTCGTTTTGTCACGTTTTGTGACAAGAGTTATTGGACTGGCATAAGGTGAAACTGACGGGGCAATAATTCCATGTTGGAGCATTTGCTCTATTTGGGTTTGTATTTCTTGTTGGTCGTGTAGTGGCACTCTATATGGGCGTAATGCTATTATTTTATCTGTGGTGGTATTGATTTTTACCGGTGGTATGTTCAATTTGGGCACATTGTATTTATTAGTAGAGAACACATGCGAGAATTCATATAGAATTCGGTGGAGTTCGTGTGGACAATGTTCTAACTGAGGTGTCGCATTAGAAGGTATAGAAATCTCAATATCATGGGTAGGAGATATAGTGGGTGAAACAATAGTGGGGGAACATATAATTGGGGTAGGGTCCGCCACGTGTAAACAGGATTGGTTCGAGGGGAAGGTGGTAAAAATATCCGTTTCTCTCGGTTGAGTGGGACATAAATCCTGTTTGCACTTGGTGAACTTATAGACATTCGTTGGGAGAGCATCATTATTTTGATAAATTTGGAGATTATTAAAATCTATAATTAATTTAAATATTTTTAGGGTATTAATAGATAAAATACCAAAAGGTAGTGAAGCTTCTACTATAAAAAATTTTAGTTTTTGGGTGAGGTTACCTATTTTAAGTTTTAAAAATATATATCCAAGGGTATTTACATTGTGGGCTATTGCGTTTATAGTTAAACTGTACTGATGGATAATAATTTTATATGGTAACCTATTTTCTATGGTTCTTAAAATATCTAAGTTAAGTAGGTTTATAGATGCTCCCGTGTCTATTAAAAAGGGCAAATTTACATTAGGTGACAATTCAGTCCATATTATAAGCTGTTCAACGAAAATAAGTTTCAGGTTTTCCTACCGTTGAGCTGCTCGCGGGGCTTGTAGAGTCGTCTCGGCTTGCAGCTTGGACTTGGGGAACAGGGCTCCGAGATTGGACCTTGGGCCGGGTACCAGATTTTGGTACAGTGGTTGTGCGTGGTCTGGCGCTGTAGACTTGGCTTGTTCGGTCCTGTTGGAACCGTTGTTCACACTGGGAGTGCCAGTGCATAGCATTGCAATACTTGCAAGGCGAGGGTGGGGGTGCAACTTGGTACGTTACACGTGATGACCGCTGGTTGTTGTGCCGCGGTGGTGGGTTGTGGTAGGTTGGATGTGGGGTCTTGTCTACTTGGCGCTGGTACACTGCACTGGTGGCACACTGGGTTCTTCTTATTCTCGACACTAGGTCGAACCATTCTTTAATGGTGTTTGGCTGCACCGTGGCGATTAATCGCTGATCTGCGACGGGTAGTCCTTCGGTTAGAGAATCTATTAATATGTCGGCGGGTAGGTTTAATTTCATGCCCATTACCGTTTTGTTTTTGGTAGTAGTCTTCTAGGGGCATTTGGGGTGTCAATTTGATGGCTAGGAAGCGTGAAAACGACGCTTCTGTCGCTGTTGGGAATAAATCTATCAAGGTTTGGCGGACATCAATATAAAATAACCTATCTAACCGTAGGTTTCGGAAATATTGTAGGGGCTTACCTTGCAGGTAGCAGGGTAACTTGCGTAGGCGGTCCGTGTAGGTCAGTTTAGCTCGGTCTGCTTGGGCATCGAAGTTGTCGAAAAAGCTCTGGGCTTCAAAGGTACCATCGTATGGACTCACATCTATCTCCCTCGGAGATCGGGCGACCAGAAGCTTATTCAGGGCATCGGCGATCTGTGTCAGCGGGTCTGCGGAGGTCCCTTGGGGCGGCGACGTTTCCTCCTCTTCAAATGTCGTTTCTTGTTGGGGAACAGATAGCCCGGTCGCATCGTTGGACTGTTCGGTTTGCTCTTCCATCTTTGCACTTTCTCGCTTCTATCTGGACTATCTAGCTTTCTTCGTTTGGTATCCTTCGTTTTGGTTATCCTGTCGGCTTAAATGTGATGATGAGTTGCTGTCGACTTATCTGTGATGAGATCCTGTCGACTCATGTAATGAGAGGAGAATTCCAGTAGCTTTTGTAGAGATCCTGTCGACTACTGAAATAATGTTGAAGTCCTGGTAGCTCTTGTTGTACTGTGTTGACCGAGAGGAACAGTCAGGATGTAGAGTTTTCCAGTACCTCTCTGCACCTTGGAAGACCTTTAAAAGTTCTCACAAAATACAGGCAGTCGTGGTCGAGGCAGAGTGGAAAAACTTGGGGATATCCACACAAAAAACGAAGACACAGTTGCACTAAGAAAGTTCCGTAACAGATAAAAGTTGAGCCAGGAGCGAAAGATGGAGACATAGAAGTTTCTTGCTCGTCTACATGATAGTTGAGATCGACATAAGGTACGACCGACGTGAGCTGACGCTAAGGGTGAACTAAACTCAACTGACTGAACTGTCTGAACTGTCAAGTCCTTGTAAAGTGATGATTTATAGGTTAAAGACGGGGTGACCTTATGTGACAGGGGCGTTTGAGAAAGGGCGCCTTTACCTGTCCAGGTGTGAGAGGGGTCTCTGCATTCCACCACATGTGACAGTGTGGGTGGCCTGTCGTGGGAATTGTGAATCTACCTGATTTATGACTCCCATCTTTAGACTCTGTTATTTTGGCAATACTATATATTCGATCTCTGCCCTAGCTCAACTCTTAAATCTATTACAGATTTTATTTATTTATCCACTTTGTACAAATTACATTACATAGGGTGATGCAATGACACAGATTGATCATGCGCATAATTATTTATAGATGTGTCTCTATATACAACATGACAATCTTGTTATAAGTTATCTACACAATATGAGGTTGTTGTTTTAAATTACCATATATATATATATGCCATTTTTAATATTGATTTCAACACCTGATCTTTTTATCTTTTATTTTTTCTTTCGTTTTTTATTGTGCTAAGCGTATTTACGCAAGTTTGGCCTTAAATACCCATTTCTTGGTTTTTCAGGAAGCCATTGGGACCAAAAAATATTTTTTGGTCGCAGTGGTTCAGCCTACTCCACGCTGACGAGCGCCAAAAAGCGCGAAACGCGTTCGTGGATGGCTTTTCTTGATTTATCAAGAAATTGGGCTGGCCAAATATCAGGGAACAGGCTAAATCAATGTTTAGTTGATTTCTGTTCCACCAGATGGCGCTCTGCCTTTTGTAAAGCACATGTGCTCCTGGTCAGGATATGCCATTTTTAATATATATATGTGCGTGGTGCAGATCCTATAAAACTAAAATATATTAGCCAGATCTTTGAAAATCTCTGTTTCAAAATACTTGTGTGTTGATACTTAAACTATAAACTCTAGACAAATTGGCGGAAATGTCCTTGTTGTAGATAAATAACAATTCAAACCAACGTTCTGGTATTATCAACTGCCTTGTTTTATTTGAAAGGAAGGTTTACTTCTTGAGACATCTTCCTCCCTTGCACACCTGGAGAACCGAACGTTAGCCTGAGCCTTCAGCTAATCAAACTGTAACACTTACTCTGGAATCTTTCCGGTACTTGCACGGGGTGCCGTCGGGCTTGTGGATGATCTTCATGACACCGTTGCTAATCTTGCAGCGTCCGGGCCATCCACCGGGGATCTGGGCAGATACAGCACCACTGTCTTCTGGGTCCGTGGTTGTTTTACTACCTGGTTGAGAAAACATCTCTAAATATATTCTACACGACGTGAATAAAATTTATTTGTTTTTACTAGTTTTTAAATATGAATTAAAATATAGGATCAACGCGCCAATTTATTACATCACTATATTTCGTATTAAGAGGCCAGTTTATTCGGTAGAGAATTTGCGCAAGATATTTTCAAAAGAGTAAAATAAAACTATTTGCTAATTGTAAAGTTGCTCTCTTCTTTCAAACACGCAAACCAACTGGGGGCTTGAATAAATTAATCACAACCGATTGAATTTTAAATTTTAAAGCGGCTAATTTAATTAATTAATGCTTTTAAATGCTATTCAAATATATAGATAGCACTCTAAATATATTTTTACTTTTCCGCTCTTTTATAAATGTAATTATTTATGTTTATAATTTTTATTTTTATATATCATGCACTTTTTATAACATTAATGAAAAATGTTAAAAGTGGTAGTTGCAGCTTGAGAAATTTATGCTGTGGAAGATTAGGAAGTAATAAAAGAAAGCAAAACCCAAGGATGGCTCCAATTAAGAGAGCACTAGCTTCTCTGATTAACCTCCATCCCTTTTGAGGACATTCCCACCCCAAGTACGCGCAGACATTTCAACTTCAATTAGCAATCAAACGTGGTCCAGCACCTCCTAGAACAAGTCACTAGAAGCTGTGGTGTCGTTCCCCATGATTTGACACCCGCCAAGACCAGTGCCTTCCCACATCCGTTGACATGTGGAGCTCTTGCACACACACAGCAACCATAGCCAACTTAAACCAACCATAGCCAACTACAATCAACCATAGCCAACTACAATCAACCATAGCCAACTACACTCAACCATAGCCAACTACAATCAACCATAGCCAACTACAATCAACCATAGCCAACTACAATCAACCATAGCCAACTACAATCAACCATAGCGAACTACAATCACCCATAGCCAACTACAATCAACCATAGCGAACTACAATCAACCATAGCCAACTACAATCAACCATAGCCAACTACAATCAACCATAGCGAACTACAATCACCCATAGCCAACTACAATCAACCATAGCGAACTACAACCAACCATAGCCAACTACAAGCAACCATAGCCAACTACAATCAACCATAGCGAACTACAACCAACCATAGCCAACTACAATCAACCATAGCCAACTACAATCAACCATAGCGAACTACAACCAACCATAGCCAACTACAAGCAACCATAGCCAACTACAAGCAACCATAGCGAACTACAACCAACCATAGCCAACTACAAGCAACCATAGCCAACTACAATCAACACCATTTTTAATTTATTTATTTCAATTCAAAACGCTATGTCCCCCTAGGGACACTTGCGCTAAATGTACATACAAATATAACAAAGAAAATATTCAACATGGAAAGATACACAGAAAGCGACTTAGAAAGATTCAAAAATGTTATTTACATATAGAGATATTCTTTGAATTTTATTTACAGTTACATCATTAAATTCAAAATATATATATATACACGCATACACCTATATACAGTGTACTCCGCTTATAACAAAGTCGGTTATAGCGAAATTCCGCATATAGCGAATGAAATTGTCTGCACGAAAGAAAAGAAGGGCTTAAACCATTAAAAGAACTCTGGATATTGCGAAGTCGGATATAAAGAATTTTCGCTTATAACGAAGTGATTTGCATGTATAAATTTTTATTTTATCCGTTTATAACGAAGTTTTCTCATTTACCATTATAATTGACTAATATATTATGCATAATATATATCAAATTACAACGTGTGAATGACACAAATTTAATGATACACAACAAATAAGTTAATAATATACAATTTTAAAATATGCAAACATATTATAAGTATTTTTTTTACATTATTTAAACAAAATTAAATTGTTTAATAAACGCTTATATTTTATTAACGTTTACCATGGCAGGAGAACGAAAACAAACAAGAAACTCACTATCTCTGTCAGTCAAGCTGCAAATCCTAAAAGAGATTGAAGTGGAGAAGAAGAAAAAGACAGATGTTGCCCAGAAACATAATATCCCACAGTCGTCGCTCAGCACCATAATAAAGAACTCTGAGAAGATCCACCAACAAGCTCTGCATGCGGGAGAAAGCAGTCGGAAACGAGCACGTGGATCTACATATGCTGATGTTGATGAGGCTCTGCTGCAGTGGTTCAAGCAGGCAAGAAGTGCAGCGCTTCCAGTTAATGGTCCATTGCTTTCCGAAAAGGCGAAGACCCTGGCTCTTGAATTTGGATTAAAGGATTTTACTGGGAGTGGTGGATGGATCGAGCGTTGGAAGGCAAGGCATGGCATCAAGCTGCGCAACATTTGTGGAGAATCAGCTGATGTCAATCGTGAGACAATGACGAACTGGTTGACCGATGTAATGCCTAATATAATTAGTAACTATGCTTGCAAAGACATCTTCAACGCCGATGAAACCGGTCTCTTCTGGCGTCTTCTTCCTGACAAGACACTTCACTTTAAGGGAGAAACTTGCACCGGCGGAAAGGCTAGTAAGGAACGGATCACAATCCTTCTATGCTGCAATATGGATGGTTCTGAAAAGATGCAACCTTTGGTCATTGGAAAGGCGAAACAGCCGAGATGCTTCCGAGGAATCAAGCACCTTCCTGTTCAGTACGAAGCAAATCAGAAGGCCTGGATGACTGGACTACTCTACGAATCCTAGGTTCGGCACATCGACAAGAAGATGGCTGGACAACATCGACAAATTATCCTCCTGCTTGACAATTGCGGCGCTCATCCCCCAGACATGCAAGGCCTCACAAATACTCGTATAGCATTCTTGCCGCCAAATACCACTTCAATGCTGCAACCATGCGACCAAGGCATTATTCGCAATTTCAAGATGATTTATCGAACGCGTTTAATGAGGAAATATTTGACGGCATACGATGCTGGAACAGCATTAACAATCAATCTTAAGCAAGCTGTGGATATTATATCTGTAGCATGGAATGATGTGCTTCCAGCGACAATTTCCAACTGTTGGCATCATAGTGGAATTATTAAGTCCGATGTCAGTTCTCCATTGGATACACCACAGCCTGCAACACAAATGTGGGAGCAACAAAGCCTCTTCGATCGCATGAAAGAAGTTTTAAAAATACCGTTAGAGATGGATTTCGATTCTTATGCTGACGCTGACAATGACGTCGTTACAAATGCCATGTTATCCGATGTAGAAATTGTCGAGAGCATTCTTCAAGCAAAAGAAGAAGAAGAAACGGACCAAGTTGATGAAGAAGTAGACCTAATTGTCCACATTCCGCATCCAAAAGAGGTCTTGGAGAGCATTCAAACTCTGCGATTGTTTCTTCAATGTCAGGATGAGTCCAAGTCTCTTCATAGGCATCTGTCAGACTTGGACAACATCGAAAAGAGTGTTCAGCACTTGTTACTGACTTCTAAATGTCAAAAGAAAATCACAAACTACTTCTCCAAAAACACCTGATGAGGTTTTATTAATCTTTGTGTTGCTCTTTTGAGTTGAATAGTAAATAAAATTATTGGTACAAAACATTTTTTTTTCCAACTGCGGATATAACAAACTTCGGATATAACAAAGTGATTGTCATGGATAATGCGACTTCGTTATAAGCGGAGTACACTGTATTGTTTACAACCATATAATATGTCCAATATTTCCTTGAGATCGTTACATCAAAGACCATTTTTCTTAATGAAATCCAAAATATATTTACAAAGGAAATTAAATTTTATATATGTGTCCTTACTTGAAATTAAATCACTAGGGCCTAAAGCAATTAAACCGTTGTTGACTCTGTAATCTTGAAATACAGGGCACTCCAGCAAGAGATGTATTGAAGTTTGTTCTCCCAATCCACAGAAACATGTCGAATCTTGCACAGCCTGAATTTTCTTAAGAAAAAAACCTGAAATTTCCATGATCTGTGATAAATTGTGAATTATAATAGTTTGGTCGAAAATATTTCGGAATATCATAAGGAAAGAAACTTTGGAATGTTTGATTAGTATTATTTTTCAGTAAATTAATCCTTGATTTAATGAAATCTTTGAGTATACCTGGAATATACAAATCATAAAATTGTTTATCTTCTGTTGATAAATTATTCAACTCATAACCTATAATTCTAGATTCCATATAATCGGTGATCAAAGTAATATTGGCTAAGGTGTGAACACAGTTATAACTGGTTGTTTTATATGTTTGGGTACACCATATCAGAATTTGATATTGCATTGAGTTCAGTTTGTACATATATTTTTTGCTAATAAATTCAAACCATATTTCTGTTCCGTAAGTTAACGTGGGTCTTATTATAGATTTATAAAGTGTAAGCCTTTTTTGGGTGCTAAGACCCCAAGATTTTCCACATATTGAAAAAAGAAGATTTTTTAATCATTGAGTTTTGTTTAGTATAATGTTAAGGTGAGGGCCAAAATTCAATTTGTTTTTCCTTCTATGATTCGCAATCGTAATTCCAAGAATTTTAATTTCTTCTACGGGCACAATAATATTGTCCCTAAAATTAATTGAAATTTTGTCTTTATTGTGCAAGTGTAAAATACTAGTTTTATCAAGATTGATATTCAGCTTATTATCATTACACCATTGATCTATCTTTTCCAAATTAAACTCAATCGACTTTTTTAGATTTGTTAACCCATTATTCCAACATATAATTGTTACATCATCAGCATAGTAAATAATTTCAGAGTTTGGTGATTGCAAATTAATTAGCAGATCATTTAAATGTATCAGCCATAACAACGGAGACAATGATCCACCCTGAGGACAGCCCTTTGTTAATATTTTTGAAGCTTTCATATTATTATACTTGAAAATCGTTTTTCTATTTTTCAAAAAAGAACGTAAAATTTTGATCAATTCAACTGGTAAATTGTCTTCGTCTAATTTTTTAAAAAAGGCTGGCCACCATGTATTATCAAATGCTCCTTGTATATCAATTGCAATCAGCGTAACTAGTTGTTTCTGTCTATGTTCCATTATGATCTTTGTGATTTCTTTCAAAAAGGTTATTGTTGACTTATTCTTCAAGAAACCATGTTGTCTGGGCTAAGGAGATCATTATTTTCATAGTATTCGTATATTTTATTTTTCAAAATTTTTTCAAATATTTTTGATAAGTTAGAAATTAATGAAATAGGTCGATAACTCTTTACTAATTCTAAATTCGTTTTGTGAGGTTTTTAAATTATCCTGAGAGCTGCCTCTTTCCATCTATCTGGATAGTATCCGAAGTGAATGCATTTATTAAATAAATCGCATAATAATGGTAAAATTTTTGGAAGGGCACTTTTGATCATGTTATTACTTATACTGTCAACCCCAGGGGCTTTTTTAATGTCTATGTTAGATATTAGGTTCACTATTTCCCCTTCCTCAGCAAATACTTTATTCTTGTTATTCATTTTTAGTTTGTAATTTCTAATTAGTTGTTGGTAAGAATCATCCGTATCGAAATTATCATCTGGTACCAACTCATTTAACAAATTGCTCATTGATCGTTCTTTTAGGTGTTCTGGGCATTGTCAATTAAGGGTATTCCCCTTTGTTTATCTGGTGTTCTTAATTAATTTAAAAAATTATATGCGTTGCCAAATGGATTATTTATATAATTTTCTTCTATAAGATATCGCCAGTTAATTTTATTTGCTTTATCAATTGCATTAGTGTATCGATTCCTAGTCGACTTGAATGTGTTATAACTGATTGCTCCGTGGCGATAATATAGGTTTCTTATGTAGTGAAAATGATCTTTCATTTTTTTCAATTCATTATTCCACCAGTTATTTCTAGAATAATATTTAGAGTTGGAGGATATAACTTCCAAAGATTTAAATGCAGCGCTTCTGTTAAAAGGTTTATAAGTCCATTTACTATCATATCAATATCTTAATCAGAATTAACTCTTTCCACTTTACTTTTAAGTCTTATTATTTCTGTTAAAGATATATTATGAGAAAATCGAGACCAATCAGCATATTTTTCTTTGAATTTCCATGTGCATTTTTGATTATTGAATGAGTATTCGTTTTTTTTTTTTTTTTTATTTCGAATTTTATAGCAACATGGTCCGAAATATTTGTTAGTTCTGAAGTTTGCCAGTTATTTATTAAGCTTAATGATTGTTTTTTTGGAAATAGTATGATCGATTATACTAGTTTCGCGACAGGTTGGCGTTTTTAGGTTATGTATATAGAGATCGTTTTCATCTATAATTGGTTTTAATTTAAATCCATTAGAGTTAGTTACTTTGTCGAACCATAATGGATGACGAGAATTAAAGTCGCCACAGAGTTCTACTGGTTGGTTTTTATAGGTTTCAAGTAATCTGCTCATAAAATTCAGATGATAATTGTTTAGTGAATTAGGATGAATATAGAAATATTTGAGATAATTATGTTTTCTTTAAAAGTAGATAAAGCCATTGTTGTGCAAAAAGAATTAGTGAAATTTTCTACCATGGAGCATTTTAGCTTTTTATTTAACACAATAATTGCCGTGTATTTTTCTTCTATCTTATTCGAACACACTATCTGAGAATCCATATCGTACATGATCTTGTTGTGTAAAACATAAGGTTCTTGAATCAAGAGAATATCGGTATGGTTTTCTGTAATATAGCCTTGTAATTCATTTATTGCCCTAATACTCTTTCTAACATTTTGTTGAATACATTTTAAGTTTTCATTCATTGTTGTTTACATTGGTAAGACATATATTATTAAATTATATATTTGACAAAACAGATTCCTCGGTAATAGGCGTATATTGCGTTCTCTGTATGACTCTGTCCGGTTGTATCTTATACAATGGACATTCGTTGGAATTAGATCTATGATTTACTGAATGGTTTCTGAATTTTGGGTGTTTAGAACAATTATAACAATTTATTTCTCCTGTGCAGCTGTGACTACCCTGAATACCACAGTTTTTACATACTTTAGCATTTTGACAGTCTTTCAGTTTGTGGTTCGGGTTAAATTGAAAACAGTTCTGGCATTGTCTAACAAAAACTTTATCTTGAATATAGCATCTTTCAAATTCAGTATATACTGTACAATCAACCATAGCCACCTACAAAATCAACCATAGCCAACTACAATCAATCATAGCCAACTACAACCAACCATACCCAACTACAACCATCCATACCCAACTACAACCATCCATACCCAACTACAATCATCCATACCCAACTACAATCAACCATACCCTACTACAATCAACCATAGCCAACTACAATCAACCATAGCCAACTACAATCAACCATAGCCAACTACAATCAACCATAGTCAACTACAATCAACCATAGCCAGCTACAATCAACCATACCCTACTACAATCATTCATACCCAACTACAATCATTCATACCCAACTACAATCAACCATAGCCAACTACAATCATTCATACCCAACTACAATCAACCATAGCCAACTACAATCAACCATACCCAACTACAATCATTCATACCCAACTACAATCAACCATAGCCAACTACAATCAACCATACCCAACTACAATCATTCATACCCAACTACAATCAACCATAGCCAACTACAATCAACCATAGCCAACTACAATCACCCATACCCTACTACAATCATTCATACCCAACTACAATCAACCATAGCCAACTACAATCAACCATAGCCAACTACAATCAACCATAGCCAGCTACAATCAACCATAGCCAACTACAATCACCCATAGCCAACTACAATCAACCATACCCAACTACAATCACCCATAGCCAACTACAATCAACCATAGCCAACTACAATCAACCATAGCCAACTACAATCACCCATAGCCAACTACAATCAACCATAGCCAACTACAATCATCCATACCCAACTACAATCAACCATACCCTACTACAATCAACCATACCCTACTATAATCATCCATACCCAACTACAATCAACCATAGCCAGCTACAATCAACCATAGCCAACTACAATCAACCATAGCCAACTACAATCAACCATAGCCAACTACAATCAACCATAGCCAACTACAATCACCCATAGCCAACTAAAATCAACCATAGCCAACTACAATCACCCATAGCCAACTACAATCAACCATACCCAACTACAATCAACCATAGCCAACTACAATCAACCATAGCCAACTACAATCACCCATACCCAACTACAATCACCCATAGCCAACTACAATCAACCATAGCCAACTACAATCAACCATAGCCAACTACAATCACCCATACCCAACTACAATCAACCATAGCCAACTACAATCACCCATAGCCAACTACAATCAACCATAGCCAACTACAATCAACCATAGCCAACTACAATCAACCATAGCCAACTACAATCACCCATAGCCAACTACAATCAACCATAGCCAACTACAATCACCCATAGCCAACTACAATCAACCATAGCCAACTACAATCAACCATAGCCAACTACAATCAACCATAGCCAACTACAATCACCCATACCCAACTACAATCACCCATAGCCAACTACAATCAACCATAGCGAACTACAATCAACCATAGCCAACTACAATCAACCATAGCCAACTACAATCACCCATACCCAACTACAATCACCCATACCCAACTACAATCAACCATAGCCAACTACAATCAACCATAGCCAACTACAATCAACCATAGCCAACTACAATCACCCATAGCCAACTACAATCAACCATAGCCAACTACAATCAACCATACCTAACTACACTCATCCATACCCAACTACAATTATAATAATATATTTAAATATTCTCATATACACATTGATAGAAAAAGATAAATTTTTCAAAAGAGTTGGTGGACGAGTGGGTAACACCCTCGATTCCCGAGAGCTATGAACCGGGATTGAATCCCGCGTTAACATTTTGTTTAATATGTGAATAACCTTCACATATTATTCATTGTTGCAATTATCATAAACTAGGTTGCTCTTTTTGAGCGGTACCTAATAAAGTGATTTTGGAACAAGAAAAAGAAGATTAATTTTCGAAGTCTAAACAATTATGAAAATTAGAAACTATTTTAGACGCATATGATTCTTTTCGAAATTAAACAATTTCTACTGCCCTTACTGCAATGGAAAAATATTTTTTTCATTTTTTAATTTCAAAAAGAATCTTACCCGTCTAAAATAGTTTCTAATTTTCATAACAGATGTCGCGCTAGTGCATCTAAACAATTATCTATTTAAGAAAGTTTATGTATAAGTAAAATTCACTTGTTAGTATATACGTTTTTTTAATCTTTGGGAATATATCTTTATATTTTTTACTACACAGGTTTATATTTTGTAATACATTTTTTTTATTTTTAATAAATAAATTTATATATTTTAATATCAGTTCTCATTTTGTAATAACCTTTTATATTTAGCATTGACTACTTTATATTTTGTTCTCATACTGTAAGATTAAAACACGTTGGAAATAAAAAAAAAAACAGCTGAACAGTGTGTCTAGAAAAAAATAATTTTAGAGATTTATTAATTAGTGAAAATCCCTTTTTAATTGAAAAATAATTATTCAATTTTCGTACTCTTTTTATAGAATATTTTCTCTGTTAATACGTAGTTTAAAATCTTTTAAATACAGTAGAACCTCTCTGTAAAGGACACCTAGTTGCAGAGCCAGAGTGTCCTTAAAGGAAAGGTGTCCTCTTAACGGAGAGTTGCTAAATAGCAAAAATAGTAATTTTACTAATTAAAACTCTCCTTTGTAGAGAGGTGTCCTCTGGCGCGAGTGTACTCTCATGGAGGTTCTACTGTACATTAAGCCTCAATATTGCGCTTACCTTTATGGGAGCTTCCAGATCATCTTCTACGCTCCTCTTGCCTTTTCCTTGGCTATAGCAGCAGAACACTTTGCAGCTGTTTTTCCATCCCTGGATAAAGAGGTCAGGCCAGTGTCTTGGTGCCGCCTGGAAAACTTACCCAGGACTTGAGGAAGCCCTGTTGAGGTGAGGCCGCCGTGCAGAACTTGGCGCGATCGGAGGTGAAGCTCAAGAGTTCCTCGTCCAAGGCCAGAGCTGGTGTTACACGGGTGTTACTCCAGGTCGAGGATGGTACCAGAAACTGATTGTGTTATCTAAACCCAGGAACTAAGTGCTCGTGTAAAGATCGCTATATATCGAGACGAGGAGCAAAGGATGAGTACTTTAGCAGAGATGCAGTTTCAAATGTCAGCATGCTGGCTCACTAGGTCATAGATGATTATATAGAAATTGTTTTGCACAATTGACACTGATTAAAAAAGTAACTAAATTATATATTTCAATAACACAGGCCTCTAAAAGGTCCATTGTTTATATTTATAATTTGTATTATTGTAATAACTATATATTTCTCTCTGTCGAGAAAATATGTTGAGTTCAAGATAAATGCATATACTGTGGGACTAGAGCACTTATACAATGGAGAGTATGTGTGTAACGAATATATATTATTATTATTATTAATCATCATCACGAAGCGGGTAAGTGTAAACACGTTTTCCCCCTCTTTCAAAAAACCTGGAAAATTGATCAAAAATAGCGCCAAATTGATAATTTTTCAATAAAAACAAGGTAAAAATCAGTATCAAAAGATGAGAAATTTCGAATATTTGATCAATTAGTGTCTTAGAAAGTTGCAAACAAGTGCTTTTAAAACGTGATAGTGTTGTTAAGCCTTATTCTATTTAGCGATTTTTTATTTGTGTTCATGTTGGTAGGATTTGTGTGTGTAAAATTTATTCCCATTTTTATTCTTTATCAGATTGTGAATGGCTGAAAACAACCTTCAAGAAAATATCAACTTGAATCCTACATTAACTTGGAGGCAGAACTCCAGCCAGTCAGATGAAGATATGGAGAGAAGTGAGAATGTCTTTCTCATCCAATCATTTTATAAATATGCCGATAGAAAGGAAAGGAAGAAATTCTTGGCTTCAAATCCAAGAAGAGTAACGAAAAAGCCGATTTGGACGCGCAATAAATCTTGGTGCTCTAAGAATAAAGGTTTACACACTTATCGAGGACTAAAGATACGCAGATATCGTTAATGAATACAGAGGGACATCCAACATATCTACACCGGTTGCAAGCCAAAGTCAGGAAGAAGACGGAACAACATATTTTTTAATTCTTCTTTCGCATCAAAAATCGTACCAAATAACCCGTGTAAATCAATTCTCCCTACCGCACAGTCACAAGCCATATCATGAAATACATTTCCACACAAACTGCCTGATTGGTTATCCATCATTTGACACAAAGCCCCTACTAGTGACACACCCTCCCACGCACGCTGCCCCTCCTGGAAATGAAATTTTATTTGTGCTATCTTCCCTTAGCAATTTTTTATCTTTACTTCTTCTTACACCCTACTTGTGATTCAACATAATCATCCTCTTCTCAACTAATTAAAAATTTTCCATTTCTTTAAAGAACTCATTTAGGCACCTATACTAACAATCCTCACAATACAAAACGTAACCACTAGGTCCAAGCCCTCTCTTCCTACTATTAGCATAAAATATCGTACCAAGGCCTATTCGTTCATTTTATACAATTGTGAACACACACTCATGGAATGTAGTCTCGTCCAACCCCACAAAACCAACTAAACCAACCCTCACTCGCCACTTCCAAGTTCGAAGTATCGCCATCACCCACCAAATTATATCACTTCACACATCACCCTTACAATGCCACATTCATCTTCTTCACCATCTATAACTGCTACACATACACCGTCTCATCACTATTTCCCCCTTCTTTTTTTCTTTCTTGCCAACCACCACATGGGTGAAAACATCATTACATGCCCTACAACCACCACGGTCGCCATATCAGCTTCCACATCGACAAGCAAAAACCCAAGCTATAGTATTACTGTCCAACTTATACCAACTTTACATAAGGTCAACTAAACATGACAAGCACCAACACCTCTACATCGATGGCAATCTATCTTTACTTAAAGATTGTCTGGCTTCAACATCAACTGTTCTAATATATTCTCTTAATTTAAAATTTTTAATATTTTGGCTTTGTTAATATTATTACTTTTCTATTTTTTAATCATTTCAAATATTACATCACTTTTGAATATTTAGAGAGCATGTTAATTAATCACTTATTTTAAATATATATCTCGAGTTTTTTAAATGTTTGAACTTTTGTGGTTTTTATTTTTATATGAACAATCATGCTAATCACTTTTATTTCAATATTTTACTATATTAATTTTCACTTGTTTGTACAATGTTGCATCGCTTACAAATTTTCAACTTTGATCTTTACTTCAACAATTAACAAATTTAATTTTAAGATTTTCAAATTTCAATTTTAGAAATAGAATCTACACCCCATCTCACGGCATCACAGCCTTACTTTTCCATAGAGATGGTTCCGCTGAAAACTTTTATTTTACTTTTACTTATCTCAACTACGCTCGCTTCTTCTCTGTAACCTTCCCAACAGTCGAACTTGAGCAGCTAGTTAGATTATTATTTTATAATTCACGGCCCGGTTTGATCATCAACGCCCTTTTTTTTTCATTCTCACATTCGGGCAATTCATTCTTTTAAGAAATTTTTATTCTCACCTTCACTTCTGTTCATCGCGGCCCAATCATTCTTTTTTATACTCCCTCTTTATCTCACTCTCTTTCTCGACCAAAATTTCCACCACCTCTTTCCAAATCCATCTGATAGGACAGCCCATGTCGAATACCTTTAGCATACTGTAGATGGAACAATTCCTACGATCACCTTACGTCCCATAGCATCGCAGTACCAGAAATTCTGTGTCCACCCATCTAGACTTCTCAATTAGCTCACCCCATAAGTCAAGGTACTTTCTACTATTAATCGAAACATTCACTGCTGTATATAATCACCCAAACTAATCTTTATATATCTTTACTTTTTATTTAATCCTTTTTCATTTATTTTACATTGGGGGCTTAATATCATCAATTATAATTTGTCACTCTTTTTATTATTAATCATTATTATAAGTTAGAAAAAAGCTTACCCATTCTTATTATTCTTCAACCTCATATTTTATTAGGTATAACCATTATTTCAAATCAATTTGTGCACACAAATTATTTCCTCCATTGTAATTACCTTATGCTTTCATCTGCGCTCAGCCAAGCTAATTTTATCACCTGGGCATAAACTATAGTAATATATTTCAATATATACTAGACTTTCACATGTACCATAATTATAGTGCAACAGTCTCTAAATGTAGATACAATTTAACGCGACAGCTTGGCCATCATGTAATATAAAATAAGATAATAAAGTTTTATTGAGTCTGCTGCGCTCAAGACAGGACAAGGGTCTCCTATTTCAGAAGTCTTTAATTTGTTTTACTTCCTCCTCCACATCGAAAAAGAGCGGATAACAAACAGTTCATCTCTGCCTATCATGTAGATCACACCCTCCTGGACCTTGTCCGCGTCTTCAGCGTTGTCCTCTATTCTAGGTGACATCCTTTTGTGTTAACCTTTGACGCCTGGCACTACAATGGCCCCATGACTGCATCAACCTGACTACCACAACAATCGTACATATATATAGAGAGAGAGCACTAAGAAGTTCTTACTCATATCCCATTCTCTCCACAGTAAGTATGAACTAAATATTATATATGTCATCGCTTAGTGTATCTATATCTGCCATAAATTTACGCCACACACACACACACAAGTGGAGAAACATTTGACAATTACTTCAACTATGAAGTGAATTCAACGAGAAGGCTAGATAGAAGTGTGAAAAAACTAATGCTATAATATTTGAATATTTTTCATTAGGATAATTTTTGCTTTCAATATACATTGCACGACATTGAAAATGGAACACCAAAAAAAGAGTGGCCAGAAAATTATGCAAATTTCAGGGTGGACGCGCCTCACCGAGTTCTGCTAATGATATGGAATGCGCAGCTCTCGTGCGCACGTGGAGTAATATATAAGGGAAGGAACTTGCAGAAAGGACAGTATTCGTGCCGTTATTTCTTTAATGAAAAATCTTAGAAATTTTGTTCTTGTTTCAAAAGACACGTTTAAGAGCAGATAATGCCAGGCCGTCGTCAACGGTGACAGTTCCAGCAGACTGATGCCTTTACGAGGGGCATGGTGATCGGACTGAAAAGGGCAGGTTGGTCCATACGTCAAATCGCAGCTGACACACACCTGGATGCGTCCACGATGCACTGACTGTGGAGAAGATGATTGGAAGAAGGAAATGAGGCAATTTGTAGGAATGCCGGTGCAGCCAGAGTGACGTCAGCACGTGTGGATCGACGTATCCTTCGACAAGCTGTGACGGACCCACATGCCACTTGTACCTCCATTATGAAAAATGTGCAAGACTCCCTAGATAATTACATCTCTACCAGAACCATTTCTCGTCGATTAGTTGCTAATGAATTGCATTCACGGTGTCCGGTAAGAAGACTGCCAGTGACCCCACTGAATAGACGCCAACGTTTGGAATGGTCGCAGGCTATATCGACGTGGATGACGGAATGGCACAGGGTTGTGTTCTCAGATGAGTCACGCTACTGTTTGTCCAGAGATAGTCGGCGTGTACGCATGTGGCGCCGACCTGTAAAAATGTCCAATCCGGCAGGATTTGTGGAGCGCCCTACCGCGCGACAACGCAGAATCGTGGTTTGGGGCGCAATCGCGTACGATACCAGGTCATTATTAGTTCGTATTCAGAGCACTATGACGGCCCAACCATAAATTGATGATGTGCTGCGACTGGTGACACTCCCCTACCTTCAAGGGGTATCCAATGACTTTTATCATCAGGATAACGCCCGACCGCACACTGCTCGCATTAGACAACAAGTTCTGCAAGATGTACAGATGCTTCCCTGGCCACCACTCTCCTGACCTCTCACCAATCGAGCGCGTCTGGGACATTATTGAACACCGTTTGCATGCCTTGCCTCAGCCGCGTTCAGAAGACGAGCTGTGGCAAATGGTTGAAATGGAATTGAGAGCCATCCCTCAGGACGCCATCCGTAGTCTGATTGACTCTCTACCTAGACGCGTTGCTCCGTGTGTCGGCGGTGGTCCTACTTGCTACTGAGCCTGGCGGTTTTCTCTCTGTATTATGACTATCATTTTGAAATAAATATCCCTCATTTTTGGTTCCTGTCTCTCTCTGTTTTCCAAGTTTCACTTTCTGGCTTCTCTTTCTTAATTTTCCATTTTCAATGTCATGCAGTGTATTTTTAAAATAATAATTAAAAATAAAAATATATTTTTAAAAAAGGCTTTTATTAAGATGCACTAAAAATAAAAATAAATATTTAGCTCTTGCCATTGAATAAATAGATTTATATGAGTAAAAATAAAATTTTTTTCGACCTGACTTCGTGCAACACATAAGATTTTAAAAGAAATATGAATATTGGTTCATTCCTGGCCACTCCGTCCACCCAGAAGTCTGAATATTTGTACACTTGAATTGTTAATTAGACTGAGCGAGTTGTTCAGAATTTCACACTTCTAGGTGGTCTGGAAGTATATTAAAATGGAATTGCAAAATTTGAAAGGTAATTCAGAAATTTTCCCATTCCCGGCCACCCTGACAACCCAGAAATCTGAATATTTGTCAAATTACATTGTCATCGGGTTCTAAAAGGTGTAAAAAAATTTCAGATGTTTACGTGCTCTGGAAGTATATTAAAAATTGATTACAAGATTTGTGGGCAGACATGAAAGCAAGTCAAATAAAAGCTTTTAAAAAGTAAATGTGAAAAAAGAAATGAAATCAACAACATTAATTAAAACCCACTAAAATCGCTTGAAGAAAGATTAATGTTCAGCTAGCTCTCAAGAAGATCACATATTTCCATTTACTTTTGATGCGCGTAGTTACATTATCAGATTAGAATACCTTCTCATCCTCGCCTTCAATATTACCTAGTCCAACTGGTATTCCGCTAGCTACACAATGTAATAGTTTTCGAGTTGAATCCTGTTGAGTTGAATGTTTGAATCCTCACGTGAAAGTCGTAGCGTCTTAAGAAGTGCTCCAAGTGCCTCGTAGTCAGCTTCATATTACACTAGTTCGAGCTCACCAGAGAATGCTAGCTACAATTGTCCAGAGTCAAACTGCTTGCTACATATACACGTATGTACAAACATGTGATGCAGTACAGGGTGACCCATAAGTTCCGAACCCTTTTATTTTTTTATTAAAAATTAAAAGGCAAACTGGAAAAAATAGTTATTGTTTTTATTCTAGTTTGCCTTTTAATTTTTAATTAAAAAATAATAATAATAAAATTCGAGACTTATGGGCCACCTTGTATAGGCTAATTAATCGCAGCTCTCTTCCTATTCTAATTATTCTAATATAGCAATCTGAACTCTTAGTAGGAAAGGTGCTAATTGGCGATAGTTCTACCGGAACTCACCCATGTTGAAGACGGCCAAAAGAAGCACCACCAAAGCAGACTTCATCTCAAAAGTGTGGAAGGTCAGGAGTACTCTAAACATTACTTCTTTATAAGGCCAAAGACAAGTGGGGTTCCACATTGTTCCCACTCAGCTGGCGGCAGCACAATGGTATTGCAACCTGGTATTTCTATATTTGATTGGCACCTGTTCTTTCTGTTAAGTGGAGATTTACATTAAAGTACGTCCATAATATCTTCGTATTTCTAAATTTAAAATGTTTATAGATACTATACGTATACGATACAAGGGATACCAGTACCTGGGTTTTGAGGCCCATACATTGAAAAAAATTAAAAGCGACCAAATTGATTCGATATCTTCACATTTTGCACACGCTCAGCACTGAGTGCGAGTACCTAAATCTGGTACCTTGTAGATACAAAGGTCGAACTGCATGTGTAGACATGGGTTGTACTAAGATAATTGGTTGAGATACTCTATACTTACAACAATCATCATGCCCTGCGCCATGTGGGATATGTAATATGTAAATTATATTTTTTTCAGGAATGTGAGACTGGATTGTATGTAATCCTTAAATATTTATATAGGACCTTATATATATATATAAATATTTTGTTTAAAATTATATTTCATATATTCAAATTTTCTGTTAAGTCTACCACCAGATGTCGCGACTTCCCTTTATATAGCCTATTGTTGTTGTTTCCCGGTGGTCCCAATCCGGCCTAACCTGCCTCTTCCTTAACGGAGATCCTGTCTCTAGCCTCCCCAGCCTGGTCATAGTGGTTTTATATATTCCGATTTACGCGGCCAGTGGGGCTCAAAAATCATTTTATTTTGGTTAGCAGCCCCGTAAATAAAGATATTTCCGTTCCCGGTGGCCGGCTCAAACCTTTTGAACATTATGTAAATAAGTTTTTCATTTTTATTCTCACGCCTCAAATCAGGTACTTATTCCTTAATTATGTTTCATTAGCACAATTAAAGAAAATTTTGATTCAAAGTTAATTTTATTTAAGTATTACCACAACTGCAGAAACAATATCACATACTCATGGATTCCAAGATCAAGCAAATGCTCAACAATATTCTCTATTATCAAAATAATCAGCATCAAGTAATAATTCTATATAACTCTAATATTCAAAAATCAACAGAAAATCATTTTTTTCCTAATATATATATATATATATATATATATATATATATATATATATATATATATAGACGGAAATTTTGCCGGGAGGATATTGATCTAAAGAGACAAAGGTCGCCTCTCCCGTCAAAACCAGACGCCATCTATTGACCGTCGCGGCAAACTAGCGGCCTCAGGTCGGTGACAAAGCCACAACACCAGCTTTGGCAAACTGAAAAGCGTCCACCTAGAGACAATGGTTTCGGGCTAATGTCCCTCGTCAGCCTAGGGCGGACTTTATTCCATGAGATCCACACGGGATCTAATGGAATCTTGACAATCTGCCAAAGAGGTGTTTAGCTGGCAAAGGCAAACGAGGGCCATTAGCCCAAAACCATGGTCTCTAGGTGGATGCTTTTCAGTTTGCCAAAGCTGGTGTTGTGGCTTTGTCATCGACCAGAGGCCGCTATTTTGCGGCGACGGTCAATAGATGGCGTCTGGTTTTGACATCTATTTTGACGGGAGAGGCGACCCTTGTCTCTTTAGATATATAAAAATCAACGAATAGTTGATATTTATTCCGATAGATGGCGCAAGTCATCAGCAACGATAAGGAGATGCCTTTTTCTTAATATATATATATATATGTTATATTGAAATATTTTATTTAAAAATGTTATATTAAGATATTATTTAAAATGTTATATTAAAATATTTTATTTAAAATTATAATTTCATAGATATAAATACTCCGTATAAATCGACCGCCAGAGGTCACGCTTCCCATATAAAATCACATTGTTGTTCTTCCCCGCTAGTCGGCTCAAACATGTTTGTAATTATGTAAATATTCTTTTGTTTTTCATCTTTTTTATTCTTACGCCTTAAGCCAGGCAGTACCTTTCTCAAATTATGTTTTTATATATCTCATAAGCTCAATTAAAGCTATTTTTAATATTCATATTTTGATTATTATATTTTCAAGATTTTGCCACGACTGCACCACCATAGCATAATCATCAATATGATCAAATACAGCAGAACAGAAATCTTATTAATTTTATTTTAAATATAATATATATATTCATATATATTGATAAAAATGTTATATATATAACATTGTCTCAATACTTCTAAACGGTAAAATCTTCCCAATTACATGCGTGGTAAGGACAAAATACTCAGGAGATAAGTTTCTTCATTAATTTATTAGGACATCAAGCTTTCGGGCACAGCGTGGCCCTTCTACAGGATCAATTGTATAAGAAAAATGATACACTATATACACGAAGAATAAATCTGCATATGTATTATTAGAAATTAGTTGTAAAATTTTGAAATAATCGGTAATACTTAGGATTTTGTTTAAAAAGAACATCGAGACATAAGCAAATTAATAAAATTTGTTAAGAAGAATAATATACGAATATTACAAGGCATTAAGATAAAAGCGTAATAAGACTGAAAGGACGTTCCTACGGTTCGACGGAAACTGTGATAAAACTATGAGTATTTATAAGGTAAAACAGTTTAAAAGGATATTAAAATAAATGAACAAGACAGGGAATTCATGGGGTACATCAATGGCTATTTATGTAATAAGCTTATATACGGCTCAGGTACATCAATATGTCTGTTTATACTATTATACCTCAGAGATAGCAAGGCCTCGACAACCAATCTTTTGTGTTTATGTGGTATATTAGAATAATGTGATCTTGGATCAGTTGTGTTGAAACTATGTCCTGTCTGTGAAATGTGCTGGACAATAAGTGATTTCGGATCGTTATGTCTGATGTTTCTGTCGTGTTCCTGTATTCTGTCTTTAATGTAACGGCTAGTTTCACCTACATAAACACTGTCGCAATCGTTGCATTTTATGGAATAAACAGCATTGTTTCTTTGAACAGTGTTCCGAGGCGTGTTGTTTTTAGTGATAGGGTTCCTTAAGATAGTGCCTATACTAGGGGTGTTGGAAAAGTAAGTGCGGATGCCGAAGTTCTTTAGTTCTCTAGCTATTTTTATGCTTTGCAAGGAATACGGTATTGTGCAGATGGATTTATAGTTGTCATATATCTTGGTGCGGGATGGGTTATGGAAATGCCTTAAAATAAAATTTTTAGGATAACCAGAGGACATTAAATTTGAAATTATGTTATTTGTTTCCTTCTGCTTTGACTCCTCAGTGTAACAGTGGGTATATATTCTCTTGGACAAGGTTCTTACAGTATTGATTTTATGGCTTAATGGGCAGAAAGATGAGAAATTTATATACATTGGGTGAAAGGTGGGTTTATAATAGACCTCAGTATTATATCTATTGCGTGTTTTTGTTATGCGTATGTCCAAAAATGCCAAAGAGTCACATGTTTCAGTCTCGGAAGTAAAGTCTATGTCTTGATAGAAATTATTCAATGTGTTGAGTATATCATTAAAGGCGTTAATATTGATTATAGCAAAGACGTCATCTATGTATCTAGACCAGATTAAAATGTCGTTAGGGAAGATATCAACTATACGTTTATCTATCTTGCGCATCACTATTTCTGAAAGGGGAGAGGATAATGGGCTACCCATAGGGGTGCCTTTGGTCTGTTTGAAGTAAGATTGGTTAAATTTGAAAATACTATGGCAAAGACTGATTTTGATAAGTGCAATGAGTTTGGAAATGGTGTCTGTGGGGCAGCCTTGTTCAATTAGAAATTCTGTGGTGCAGTCTAAAATAAGCTGGTGGGGGAGACTGGGATATAAATTAACAACATCAAATGAGACCATGATGGTACCAGGTGTAACTGCTGTTTGTTGTAACTTACCTATGAAGACAGGAATGGAGGAAATGGTCGTCGGGGAGTCACTATCTCTGAGCATCGGGGCCAGTATTTTGGCTAGATAAGTTGCTAACGGAGCTGCAGGGGAGAGGTGGTACGCGATACTAAGACCCATCATCGCGTATCACCTCTCCCCTGCAGCTCCGTTAGCAACTTATCTAGCCAAAATACTGGCCCCGATGCTCAGAGATAGTGACTCCCCGACGACCATTTCCTCCATTCCTGTCTTCATAGGTAAGTTACAACAAACAGCAGTTACACCTGGTACCATCATGGTCTCATTTGATGTTGTTAATTTATATCCCAGTCTCCCCCACCAGCTTATTTTAGACTGCACCACAGAATTTCTAATTGAACAAGGCTGCCCCACAGACACCATTTCCAAACTCATTGCACTTATCAAAATCAGTCTTTGCCATAGTATTTTCAAATTTAACCAATCTTACTTCAAACAGACCAAAGGCACCCCTATGGGTAGCCCATTATCCTCTCCCCTTTCAGAAATAGTGATGCGCAAGATAGATAAACGTATAGTTGATATCTTCCCTAACGACATTTTAATCTGGTCTAGATACATAGATGACGTCTTTGCTATAATCAATATTAACGCCTTTAATGATATACTCAACACATTGAATAATTTCTATCAAGACATAGACTTTACTTCCGAGACTGAAACATGTGACTCTTTGGCATTTTTGGACATACGCATAACAAAAACACGCAATAGATATAATACTGAGGTCTATTATAAACCCACCTTTCACCCAATGTATATAAATTTCTCATCTTTCTGCCCATTAAGCCATAAAATCAATACTGTAAGAACCTTGTCCAAGAGAATATATACCCACTGTTACACTGAGGAGTCAAAGCAGAAGGAAACAAATAACATAATTTCAAATTTAATGTCCTCTGGTTATCCTAAAAATTTTATTTTAAGGCATTTCCATAACCCATCCCGCACCAAGATATATGACAACTATAAATCCATCTGCACAATACCGTATTCTTTGCAAAGCATAAAAATAGCTAGAGAACTAAAGAACTTCGGCATCCGCACTTACTTTTCCAACACCCCTAGTATAGGCACTATCTTAAGGAACCCTATCACTAAAAACAACACGCCTCGGAACACTGTTCAAAGAAACAATGCTGTTTATTCCATAAAATGCAACGATTGCGACAGTGTTTATGTAGGTGAAACTAGCCGTTACATTAAAGACAGAATACAGGAACACGACAGAAACATCAGACATAACGATCCGAAATCACTTATTGTCCAGCACATTTCACAGACAGGACATAGTTTCAACACAACTGATCCAAGATCACATTATTCTAATATACCACATAAACACAAAAGATTGGTTGTCGAGGCCTTGCTATCTCTGAGGTATAATAGTATAAACAGACATATTGATGTACCTGAGCCGTATATAAGCTTATTACATAAATAGCCATTGATGTACCCCATGAATTCCCTGTCTTGTTCATTTATTTTAATATCCTTTTAAACTGTTTTACCTTATAAATACTCATAGTTTTATCACAGTTTCCGTCGAACCGTAGGAACGTCCTTTCAGTCTTATTACGCTTTTATCTTAATACCTTGTAATATTCGTATATTATTCTTCTTAACAAATTTTATTAATTTGCTTATGTCTCGATGTTCTTTTTAAACAAAATCCTAAGTATTACCGATTATTTCAAAATTTTACAACTAATTTCTAATAATACATATGCAGATTTATTCTTCGTGTATATAGTGTATCATTTTTCTTATACAATTGATCCTTTAGAAGGGCCACGCTGTGCCCGAAAGCTTGATGTCCTAACCACGCATTGTATCAATACGTCAAAAAATTGAAATACGGTTGGGCTCCAGAACCAATTTCTGCATAGATTATTCACCTACAAATGCAAAATTAGCACTCGAACTGAAGAAATTTGGCATTCAGTTTATCTTCCGCAATCTTAGAGCAATAGGAAACATTCCCAGAAATCCCATCACTAAACCTCATCTATAAATCAGAATCCCCCAACAGAAGCCAATATATTCTATATCATGTCTAGATTGCCAATCTATTTATATTGGCGAAACCAGCAGAAAATAAAAACTAGAATGAAAGAACACATATACAATATAAAAACCAAAGAACCAAGATCACTAATATATCAGCATACCACAAATACAGGCTATATATTCAATCTAGAAAACCCTACCTGCCACTACTGTAATATACTCTCCAAGTCAGAAATCCTCGAATCCCTCGTATAGAAAAATAAGAACAGTATAAACAGGAGACATCCCAGAACTGTCATACTTCAAATCAATATTAAATAGCCGTCATTTAATATACACTGGTCCGCAAATTAAAGGAACAACACATGTTTAAGAAAAAGAAAAGTTATATTAAGGGATATATATTAAGTTTTGGTATATTCAAAAACTTCCATGAATTAAGAGAGTATGTAAAACAGAAAAACAAATAAAGTTGTTCCCAATATGCAAAATACCACCGTCTACGTTGACTCCGCCTCCAGCACGTGCCTGAGTCTTTCTCAAAGCGTCCTAATTTTACGCTCCACTAGATTTTTATTGAACCTTTTTGTTTTTTAAAGTTTTCATGGCTTATAGGCAACATTTATCACAAGAAAAAAAATGGCAAGCTATTGGAAGGATGGAAGCAGGCCAATCACAGGCAGAAGTAGAAAGATGGCTTGGAGTGACAAAAAACGTTGTCTCAAGGCTTTGGAAAAAAATTCAAACGACAGATAATGTTGCCAGAACACCGGGACAAGGACGGCCAAGGGTCACAACGTTAAATCAAGACCATTATTTGAGTCTCCTTGTGCGTCGCAATAGAAGAATGACAGCATCACAACTACGAAGTGACCTCAATGCTGCTACAGGAGTCTTAGTATCAACTGATACAATACGCAGAAGGCTTCACAAGAAGGGCCTCTATGCTCGACGATCCATAATTTGTGTGCCATTGACACCACCTCAAAAGAGAGCAAGGAAACTCTGGTGCAGACAACATGTCGCCTGGAATCCAGATGAATGGAGGCGTGTAATGTTCACTGATGAGTCCAGATTCTCTCTAAACAGCGATTCTCGTCGTGTCTTTGTCTGGAGAAAGGTAGGAATCAGAAATATTCCCCGGAATATGGTTGAAAGGGATCCCTACAGAAGCCAAGGCTTTATGGTCTGGGCTGGAATCTTCTTGGGCGGTCGCACAGCACTCCATATTTTTCGGCAAGGAACCCTGACTGGACAGAGGTATCGGGACGAGATCTTGGCAGCATGTGATGCCTCAAGCATTGGAAATGGGAGAAAACTTTCTTCTAATGGATGATAATGCCCGTCCACATAGGGCTGGTGTGGTCGACACTTTTCTCCAAAACCATGCAATTGCTCGGATGAATTGGCCAGCTCGATCCCCAGACCAAAATCCCATTGAGCATGTATGGGATAACCTAGGACGGCGGATCTCATCCCTCCAACCCCCTCCTAGAAACACTCATGAGCTAGAAACAGCCTTAACACAAGAGTGGGCGTTGATTCCACAGGAGCTGATAAACTCCCTAATTCTTAGTATGGGTGACCGATGTAGAGCTTGTCTATCAGTTAAAGGCGATCACACCCCATATTAACAACAATATCAAAGATATTTATGCACTGACTGCAAGAAGATCATTGCTTGACCGGCTAATTTGCATAAAATACGTGTTAGAATTCTTTGATTTCGGGTATTCTAATCAATAATGAAATAATAAATTTGTGTATATAATTCCATTGTTAAATGTTCAATAAAATTTGAGATAAATGAAAAAAATATGTTGTTCCTTTAATTTTGCGGACCAGTGTATCTCGCCCCGAGTCGTCTTTTGTCTTTTTTTCTCAATAGATCTCTTTATATTGCCCAAATTGGAATGTCTCTTGCAAACCATGTTCTTCAATCCAGGCCATAGCTCGAAGTTCTAGTGATTGAGTTCTGAGCCAAGTCTTTAACAGTGGAAACAGAAAGAAAAATTACGCCGCAGACACTCCATTTTTAAGTTTGCCTTTTATGCTTGACCCGATTTTAGCAAAAAGACATAGTAAACATTAAAACAACATTTTTGATTGGTTAAGAATTTTAACCGTAATGTCTCTTTGATATATTATTAATGAAAAATGATAATACAGATGAATGATATTCTGAAGCATTAGCGCGCCATCTGTTATTTAAATTCGAAACTATTATAGATGCGTATGATTCTTTTTTTAAAATTAATTAAACAATTTCTACTGCCCTTACTGCAATGAAAAAATTAATGGGAGGGCCTGGCCATCAGTGGTGAACCCTCCCAGCGGTTTCGCCAGTTTAATCTACCATACCGCTGTTATATTGCATTTTTCGATCTTCCTTTTATAGTGATACTGATGCTAGACTCTTGGAATGGGTATTTTAGATTAACTATGGACATAAGCTTTGAGGACAGCAGAATGCTCGAAGCATATTATATATTTATAATTGTATGTAATTCTGATGTCTCAAAGCTTATGTCCATTGTTCACTTAAAATACCCATTCCAAGAGTCTAGCATCAGTATCACTATAAAAGAAAAACCGAAAAATGCAATATAACAGAGCGGTATGGTAGATTAAACTGGCGAAACTGCTGGGAGGCTTCACCACTGATGAGCCAGGCCCTCCCATTAATTTTTTTCACTGCAGTAAGGGCAGTATAAATTATTTATTTTTTGAAAAAGAATCATACGCGTCTATAATAGTTTCGAATTTAAATAAATGATATTTTCTATGTCGCGGCACACACAAAACTTACTCCAGAGAAGTTGCTCCTGTCCCAGCCCCTATCTACTCGGTAATTTTGAGATTGAATTACTAATATGACGATCTTTGTTGTCTGCGCGCGTTAATCGCTTTTATTGTTCATTCATCGCGTTAAATTGCTGGAACGGATACGAAAACCTGCTATACAGCGATAGGAACACAATAATCATTACTGTGAGAGGACCCTGCATTACCTAAGCCTCATCATATAGCGAGATTGTTGTAGTCATGATAATACTAAGGTGTCTTTGATCCTCCTTGATCGATTCTACGACGCCGGCATCTTACATTAAACATAAATATTAAATCATGCTAAAATAAATCATTGCTGTGAATTGACTTCTTAGGAAGATATGATAAAAAGGAAATTGAATAAAGATTAAAAATCAATCATTTGAATAGATTGAGGTACTAATATATTTTTAAAATCTATTTTAATACGCTATCATTCCGCCACTTGCCAAAATAGGCTCCATGTAAATAGAAAAAAGGTACAAGTAAGAAAGAATGGATTGGCCAACAATCAGTTTTTTTTCTTTCTTTTGTGCACAGTTCTCTATTCTCGTTAAGATTTAAGAGCTTTATTTTTCCTTAGAATGTTTCAACTCTTACATACTTTTCTTTTCTCTTTCAATAATAATGATAATTGAACACAATATTTTGGTGTAAATATTTGATGGAAATATATTTTATTTTATTTTATCACTTTCTCCTTGTTAATATCATATGACTATATGTTCTTTACGGCCTAATTTTTTTATAAATATGTATGGACAAATTTAGAGGCATACATGTATGACAGCGCAAGTGTCCCTAGGGGGACATAGCGCTTTAAATTGAAATAAATAAATTACGGCGATTTGAATTTCTTTAAGAAAGAAAGAGATAATAAAATACTCGCCTAGGAAGAAAAACATTCATATTCTAAAATTATCAGGTTCTCAATTCAACATCTGCTAAATAAAGCAATCGGCTATTTGGTAGTTGGAACATGTGGCATCGCTAACATAATGGACTTCAGAAAACGTCTACTTTTTCCCGCACTGTTGAAAGTAATAATTCAGTAATACACTGGTCCGCAAAATTAAAGGAACAACATATTCTTTTCATTTATCTCAAATTTTATTGAACATTTATCAATGAAATTTTTATACACAAATTTATTATTCCATTATTGATTAGAATACCCGAAATCAAAGAATTCTAACACGTATTTTATGCAAATTAGCCGGTCAAGCAATGATCTTCTTGCAGTCAGTGCAGAAATATCTTGGATATTGTTGTTAATATGGGGTGTGATTGCCTTTAACTGATAGACAGGCTCTACATCGGTGACCCATACTAAGAATTAGGGAGTTTATCAGCTCCTGTGGAATCAACGCCCACTCTTGTGTTAAGGCTGTTTCTAGCTCATGAGTGTTTCTAGGAGGGGGTTGGAGGGATGAGATCCGCTGTCCTAGGTTGTCTCATACATGCTCAATGGAATTTAGGTCTGGGGATCGAGCTGGCCAATTCATCCGAGCAATTGCATGGTTTTGGAGAAAAGAGTCGACCACACCAGCCCTATGTAGACGGGCATTATCATCCATTAGAAGAAATTTTCTCCCATTTCCAATGCTTGAGGCATCACATATGCTGCCAAGATCTCGTCCCGATACCTCTGTCCAGTCAGAGTTCCTTGCCGAAAAATATGGAGTGCTGTGCGACCGCCCAAGAAGATTCCAGCCCAGACCATAAAACCTTGGCTTCTGTAGGGATCCCTTTCAACCATATTCCGGGGATTATTTCTGGTTCCTACCTCTCTCCAGACAAAGACACGACGAGAATCGCTGTTTAGAAAGAATCTGGACTCATCAGTGAACATTACACGCCTCCATTCATCTGGATTCCAGGCGACATGTTGTCTGCACCAAAGTTTCTTTGCTTTCTTTTGAGGTGGTGTCAATGGCACACAAATTATGGCTCGTCGAGCATAGAGGCCCTTCTTGTGAAACCTTCTGCGTATTGTATCAGTTGATACTAAGACTCCTGTAGCTGCATTGAGGTCACTTCGTAATTGCGATGCTGTCATTCTTCTATTGCGACGCACAAGGAGACTCAAATAACGGTCTTGATTTAACGTTGTGACCCTTGGCCATCCTTGTCCGGGTGTTCTGGCAACATTAGCTGTCGTTTGAAATTTTTTCCAAAGCCTTGAGACAACGTTTCTTGTCACTCCAAGCCATCTTGCTACTTCTGCCTGTGATTGGCCTGCTTCCATCCTTCCAATAGCTTGCCATTTTTTTCTTGTGATAAATGTTGCCTATAAGCCATGAAAACTTTAAAAAACAAAAAGGTTCAATAAAAATCTAGTGGAGCGTAAAATTAGGACGCTTTGAGAAAGACTCAGGCACGTGCTGGAGGCGGAGTCAACGTAGACGGTGGTATTTTGCATATTGGGAACAACTTTATTTGTTTTTCTGTTTTACATACTCTCTTAATTCATGGAAGCTTTTGAATATACCAAAACTTGATATATATCCCTTAATATAACTTTTATTTTTCTTAAACATGTGTTGTTCCTTTAATTTTGCGGACCAGTGTATTTGTGGTGGTGTTTGGGTGATGTGTATTGGTGTGGCTTGTGGAAAGGCCGCTGATAAATTATAATTTAAATTAATTTATTTAAAACCAGAAATATATAAAGAAAAAAGATTAAGGTTGAAGTAACGGCCGTTGGGAGCAGGCCTTTTTGTTTACCGCGCCAGTGGCTAGAAAGTTCCGGATGACGCCCGCGCATGCGTAGTGACGTGTTCTCCCAGTACGTGCTTGTCAAGGCATAGTGAGGCCGCCACTTTATTGCCCGTAGTATGTGTATTGAAACTTTGTCCCAGTTCGCGCTCGCTGTAGCAAAGTGTGGTCGCCACACTACTCCCCCTCCAGTAGGATCCTTAAAGATCCTATGTAGTCGTAGAGGGAACTCTTAGTAGGGTGCCTTGTCGGGTTGGGATCTGGTCTTGGGAGCTTGAGGGAGGCACCTGTCCTTTTTAAATGTTGGCCTGATGTAATGGGTGACGATCACCTTTTAGCTTGCAGGTACACGATGGGTTTCTCAGCGATAGGTATAGTCGCCGTGAGTACCGGAGGAGCTATCGGTATTGGGGAAGTAGTGACTCTTGCTACAATGGGAGTTGATGACTGTTGGAGAGTGTTTTGAGGTTGGAGAGGTTGTGGTACCGAAGTTTGGGCGGGCTGCAAGTGGAGAGGAGTCGTTGCAGCAGCGTTATTGGTTTCTTCTAGGAAGAGTGGATGTTTCTGCTCGCAGGATGGAGGCAAGGGCTTTTCATGAGACGGCGGCTGCTGGGGCAAGGGATTGTCACTGTGCACTGGGGTGGAGAAAACAGTTTCAGGGGGGCGCGAGATGGTGTTTGAAGGCAGGTTGGAGCAGAACGATGAGGTGTCCAGGGGTGAAGAGTCACTCAGAGAGCTGGAGGGAGAAGGCAAGGTGAAGCTTGAGTTGGTGTCTTCAACGTTCTGGACTGTAGTCACCGGGGCAGTTGTTGTGACATTCATGTCACGGGGGAAACCCGTCTGCTCCAGGTGTTGGGGGCTATTGGAGGTGGGAGTACAGGGACCACAGTGCTGAGATGGAGGTGTTTTGGACAATTCAACCAGGATAATCGAGGGTCTCTGATCAGCAATGGGCTGAGTTTCTGATACTCGGGCTGTTCGTACTTGGTGTGACCGGCCAAATCGCTGGAGAAGCCGTTCTTTGAGCGCCGCGTATTTTCCTGAAACTGGTGGGTTCTCTACAATGTCGTAGACGCAGATGAGAGCTAGTCTATCCAAATTAACGATCGTTGCGTTTTACTTGAATTCGTCACTGGCGACGTTTGCAAAAATAAAGGCAGCTTCCAGTTGGTTGAGCCACAATGGAATGTCGTTGAGCAAGAAGGGTGGAGCTCGAAAAATCAATCTTGATATTTAAGATGGGGTGAGTTCCATCGTGAATGCTTGAGCTTCCATGATTTGCCCTTGACGTTGGCCGTTATTTCTTCATTCGAGTCGTCCGGCTCACCAATTTTTTTTTCATAATTTTAAATTTATTTATATAAAACCAGAAATATATAAAGATAAAAGAATTAAGGTTGAAGTAACGGCCGTTGGGAGCAGGCCTTTTTGTTTACCGCGCCAGTGGCTAGAAAGTTCCGGATGACGCCCGCGCATGCGTAGTGACGTGTTCTCCCAGCACGTGCTTGTCAAGGCATAGTGAGGCCGCCACTTTATTTCCCGTAGTTCCAGTTCGCGCTCGCTGAAGCAAAGTGTGGTCGCCACATATTTATATAAATGGTTAACCTGCTTTTTATTTATCAGACCTTTGTTATCTATGTACTAATTTGCATCTCTCTGTATATATTGTAACTTTGTTTTTCGTATACTTAGGTGTGTGAGAGCTGTGTGTACTTTTAGCCTAGCTGCTGCTTCTAAATTTTACCTTTTTTTTAAATAATAAAGAAGCTTCGCCTTTATAAAAGCTCTTCGATTTTTCTTCTTCCGATTTTTCCCAACAGGTCATTGCGCAAAATTTTATACCTTTATCGTTTATTTAATTTTGTTAAAAGTATTTTTAAAAAAGCCCCTCAAATCTATATCAAATAGAAAATCTTGTCAATTGATTTAAATCTCCTGGACATTAATTAAACAACTAAAATGGTTTCCGGAGATGAGTTTCTTTTTATTTTAAAACCGTCTCAAGCTTTCGGGCATCTCTGTCCTTCTACAGGAGAACAATGAATAAAATGTGTTTCTATTTTTGGCATCAGGCGGCGTTTTAATCATTATATAAGTTCTCCTGTAGAAGGACAGAGATGCCCGAAAGCTTGAGACGATCCCTATATATAGTCACGACCGTCTTTCCTCATCGGCCTCTGTCACGGATGCGCGCGCACAGGGAGGTCACGTGCTCGCCGGCTCCTTCGAGCAGGATTTGAACCAGCGACCTAAGGATCACCGTTGTAACATCTACAGTCGGGTAAAACACGGGCGTTGCCCGGGTCATTCGGCTAGTTTTATAATAAAAAGAAAATCATCTCCGAAAACCATTTTAATTGTTTAATAGAAAGAGATTGGAAAAAATAACTTTGAAACTTAGAAGAACATAAAAGTCGGTGGACGAGTAGGTAACACCCTCGATTCCCGACAGTCATGAACCGGGATTGAATCCCGCTTTATAATTTTGTTTAATATGTGAACTTCACATATTATTCACTGTTTCAATTATCATAAACTAGATTGCTCTTGTTGAGCGGTACCTAATAAAGTGATTTTGAACCGGCGAAACTTAGAAGATGCAAATCTCGAAATGTTTTAAACATATTATGATTTGCGGATCTATGATAATCAAGATGTGAAGCCTGAAGTATTCTTGAAATAAAATAATAGCAGAAGAATGGTAAGCTCTTGTGACAATAGTTCTACCTTTGATTCCCTCGGAATTTATCCATTTGAAGAATGCACATGCGTAGTTTTCATTTTAGGCATATTTTTGTTGTAAGTATTTAGCTCGCGTCGGTTTCTGCAATGCCATCATTTGAGCAAAGGGCAAATATTAAATTTTGTGTAAAATTGAAAAAGGTCTTTCACAGAGACATTAGCATTAAAGAATGAAGCTTATGAAGACGAAAAATTGTCACGAACGCAAGTTTATTTCTGGTATACGGTAAACGTTTTAAAGATGGCCGTAAGAGCATCGCAGATGATTCAAGGTCAGGTCGGCCATTGACGTCAACAACGGATCGCAATATTGGACAGGTACGTGATTTAATTGATGCTGATAGAAAAATTACAATTGATAATTAGCAATATTATATTATATCAGAAATACTTGGAATTTCGTATGGTAGTTGCCAAAAAATTATTGGTGAACATTTAAACATGAAAAAACTTTGTGGTTATTTTGTCCCACGAAATTTAACAGATCAACAAAGAGAAACTAGATTATTAATTTGCATATATTTAATTGAAACTGCAAATAATGATTCTGATTTTTTAAAAACAATAATAACTGGTGATGAAACATGGTTCTTTCTTTTTGATTCACAAACCAAAAAAGAATCACTCGAATCGCACACACCAAGTTCTTCTAGGAAGAAGAAAGTTCTTCTTGACAAGTCCAAAGGAAAAGTAATGCTTGTAGTGTTTTCGATTATCAAGAACTTGTCTATTATGAATTTAATTAAAGAGAGGGATACTATTAATAAACAGGCATACAAAGAAATAATTGTGCGCCTTCGTGATGCGATAAGAAGAAAAAGAAACCAACTCTTTAAATCAAAACAGTGGAAACTGCTACATGATAATGCCCCTGCTCATAGAGCCATTATTGTTCAAGACTATTTAGCCAAACACTCTGTATATGTCTTGCCGCATCCTCCTTACTCTCCTGATATCGCCCCATGTGATTTCTTCTTCTTTCCAAAACTTAAAATGACGTTAAAAGGGAGGCGCTTTTCATCGTCATCAGAAGTAATTGAAAATGCGACGGTGGAGCTAAACAAGCTTAGAAAAATTGACTTTTAACTAGTATTTCAACAGCTTTTTCACGCTGGAAAAAAAAAAGTGTAGATAACCAAGGCTCCTAATTTTAAAAATTTGATGTTTAAATTTTAGGGACACTCTCTCTCTTTGACAAACACGAGCACATAAATCCGCATTAAGAAGATTAGATTATTTTAGTGTAATTTTCATTAATTGGGTTTTCACACAATGATAAACTTTATCTTTTAAATAACCCCGCAAAAAAAAAAAAAATCAGTCCAATCAAGGGGTCCACGGCGCCCCATTCATTTGTGAGGGAACTTTTCATATATTGAGAAATTTTCTAACAATGTCTGAGTAATGACTGGTGCACCATCCTGCATGATGTGAAGATTTTTTTTCCAACTAAATTTGGCTGCATAAATTTCTCCAAATAATTCTCACCGTTTACTTTTTCATCAAAAAAATGTAAGGCGCGATTATTCCTTCCGAACAAATTCCACCCAAAACAGTTTTCTCAATTTCTACCTTTGGATTTTCTGAAGCTCAATCAACACAATTATGTCGATTGACATGGCAATTCAATTTTTAAAAAGCCTCATCAGTCCACATTATTCCATTTGGAAAGTTTTCATCATTTTGGATCATTTCAAGCGTTTTTTCATAAAATTCCATCTTTCTATCCCAATCATATTCATGAAGGTCATGAATTAATTTTGGTATATTGGGGCTTATAACAAGATCTTTTAGCATTATTTGGGTGGAGGTTCTAGGTATTTTTAGCTCTTGCGACAACCTCAATGTTGTGATTTTTGAGGACTAGCTTCTAAAGATGCTTTAACTAGGTTTATATAAGAAACATAGGGCGCCTCTCCCGTCAAAACCTGACGCTATCTATTGACCGTCGCCGCAAACTAGCGGCCTCGGGTCGATGACAAAGCCACAACATCAGCTTTGGCAAACCGAGAAGCGTCCACCTAGAGACCATGGTTTCGGGCTAATGGCCCTCGTCAGTCTAGGGCGGACTTTATTCTACGAGATCCACACGGGATCTAATGGAATCTTCACAATCTGCCAAAGAGGTGTATAGCTGGCAAAGTGGTTGGGCCTAATCATAGCCCGAAACCATGGTCTCTAGGTGGACGCTTCTCAGTTTGCCAAAGCTCGTGTTTCTGCTTTGTCACCGACCCGAAGCCGATAGTTTGCGGCGACGGTCAATATATGGCGTCAGGTTTTGACGTTTATTTTGACGGACTGCTTTTTAAAAGCTTTTATTTAACTTGCTTCCATGTCTGCCAGTCCACAAATCTTGTAATCAGTTTTTAACATACTTCCAGAACACGTATAAATCTGAAATTGTGTAAACTTTTTAGAACCTGATAACAATGCAAGTTAACTTCTCGGGTATCAAGGTGGCTGAGTACGGAAAATTTTCCAAATTGGTTTTCAATTTTTGTAATTTAATTTTAATATGCTTCCAGACCACATTAGAAGTATGAAATTTTGAACACTTGTTCAATCCAATTAACAATGCAAGTGTACAAATGTTCAGACTTCTGGGTGGTTAGAGTTGCCAGGAATGAACCAATTTCTATATTTCCTATTAAATCTTATGTGTTGCACGAAGTTGGAAGCTGTTGGTAGTTGTGAATTGATTATTTCAGCAATTGTTAAAGACCTCAAAAGAGTTAGAATTCCAATTATTCATGTTCCTAGCTTAAGCCTTCTTAGAATTATAAGCAAAAAAACTGCCAAAATTCTGATTCCAATATCATTAACTGTTTCTGTTTAAAAATGTAAATAGACACAATTATCCCTAGCCGGGATATCGCATTTTGTGTGTTGAAATAAATAAATAATATCATCACGCATATATTTATATTCATTATATATATTTATGTGATAAGACCACACATTTCATAAGACTGTTGTAAATAGTGTCCCTTTCTTAATTAATATTTTGTTACTTTTGAATTATTAATCAATTAATTAATCATAGTTCAAATTATATATGTACCAATTATCCCTCAACAATTACCCATTGTATGTCTGAAATTTTCAATATAATTCAGAAACGTAAAGCAAAGACTCTCATTAAAGTTGTTTTTGTTTACACCACTTCCCACCTCGTACGTGTAATTGACCAATCCGCTGCGAGCAGAGTTGTGATATTTAAGGTCTACTATGTTCCCAGTAAAAAGACTTTTTTGTGAGGCTTTAATTTAACTTGCTTCCATGTCTGTCCACAATTCTTGTAAGCAATTTTTAATATACTTCCAGAGCACATGAAGTCTAAAATTCTGCGCACTTGTCAACGTGAACTGTTCAACCTTCCAAGAGCAGAACTTACGGTCATTCTTTACGCGATTAAATCTTTCCAAATTTTCTCCCATGAAAACTTCAAATTTGTTATCAGACTACCAATTGGCTCTTTCTGCCATATGCAGTTCTCAGCCCCCAAAAACCCAGCTCTATGCAGAAATCATCTGTAACATACATTTTACACCTAAAGCACAACTCCGCTGTGTCAAAGATAACAGCGGTATTCCTGCACATTCTTACTCACCACACAAAGCGTTGCCCGCAATAAAATAACTCGGTTCACACAGAATCTATGGATAGACCTATACATTATAGATTACTCAATCAGCAATCTAAGAAGATGTTTAGCCACACCAAATATTTAGATCTCCATTCTACCTAGAATCTAATATGAGGGCACTTCAACAACCATCCTAATTGGCCATGGCTACGCGCAAGCATACTATGCCCAGTCAGCTCTGCCGAGGGATATACGATAGTAAAAAAAGAAGGTCCGGGCACATAGCCAGAATGAACCATTGGGTCAAGGTTTTCCAGTGAGAAGACAAAGTAGATAATCTGTGAGATCTCAAGACTTGTGCTGGAGAGTCAGTGAGGAGTGATATCATCGCAAACTCAAGTGGGGAACCCACTGGCAAATCACAGATCCATCGAGGTAAACAAAATTCTCAATATAACATATTGAAATATTTTAAAACTGAAAGCATATTTTATGACACTATTATATAATTTGTGTCTAGTAATTTTTATTAACAAGTCGGCTTTGTGGAGAAAAATCTTTATTTGCAGCTTCCACAAAGAAAACTATTTGTGTGTTTTGGCAAATAATTTCAAATAAACAATTTTTATAGTAAAATAAATTTATTGCCAAACTGTTATAAAAAAAAAAAGGATAAAAAAACCGAATAATTTTGTAAATTGAGGTTTAAATAAAAGAATACAAGTTGGTATAAAATGGAGGTATATATGAGGTGTGAATACTGCTGTGGAGATTTCCCAAGAGTTATTTGTTTGTCTACAGTATATAGAAAAGAGGGATCAGGTCGGCAATAAAGTTGTTAAATAGAGAGAGAGAACATATATTAAACATTTGTAGGGAGATCAACTCTTTATAAAATAATTTATAGTTTCAATAATTTAACTTTTTACAGTGTAACAATGCAGTTAAGTAATAAATATATTGTGCACAGATCCATCCTAAGTAGAGAATGACAGAGGAGAAAGAAATCAGAGCAATGGTCATCTATTACAACACAAGAGCTGTGACATCACAGGAGAGGAAACTCAGAGACCAATTTAAAATCACTTGCAATTAATTCAGCATATAGTAAAGGTTTGATAATTCAATTGGCAGCATAAGTTTGAAAAAAAAAAAACTGCCAAGATACCAATTTGTTGCATTTTATCATCTTTAGAAAAATATCTTTTTAAATTAGCATCTTACATTTTAAAGTTTTTTGAAACAGCAACCAACAACCATACACTACAACCATACACTACAACAACAATTGGATGGATATTTGGGACAGTGGAGTCTGCCTACTTGTCATTTATTACAAAGAGATTATAACATTAACCTATAGAATGTCATATAAAGAAAACAGGAGCAATAAATAATTAATTTATATAAAATATACAAATTTATCTTTCAGTCATTTTGTGTTAACTTTCTCCTTAAAAAGAGGATTAAAGAACAAATTGAGTAAATGCAAGCATTAATAAATTTGGCACCAGAGAGGGTTGGTTCCATCTATGTACAAAGTTGTGGCAATATGAGTGGATTTTTACAATTAGGGCAATTTAAAATTACAAACAAAATCTCTCAATAGGAGTGAATTTGGAGGAGAAGGACAAAGGGACACAAGTGAAGGATGTCCAACTTTGAATTCTGACTAAAACATGGTAAACACAATCACATATTTATATAACAATTGGTAGAAAGACACTTTTAAAATCGTCTGGTGAAATGTATTTACAAAGGAGTAAGGACCAAGCTGGAATCCATCCATCCCAAAGAACAACCAGCCAGGCTACTGGGGCAAAAGTCTCTCCAGGATGTAGAGCACCCCAGCCTCGTCCACCGTCACAAAGAGTCGGAAGTCAGGGCGAATGGCTAGCTGCTGGATGGGGTTGATGGTGTGGAAGACCTGTAGCATCTGACCATTGTCCAGGTTCCACCACCGCACACAGTCCGAGGCTGACACCAGCTGCTGGCTGTCTGGACTGAACCCCAGGTCCATGACCCAGGCCTCGGAACTGCAGGACATGGTCTGGTGGAGCACCACTTGGCGAGGGGACTCCACCCTCCACACCTGCACAATGTTTGAGCTAGAATACCACTATAACAAGCCATTTAAACAGCGAGCATAAAAGGCATAACTGCCCCCAGCAAACTGGCTAAAATCATATTCACCAGAACAATATAGGTCGGTTGAACAATCACTGCCATGCATGGTGAGTGAAGCCAGCTATTGCATATATATTAAAAGTTGAAAAAACTCATTCTATATACATTCATGCACAAACCCATTGCCTGGGCCATGCGTCTAGTAAATGGTAAGAAATACAATTTGATATAAAAAAAGAGCTCTTTATTCTATATGCATACTAGTTGAAATGCATTTGTGCAAAGTAGGGTGTGCCTGAGTTATTTGTCTAGTATTGATATGAATAGTAATATCGATAGTTTACTTCTAATTATCAAAATTCGATATTATTTTAAAGGCGTAAGATTCTTTTTGAAAATAAACAATTTATACTGCCCTTACTGCAATGGAAAAATTATTGGGAGGGCCTGGCTCATCAGTGGTGAACCCCCCCAGCGGTTTCGCCAGTTTAATCTACCATACCGCTGTTATATTGCATTTTTGGAACTTCCTTTTATAGTGATACTGTTGTTAGACTCTTGGAATGGGTATTTTAGAAGGAAGTTCCAAAAATGCAATATAACAGCGGTATGGTAGATTAAACTGGCGAAACCGCTGGGGGGGTTCACCACTTATGAGCCAGGCACTCCCAATAATGCTAGTGCATCATACTTTTAATTATGTACAAAGTTTCCTTTAAAACTTCTATGTTCAATCTCAGGTCAGGTTAACATCCAACAGTAGTCGGTGTTCTTTTCCCATCTTACTTGAAATTTGCACTCCATATCTTTGATGTTTTGATGGAACCTTTCACCCTGTTCTTGATTGACTGATCCTAAATTTTAGGGTAAAAAGTCTACATGAGAGTGAAGGAAATGTAGATTGATATATATAGAACAACCCAACGCTTGAAATTTGTACAGCATATTCATTATAATTTGTTTATAATCCTTGTAATTGCCTAGAAATTTGCTGACAACATCTTTGAAGGAAACCCAAGCTGCTCTTTCCTTTGATGTCATGCTTGTCTCAAATTATCATCTTCATAAGCTTGCAGATACTTAGCCCAACAAAAATTCCCTCTTTCAACTTGGCTTCAGATAAACCTGAAAACTTTCAAAAAGGTATTTTAAAACAATCACCATCTTTTAGGATAGCCTGGACAAACTGCTTAATTACACTACATTTTATATGCAGAGAGGGTAAAAATACTTTTTTTGGATCAATTAAGGTGATCCAAATCAAATTTCTTGGTTCAAGATTTTGTCTTTTTGGTCAGTCTCTTTTGACCCAATGTCTTATCACGGCAGTGCCACTCACAAATGAAACCTGGGAACTTTATATATCTATCTGCCTTTTATTAAAATTATATTTAGAAAATTTTATATATTTTATAACCCATTTATTTACTAGTAAGATATTGCTTTGAAATAAAATGCTGTAATTATGAAACTAGGTTTTAAAGCAAAGAGATAAGAAATTCAGAGGAGAAAAAATTAAGGTAAATGTTGGTTAAAATCCAAGTAAAATTGAATTTTTCAAGTAAATGTAACGTGAAACAGAATTTTCTTTATTTTTTTAAAATCAGCACCCCAAATAATACAAAAACTTGAGCTATCAATTCCCTTTTATTTTTCCATCACAGGCCTGTGTTATAAGAAATTAACAGTACAATGCCTATCATCGTCATCATCTTCTGACATAAAATACACTAATCAGTCTTTTTATGTCTAAATATCATTTCTGGGGCTTGGATGAAAAAGGAGGAGGGGGAGCAGTAACAAGCTCGCTAAAAAACCTGGGCTCAGCTGGCCCGGCTGATAGTACCCTGTAAGGGCTCCTGATCCAGGGATACAGGATGAGCAGCGTTTGTACTCCATGTTAGGAGCGGCTGCACATGGCGTCTGTTCCTCATGTCAGAGGCGGCCATTTCTTTTGGAGCTAAGTCGGCCTGCCACTGAGTAGTGCTCCCAGTCTTAATGACAAAGGCAGACGCTTTTTACTTTACCCAATCATGATGGTTGTCAAATCTCCCCACTATGCTGCATCGGCCGTCGCGCAGAATAATCAGGGCCGCGTCTGGAGTTTAGGCAGAGGGCTTCATTCGAAAAATTCCCTACAGTCTCCCAATGCCAAATTGAATATTCTTCAATGTAACATCAATGGCATATCTACTAGTAAGAGCAAGGTTAAACTGGATGAGATATTATCACTGGCGGACTCCAAAGGCGCTAATATCATTTGTCTGCAAGAAACCAAGCTTAAGCCCAACCACCTTTTTAAGGTAAAGGGCTTCAAAATACTGAGAAAAGACAGGCCTTCAGCAGATGGAGGAGGAGGGCTCCTGACCCTCATCAAAGACCTTTCCTTTGAAGAAATTGACACTCCTTCAACAACCCATACTGAACTACAGGCCTTCAAAATACACCTACCCAATCAGAGACCTCTAACAATTGTGAATACTTATCACCCACCCCAAAAACCAGGCCCAGAACTAGACTTAGTTGCACACCTACTTGATCCTAATATACTCATCCTTGGAGACTTCAACAGCAAGCATCAATCTTGGGGCTGTTCCCTCAACAACACTGAGGGCTCGATCCTCAGCACCTTCATTGATGACAACAACCTCACAATTGTGTCCCATGGTCCTACCTACATCTCTCACTCCTATGGAACTCTGCAAACACTAGATCTCACCATCACCTCCCCATCTATGCAACAGTTCATAAAAAACAGCACCCTGAAAAGCATCGGAAGCGACCATCTCCCTCTGCTAACAGAAATCTCCACCTCCACTTCCCTCCCAAAATCTTCACAAAGACTTTTCTGGAACTATAAAAAAGCCTCCTGGAATTCATTTAAAACATTGTTAGATAGTCTTCTCAGCAAAATCCCACCAAATTCCTCTTTGGAAGACAGGTGGAAGAACTGGAAGTCTGCAGTCCTAATTTCTGCCAAACAAAATATCCCCAGAGGAAACAGAAAATTCTACATTCCTGGATATAGAGAGGTACTAGATCTTTTGAAAGATGAAATAGAAGATAGGAACCAAGTTTACCAAGACCTCATTGAGAACAACAACACCCTCCTCATCAGAGATTACAATCACCTTGCTGCAAAAATTAAGCTTAAGGCCGACCAAATCAAACAGAATAAGTGGATTGAACTCTGCTCTTCAATTGACCCAAAAACCAGCGACACGAAACTATGGAGACTACTACATGCCCTCAATCAGGACACTCCATCTCACAGCAGCTCAAATACCTTCAAGGATAATTCTGGAAATCCCCTCACAGACAAATACAGCATAGCAAGTCATTTTGCCCACCATTACAGCTCCACCGCAAAACTTAATTTTAATTTACAGGATAAAATAATAGGTAGCAAATCTAGGCTCACCAGAAACCTTGCAAAATCCAAACCCAGCCACAACATTTTCAGTAAACCTTTTCAAGAGCATGAACTGGACGAAGCTTTAAGTCATCTTGACCCTACAAAAGCTCCTGGTCCAGACAACATCACTGGACCCATGTTGAAAAACCTCAGCTCCCATGCCAAACTAGAACTCTTAAGCATTTTCAATTACAGTTGGAGCTCATCTACCCTCCCTAAAGAGTGGAAACATGCCACAATTATCCCCATCCACAAACCAGGCAAGCTTGAGAACCACCCAACCAACTACAGACCTATCTCTCTGACCTCTATTCCCTGCAAAATCATGGAACACATGATTCTCAATAGGTTAACTTTTTATCTTAACCTCAACAACCTACTAGACCCTCATCAAAGAGCTTTTAAAAAATATCAAAGCACAGAAGATTCAATCTTTTACTTTGTTCAACAAATCCAGGACAGCTTCCATCATAAACCTACAGAATCCACTATAGCAGCCTTCATCGACCTTTCCCAAGCCTTCGACAGAGTCTGGAAGGAAAAACTAATTCTCAAACTCGATGAACTTGGAATAGAGGGAAGTATGCTGAGTTGGATCAGCAATTTTCTATCCAAACGCACCTTACAGGTTAACTTCAACAACATCAAATCAAAAACCACTCGTATTCACCAAGGTCTACCCCAAGGATCAATCCTAAGCCCTATTCTCTTCAATATTTACCTAAATGATGTACACACTTTTATCAAACCGCCAGCTAAAATTGCCCTTTACGCAGATGACATAATCATCTGGGTCTCCAAAAACAACCTCTCTGATGCAGAACAATCTCTGAATAAAGCCATGAAAAATCTACAAAAGGTAACTCAGAAACTAAAATTATCCATCAACATCAACAAATCTGAAATCGGCCTCTTCACCATCAACAACCACCTTCGCCACTGGACCCCAAATATTTTCTTAAATAATTCAAAACTTCAATATTCAGATTCCCCAAGATATCTTGGTGTCACACTCGACCCTACGCTCACTTTTAAAAAAACATATTGACACCATGATAAGCAAAGCCAAAAATAGGCTCAAAATCCTGAAAAAAATATCAGGCTTAAACTGGGGTGCAAATGCCAATATCTTACGCACAACGTACCTTGCACTCGTAAGACCTATTTTGGAATATGCTACACCAGCCTGGATCAATGCAAGTAAAACTAACCTATCCAAAATAGACAGTATCCAAGCAAGCGCAGCTAAAATTATCAGCGGACTTCGAGGATCCTGCCCAAATCGCATTGCTGAACTCGAATCCAACCTTCTTCCCCTGCACCTAAGGAGAAAAATCTGCTTTTCAAAATTTATAACAAAAAAGATTAACTCTCCAAAAGAACATCTTACAGGAAAATTTATTAGAAATTGGGTCCCAAACCAAAGATTAAAACGCCCCACACCTCTCAACATGGCTCACAACTCTAATCTTTTAGACATCCCAATTAATCCCAAACACAGAACTTCCTATCCCCCACACAAAACTCGCAACAAACTCATCTGTTTCCCTCATCTACCAGACAATCCCCACAAACACGAAACTCAGCCAGAATTACTTAAAGCTCTTGGCCTCCAAATCATTGAGGAAAATAGCTCCCTCTTCGACATCACAATTTACACTGACGGTAGCCAACTTGAAACTGGACTGTCTGGCAGTGGAATTGCTATCTACAAAGATAAGATCCTGGAAAAAATCTCCCTCTCCCACCCTAGACATCTTTCAGTTTATAAATCAGAACTCTCTGCTATAGATACGGCTCTAAAAGAAATCAACATCAACTCACCAAGCAAAATAATAATCTACTCCGACTCAAGAGCAGCCATTTATACCCTTCAAAGCTGCTTCTCCAGTCAAGAACCTCTCCTCAAGAGCATTGCTAAGTCTGTAAACCGACTCCCAGCCAACAGCTCAGTCACAGTGCAATGGCTTCCAGCTCACGTTGGAATTCCTGGTAATGAGCTGGCAGACTCTCTGGCAAAAGCTGGAGCTCTTGGCCTACCTGAAGCAAGAGAATCCACCACCCAACTAGATGAAAGAGACCTCCTCCGTACCATCAAAACCCAATGCCTGCAGGAATGGAAATCTGATGCTGCACATGACTGGTACAAAGCAGGAGGGACAAGCACCGGTTCTGTCCTCCCAAGAGAACAACAGTCTTTGATTTCCAGACTTAAGTCTGGTCATCTACGGACAATGACTTTCCAGAATGGTTGCAAGGTTTTCCCACTATGTACTAAGTGCAATTCTCAGCCTGCAACCCCAAGACATATTATTGACTGTATTGACTCATCCATTGATGAGCTCTACTCTTCCCCGGCAGACACCATCAAAAATCTCAAGCTTTACAAGCTTGATACCTTAGTGTGATTGAGTGGAGATAAGAAAGAAGAAGAAGACATAGTGTGTATAAGGACCAACACATACATTTCTATTAATTTATGTAGATCAATTTTACAAAAAAATCCGGCTAGGTAAAATAGACGTCATTTTTGAAATCAGCACACCAAATAACATAAAATTCAGTTAATCGCAGGCTAGTGTAATTTATAAAGTTCTATTTAGCCTGACCCATGTAGAAGGCTTTAAACTATTTTTCTGTCATTTTGTACAATTCAATAAACCTTTGTATATCACTAAGACACTTCTGCAACATTTTGTTAGCATTTGCAACCTTATTATTTTCTTTAAACAAATTTAAACATCATTTGAGCGGTGATATAGTTATCTTTAAATTCAATTAAATTTTATTTCTGTTCAAACAACAACAAAAAAGTTTTTTTTTTGCTTATCCCTAGTACACGTGGTACAGGCCATGATAATCATGGTGGGTAGTTAGCGACTGCTTTTTTTACTGTAAGCGCACCACATGTCTACACATGTGAAAAGCAGTTCAACTTTGCACTTACAAATGCCAGAGCCCCGTTTGGTTACTTGCACTCGCTGGTGGGGTTGGACTTTTGCAAGAATCGGGGGCCATTGGAGCATTTTTTTTTTTTTAAACAGAAAAAAGTGTCCAATGCGGGAATCGAACCCGGGTCCTAGTGGTCGAAAACCAAACGGTTTAACCAGCCTTCCACCGACCCCCCCAAAAAAAGTTATACAGTTAAACCTATCTATAGGGCCCCCTCTAAATAGCGCCTTCCTCTCTATAGCGCCCGATTTTAAATATGTAGTATGATGCGATTTACATTAAAAGTGACCTGTCTATAGCGCCCTCTCTAAATAGTGTCTTCCTCTCTATAGCGCCCGATTTTAAATACGTAGTATGATGCGATTTACATTAAAAGTGACCTGTTTATAGCACCCCCTCTCTAAAGCACCCTATTTTGGTGAGTCCCAAGAGGGGGCATTATAGAGAAGGGGTGCTATAAACAGGTCACTTTTAATGTAAATCGCATCGTACTACGTGTTTAAAATCGGGCACTATAGAGAGGAAGGTGCTATTTAGAGGGGGCCCTATAGACAGGTTTAACTGCATTAGGTAAAATTCAAATTACTTCTTCATCAGGCCAATTGCAGGGATGTCTTGAAAAATATTTTTAAAATTAAAATATAGCTTTTTATTTATTTATTATCATCAAATCAGATGTGATATCCCCACAAGGGGGTGAAGCAACAACACTAAATTGAGAGAACTATTTTACATAAACAATTTCAAGGTTTGAATAGTAGTTTAAAGAAGAAAAGAAAGGACATTGAAATCATGTTTGATTCCACATCCTACCTAAGAACAACAAATACAAATAAATTTATTTTTTTATATAAAAAATAGTTATTTTAAATTGGTAAAACCAAAACACTTTTTTTTTTCAATAAGTAGATAAAAGCCTCTATAAAACATGTTTATGCCTATTACACCCACCTTGTATTTGACATGTTCGACAGTCACATATTGAGATATGTAAATAGAGTCACAAAAGTATATTTAACTCTTCTCATAAAACTCTAGTTTAAATGACTTGGATAAGTCAGAACTGTCTTGTAAAATTTGAAGTCTAAATCAAGTGTACTTTAGCTTCCAAATTAATTGAAGAATTTTCTTTTAGTTTTATAGTGTTTTGTATTTTCAATTATAAACACAAGGTAATAAGACCGAATCCAAATAAATAAATAGTGTGTGACGTTTCAGTAACAGCGTTGTTACCATCTTCAGACAAAAGTACTGAATGTACTTTTCTACTTTTTTTTTTTGTACTTTATTCAGTACTTTTGTCTGAAGATGGTAACAACGCTGTTACTGAAACGTCACACACTATTTATTTATTTGGATTTGGTCTTATTACCTTGTGTTTATAATCTATAATCCAAATTGTGTCTTATCGTATTTTCAATTACAATTCAAATATTGATTGTAGAACATTTTCAGCACCCAAAAAAAGTTTATGAATAGTTTTTAAATGTTTTTGCTTTGAGAATCCCTGAGCAAAAAGCAAGTTTTCTTCCAAATCAAAAGTAGAAAAAACGAGAACCTAAGAGATTAATTAAAAATTCCGGCTACAATAAAATTGGAAGAACTCTCCAAAGAATAAATTACCATTATGACCCCATCGTCCCGGCCCAGGGCAAGAAGATTTCCACTAGGGGAGAAGCAACAGCAGCGAATGGGAGTGAGGACTTCTGAGACAATGCTGAATGTGGCCTCCCCTCTCAGTGGCTCAGAGGAGACAGGGGCAGAGGGGTCAAATCTCCAGAGCTGGCACAGACATATTGTCCCAGTAATATACTTATTGAGTGGAGCAACCAACCTTGGCAGTAGAGTCTGCAGAAGCTGACACCAGCAGGGTGCCATCTTGGGTGACGTCGCAGGAAGTGACAGTGTGGGAGCCATGGCCCTCACATACCATCACCTGACTCCCTGTCTCCACCTCCCACACCTACAGTACATCAAGTAGGTTTCACACCAGGGAGCTAGCTACTCACAATCATCCGGCCATTCTTGCCACAAGACAGCAAGTACTTCTCATTCAGGAAGAGGGTGAACTTCTGGATGGCATTGCAATGCCCACGGAGGTCCACATGTTCTCCAGAGCTTGGATTCCATATCTGCCAAACCAACATTTAGTAAGAATAAAATAAAGTTATATATATTTAAATAATTATCAAATTTTATTTTTTCAGTCTCTCATGAGAGGTCAAAAAAATCCATGTTTAGTGGTCACTAGCCATCATTGAGATGGGTCGTTTATGGGAGACTTGTTACAGTAGACTTACACAAGGGAAATGTATTCTTACTGGTGGTCGGAGATGTTACTGTATCACTAATATATTGTAGTTTAGATTTGCGAAATATCACATTATTGAAATTGTATCCATCATTGTGCCCTTTATTTGTCTTACTCACTTGGGGTCATTAGAATGCCTACTTAGTCAAAAATGACTTATGGGTATTTGAAAAATAAAAATCAGGCAAAAAGTTTCTTTTAATTTCGAGCAAATATACTCTTCAACGGGCTAATACTCTATGTACAATCTTTAAATAATCTTCAATAAATTTATTGAAAAGGTTTTTCAATTATTTTGTATAAAGATTATTTAGAGATTGTACATAGACTATTAGCCCATTGAAGAGTATATTTGCTCGAAAGCTTGCAAATTCAAAATAAATTTTTTACCTAAAAATATATATATATAAATATATTAAAAATAAAGAAGGCATTTCCTGACCACGAGCACATGTGCTTTTTAGATGGCAGAGCACCATCTAGTGGAGCAAAAATAAACTAAACGTTTATTTAACTTGCTCCATGATATTTGGCCAACCCAATTTCTTGATAAATCAAGAAAAGCCATCCACGGACGCGTTTCACGCTGTTGGTGCTCATCAGTGTGGAGTAGGCTGTACCACTGCGACCAAAAAAGATTTTTGGTCCCAGAGGCTTCTTGAGAAACCAAGAAATGGGTATTATATATATATATATATATATGTCGTAGCTAAATGAAGAGGTGCAGCCGTTATGCCTAGCGAACAGCGCACCCACGATGTCTGCCACCTTTATTTTTTGTCCAGCTTTTATACATGGATGAATTTACATATTTACATTTTAACACAATGGTAACATATTTACATACTTAGTTTGACGGAAATAAATTATATCTCTTGGCATTAACTATACAAATTATGACATATATATATATATATATATTTTTTTTTTACAAGAGTTTTGTTGTGTTTAAATGCTACACAAAGGTCGTTTTACTACTATATCATTGCCAGTTCTGACAGAGCCACTAGAGATAGGTTTTATAAGAAACATTCTGAGAGGAAATATTCCCTGCTAGATTTAAAAGGACTAACTGATCAGACATAATTGGATCCAGAAGTAAAGGTAAGAGAGAATTAATTACCTTAATTGACCCACTAGAAGAACTGGTAACAAACTTGCTGTCCCTATGGATAAAGCGGCAATGGACCAAGTCTTCTTTGGTCTCCCACATTTCACTCTTATCCAGGTCCTCCACAGTGGCTAGCTGCAAGCACACTCGCACTGTTGCTGTCTTCACTAACTAGACACCCAGCACTTACCTTCACCAGGCCGTTCTTGGTGACATAGAGCAGTTTGCTGCCATCTTGGGACAGGCAGCAGCTCTTGACCATTTCTTCTTCTGCTGGAGTCTTTCCTATGGGTTCTCCATCCAGGCCTTGAAAAATCTGACAACCATTACATCACTAATACCACAAAAAGATTACGCTCAAAGAGAAGTCCATTTTGGATTAGTCCTGTGCATTCTGACATCTGATAGTTTCTGACACTCCACATCTGACTAGCAAAGCCCACTATCTTAGAATGCAGGGAACATCTAGAAAGGCTCTACTATTCTATGCAAGGGAAATTACAGATGAGAAACATATTTTATTTAGGGAGATTTTTATGTCATATTTGAGGGCTTTTATAAGGTATTAATTTATCTTTAAAAAGGTGTGTACACATTTAATACAAAAACATATTTTTATAATTTTGGCTCATAGCAATGGATTATTACTTCATCTCTCTAAGTCTTGCAAAGAAACACAAAATGGCTGTGTGGATAGCTGCCACCTAGGGCATTGTTTATTCAAGTATGTAATTCTCACACTGAAAGTATTTTATATTCCAAGATTCTAACATATATTACTGGAAAAAAGTAGATTTTAAAGAAATACAGACAATTTCTGAAGTTCAATATATTTTTCTTGGATATACAAATGGTGCCTTTAAATATTCGCAATCAAATAATGTAAAAGAGGGCTACACATCATATTTGGCAGAACCACCACAATTTTCTTATAAAATTAGTTTAACCAAGGGTATAATGAGTCATACAAACCCAACAGGATAACAGGAGCAACTAATTCTCCCAAAACATTTTCCTACATTAAATAACACCACCTCACGTATAGTTTGTGCAGTCAATACAATCTACGTAGGCCTGCTGACCATACAGCATCTTCCTTGCCTGGGGGTGAAAAAAAGATTATCATTTAATATCAAATTTGAAATCTTTTATCCCAAAAGAGATTTAAAGAATAAATTTCATACACTCTGTGTGCGTGAAAACTACTAAACTGAAGTCAAAATAAATGCACATATGGAAATAAGTAATAATAAATATTGTTAAGTTTTGTTATTTGTATCTCTTTACAGGATATATTTGGTTTGGCCATACATGTACATAATTAAACCCAACCTGTGAAGGTCCATAATTGAAGATTTGAAAAAGTAATTTGACCTCTCTCTCTCTCTCTTCCAAAGCCTTTGAACCATTTTTGTTGGGGAGTTTACAAAGTGCGAAGATATTAAAATTTTTGTACCCATTAGGAGAAGTCGAAATGTTCAAATTCCTTGAAACATTTGAGTCATTTCAAGTTGGAGAGGGAATAGATCACTTTATATGAGCATTTTCTCCTGGTTAGCCAAATTTTACTGGCTTCCATATTCCACTTTGGTATATTTTGACCACCCATGTAGTTATGGAGAAGCGTGAGAGAGACACAACAACAAAGGATTCAATATGGAGGACTGACCTGGATGTGGTTGTCTGTGTCGGGGGAAGCCACAGTGAGGCCCTCCGTGCTGTGGAAGAGAGCACAGAAATGGCTGGAGATCTCCACAAGGGAGGAGGTCACTCCTAACTTCAGCTCCCGCACATGGATGGTGCCAGTGGCAGTGGTGCAGAGCAAGAGTGGGGCGTCTGCAGTTTGCCACGACAGGTCCAGACTGGTCATGTCTGCCTGATGCCGCACATTAGACAAGATCTGCCTGCGTTGAAGATCTTTCAAAATGATACGGTTCTCTGAGGTGATGAATACCACAGAGAGTTTATTATGGAACATCTTGGAAAAGGTGATGGAACAAGGCCTGCCCCTGTAGGGGTAGGTGGTCTCTTTGTTGCCATTGAAAGGGTCCCACAGGGAGATGTTACTCTCAGTCACAGCCACTATCTTGTTTTCTGGGGTGAAGTGGCTGGAGCGCACTGGCCAGATGTCGAGATTAAGAGTGGAGATGAGGGTGGCCTCCTTCCAGTCCCACACCTCCACTGTGTGCCGGGGGTAGGAGGAGGTAGCAACCAGCTGGGAGTCAAGAGAGAAGCAGCAATGGTTGATGGTGCCTCCCTCTATGTCGCGGGAGAGCTGAACGTAGAGTCGGTCTGTCTGCCTCAGTCTCCATACCTACAACAGCTTGGTTTGTTATATACATATTGGGAGTATATTTTGAATTGTAATATATTAATATTTGTTACAGTAGAGTTCACATATATTTTAAATAGTTATAGATTCATTAGTTTAAGATCATACCCTCCTATTAAAATGTACAATGCTCCTATTTGCTACCACCCTCCCCCATATTTTGTATGATATACCATATCTTTATAAATATAATCTGTGTCAAATTTGTATTCAAACTCAAAATGATGACGTCAAAATAAAAACAGCAAAACTACGAGGCAAAGTTTCAAAGGACATGGCCACCGACCAAAAAAACAGCATCCACATGAGTCCAGGAAGGGTCCGCCAGGGTTTTATAGGGAATAACATGGTCAGCACAGCAGTGTCAGCTTAGAGTGTGATAGCATGTGTTCATCTATGCAGGCTGCTTCTTTGTCTCGGTGTTGGGTATCCAGGCTTGTATCATGGCCTCCACCTTTGACCTGTGGGCTGTCTCCGACCTGCTCCATGCTAACATCTAGCCCTGCCTCAGCTTCTTGCTGTCCACGTGTGGGAAGAACCTCACCACTTTCGCCCCACAACTATGACTGCCAGTTTATTCACACATCAGCTTACTCAGGATGGTTACGATATATAAATATTAACCAGTTTTACAATTATTTGCAGTTCAAAGGCCAGAGAGACATGGTTCTTGCTTAAATTGACTAAAGGACCTGAAAGTAATTATTTGTGTATTATTCACATATAAACAAGATCAAGAGTTATGGAAACAAGCACAGAACTTCCAATTACATATTTGATTGGGAATCCAATCTAAGACTCAAAAAAGAAGGCCCTCTCCACCTGGCAAAAAAAAAATGTATTTTTAAAATATAAAGTAGAAAAAATTATTTAGTAGAAAAAATATCTCCATGTAAACCACTACAAAATGGTATTTTTAATGCCACTTTAAATGAACCCACCAACAAACAATACCAAAATCCAGAATACTTAAAACAATTATCATTAGAAATAATTAACAGCATTCCTAAAAATGCAATAACTATCTATACCGATGGTAGCAGAGACAAGTTGGAACACACTGTCAGTGGCTGACTCATTAAAACCACAAATGGCATTGAGAAAATAAACAGAAGAAACCTAGATTTTTGCTCAGTCTTCAGATCAGAAATTATAGCCATCTATGAAGCCTTAAAAAATCCATCAGAAATACCAATTATCAAGATATCTGAATTATTACAGATAGTAGAAGCGCCATACAACACTTGAGTCACACAGGGGAACTTAGAGACAAAGTAAGCAGAAACATATAATTGACTTTATCTCCAAAAACTCTCAAAAACCTCAAAAATTCATTTTCAATGAATATCCTCCCAAGTTGGCATTGAAGGCAATGAAGCTGCTGATGTACTAGCAAAAAGATGCACAAGATAACCCTTGACACGGAAAAATAAACTTATTTTTAAAGAAATGGAGCAAGTATACAAAAAAAAAACAGGAGGATCCCACCTAAGCACAGCTGGTACAATGGAATGGACTCAGGAGGAGCTCAGACCTGAGAAATAGACAGCATCAAACAACACTAACAAGATTTAGAACAGATCATCTCAAGCCATTGAAGATAGAAAATAAAATCTACCCTACTTGCCAAAAATGTAGCTTGGCACCTACAGCTCCAGAACACATTTTGGCTTGCATTAGATGCACTAAACAGGACCTTTGGGAAAGGCCTCTGCTTATCATAAAACAGCTCAAAGAGCATGAACACATGGAATTCATATATCTTTACACAAGGGGATAAGAAACAACATATTATTCACATGATTTATGCCTCCATGATATTTTGTAATATCTAAGAATTCTCTTTTCAGGCCCTGTGGAACCACCTGATCTATTTGAGGAGCGATCACTGTAGTGAACTGACTTGTTCCTATCTCATCCATAACCTCACAAATGTTGTCGGGCACATGGTTCACAAAACATGCTGTGTACTTTTGTCTAATCATGATAACAACACTGTCACCTAATCATCTATAATCCAAAAATTGTGCCTTATCATTTCAAATTCTAACTTTAATTCACCTGACTACTATAATTTAACTTTATATAAAAAAGGGCGTACCTGGATCTGTGAAGAAAACAATTTTAAAACAACTATAATTTAATTGCCAATAATTTAACACAGATTTTAATTCAAAACCCCCTTAAGTATTACCAAAAAATGTCCTAAATAAAATTTCAAAAATATCCACCAGAACAATGGCTCAATTTTTTACAGACAACACTATTATTGTAGGTGACCTTAATGCCAAACATCAACTATGGGGATGTTCCATGCCAAACCCAAGAGGCAAAATACTTTCAAACTTATTTGACGAAAATGCCTTAATGTGCTTAAATGATGGGAATCCTACCCACCATTCCTACAGCTATAATACTGCACAAGCACTTGATATAAGTTTCTCCAGTCCTGAGATTTTTCACAAATGCAAATGGCAAATATTAAAAAGTATTGGAAGTGATCATTTGCCTATTTTGATAGAAATTAGCACCAAGACCAAAACCAGCTCAATTAAAGAAAAATTCTGGAACTTCAAAAAGGCTAATTGGAATCTTTACCAGCAAAACACCAATGAAGACTTTAGAAAAGCACCCACTAGAATAAAAGATCTGGAACAAAATTGGATATCTTTCAAAAACATCATTATTAAAGCAGCCAAAGTTTCAATACCAAGAGGTAATATTAAGAAATGGATTCCAAATTATACACACCAGGCAAAGGATATTCAAACACTTATAACTAAAAGAAATGAACTACAAAAAAGTGCACCCAAAACCAAACAAATTGTAGAACTGAACTGAACATTGTGAATGCAAAAATAAAAAGGTTATATGTAAATATGAAAAGGGAAAAATGGAAACAAACTTGTGAAAACCTGAACCCAAGAAACCCAAATACAAAACTTTGGCATTTGGCAAAACAAATTGACAGAGCCCAGCCACAAACTGAAAACACAAATATGATTAAGAATACAGATGGTACCCCAGCAACTAATGACAAAAATGCTGCTAATCTTTTAGGTAATTCATATCAAATAAGTAGTAAAATCAAATTTGAAATAAAAGATAAGTTGAAAAAAAGGCCCGAAAGATTATTCATGACTGTAAAAATTTCACCAGCACTCATAATATTTTCCATGAAAAAATCAATATGAAAGAGCTAGATTATGCATTAGAAAACACTGACCTAAACAAGACTCCTGGGCCAGATGGAATCCATGGCCAAATGATATCAAACTTGGGCAAAAATGGCAAAGAAATACTTCTTGATATTTTCAATAACTCCTGGAAAACTGGAAAATTGCCTCAAGACTGGAAAACTGCAACAATAATTCCTATTAAAAAACTTGACAAATCTGCTGATGACCCAAAAAACTATCGACCTATCTCCCTCACAAGTATTTGCTGCAAATTAATGGAAAAAATTATACTCAGACGACTTACCTACCACCTTGACACAAGAAATCTCTTACCAGAAGAACAATATGGATTTAGGAAAGGACATGGGACAATAGACCAACTCTTATTTTTCACACAAAAGGTAAAAGATGCACAAAACAGAAAACCAACTAACCACACCTTAGCTGCTTTTTTAGACCTTACGCAAGCTTTTGATAAAGTATGGAAAAACAAGTTAATTACAAAATTATACAAGCATTTCAAAATTGATGGAAAAGCTATCACTTGGATAAATGATTTCCTTAAAAATAGATACATCAGGGTCAAATATAATGGAACTCTATCTAAAACCTTCAAATTGTACCAAGGATTACCACAAGGATCAGTCTTTAGCCCAACTCTCTTCACCCTATTTATTGCAGGCATAGAAGAAAATATTTCACATAAAACCAATATTGGACTTTTCGCTGATGACATTATTCTATGGAGCAGTAACACTAACTGGAAAAAAGCTGAAAGGGATTTGAACAAGACTCTTCTCCACCTAGAAAAATTTGCTAATAAACATAAATTAGAATTTAACCCCCAAAAATCTGAAACCTGTCTTTTTACTACCGATAAGAAACTATACAAAATAAGGCCAAAAATTATTCTGAAAGAACAACAATTACAAAATAATAAACATCCTAAATATCTCGGCTACACCCTGGATCCAGAAATTAACTCCAGTAAACATATTGAAGAAGTTATTAGAAAAGGAAAAGACCGACTAAAAATCCTGAAATATATTTCAGGAAGAGAGTGGGGAGCCGATGCAACCACACTAAAATTAACTTACACATCTCTAATTAGACCTATCCTGGAATATGGATATCAAATCTATGGTACAGCATCTGAAACAAATCTAAAATCACTGGAAAGGATACAACTAAGTGCAGCTAGAATTATTACAGGTCTTCGAAATACCTGCCCTAATGATATTGTACTTTACGAGGCAGACATTATGCCCTTAAAGGATAGAAGAAGCTACAATCTGCCAAAATATATAAACAAAATCAAAAGTTATGGAAACAAACACAGAACTTCCAATTACATACTTAATTGGGAATCCAATCAAAGACTCAAAAAAGAAGGCCCTCTCCACCTGGCCAAAAGAAATGGATTTTTAAAATATAAAGTAGAAAAAAATTATTTAGCAGAAAAAATTTCTCCATGCGAACCACTACAAAATGTTATTTTTAATGCCACTTTAAATGAACCCACCAACAAACAATGCCAAAATCCAGAATACTTAAAACAATTATCATTAGAAATAATTAATAACATTCCTAAAAATGCAATAACTATTTATACCGATGGTAGCAGAAACGAGCTAGGACACACTGGCAGTGGCTGTCTCATCAAAACCACAAATGGCATTGAGAAAATGAACAGAAGAAACCCAGATTTTTGCTCAGTCTTCAGATCAGAACTTATAGCCATCTATGAAGCCTTAAAATCCATCAGAAATACTAGTTATCAAGATATCTGGATTCTTACTGATAGTAGAAGTGCCATACAACACTTGAGTCACACAGGGGAACTTAGAGACAAAGTAAGCAGGAACATATTTGGCTATCTCCAAAAACTCTCAAAAACCTCAAAAATTCACCTTCAATGGATACCCTCACATGTTGGAATTGAAGGCAATGAATCTGCTGATGTGCTAGCGAAAAAAGACACAAAAGAACCCTTGCCACAGAAAAATAAACTTACTTTTAAAGAAATAGAAACAGTAGCCAAAACAAAAATAAACAAGAACTGGAGGATCCCACCTAAGCACAGTTGGTACAGTGGAGTGAACCCAGGAGGAGCTCTGAACATCAGAAATAGACAGCATCAAACAACACTAACAAGATTTAGAACAGGCCATCTAAAGCCATTGAAGATAGAATATAATAACAAAATCTACCCCACTTGCCCAAAATGTAGCTTGGCACCTTCAGCTCCAGAACACATTTTGGCTTGCATTAGATGCACTAAACAGGACCTTTGGGAGAGGCCGCTGCTCATCATAAAACAGCTCGAGGAGCATGAACTCATGGAATTTGTGTAACCTTTACACAAGGGGATAAGAAACAACAACAACAAAAAGGATGCAAATATTGGATGAGAACAATCTACAAAAGGACTACTGAATGTAGAATTGTTCAGCGACAGCCAAGACATCCACCCTGTGGTGAGGACTATTGACAGTAGATTGTCCAACCAAGACATTATAAGTGACATTACCTGGGCAAAACCGTGGTCTCCTCCAGAGACAAAGTACTGATCATCAGAGCTGAGGGCACACCAGCGAACTGGGACAGTGTGGTTGTAGGTGGCCACTGATACATCAAAGCTGGTCGGACTGGGGCTTTCATTCTGGTGTAGGCTGTTCCTCTTCTTGGTGGGCCGGACTGGAATTACACACAACTCTGTGAACTTCCCCAGCGGTTGAATCTTCCATTCTAATAATGTGATGATATGTAGAACTTTAAATGTGTTTTTGGTGATAAAATTTCAGAGAAATTGTGGACATAAACTTATATTGTTCCAAACTAATATGTCCAGATAATTTTGAAAATTTGGAAGAAAGAGTAGCTAATATCTGTAATGGTATTGAAGGTTTAGAGGAGTGGCAATGTTGGACCAACATGGCTCACTTAAGACAAAAAGGTCAAAAGTGCATGCACCTTGATAGAATAATAAAAAAAAAAAGTTACCCATGGAGCATTCCTACGAGGCAGAACCACACACTCATAAGGTAAATCAAGCCAGCCAGAGGAGAGAGAAGACTTACAGATGGACTTGCTGCAGATGTCCCACTTCTTGACAGTCCCATCATGGGAGGAGGTCAGCAGGAAGCTGCCATCTGAGGAAAATGTGCAGCAGTAGACACTGAGCTGATGGCCTGGGTACTCCTGAGGTGGGCTCTGGAGAGTGGATGACATCACCTGGTCCACATCACTCCTTTAGAGTTCTCTCTCGGGGTCGGTGGAAGGATGGTCTAAACCGTTGGTTTTCAACCGCTACGACCCGGGTTTAATTCCTGCATTGTGCACTTTTTTTGATAAAAAAAAAAAAATGCTCCAATGGTCCCCGTTTCTTGCAAAAGTCCAACCCCACAAGCGAGTGCAAGTAACCAAACGGGGTTCTGGCACATTTGTAAGTGCAAAGTCGAACTGCTTTTCACATGTGTAGACATGTGGTGCACTTACAAGTAAAAGCAGTCGCCTACTTCTACCCACCATGATTATCATGGCCTGTACCAGGTGTACTAGGGATAAGCAAAGAGTTCTCTCTCATCATATATTTAGCAGCCAAAGTTGGCTTGTAACTGCAATGGAAGCTACTTTTCAATTAAATGCTCCTATGGCCTACCTGATTCTACCAGCAAGTAACCAACAATGTATTGGGTTATGGCACAAAGAACAGATTTTTAACGTGTGTGGACAAATGGTGAGCATAACTCATTGTCAACCAGTTTAAGACAGTATTGGACATACCAGTACATCAAATTCTGACAGCCTATAATTTCATCAACTGGCTATAACTTTACAAAGTGTGGCTGTGATTTTATCAACTAATTTCACAGGAAAATAAATAAACAGGAGAGAATTATAGAGATTTTATAAATTAGAGAGATATTATTGCATTCTATAGATTATAAACACAAGGTAATAAGACCAAATCCAAATAAATAAACAGGAGAGAATTATAGAGATTTTATAAATTAGAGAGATATTATTGCATTCTATAGATTATAAACACAAGGTAATAAGACCAAATCCAAATAAATAAACAGGAGAGAATTATAGAGATTTTATAAATTAGAGAGATATTATTGCATTCTATAGATTATAAACACAAGGTAATAAGACCAAATCCATATAAATAAACAGGAGAGAATTATAGAGATTTTATAAATTAGAGAGATATTATTGCATTCTATAGATTATAAACACAAGGTAATAAGACCAAATCCAAATAAATAAACAGGAGAGAATTATAGAGATTTTATAAATTAGAGAGATATTATTGCATTCTATATATTATAAACACAAGGTAATAAGACCAAATCCAAATAAATAGTGTGTGACGCTTCAGTAATAGCATTGTTAACATCTTCAGACAAAAGTACTAAATAATTCAGTGCTTTTGTCTAAAAAAGGTATCAATTCTGTTACTGAAACGTCACACACTATTTATTTATTTGGATTTGATCTTATTACCTTGTGTTTATAATCTATAATCCAAATTGTGCCTTATCATTTTTATATATTCAGTTTTTGTCGTTTGTCTTCTAATCAGATTATAAGCCTTCTCTTTAAATTATAAAAGTAATAAAACAATTTTTTTATCATAAAGTATGTTGCTTTTCAAATATAAAATGGCATGTAATTACATAAGACCTTCATTATAACTCCCTTGCACTCTTCCTTGGTCCCAGTCCCAATTACATTCTGCTATATACAAAGTAGTATTTATTTTAAATGATCAGATAAGCAGCGAAAAAAAAACTTTCTAATTCTTTAATTCTCTATTTCAGATACCTTGGATGTTCATTATAATGAAGTTTTATTGTACAGTAAAACCCCGCTAATACAAACCCATGATATAGCCAACCTTCCTTCATAACGAACCTAAGGCAATTCCCAATTCCATTCCATTGAAAATACCATCGTTATAACGGACTTTGCGATTTTTAAAATAACGAACTACCACTATAATGAACCTAATTTTCGTCCCAAAATACTAAAATATATTTAAAATACTAGGCTCATAACGAACTTAAAATTGTAATTAAATTTTTTTTCACAACAAAATTTTGAGCAGGTTTCAGCTCACAGATCGCGATTTCAAAACAATAAATTTAGGGACATTGTTTGCTCAAATTTATGTTCTATTTTTGCAACTTATTTTATATACATTTCACACATTAAACTTTTATTGAATAGAATATCTTTGCATTCAAAAATTTTTAAATAAAAAAATGCAAATGGCTTTCAAAATAAATAAAATGAAGCAAAGAAAAGTGTTTTAAAAACCAAAAGCTATTACCAGAAAAACGTCATTATCAAAGCTTTTCAAAGTGAAACAACTCAAGAAATTTTTCAGAACATGTTAAAATAAGAAACTCTTACATTATATATAAGGCTATTATAAATTGTTACAAAGTGGAATCAACCCTAACTTTTGCCGTGATTGTATGTGTTAGCATGCCCTTTTAGAAGTGTTCTATATCTAGTTTAACCTAGGCTAAAAAAAAAAACAAATAATTTTAAAGCCAGAAATGGTTTAAATAACAAGTTGAAAAAACAAAACTAAATATATACTTCAGAAGAATATGTGGAAATGGAAGAAAAAAAAGAAAATAGTGCCCCCATCTCACGGGCCCCAAACAAATTGACTTATAAATTCTCAAAAACGACCGCTACAGTTCAATTTTTAGAACGGAACCTTGTTAGGTATATGATTCATTCAGGGTTCGCGGATATTCTCGCTAGTTGCCTGTTTACTATCAATTTTGTGTTTGCAATTTCGTGTTTTTAAGGCGATTTTACTGATCGTGCTATCATATCATGTTTTGCGTCTGATTTTTCGGAAACAGATACTTTTGATTCATTTTCAATTGATTCAGAATACACAGAGCTTTATTCCTTTGATGGAAATAAGGATATTTTAAGACAATTCTGATTTTCAAATTTCACTTTCAAACAACAAGGTATTAGAGACATTTTTTCAAGTAAATTTTTTATTAAATTATTTGATAAATATGTTATAAAATACTCTTATACCTTTTAAATATATAATTAATAAAGCTTTGCCCTGGGGATTTGTCTTAATTTTCAAATTATACATAGAGGTATATATATGTTGATGATAAGAAGAACCTATTATCAAAAAAATGACTTCTTTTGATATTCAGCATTAATGTAAGGAAATAGGTCAATTTAGGGAATTAAAACAAAGTGAGTATTAATTTTTATTTATGCTTATGAGGTGATACAGCAGCGTATTTACAATTAGAGAGGAGACAAAATGAATTAAATCTAGAAAAAAGAAGTGAGGACATATCGGTCATTAAAGTCTGAGAGGCAAGGCCTTCAGCCAGTTCAGGGCTTCCGGGGTATTAATGACTGCCTTTCTTGTGTGTATGGCTGTCTATTAATTATACAGTCTAAAAATTTTGAAAAGTAAAAAAAATGGCCAAAACGTGGTTATAGTGAATGGTGGCTATAGTGAACCAAACACTCTGTCCCATTGGGGTTCACTATAGAGGGGTTATATGTATTTTACTCGCACATAATTGTTGACCTCTTTCTTTGTAAGACTAAAGGTTAAAAACTTAGCTTTGAGTCAGCAAAAAGTTGAAGACATGTTAAAAAAAAAAAAAAAAAAAGAACACTTGAAAAATTAAATTTGATGCAAAAGATTTATTTACTGTTACAGAAAAATAAATTGTAACTGCCCTTTGTAGAAAGGTGTCCTCTAACATTCTCCTCTCATAGAGGTTCCATTTGTATAAAGGCTGAAATTTTTTGCCCACTTTCTGATCAAAAACATTCGAGAAATATATTCTTCAAAGAGGTTTAAGAAAAAAACTTTCTTAATATAATTATTCAAAAAGAAGTATTTTAAAAAAAGTTAGGTAGTACCTTCACTTTTTTATCTTCCCCCACAGAAGCAATGTACTTGGCATCTGGGCTGAAGACAGCGCAGTGGATAGGACCGTGGTGCACAGGCAAGCTGAGCTTGTTGCCCAAGACCTCTTTGGGGTTGTTCCTAAAACAAGGGAACATACAACTTAGCTAGGAAATCTTGTAAATTCTATAGAGTGTTTATAAATTATAATCAAATTCTAAGTAAAATTATTTTAATAAATGTAATTGCCATCTATCAATAAAATCTGTAGCAATAAATTTCTGGCAATGTCTGTTTCTTTTTTACATAAAATTTCTACACATTACTGCAATAATAAAGGTTATTGAATGAGAGGCTCATAAGTGGTGAACCCCAGTGCATACTGATAGATGGAAATTAAATTTATAAATGCACATGATAAAGCACAATTTGGATTATAGATTATAATAAAAGAAAATAAGACCTAATCCAAATAATTTATTAGTGTGTGACGTTTCGGCAACAACATTGTCACCATCATCAGACAAAAGAATAAATTCTTTTGTCTGATGATGGTGACAATGTTGTTGCCGAAACATCACACACTAATAAATTATTTGGATTAGGTCTTATTTTCTTTTATTATAAAAGCACAATTTGCTAATGCAGTTAAACCTGTCTATAGCGCCCCCTCTAAATAGTGTCTTCCTCTCTATAGCGCCCAATTTTAAATATGTAGTACGATGCTATTTACATTAAAAGTGACCTGTCTATAGCACCCCCTCTTTATAGCACCCTATTTTGGTGAGTCCCAAGAGGGGGCGCTATAGACAGGTTTAACTGTAATATAGCTTTGATATGAAACAATATTTGCGGAAGAGCTTTGCTCGATACAATTTCTTGAACACAAGGTAATAAGACCAAATCCAGATAAATAAATAGTGTGTGACGTTTCGGTAACAGCGTTGTTACCAAAACGTCACACACTATTTATTTATTTGGATTTGGTCTTATTACCTTGTGTTTATAATCTATAATACAAATTGTACCTTATCACAATTTCTTGAAATTTTATTTACGTATCTCTACAGGCCAGGCCTATAAGCTTATGTCCATAGGTTTCCTAAACACCCCTAAGATATCTACCTTTCCCTAAAGGACACTTTAGCTCTGCAAATAAATGTTCTTTACACACAGGAAGGTTCTACTGTATATTGATTATTATATTTATACGGAATATGAAAATGTCTTTGATAAAATCAAAAAGATCTATTTTGATTAATTTATAATTCCATCAAATATTGTCCTTAAATGATAAATCTAAGATATGTGAGGCCTAAAATACATAAAATGTAATGCCTTTTTATTATCTATATATTTGAAACAACATTTTTAAAAAGAGATTTCTAAAAATGAAAATAAAAATATTTGTAAGTCTATATTTTAAAGATATTAGATACAGTAGAACCTCCACACAAGAGGTGGGGGATGTTGTGTTTCCTGGAAATCACGTGGGAATCTTGCTGAATCATCCTCCGTTCCCTCCCACCTCAATTTGTTATATACAGTAAAACCTCGCTAATACGAACCCTGGATATAGCGAACCTTCCCTTATAACGAACCCACGGCGATTCCCAATTCCATTTCATTGAAAATACCATTGTTATAACAAACTTTGCGATTTTTAAAATAACGAACTACCCCTATAACGAACCTATTTTCGGTCCCAAAATTATAAAATCTATTTAAAATACTATGCTTATAACGAACTTAAAATTGTGATTTAAAAAATTTTTAAAACAACAAAATTTTGAGCATGTTTCAGCTCACAGATCGCGATTTCAAAACAAAAAATTAGCGGCATTGTATGTTTTCATTTCCATTCTATTTTTGCTGTATGTTGTATAAATTTTTAAACATTATACTTTTATTTAATAGAATATCTTTGAATTCGACAATTTTGAAATAGAAGAACATACAAATGGCTTTCAAAATAAAGAAAAGAAACAAAGAGTGGCGTTCTAAAAAAAAAAAAAGTGGCAGCATGCCCTTTTAGAAGCGTTTTATATCAAGTTTAACCTGGGCTAAAACTTAATTCCAAATAATTTTAAAGCCAGAAATGGTTTGAATAACAGGTTAAAAACAAAATCATACCTATACTTCAGAGGAATATGTGGAAACTGGAATTGGAAGAAGAGGGAAGAAAAAAAAAAAAAACAGTGCCCTGTGTCTCATGGGCCACAAACAAAAATCGACTTATAAATTCTCAAAAACTACCACTACAGTTCTATTTTTAGAATGGAATTCTTGTTAGGTATATGACTCATTCAGGGTTCGCGGATATTCCCCCTGGCCAGCCGTTTTACCACCGATTTTGATTTTGCAAATTGGTGTTTTTTATTCGCAATTTTACCGATCGCGCTATTGTATCAACATGTTTCGCGTCCGATTTTTCTGAATTGGATACTTTTAATTCATCTTCAATTGATTTAGAATACACGGAGCTTCATTACTTTGATGGAAATTACGATATTTTAAGACAATTCTGATTTTCAAATTTCACTTTTCACTTTCAAACAACAAGGTATTAGAGGCATTTTTTGAAATAAATATATAGTATTATATTATTTGAGAAAGATGTTCTAAAATACTCTTATACCTTTTAAATATATAATAATAATGTTTTTCCTAAGGGATTTGGCTTAATTTTTAAATAATACATAGGTTTATATATAAACATGTTAATCCAAGATAAACTCTCTAAATGCGGCAATGAGATTACTTGATTCGACGGTCTTGCCTCACATGCTATACGCCGCACCCTGCTGGGCACTCAACCAAGTAAAGGTAGTTGACCAGGTTCAGAATATTTTCCTAAGACGCTACCTAAATTTACCAAAGTATACTCCGGGCTTTATGCTAAGAATGGAGTGTGGACGAGTATCACAGGAAGTTATCATAACTAAACAGGTCCTGAGATTTTGGGTGAGGATTATGGAAATGGAAGAGAGTAGGTTGCCCCGGGCATGTTTGTCACACCTCTGGACATTACACAGCAATCAAAGGGCTGGTTTAACCTTTGTTGAAAACCTGTCAACCATTTTAGACTCAAACGGTTTTTCGTTCTTGAAGGGTTGTCCGGATTACACTGCAATACTGACTGAAATCCCTGCTATTATTCGAATAGCAACCGAACAAAGCATCCAAAACGACATGGCGAAAATCCTAAATACTTCACATTACAGTCACTTCAAATACCTAAAAAATTCAATAACAGCAGAACGATATTTATTCACAACTATTCCTCTAGCAATTAAAAGAATTTTTGCACAACTGAGACTCCTAAGGACGATCTTCCCAGAAAATCGTTCAAAGCGCTGGAAGATTGCGCTGCGATCTGTGTAAAAACAGAATCCAAGACGAAATTATGCATATAATATTTGGATGCTCTTGCTTAGAGAAACAGAGGAAAGAAATTTTGGGTGACTTACCCTGGTCTCAACCTGACTGCCAACAAATTTGCAGCTGGATGAACACACTGATGGTTGATCAGGGTCTCTCCCTCGGTTTATATAAATTCTACAAGGCCGCAGTCAATGTCCGTTGGAGAATAATGGATTCGCCGAATGTCGTGGTTTGCTTGGAGGAAGAAAACGAAGATTGAATGCGGCTGATTCCACACTAGCCCTCTCAATGATATCCTAACCTTGACATATTCTAAACATTGATACTTTAATTTAAATATTTAATCATGTATGGTTCCTTTTGCTCTGTATGTTTATTTTTTGTATATATGGTTATATTTCTTTTTGTTTGTTTTTTCTTTCTTCCCTCTTTTCTTTTTCCTTATTACTTCTTGTATTCTAGTTTTTACTTTTGAAATATCTTCCTTTGCTAAATCCTGTAGAGGGGAATCATGTATAGGGCTGGATGCCTCAATAAAAAGGCTTGTGTGTGTGTATATATATAAACATGTATGCAAATGATAAGAAGAACCTATTAACAAATGACTTCTTTTGATATTCAGCATTACTGTAAAGAAATAGGTCAATTTAGGGACTTAAAACAAAGTGACCATTATTAAATGGCTGTCTTTTCCTGTTTGTATGGCTGTTTTTTAATATTATACGGTCTAAAAATTTAGAAAAGTTGAAAAAAAAATGGCCAAACCGTGGCTATAGTGAACCAAAAGCTCTGTCCCATTGGGGTTCACTATAGAGGGGTTTTACTGTATTTTGCTTGCATTTTCTTTCACTTTTTTTTCAACGTCAATTCTACATTGTCCCCTCCTGAAGCTCCTTTTAGGTATGATTCTTCATCAACTGTTCTTTAAGATTCTAATGCTGATATTAGTTTCCAAACTACCAAAATTTACTAATTTGAAGAGTCTCGCTCATCTTGAGGTTTTCATATTTTCACAGATAGATTCTACCCAAAAGTTCCAACTAAAGAGACGTCCGGTGGGGTCTTTTATCGTTTTTACCCATTTTAGGGCGTGATGGTAGGAGTAGATGAAAAATCTTGTTCCTAGGAGGTACACTCGGAATTTGTCAATGCACTCTACAATGCCTAGGCACTCACTTGAGTTCAGATATACGAGGTGTGTTCAAAAAGTATCGCGACCTTTGTGTTTTTTCAAAAATTATTTATTTATTCATGAATACCTATTTTGTCCCCTTCAAAGTAATCCCCATGAGATATTATACACTTGTGCCAACGGTTTTTCCAATCTTCGAAGCACTTCAAAAAAATCATTTTTAAAAATCTTTTTCAGCTTCTCCTTCGATGCCGTCTTTATCTCGTCAAGCATAGCGTAACGTTGTCCTTTCATGGGCCTCTTCAGTTTAGGGAACAAGAAAAAGTCACAGGGGGCCAGATCTGGGGAATACGGTGGCTGCGGCATCATTAGTGTGTTGTTTTTGGCCAAAAAGTCGCGCACAAGCAACGATGTGTGAGCAGGGGCGTTATCGTGGTGCAAAAGCAAATTTTTGTTCTTCCACAAATCCGGGCGTTTCTGGCAGATTGCTTCGCGCAAATTGCGCATAACTTGCAGGTAATATTCCTTATTGACCGTTCTACCCTGTGGCAAGAACTCATGATGCACCACGCCCCTGCAATCGAAGAAAACTGTCAGCAAAACTTTCACATTCGACCGAATTTGGCGCGCTTTTTTCGGTCTTGGTTCGTGCGGCAGCTTCCATTGAGATGATTGAGCTTTGGTTTCCACGTCATAACCATAAACCCACGCTTCGTCACCAGTTATGACCCTCTGGAGCAAATTTGGGTCGTCGCGGACAGAGTCCAACATCTCATTAGCAATGTTCATGCGATGCTGTTTTTGGTCGCACTTGAGCAATTTTGGTACGAATTTTGCGGCGACCCGTCTCATGTCCAAATCATTGATAAAAATTGAATGGCACGAGCCAATCGATATGTTTAGGTCCTCAGAAACTTCTCTAACAGTGATTCGACGATTGGCCAATATCATTTTCTCCACTTCATTAATTTTTCGTCTGTTGTTGAAGTGCTCGGGCGTCCGGCACGCTCTTCGTCGTTCACATCTTCTCGGCCTTCTGAGAACATTTTGTACCACCGATAAACGTTGATTCGGTCCAAGGTAGCTTCTCCGTATGCCACCGTCAACATTCGGAATGCATCCGCGCACTTAATTTCGTTTTTCACACAAAATTTGATACAGGCTCTTTGATCCATTTTTTTAATAGGTAAAAATCGAAGACGATCCAAAACACCTGCAAGCAAAGCAGCTGTCAACAATTAAGTGAACATTCAAAATGGCCGAGCTTGTCGGCATAAGTGAGAGACATGAGTACCAACATGAAGCCACAAAAAGATCGAAATTCGAAAATACGTAACCCGCGAAAATTCAAAAGTCGCGATACCTTTTGAACACACCTCGTAGTGTAGTTATGCTCATAGGAACGCAACATGCGACTCTAATATTGTTCAGGGTAGGTGTTACCGCCAGGATGTACTTGTTTGCGATGCCTGCAAGGAAGCATCACAATAGACCTGGCATGGGAGAACTTCTAGAAATAGAAGAAAAGACATCCACGAATGTGTTTTGGGCTGTTGGCCCTAGTCAGTGTCATGCAGGCTGTACTTCTATGACTAAAAATCTTTGGTCCCAGAGGCTTCTTGAGAAATCAAGAAATGGGTATTTGGGTATATGTTAGTGGTCAGGATATTCCTAAGGACAGGTGTCCTTTGCAGAGAGGTTCTACTGTAGCAGTAAAAATGTCATTTTTGGTTTTGACAAGGGTGGTTGCTCATCAGATAGGAGCAGTTACTGTATCACAGGCTGTAGGAAGACATTCAAAGAGAACATAGGGACTTACTTCCATTCAAAGTACCAGTGGCTGGAAGTAGCCATGGCCTGGGCCATGGCCTCCTTGTAGATGGAGGATGTCTTAGGTTGGCAGAGTGCCAACTGGAGCAAGTCAACGTCTTCCTTGGCTAGCAGGTCTGCTGTTCCTTTGATGAAAGTCACAAGCTCCTCTCTCTCCTTCTCATGCTGCGTCACAAGAGACATTGGTGGGGTGTTTTACCAACCTGGGTTGAAAGTTAACGTAGAAAAAGAAATATAACTACTTCCAAAAGTTTTTTTAAACACTCTGGAATATAAGGGATGACTTGTGACTCATCCATTGATGAGCTCTACTCTTCCCCGGCAGACACCATCAAAAGTCTCAAGCTTTACAAGCTTGATACCCTAATATGATTGTGTGGAGATAAGAAAGAAGAAGGGATGACTTGGCCAACACTCATTTTTGTTGAAAGAACCACAAGTTTAGTCGGGTTCACTATAGAGGGGTTTTACTGTATATATGCCATATTAACAGAGGTTTCACACCTCAACATACTTGATGCTGTCATTTTCAAACACCCAAGAAAAAGCCTACGTTGTAGTACAGGGCCTACCTGAGTGAAATAGTTCTTGTAGGCTGAGAGGTCATTGAGCAGGTCCCCAGGTCCGGCATATCTCAGTTTCATCATGACAAAGCCGAGGTCCAGCAGGATGAGTGGCATCAGGTGATTGTAGCCGGCACACTCCAGATGGTAGGCCAGGAAGTAGTAGATGTAGCCGTCATTGGGCAGCCGGGGCACCTCTTCTGTTTCCTCCCCCAGGCCATACTTCTCCAGGAGCTTACGGTGTAGAGCCTGATAACCCATACTATGCTTACACAAGTCACACGGATCATTTTTATTTATTCCAAGTACACATGGTAAAAGCCATGATAATCATGGTGGATAGTTAGCAACTGCTTTTACTGTAAGTGCACCACATGTCTACACATGTGAAAAGCATAGGGATAGTTTTATTAAGGTGAACACAAGGTAATAAGACCAAATCTAAATAAATAAATAGTGTGCGGCGTTTCAGTAACAGCATTGTTACCATCTTCAGACAAATACTGAATGTACTCGATACTTTTGTCTGAAGATGGTAACAACGCTGTTACTGAAACGTCACACTCTATTTATTTATTAGGATTTGGTCCTATTACCTTGTGTCTATAACCCAAATTGTGCCTTATCATTTAATTAAGGTGATTAGAGGCAGTGACAAAAGATATTCTCGTTTGAATTGTTAGATCCATTTTATATATACAGTAATACATTATAGATGCGTATGATTCTTTTAAAAATTAAACAATTTCTACTGCCCTTACTGCAAAACAGTAGAAATTGTTTAATTTTCAAAAGAATCATACACGTCTATAATAGTTTCAAATTTTCATAGCAGATGGCGCGCTAATGCATCACAGTAATACAGGTTCAATAGGAATTTCAAGGGATCATTAAAAAAATCCACATTAAAGAATTTCCGTATTAAAATGAATGATAAAAAATGATGAATAATTGCTATTAATATAATGATTGAGATCATTGGAATAATCTATATATATAAAAATGAATGTATGTGTGTCTGTTTGTTTGTCCTTTATGCCTGGCCAAACCACTCATTGGATCGCCATGAAACTTTGGGAAGTTATTTAGTATAGTACTGGGAAGGTTTCTAGCAAATAAAATTTTTGAAATAACTTTTCGCCTAAAAATAATCAAGATAAATATTCTAATTTATCTGTTATAATTCAACAATCTGCTCTAAATATTATCATGATGATACGATGATTTTGTAATGTAGAAAATTAGGAAAGACAAAATTCAGGATGACACGGCAATTTATTTGAGACAAGAATAATGATACAATTCAAAGGCAAGATACTATTCCTTTAACTTCCAATTACCGAGGAAACCAATTAATATTGATTTTATTCAACTTATCGAGTATTTTTCAAGGGACCGGGAAAAAAATGTTCACTTTATCGAGAGATTCGTTAGACAAACTTTTACTCGGGTAAAACCCGGGCGAAGCCGGGTACGTCCGCTAGTGTATATATAAAAATTGATGAAAATAGAATGAAAAGATATATAAAAATAACCTATACTTTATTAAAATAATCATCAATATATGTTTGTGTATATTTTTATAATTTATTGTGGAAAAATCACCTTTCAGGTTTACCAAAAATTATAAAAACTATTTTTTTAGGGTCTGAATCACAATTTAGAGCTGTCATTCTCACTGTAGAGATTTGATCTTGAGTAATTTCATGTTTATCATCTGTTTCAACTTCTCCTTGAACAACTCGCATGATGTCATCCCCGGATAACATCTCTGCTACAGCTGTTTCCTGGGCAACTTTAATAATGTCCACATTGAACAGGATTTGTAAATCAAATCCATTATTATATCTTTAGTTGATATGTTCTGTAAATTAGCTTCTGTTTTCTTCTGGATCCTCTGAAATTTGATTATTAAAACCGGCTACTTATTGTTTTAGATGTAAACATGCTTCCAAGAATTGATTCAATTTTATCTTCCACATATCTGATATTAATCTTTTTATAAGTATTTCTATAGAAAATAGAAATATTTTTAATGATTCTTTGATCACAAGGTTGCTACTAGTGTTTGGAAACAGAAACTGTACAACAATTGCACTAATTTTTGAGCTATACAATGAGTAGTGTAGTTATTTAAAATAAATAATACCTTTCTATTCTCCTTTTGAAACATTTTGTCTAATTTAATCCAAAATTGGGGGAAAATCTCAGAATTTAACCAGACTTTTTTGTTATTCACATATTCCAGAGAGGTATAAGTTTAACATTTTCAAAACACCTGGGTTTCTTGAACATGACTAACAATGGTAGTTTGACACTTCCATGCCCCTACTAAAATAGTTATTCTTTCTTTGGAATTTTTACCTCCATGGCATTTTTCTCTAACAAAGGAATAGGTCTTATTAGGCCATAATTTATTTTAAAATGGCCGTTTCATCAGCAAGAAAGTTCGTTCGGTTTTATTTGACAATTTTATTTAGACATTAATTATAACAATTAATTCATCAAATATGTATTCTCCGTTATTATTTACGACCTCCTCCCAACGTTCGCCTAGTTTGTTGATGCCGTTCCGCCAAAATCACCTGGTCTGGTGTCGAAGAAGTTGTTGAGCCAGGTTTTGAGGTCTTCTTCATCATTGAAGGTAGTGCCTCTCATATGGTTTGACATGGGGCGGAAAAGGTGGTAATCGGTTGGTGCAAGGTCCGGAGAGTATGGCAGGTGCTGTAGAACTGCCCATTCGAGCTCTTGAAAGGTGGCTATGACGACTTGTACAACATGCGGCCTAGTGTTGTATTGAAAAAGAATGATTTGACCTTGTCGTTTGGGTCTTTTCTGTTGAATAGCTTCATTCACGCGATGCAATTGGGCAATGTAGAGGTCCTTGCTGACTGTGGCATTCCTTTCGAGCATTTCCCAGTACAGCACACCTTTGCAGTACCAAAAAATGCAGATCAAAGACTTTTGTGGGTGAAGGTTTTGCTTTATTCTTGGCTTCGGCGTATCTCCTGGAGCCACCCACTCTTTGCTTTATATTCACGTATAGACACCATTTTTCATTTCCCGTAACGATTTGGCATGAAAATCGTTGTTTATGGTCCCGTGTTGATTGATGACACGTGAGATGTTAAGCAGCAATTTGAAGGAGATTTTCTTTGTTGGTTTCATTAAGCTCGTGAGGCATCCAAGCGCCGAGTTTTTGAGAAAAACCTATTGATTGAAGATGGTTAGAGATGGTCAAAGCACTACATTTCATTTTTTCGGCCAACTCACTGGTTGTTTGGCGACCCTCTTCCTTCAACAGGGCCTTTAGATGTTCCTCATCGAATTCTGATGGTCGTCCGCTTCGAGGCGTGTCTTCAAGGTCCATGTCGCCGTTTTTGAACTTTGAAAACCATTTTTGTGCTGCTTGCTCCCCTATGACACCTTTTCTATACACGTTGCATATGTCCCGATCTGCTTTGGCTGCTTTTTGACCTCGATGAAAAGCGAAGAAAAGCAGATGAAAATGTTGATTTTTGCCTCCTGGATATTCTATTTTCAAGCCTGGAAAAAGAACAAAAAATTACGTTTTTCAAAAAACAAATAATACAGGTTTGTAGAGCAGAACAAGTACTATTTAAAGAATATAAACACTTTACCGTATAACAACAAAAACTGTTATGAAACAAGGAGATACAAAAAACGAACAAATTTTCTTTACAACCCAATATTTTGTATAAAAAAACCTTATTTCATTCTCTAAATTTAGCAGACCATCCATTGCTTGCTGTGAAATCTTTGAAACCAAATTTGACTGAAAAAAAATTGAATTTTCTTTTATACCTTTCTGCATCAAAGGAATATTCAATGTTTGCCTGCTTGGTCTAGATAACTAAAGCTTCTTTAGGAACATGAATCAAACAAACTTTATCCCATATCCCCAGGTTCATTTTACTGCATAGGTATTTTAATTAAGGGGTTAATTTACAAAAGAATATAGAATCATGATAAAGCATAATTTGGATTATAGATTATAATACAAGAAAATAAGACCTAATCCAAATAATTTAATAGTGTGTGACGTTTCGGCAGCAGCATTGTCACCATCATCAGACAAAACAATAATTGAATAAAAGAATGAATAGATTTATTCTTTTGTCTGATGATGGTGACAATGCTGTTGCCGAAACGTCCACACTATTAAATTATTTGGATTAGGTCTTATTTTCTTGTATGATATAGAATCAGAAATATGGGAGTTGGGGTGAAGATATCGCCTATAGATGCCATTAAAATTTGCTTTTGTACAAAATGGGGTTAGAAACTTACTTGGATGTTGAAACAATTTTTCCTCAGATAGGCTCGATGCATGTCGTGAATAGTATAACACTCTGAGTCGAGTGCTGGATCTTTCTGAGTCTGAACCAGGGCGCAGTCTTCTAGGGTCTGCATCACCTCCTCCACCTCCAGGTAAGAGAGGCCCCAGAGCATCTCAAACACCTGCAACAAATTGCTTGACAAAATACTTTCACAGGGAAAAGCAAAAGAGAAAAGTAATGGGAGAGTTACCAAAATTGTACAAGTGAGATTAAATCTAATACAGTAGAACCTCCCTGTAAAGGTCACCTAATTGCAGAGCCAAAGTGTCTTTTAGGGAGAGGTGTACTCTTACCGGAGAGTTGTTAAATAGTTTTTTTTTTTTGCTTATCCCTAGTACACGTGGTACAGGTCATGATAATCATGGTGGGTAGTTAGCGACTGCTTTTTACTGTAAGCGCACCACATGTCTATACATGTGAAAGCAGTTCGACTTTGCACTTACAAATGTGCCAGAGCCCCGTTTGGTTACTTGCACTCGCTGGTGGGGTTGGACTTTTGCAAGAATCGGGGGGCCATTGGAGCATTTTTTTTTTTTTTAAACAGAAAAAAGTGTCCAATGCTGGTTCGAACCCGGGTCGTAGTGGTCGTAAACCAAACGGTTTAACCAGCCTTCCACCGACCCGAAATAGTAAAAATGATAACTTTGCAAATTAAAACTGTCCTTTATAGAGAGGTATCCTCTAGCGTGAGTGTCCTCTCATGGAGGTTCTACTGTATTCAGAAATGGATAACATATGAGGTCAACAAAATGTTACTACTAATAAGAGATAACAATGATAGCTTTTATCAACAATGATACCCGGTGATTCCTTCTATTGTAAAATATGTTACTACTTTGATAGAGAGAGAAAGACAGAAAACTTGCTTATTTCTTATATAACTTTTGCCTATATGATTTAGACATTATACGAGGGTTGTCCGTTAAATAAGTTCCACAGAGGTTTTTCATACAGAAAAACAGGTTTATTTGCCCTGAACTATACATTTTCGAAAATATCAGACTTTTTTCATTTTTCTACATATTTTTCATTCAGGACACCCACTTATGGAACCCAGAGTCAAAGAACTCTGCCGTCTGGCCGCGTAGAAAGCCTAAAACCGCTTCTTCCAGCTCATCATCGTCCTGGAATTGGGTTCCACCCAGGTTTTTCTTCAACTCGTGGAAGAGATGAAAGTCACTAAAAGCTACGTCCGGGCTGCAAGGTGGATGTGACACCAATTCCCATCCAAATTCTTCGATGTTACAAATTCTTCATTCGAAAGGATTGGAGTGACTTCCTGGGCTCCCCCCTCTACAAGGAACAGAAAGGTGGTTAGTGGTACTAACAGACTACTACATGAAATATGCAAAAACTATCCTCAACATATTAAACATATTGTTTCTTAAAGACTTGGTAACACAAATTGTTTCAACCACGTGTTTGCACACCATTCTTCTTTTATTTTTTTTTGTGAAATCTCAAAAATAAAAACAATCTTCAAATGAGAACTTGATCAGCACAATGGAGACAAAAGCCATCTATATCCTAAGGTGGTGTAAAAATATAAAAGGTTATGTGTGATGAATACTGAATTTTTCAATTCAAAGCCAACCTCACTCAAACCTCCACTTTGAGAAGATATTCAATAAACTTCTAGAAAACAATAGAAACAGATTGGATGAGACTTATTCCATCACTATAAACAAGAAGCAAAACTTACAAAGAGGGAAATACCATTTGTGTCAATTTCACTTGTGAGAAGTTCTGGTATTTGATTATATTGAGAGGAGGAAGTATTTAGAATTGTGAGAGTGGATGTTGCACAATGGATGCAGGAAAACACACCTGACCACAGTCAATTCACAACAGGTTCCTCTTTACTCAATTAATTTTTTTTTGCTTATTCCTAAGTACACGTACAGGCAATGATAATCATGGTGGGTAGAAGTAGGTGACTGATTTTACTGTAAGTGCACCACATGTCTACACATGTGAAAAGCCATTCGACTTTGCACTTACAAATGTGCCAGAGCCCCGTTTGGTTACTTGCACTCGCTGGTGGGGTTGGACTTTGGCAAGAATTGGGGGTCATTGGAGCATTTTTTTTTTATAAGAAAAAAGTGCCCAATGCGGGAATCGAACCCAGGTCATAGCAGTCAAAAACCAAAAGTTTAGACCATCCTTCCACCAACTCCCCACTCATTAAATACAATCATTTGGTAAAATGACCAATTGGTATTTCATCTCATTTCTAGAATTTGTCTATCACTGACTTTGGTATTCAAATATATATGTTGATTTCTAGATGTAAGAAAATTTCACTTCAACAAAGTTGTGATCATTTTGGGATTTGTGCTATACATTAATAGCTCTTTTTATATTAAAAAAATAAGGTATAATCTAAAAAAAAATTTGCTTCATTGTAGTGTTGGAAAGTTTTGTATTTACCTCTGTACATTTTCCCAGCTTTTCAAATAGTCAGTGATCTAATTGAATCCTTATTTAAGAAATAATTCCATGCACTATTGGAAAGGGTTGAGAAACATGTTTGTTTAAAAGATTATCACAGAATATATTTCTTTCTCAACTTTCAAAGCAACTTACAGATACAGTAGCCCCCCCCCCCCCCCCCCCCCCCAAGACCTGTTTAACTGCCTCAAAGTGGCGGGTGGGTGACCCTGGATGGGACAGGTGACGTATGTCTGGAGTTCTGAACTCCTGGTACCCAAGGCTGTCCCACTATGTCCAGCTAAATGTTAACAGTCATATTCCTACCTACAGGTGCCCCAGATGTCCCATCAACAGGAAATACATCTAAATACTCCAATGAATTTTGCTCCTCTAATGCTACAAAATTGGAGAGGAGTAGACTTCAGGAATTGGTTTAACCATGGAGATAAGCACCACCACCACCAGATACAGTAATAAATTGAAACTTTGAGAAGAAGAAGAAGAAAATCTTTATATTCATTGACATTCTTCTTCAGGATTGTTATAACAAGAATGAAGCAGTTATATAAATTAATAGAGGCCACCTAACTCCGCCCTTGCCGGTCCCAAGCCCGGATGAAAAAGGAGGAGGGGGAGCAGTAACAAGCTCACTAAAAAACCTGGGTTCAGCTGGCCCTGCTGATAGTAGCCTGTAAGGGCTCCTAATCCAGGGATACAGGATGAGCAGCGATTGTACTCCATGTTAGGAGCGGCTGCACATGGCGTCTGTTCCTCATGTCAGAGGCGGCCATTTCTTTTGGAGCTAAGTCGGCCTGCCACTAAGTAGTGCTCCCAGTCTTAATGACAAAGGCAGACGCTTCCTACTTCATCCAGTGTGGAGATAAGAAAGAAGAAGAATAGAGGCCACCTAGATCTAAAAGAAGGAGAAAGCACTTACTTTGCTGGGAATGCTGGTGTCTTCTGTAAAGATTACAAAATCATTGAAGTATTGTTCGATTTCTGAACTCAGTTGGGAAATGCACAACTCTATGGCCCGCTCCAGGTTCTGATGATCTCCTGAAGTATTTCTTCTCCGGCCAGGTTTCTCATAGTTCTCAACGCAACATTTCCACCTCTCATTTAGACTGGGTTTCCCGGCAAACCGGGCGAGGTAGCTGCCCACCATGGCCAGCTCCATGGGGAAACCTGCACAGAAGGTAGTCAGGTCACTAAGCCATGGACCCATGAAATTTTCAGTCTTAAAACCTAGTTTTGCCTTATTTTTCCTATCATTTATGATACAAAGGTTATAGTCAAGGCCAAGATAACTTTTGTCTTGAGAATCAACTGTATGCTTTTGTGTTCACTTTGTGAGCTATACCTGATTAAAGGTTGGTTTCCATCTGAATAGAACAATGCGACAGTTAAATAATGAATTTGGAGTTCTCTCTCTTAGAGGATCTAGTGAAATATAAGCAAGTCTCCATTGGAGCTTCTCAATTTGCTAAATTGGTGGTGAAAGCAACTGTGAGATTTCGAAGTATATCTGAAAATATATATGCTTCCTACTTTTGGTATTATTTTGAAGGAAGATGCTTCTTTTATAACTCTAATTCAGTATTGAAAGCATTATAATGGTGTCATGTATTTTATGTGAAGTATATCAACCTTCATGAGCTTCCCATCAAAACATATGAATCATGCAAAGTGCACACTAGATATGAAATGTGTCTATATAGAAAGCTGCATAAGTTCAACTAGAAAATGGAATGAAAGGATGCCAAGGTTTGACACAGAACCCACTTTTTCCAACAAGTTCTAACCTTTGATAACAAAGAAAATAAATTAAGACCTCTCCTAATCATGCAACTAAATGGCTTGCTTGCCATTAGAGATCTATATTGTGAAGGACACAAATTTTCTGGTCACATGTGTGAGTACTCACATAGAATGATCCTAACTATCAATTTCATCACCATAATCTCTTTAGATGGTAATTTTGCCGGGAGGAAATTTATCTAAAGAGACAAGGGTCGCCTCTCCTGTCAAAATAGATGTCTAAAACCAGACGCCATCTACTGACCGTCGCCGCAACTAGCGGCCTCGGGTTGGTGACAAAGCCACAACACCAGCTTTGGCAAACTGAAAAGCGTCCACCTAGAGACCATGGTTTCGGGCTAATGGCCCTCGTCTGTCTAGGGCAGACTTTATTCCATGAGATTTACACGGGATCTAATGGAATCTTGACAATCTGCCAAAGAGGTGTTTAGCTGGCAAAGTAGCTGGGCCAAATCTATGGCTAAAATATAGAAGGTAATTTTGCCGGGAGAAGCTGGTGTTGTGGCTTTGTCACCGACCCGAGGCCGCTAGTTGCGGCGACGGTCAGTAGATGGCGTCTGGTTTTAGACGTCTATTTTGACGGGAGAGGCGACCCTTGTCTCTTTAGATAATCTCTTTGTTCAATAAATAAGGGGTGAGGTAAAAAGACCAAAATCAAATCAATATCAGTGTTCCAAGACAATGAGGTCAAAGGTAAACATTATATTTTTTGTTCTTGTCATATTTTCATCCCAAATATAAGCAAATTGTGGCAATAAATACTTAAAATAGAGGAAAATACAAAGGTATTGATAAATATGCAAGGTGAATTTACCTGTTAAAAAAAATTGAATTCATTAATATTTATTCAATATAGTATAAACCCCTTCTTCTCAATGCGGTGAAACCCCTCAGTGAATCCCAATATGACTGAACTTTTAGTTCACTATAGCCAAGGCTTTTTTTTTTTTTCAAAAATATTAGACTGTATAATTAAAAGACACAAGAAAAGGCTACTTCTTAATGATGGTCACTTTGTTTTAATTCTCTAAATTGACCTATTTCCTTACATTAATTCTGAATAATAAAATATATTTTTCTTATCATTAGCATACATGTACCTCTATTTTTTATAATACAATATAATGTGGTGTATGATTGTAGAACGACATTTGAAAATTATCCCGCATGTGTTTCTTTTAAACAAAAAAATCTAAATTTATTTTAAGGAGAAATGGCGATTATTTCTAACCTTAGGGATGAAGTATGAAAGGATGAATTGTGCAGAGTAATGATAAACGGAAAAATAAAGTGTCCAGGGATGGGAAGATATTAGAAGATATATTAGAAGATTTAAAATTATTTTAAAACATCTTTATCATCATATCAGGAAAAGCCTACCACATATGCATTTCAGGCTTTACCTCAACAACCATAGGGACTTCATGAAAAGCAAAGAATAGATATTTAAGGTCAAAAGTGTGTAGGATTGTAAAACAATAGGAAATAGTAGTACAAAAGTGATATATTGTACAGGATCAGGTGGTTAAATAAAGAAAAATACATCTCTTGATCATACAATCCTGTCTAACTTCTCACTTGTACTATTTTATCATAAAGTTTTGCATTCTTGCTCACTTTTGGCCCTAAATACCCACTTCATCATTTTTCAGGAAGCTTTTAGGACCAGTCATTGAGGTATTGCCTGCACTCTGCTGATGGGGGCCAACAGTCTGAAATGTGTAAATGATTGGTTGGCTTTTCTTGATTTATCTTCCGATAAATGGCACAAGCCAACACCAACTGTTTTTTAGTTTCACAATCAGAAAATGCTTTAATTTTGACCACCTGATCCTGTACAATTTTTCTTTTGTATTATTTTTATTTTATAATGTTTTTTTTATGGAAAAGAATTTCTATCATGGACTATTTTTATCCTTAAAGTAATTTCAGATGTGATATGGCATAATTTGGATTATAGATTATAAACACAAGGTAATAAGACCAAATCCAAATAAATAAATAGTGTGTGATGTTTCGGTAACAGCGTTGTCACCATCTTCAGACAAAAGTACTGAATGAGAAATTTTACCACAACATGGTTTAAATAGTTACTGTTATCAAGTGTGTAAACAAGATAGCAGAAAAAAAAAAGTTTTTTTTTTTCACTTTTAATTCTAAGAATAATTATCTGTGTTTCTCAGAAAACTATCTTCTTCTTATCTGCTATCTTGTTTACACACTTGAAAACAGTAACTATTTAAACCATGCTGTGATAAAATTTCTCATTCAGTACTTTTGTCTGAAGATGGTAACAACGCTGTTACCGAAACATCACACACTATTTAATTTATTTGTATTTGGTCTTATTACCTTATGTTTAATTTCAGATGTTTTGATTCCTTCAGCAAACAAAAACTTCATAACTGATCTTTATTGTTTTGCGGTGGAACTCTCAAGTGCAGCAGCCTTTTCGTTTTGTTATTACAGTAGAACCTCCCTTTAGCGGACACCCCGCTGGAGGATACCTCTCTACAAAGAACAGTTTTCATTTACAAAATCACCATTTTTATAATTTAGCAACTCTCCGGTAAAGAGGACACCTCTCCCTAAAGGACACTTTGGCTCTGCAATTAGGTTCCCTTGACAGGGAGGTTCTACTGCATTACAAAAATGGCAGCCCCAAAAAATAAAAATAGATAATAATATTAACGTGTTTTTTTTAGCAGATTTTTTTAAATATTTCCTTTTACAAAATCACCTTGCTTATTAATCCAAGCCCTTTTGTATTAATTGCTTTTTTAAAGAAGAGTTTTACCTCGACAATATTTGATGATGAGGTCTGCCTCAAGTGGTAGCTCCGAGACTGAGGTTTTACAATAGCTGGCTAGCAGCTCTTTTCCTTGTTCTCTGCTGAAAGCATCCTCAATCTTGACTATTTCCTTTTTCCCAGAGACATTTTCAAACAAGGAGCTCACGGTGGTTGTTACCAAGACTGGACAGCCAATATCAAAATACTTGACAAAACTTTCATTGATGATGTCGTCAACCACCAGAAGAGACCTCTTCAGCCCTGCCTGGGCCATGCAAAATTTGAGATTGTTGGAGAGATCATCCAGGGTGAGGCCTTGGATGGGGAGGTTTTCACTCTGAGACTTGGTGATCCTCTCATAGAGATTCTGGAGTTTGTTGAAGAGTGCCCCCTCTGTGGCGGACTTGCCCACTGAAAGCCACCACACTCCATCTTGGAAGTAGGCCAGGGTCAATTCTGGATCATTCAAGGCTTCTGCTGCCAGGATTGACTTGCCAATTCCTGGCATACCATGAAGGACCACCCACCCTCTCCTGGAATCAGTCTGACAGATACTCTTTAAAGCCAACTTTATTTGGTCAAGCAAAGTTTTGCGTAAAACTAAATGGTTAGGCTTGAAGGGAACACCTCCCTTCTTGAGGAGAGTTTCTACTTGATTTTTGTTGTCTTCATGGGACTTGAGGACCTTAGCTATCCAGGGGTAGGAATCATCCATCTCCAGGACATGGATCAGGGAGGAAAACCAGGCATCTTTCTTCTTGAGAAGGGCAAAGAGCTCGTTCCGTTGCTGAGGCAGGTTTTCCTACAACAGACACAGAATAAATGAAGAACATGGCTTCATAGGGCAATTATAGCATTTGACTCTACCAGGGAAAAAAAAAAGGATTGCATTTTAATTAAAATTAGTGCATTCTCAAACTTTTGGGCATCTCTGCTCTTCTACAGTGTAGTACAAACATTAATAATAATAATAATAATAATAAAAACACCATTCAGATATGGACAAAAACTTGAGAATTCACTAATAAAATTAAAAGAAACTCATCTCTCCATAAACCTGTTGTTTATATCACATCTATTGTAATTTTACCAAATTGTGATAATGTGGAAAAATGTATAAATCTCCTTTAGAAGAGAATTTTTGGCATATGTGTACTTCTCTCTATAGAATATATGTGTTGACTAATTTAACAACTATTAAAAATCCTGACCATTTCCTTTTCAATGTTTAATTCAATCTATGGTTAAATCAAAGATGAAAATTTGAAAAATAATTTGTCTGAGGATTTGAAAATATGTTAAATTATAATAAGTGTTTTGAAAGAATTATGGAAGTTAAATTGGCAAGTTTATACTGAATAAGAGCTTTCTAAATAATAAGAAACCACACATTTATTGGGACGGAGGATGAAATCACATTTTAATGGGAACATATATAAATGAGCAAACAAATTCAATTAGAGAGTATGGACTAGTGTCAGAATGCTTTAAAAATAGCTTCCTGAAAGTCTTTCAATTTATCAAAGCTGAATATGAAAAATGTTTTTTTGCATAAATAACACGTGATTTTATTTTTTAAACTAAAAATTATAAATGAGGGCATTATTTTGTAACATATATGTTTATAATTTGACAGGGGGATCGGTGGAAGGATGGTCTAAACCATTGGTTTTCGACCGCTATGACCCGGGTTCAATTCCCGCATTGGGCACTTTTTTATGATTTAAAAAAAATGCCTCAATGGCCCCCGTTTCTTGCAAAAGTCCAACTCCACCAGCAAGTGCAAGTAACCAAAATGGGGCTCTGGCACATTTGTAAGTGCAAAGTCGAACTGCTTTTCACATGTGTAGACATGTGGTGCACTTAGAGTAAAAGCAGTGGCCTGTACCACGTGTACTAGGGAGAAGCAAAAATATATATAATAATAATAATTTGACAGAGCGTTGATTTCTTAGAGTTGTCAAACGGGCTGAATCCTATAGCCTCAAAATAAAATGTTACTAAGTTTATCAGTCCTAAGCTGAATTAAGCTACCAATCTGGCCCCAGGATCCTATCCATCAAATGTTTATATATATACAGTATAACCTCAATATGACCAACGATTATTCGACATTTGTGATATTTCAACAGTTTTTTTCATATCTCGACTTCCAGCCAATTAAATAATCAACGCTTATTCTACTGATGATAATTGGAATCCATCTTAATACAGACATGTTGTTTAAATACACTTTATATGACTAAATATACATTTCAGTGGGACAGCAGTCATAGCTAGCCTATGTGCACCATAGCTACAAGTCTTCTTTCTTATCTCCACTCAATCATATTAGGGTATCAAGCCATTGGTTTTCAATCGCTATGACCCAGGATCAAATCCCGAATTGGGCACTTTTTTCTAATTAGAAAAAAAAAAAAAAAGCGCTTCAATGGCCCTCGATTCTGGCAAAAGTCCAACCCCACCAGCGAGTGTAAGTAACCAAACGGAGCTCTGGCACATTTGTAAGTGCAAAGTCGAACTGCTTTTCACGTGTGTAGATATGTAGTGCACTTACAGTAAAAGCAGTCGCCAACTTCTACCTACCATGATTATCATGGCCTGTACTATGTGTACTAAGGATAATTTTTAAAAAAAGGGTATCAAGCTTGTAGAACTTGAGATGGTGTCTGGTGGGGATGGGTAGAGCTCAAACATACTTAAAGTTGAAATGATTACAATAGGAATGATCCAGCAAAAGGAATGATAATATCTAACTTTATAAATGAAAAACTTTAAAATACTATGAAGATTCTAATGATAATTTCAGAATTTTTTTTTTTAACTCAAGATTACCAAAATTTATCCAGCCAAATTTTTATAATATACAATTTTTACGGGGCACGGAGACTTTAACACATACTTATATAGAATTGGCAGAATTGATTCTTCAATCTGCTTATGTGACCAAGAAGATCACAACACTGAGCATATTTTAATCAGGTACCCACTTGTTGTAGATTTGAGAGTACAATGTCAAATGAATAGTTCTAGTTCAAGCCAAATGGTTTCCAGTAAAGAAGATTATAGAAAATTTAACAAATTCTGCAGACTATCTTAAATGCTGTGAACCTAAATTACATTAATGAATTGAAAATTCTAGCTTCAATTAGTATAATTTTTTTATTTTAAAATAATCTATTATGATGCATTAGCGCGCCATCTGTTACGAAAATTCGGAACTATTATAGACGTGTATGAATTATTTTAAAATAATTTCTACTGCCCTTACTGCAATGGAAAAATTAATGGGGGAGCCTGGCTCATCAGTGGTGAACCCTCCCAACGGTTTTGCCAGTTTAATCTACCATACCGCTGTTATATAGCATTTTTCTAACTTCCTTTTATAGTGATACTGATGCTAGACTCTTGGAATGGATATTTTAGATGAACTATGCACATAAGCTCTCTCTCTTTGAGGATAGCAGAATAACATATAATTATAAATATTTAATATGCTTCGAGCAATCGCTCTTCCACAAAGCTTATGTCCCTAGTTCATCTAAAATACCCATTCCAAGAGTCTAGCATCAGTATCACTATAAACAGAAGTTCGAAAAATTCAATTTAACAGCGGTTTGGTAAATTAAACTGGCGAAACCGCTGAGAGGGTTCACCACTGATGAGCCAGGCCCTTCCATTAATGTTTCCATTGCAGTAAGGGCAGTAGAAATTGTTTTATTTTTAAAAGCATCATATACGTCTATAATAGTTCCGAATTTTCATACCAGATGGTGCGCTAATGCATCATAATATAATTGTTCCAATAAAAGACACAAATTGATGTTACCGGAAGAGTGATTAGATTCTGCAAAGTGTACCAAATTTCAGATTCCTACATGCTCAAGAAGTACAGTAGAACTACCTCCCTGTAAAGTACACCTAATTGCAGAGCCAAAGTGTCCTTTAGGAAGAGATGTCCTCTTACCGGAGAGTTGCCAAATTGTAAAAATGGTAATTTTGCAAATGAAAACCATCCTTTGTAGAGAGCTGTCCGCTAGCAAGGTGTCTGCTAAAGGGAGGTTCTACTGCATATTAAAAATTGATTACAAGATTTGTGGACAGACAGACAGGGAAACAAGTGAAATAAAAGCTTTTAAAATAGTTTAAACATTTACACACAAATATCCACATAGGATATAGTGCCTGTTGTGTGTTTTGTAATAAATAAATAAGAAAAAGGCATCTCCTGCTCGGTTGTTGATGACTTGCAGCATCGTTGGAATAAATATCAATAATTGTTGATTTTTAATTATTCCAGAATTGGCTAAATATCCATTCTATATTTTTTCCATTGTTTGGCGCTTTCACACACTTCTGGGCTTAAATACTCATTTTATGATTTTTTAGGATGCCTGAAAGATCAATTTTTTGGTTGTTGAGGTGTACAGATATAACAATGACAGGGAAGGGGAAACCCAAAGATTATGAAAGTGTTAACACTTATCAGGATGGGAAGAACAAAAAGTGAGACACAGTGAGATAAGACAAACAGATAGCTTGCTATAGCACATCTAGATATAATGGGGGGGGGGGGGGATAATTGCTTAGTTTGCCAGTACTTCAACATACCACACACTGCAATGGAACAGTTAGTGAGGTGAGATGAATTATTTCAGCATCTGAAATATATAGAAATTGTGGTTCTTACAATTCTGATTTACTCCTTTTACACTTTGTCTCAAAAAAAAAAAAAGTTGGAATGGAACAATGGAAACCTTTTTTTTTCTTCCCCCTAATGTAAAGATGTAGTAAGTGCATTGGAGAAGCCAAGTTGCAGCATGTTGTTACTGTACAGCCATCAAGGACTGAAGTACATCACACACAAGTAGAAGCACTTACAAGCCATCAAAACCTCATGCAGTTATTTGCCCTTCCTGTTGAGAGGTTTTTACCTTGTACAAGTCAAAGGTCATAAGGCACAATTTGGATTATAGATTATAAACACAAGGTAATAAGACCAAATCCAAATAAACAAATAGTGTGTGACATTTCGGTAACAGCGTTGTTACCATCTTCAGACAAAAGTACTGAATTGTATATATCAATATATCATATATCAATGTATTATTCAGTACTTTTGTCTGAAGATGGTAACAATGCTATTATTCAAATGTCACACACTATTTATTTATTTGGTCTTATTACCTTGTCAAAGGTCATTTAAGCACAATTTTTTTTTAATAAAAAAAAAAACTGTTCAATGTAGATTCTGCCTTTGCACATCTTTTGTTTGCATTAGCAAACTGATAGTGGCTGAAATGATCAACTCCAGCTTGGTCATCTACAAGAAACTCACTTTCAGCTTTCCATAAAAATAGACACTTAGATAATTTTACAACGATATGTCTGGATTATCTGCAAGTTGGAGCTACTAGACTGGGTCAAATGGCTCAAACTTTGGCTGCTGCCATAAAATGACATGTATAACCCAATAGAGAACCTCTACCATAAAGTGCCATTTAAAAACAAGGACATGCCTGACTGCTTTTTCTCATGGTAGGTTGTTGGGTCTATTCATTTTTTACTTCACAAAAATGGTCAATCACTCATGGATGTTTTAACATATGTTAGAAACAAAAGGTAATAGGACCAAATCCAAATAAATAGTGTGACATTTCGGTAAAAGCATTGTTACCAAAATGTCACACTATTTATTTGGATTACATCTTATTACCTTCTGTTTCTAATCCATAATCAAAATTATACCTTATTAGCATATGTTTTTTAAAGGTGTTTTGTAATTGATGCATTGAAAATGTCCTAAAAAGGTTTATAAGAACATGAAATGCATACTTACATAGTCTAGTATTTCATACTGTTCTTGTTCAGTCAGGGTCCCATGATCTACTAGAGCTTTCAAAATGTATTTAGGGTTGATGTCTTGTAGACAATGAGTTTCCTTCGCCAAGATATTCTCTTCAGATTCTTCCATCTTCTGCAAACAGACATCTGATGAGGTATACTGCAACAGGGATAACAAAAATATAGACAAAATATGTTACATTTTGATCAATACTTTAGGTGGTAGTCTTATTGAAAGAAATAATAAACTATTAAAACTCCGCCTTTGCCGGTCCAAAGCCCAGATGAAAAAGGAGGAGGGGGAGCAGTAACAAGCTCGCTTAAAAACATGGGCCCAGCTGGCCCGGCTGATAGTACCCTGTAAAGGCTCCTAATCCAGGGATACAGGATGATCAGAATTTGTACTCCATGTTAGGAGCAGCTGCACATGGCATCTGTTCCTCATGTCAGAGGCAGCCATTTCTTTTGGAGCTAAGTCAGCCTGCCACTGAGTAGTGCTCCCAGTCTTAATGACAAAGGCAGACGCATTCTACTTCACCTAGTCATGATGGTTGTCAAACAGACACCATCAAGGGTCACAACTTGATACCCTAATATGATTGAGTGGAGATAAGAAAGAAAAAGAAGATAAATTATTAAGTCATGGCAGATCAAATGTCAGAAAGTTCCTTGCAAAACATCAGGAGGTTCAATTCTTAACCCAAGTAGGGCTGGCCACCAGTATGAGTTAGTAGCTACTGAGGGAGGACATCTGGAGGACTCTTTTTGAGATGGCAAAAATAACAAAGTGATGAAATCTCATGAACAAGAATGCCAATTTTGAATTATAGAATTGAGTGTCAACAAATCCAAGTATATACCACATCCATTCAACACTCCAAGGAACAGATAATTCCAGTTGAATTGAAGTAAGTTCATTTACATATCGTACCCTGCTGATGATGACCAAACATTCCATATTAGTGCTGAGAACCTATTCAAATAAATATTAGCCTGTCTATAAATGTCTTTATTTTTGTCACCCTAAAATTATGTTACAATCAAGGAAATTTGGCTAAAAATTTTAATTAGGGATACAAGGTAATAAGACCAAATCTAAATAAATAAATAGTGTGTGATGTTTCAGTAACAGCGTTGTTACTGAAACATCACACACTATTAATTTATTTGGATTAGGTTTTATTTTCTTGTATATTGTTCAGGATGAAATCATTTATGATCATTTAAGATAGCCAAAGTGATTACTTTGTCTGTGTGTAAACTTGATGTGCACAGGTTGAGATCAAAAAGTATTGTTGTTTCAGTTTTTAAATGGAACACCACTTTAAATGTCTCTCAAATGGTAACACACCTTACATAATCAGGATAAGAGGAGAGAATGAAGGTTATAAAAAAATATGTGAAGGCTAAGAGAGATAAAACTAACCTTTAAACAACAAAGTGGAGTCTTATCAGGTGAGTCAATGTTTGGGTATAAAAGGCTGTGAAAAATGATTTCAAAATGTGATCCCAAATCACCTTCATGTCCTTGCCCTCTGATCTACAAATACTTCTTTGTCATTCTTGTTTCTTTCTTTTTTGTATATTTTATACTTATCATTACTTTAGGTCAGGAGTACTTTCCACATTACTTCCATTTTATGACATCAGATGATGCCTCACAAACCAGATTAGTTTATATTTGCACTTAGTGCAATCATAAAAATAATGGGAGGATCTAGCTCATCAGTAGTGAACCCTCTCAGCAGTTTTGTCAGTTTAAAATATGGAGATTGTATAAGGCTCTATATTTTGTACATCCGTACTGAAGATAAACTCTGGGTAAAGATATTTCAAGTGAACTATGAACATAAGCTTTGAGGACAGTAGAAATACATGCCTCAAGCATTGCTCTTCTGCAAAAAATTATGTCTGATGATGGTGACAAGGCTGTAGCCGAAACATCACACACTGTCAAATTATTTGGATTAGGTATTATTTTCTTGTATTATAATCTATAATCCAAATTGTGCTTTATCACTTTCAGGCATAATTTAAGCATGATACAATAGCACATCATCTGTTAAGAAATTAGCTGAGTGAAAAAAAAGGTAATTTTGGTTATGGAAATTGTCCTTTGTATAAAGGTGTCTGTCACCTACTGTACCTAATTTTGGTGAGAGTTAATACTATAACCCAATTATCCATTGAATGTATGTGACTAGTACATTCACACCAATAGTACATTCTGTACTGGGGTGATTATTTGGATTATCTATATAAAAATGAATGTTTGTATGTTTGTTTGTTTGTATGGCCGGTATACAAATTCGCAGTAGTTCACTAATTCAAACCAAAATTTCCATACATAGGTAAAAAAATACGGGGAAGACGATAGGCTATTTTAAAAAATATATATAAATCAATTATTAAAACTATATATTCAAATTATTCTACTTGCCTCACGAGCAGCGCCTCTAGCAGTGAAGATGGGAGGTAATATCAGCTGACCTAATGTACATGTAAAGTTTGGAGCGGGACATTTCACAAGAGTGACATCCACGGCACCAATTTATAATTGTAACGAATAGTGTTTGAATAAAACATTTAATCGGGTAAACCCGGGCGTTGCCCGGGTCATTAGTCTAGTAGATTATAAACACAAGGTAATAAGACCAATGATAATGGATTATAGATACAAGAAAGTAAGACCTAATCCAAATAATTTAATAGTGTGTGACATTTTGATATCAGCATTGTTACCATAATCAGACAAAATAATAAGTTTTATTCTTTTGTCTGATGATGGTAACAATGCTGTTACCGAAACATCATCCACTATTAAATTATTTGATTTTCTTGTATGTAATAAGAACAAAAAAATAGTGTGTGATGTTTCAGTTACAATGTTGTTACCATCTTCAGACAAAAGTACTGAATGAGAAAAATCCACCACAGCATGTTTTAAACATGTTGATACTGATATAAGTTGATAACAGTAACTATTTAAAACATGCTATGATGAATTTTCTCATTCAGTACTTTTGTCTGAAGATGGTAACAACGTTGTTACTAAAACGTCACACACTATTTATTTATTTGGATTTGGTCTTATTACCTTATATCTGTACTGGGGCGAACAACCAAAATGCATTATTTTTGAAGGGAGAGGTGCCCCTTTGGTGCATAATCTTAATGTCAAATTAGAGTTACTTAACCTTTACCTGGATTATAAATTATAGCTACAAGAAAATAAGACCTAATCCAAATAATTTAATAGTGTGTGACGTTTCGGCAACAGCATTGTCACCATAAAAGTTTTTATTCTTTTGTCTGATGATGGTAACAATGCTGTTGCCGAAACATCACACACTATTAAATTATTTGGATTAGGTCTTACTTTCTTGTATTATATTCTATAATCCACAAATTGTGCTTTATCATTGTCTGATGATGGTAATAACGCTGTTACCAAAATGTCACACACAGTTAATTTATTTGGATTAGGTCTTATTTTCCTGTAGCTATAATCTACAATACAAATATTGTGTTTTATCAATAGAAAAATTCTAATATATAGGGCTGTATGAACAGAAGCCAACTATCATTTATGCAAGTAAATGAATTCAATTCAATCAAAGATATTATTGAAAGTTTTAAAGATATTTTTTTAAGCATTTTAAAATAAAGCCATAAATTTAAAACAACAAAAGGTGTGTGTGATCCAGATCAGATATATTAATAAATAACATTTCTTATTGACTTATGTTAACTATATACAGTTAAACCTGTCGCCCCCTCTTGGGACTCACCAAAATAGGGTGCTATAGACAGGCCACTTTTAATGTAAATCGCATTGTATTATGTATTTAAATTCGGGCGCTATAGACAGGGAGGCACTATTTAGAGGGTGTGCTATAGACAGGTTTAACTGTATTCGCAAAAAAAATGAAAAATTATTGAAAAAAGAAAGAAGAATAAGGAAGCAGCCTCTGTGCAGTGTGGCAATACAGTGCAATCAATAGTGATGACACATCAATGTGAAGTCTGGGAATCCCAGCACAGCTATAGAACAATATCCTCCCTACTTGCTGCCTGCCTGAATGTAACTTGATATTTTAGATCAATCCTGTGATTAAACATTGCTAATGCCAGGTAAATTCTTTTTCAAATATTGCTTCTTTTTTTTTGTGGGAATATTGGCCAAACACTTTATCAATAAAAAAAAAAAAACCAACCATATTGGGCTCATGAGTGTGGTGTGCTTCAATAAATTGGGGTGCTCAAGAGGTTTCTTGATAATTGGGATATTTTTGTGGCTAATGGAATCAGAGAGTAAAATGTTATTTTAATAGCTTATATTCTCCCAGGTTCAATATTTACATGTTAAACTTTATTTTATAATATAATGTTTCTTTAATCTACAAAAAAATAATGCTAAAATCTTTACACTAAAAGATGTTTAAAATAATTTTAGATCTTTTATCATAAAATTAATAAACCTTTGCCTAGAATTTGTCTTAATTTTTAAATTAGACATAGAGAAAGAGGTACATGTATGCTAATGAAAAGGACTTATTATCAAATGACATCTTTTTTGATTTTCAGTATTAATGTAAGTAAATTGGTCAATTTAGGGAATTGGAACAAAGTGACTACTATTAAGAGGTACTCTTTTCCTGTGTGTATGGCTGTCCTTCAATTTATAGTCTAAAAATTTAGAAAAGTAAAAAAAAATGGCCAAACCGTAGCTATAGTGAACCAAAAGCTCTGTCCCATTGGGGTTCACTATAGAGGGGTTTCACTGTATTTTCCTTAGTTGTGGCTAAGCACACATGGCAAAGTAAAGAAGCCTACTGGCTGCAGTTTACCAATTCAGAGACCAGTGCATTCCTGAATGTCAGCCAATCATTGGCTTCAAATTAAGGAGATATCTAAAGAGTGCCAAGGGTGATGAGGCCACCATTTCCTACAGGAAACGGCAGTGCCGGCATTATGACATTATCAGTAGGCAGGAATTTGTCTGTTTTGTTCAAGCTACCTTCATTGAGCATCTTGTGAAGTCCATGAGGTCTTACATGGGCAGACACATTATTGTCCATGAAAACCTAAAAGAACTGTCTAACTGAAGCCAAATACCTCCTGAACAAGCGTAAATATCTGAAGGAACCAAGAATGCTTTCCGATGAGAAAAACTTTGTTCAAGAACAAAAAAAGTAACAACAAAAAGGATTGATAGACAGTCCAGCCTCTAGGGGGTTGTGAACAGTGAAGCCCATGTGTGGAATGCCTACATATTTCAAGATGTTTGAGTCAATTGTGGTCAAATGGTTTATGATTTTCAGCTAGACTATCCCATACAACCCAAGAAAGGGATGTCCAAAAATAATCATGAACATTCTCACCATGTAGATGCCAGCTCCCAGATTATAACCAATTGGCAATAGGTGCAGATAAAAAGGACTCCAATCACTCAATACCATCACTGTGGTTAATACAACACATTCTTAAGATGGCATTGGGGCAGTCTTGTTAGGGTGACTGCCAATGTTTCCATATTGGCATGTGTGGCCGGCCACCTGTACAAGGAAAATAAAAGATCCCTGCTACTTTTTGTGGAAGGATGTGCCATTGTCCTCAAATTCCATTGTTAGGAATCACACAGAACATGGACACCCTTCAAAAGGCTAAAGTATTTTTTTTTTCCATAATCTACATCCTGCATGGAGCAAACCAACAATGCAACCATAACATATAAAATTCCAATTTGCAGATTCCCAAAAGTAGTTTTCTGTTCAAGGAATCCCAGAGTCTGTATGAGCTAATATATTAAGATGCAACCATTCTAGTATATGCACATCTCCCTTAATTTTTGGGAATTCACCAATGAGACATTATTGTTGGAAGCATTTATATTTAAATAATTTTTAATTTAATACTTCTTCAAACATCATGGATATATATTTGAACTTTTAATAAGTGAATTTTGTATAAAATGTGATTTAGAATGCAGAAAATAAAGGAGCCACTATCATCCATTTCTTCAGAACAGTTTTCAGAAAAAAACTGCAATTGTTAGTTGAGAAAAAAGTATGAGTAGGAGACTTGAGGGTGGAAGGATCCACATCTACCAGAATTTCTATTGAAGTAGAAGGGGGCTATTGCCATTTAGAATGTCCAGCTCATGGGCTGCTAGGGGAGACAAAGATGTTGTAATCAGCAGTAAGTACTTAGATCCTTTAAAAGAAATGGGAGATATAAAAAGTTTTAAAATAAAGCTAATAATTTGATTATGGATTTGTCCCATTTGTCATAAGAATGGTTGCAGGGTTTTCCCACTATGTACCAAGTGCAATTCTCAGCCTGCAACCCCAAGACATATTATTGACTGTATTGACTCATCCATTGATGAGCTCTACTCTTCCCCGGCAAACACCATCAAAAGTCTCAAGCTTTACAAGCTTGATACCTTAGTGTGATTCAGTGGAGATAAGAAAGAAGAAGAATAGAAAATAGAGCAATCCATATTTAATTCATTAGATAATAAAAAGGCATATATTGGATTTAATAAAAGATTTATTTTGCCAATATTTCGGTTGGCTGAACACCAAACCTTTATCAAGGCATTACATTTTTGTATAAACAAACTCAGCGCCACATACTGTTATGCACTATGTGGCACTGAGTTTGTTTATACAAAAATGTAATGCCTTGATAAAGGTTTGGTGTTCAGCCAACCGAAATATTGGCAAAATAGATCTTTTATTAAATCCAATATATGCCTTTTTATTATCTAATATATACATACATACACTGACTTTTATATATATATAGGGATAAGAAGAACTGAATCGAACATTCAAGAATTTTTTTAGAAATGGGTTATATTGTAACAAAGTATTTTTATATAAATATACGTATATATATTATTTTATTAGCAGAGTATTATATTTTATGTTTATATTTTGCTATGCTATGTACACTTCCCTCTTTTACTTATCTTTTTATTTATCACTCATAGTTTGTTCTTGCCTGAAATAAATTGTTGTCTCATCCCGAAGTTGGTCTTCCCTAATTTTACACATGGCAATATAAAGACAATTTATATCTGAAAATGAAATGGTTAATATGTTAATGTACAAATGGCCGATCGCCAATATGCGATTCAAAATATTTCCAATATCGGTGCAACTTAAAAAAAAAAAAAAAGCTCGGTATTTTGATAAAATAATTTGAAGCTTACCTATTTATTTGAAAACTTTATGAAACGATGCAACATTAAAAATAAAAACTTAACTGAAGATTTAATGTGAAAAAAAAAATAACTGAGCAATGCAAGGATTATTCACTCATAATTTTTTTTTTATTTGGATAAATGTGGCCACTGTATAATGTAGTATTCAAAAAGTAATTGAAAAAAAAATTAACATTTGATTTTTAACCCAACTTTTAGGAGGCGAATAACTATTATTCCTTGTTGGTCTATTAGAAAATCTTGTGATAAAGTTTTCTTTGTTTGAATTAAAAATAGTGAATGATTTCATATATTAAAAACAATACATGAGTCTATTCACACACAATGATGAAATAGAAAAGTTATTTTATATTAGGGCAATGTATCAACACACATAAAACTGGAGTTGCAAAATATCAAATTTCTATATTTGTCACCCAATACTACAAGTGCCAGCTTATTTGATCAAGGCATCCTTCAAAATTTTAATAGAGTTAAAATAGATGCAAAATACAATTTATACATTCTCTTTAGCTGATTCTCTTTTAGTGAATTTTTAAGAGCCTTGTAAAGATAAATGTGTAAAACTAATAGATTGAGTATTTTTCATTAAAAAAAAAACAATATTTTAATAATATAGAATGTTTGGAGCTACCTGCTGTTATCCATATTAAGAAATTATATTTTGATGAAGCTTATTTGATGCCAAGTTTTGAATGGTCTGATATTTAAAACATGTAGAGCACTCAGCACATTGATAATCAAACTACGGAATACAATATAAAAAGGTTGAAGTAAATTATTTTAACTATATTATAGAGCCAACCTGCAAAATGGTGTTTTCCATAGAAGGTTTACTTATTAAACCTATGTAGGTTACATATATGATAAAGTAAAACATTAATTTTTGCGTTGAAAGAATCTACCATAACACTTCATCACCGATTTATCATGACCAAGTCTCCAATAAAAGACCGGGTTTGCTGGGTTTTTGGGCTGTCTTTCATGGGAGACTCTACTGTAATGTTTTTAACCCTCGAGCGCGCGCGCTAAAAATGTAACGTACTTGCGCGCGCTGGGTGAAATTTACCCGATATTAAAATTACATATTTTGAATATAAATATTAACTGAGGATAAACAAAACCTTTTCTATTTCAAAGTAATAACATTTTAATTTTCAAAAAAGGCAATTATTAATAAAATATTTCTATTTTTTACACAGATTAAACATTTTAAAAACTATTCTTGAATTATCCTCAAAATTGGTAATGGCATATAAAATATTAAACTATTGCTCCTTTTCAATATTAAATATATAAAATTCCATGAGGATATTTTAGACAAATCATTGCAAACTGTAATTGTATGTCCTTTATAAATTGGTTTTGCACATTTATGGCACAAAGTCGAGGTCTTCCTGTCCTTACTGGAGGGACACACTACATCTGGTAGGAAGCTTTATCTTGCGGTTCCTGACCTTCTTTATGGCTTGAAGTGCCTTCTAAAAAATAATTAAAATAAATATTTAGAGTATACATTTATGATTTAAATTAACTTTTTTTTATCTGTAAAAAAAATAAATTTCAATGTCTTTTAGGCAGTGAAGAAATGATTTTTCTTTGATTTAGTTGCTCTTTGATGAGTTCAAGGGCCAAACACTTCAAGAATTTTCTTCAAAAGAGCTTCTAAAGGTGTATTTTAATTTTTTGCTTCTTCACCTTTCAAGCCTAGTAAATGTGTAATGACATTAGGCGTTCTCAGCTTTACTGTTTGTGAAGGACAATTTTTGAACCATTTGATTTTCGAGGCTCTCCCTATATAAAAATGTGTTTGTGGGATAATTCCCTTATTCCACAAAATTCCTATATCTGAATATATTCCAGTGTCACTTCCATAAAAATGTTCATTTAGATGATCTTCTTCAATATCACCTTCTACAATAATCTCTTCTTGATCTAATAAATATGACCTTCTTCCCTCCATTTTATATATAATTATAGGATGATAAATATATCAACCTATTATAGTTATTTTTTAAATTATTAATTCGAATTATTTATCTCACTTTTAAAAATGTTATAAAAAAAAATGCAACAAAAAAATTACGTGAGTGCGCGCGCCGGGTATTTTTTACCCGACAGTGACAATAGATGGAATTTCAGTGGGAGATGTCAAAATGTGAAACCAAAACTTTATAATAATTGATGAGTCAGGAAGCTAAACGAAACCACATATCCGCCAACCGATTTTTTATTGGTTAATTCTCCATTCAAATGTTGCCATGGGTAATTTTCACCCGGCGCACGCAATGCCGGGTTAATATAAACTTTACTATTAGGTTGATGCAAATATAATGGCCGATTTTATAAATCCAAATTCAATCGTTGATAATTGCCATTAATTATTTTTAAATATTTGCGAGTAATATATCATTTAAGAAAAAGGCATCTCCTTATCGTGCAACTGAAAGTTGTTTATGGCTTGCGCCATCTATCGGAATAAATATCAACTATTCTCGTGGATTTTAATTATTCCAGAATTGGCCAAATACCTATTCTTGATTAATCAAGAAAAGCTAACCACGGACACGTTTTGGGCTGTTGGCCCTCATTTATGCACCTTATCCCAGTACAATATTACATTTGTACTATTTTTTCACATAATACAGTATAACCTCGTTAATTCGACACACGCAAATTTGACACTCTACCTTAATTCGACCATATTCTGATGTCCCGACCTCCGGCCTAACAAATAACAAAGCACATAACGAAGCACTTCCCAAAGCCTAAACCGCACCAAAAGAAGGTCAGGGTGACTGTTTGGTTGTCTATGGCCAGTTTGATCTACCACAGCTTCCTGAATCCAGGCGAAACCATCACTGGGGTGATGTATTGTAAGCAAAACGATGAAATGCACCAAACACTTTGCCGTATCTGCCTGTGATTAGTCAACAGAAAAGGGCCTATTCTTCTCCACGACAACGCCCGACCACACGTCTCAAAGATCACACGACAAAAGTTGAATGAGTTGGGCTATGAAACTCTTGATCACCCATCACACTCGCCCACCCTCTCGCCTACCACTTTTTTAAGCACCTCGCCAACTTCCTGGGTGAGAAATGCTTTAAAACCAAGGTGATGCCGAAACGGCTTTCAATGAATTCATTGCCTCCAGAACTCCATATTTTATAAAACTGAAATATACCAGCTTGTTTCTCGTTGGCAAAGATGTATCGATGCCAATGGTTTTTATTTTGATTAATAAAGGTTTGCTTGTAACGAGTTATTGCTTTTTAAAGTTGTCACTACAAATCGGCCATTATTTTTGCATCAACCCAATATATACAACTCCTTATATGGAGATTTTGCCGGGAGGAAATTGATCTAAAGAGACAAGGGTTGCCTCTCCCGTCAAAATAGATCCCGTCAATTTTCTCCCAGCAAAATCTCCATCTATATTTTAGCCATAGATATTGCCCAGCCACTTTGCCAGCTAAACACCTCTTTGGCAGATTGTCAAGATTCCATTAGATCCTGTGTGGATCTCATGGAATAAAGTCTGCCCTAGACTGACGAAACCATGGTCTCTAGGTGGACGCTTTTTAGTTTGCCGAAGCTGGTGTTGTGGCTTTGTCACCGACCCGAGGCCGCTAGTTGCGGCGACGGTCAATTGATGGCATCTGGTTTTAGACGTCTATTTTGACGGGAGAGGCAACCCTTGTCTCTTTATAACTCATTATATGCAAAGGAAAATATCAAATTAATTAGGATAATGACAAATTTTGATTAATTATAAATGTGATGTATATGCAATATTAAAATACAGTAGAACCTCCTGGTACCAAAGTGTCCTCTTACCAGAGAGTTGCTAAATAGTAAAAATGATAATTTTACAAATAAAAACTGTCCTTTGTAGAGAGGTGTCCTCTAGCGGGAGTGTCCTCTCATGGAGGTAGTTCTACTGTACTACTAAAAAGAATGCAATGTTTGATAATGTTGCAAATTAATGGATGTTTTGTTAGGAAGATATTTCCATCTATAAAAGAGAAATCACCTCTCCTGTCAAAATAGACACTAAGCACCATCTGTCTCCACAAACCAGCAGACTCAGGTCAGTGACAAAGCCCCAACACCAACTTGTCAAACTCAGATGGCTGACCTGGTGTCAGGCTAATGGCCTCATCAGCCAAGTCTGTCCTTGATCTCCATGTGGGATTCATGAAATCCCAAGAATTTTCCAAAAGGTGTTTAGCTGGCAAAGTGGTTAATCAATTTTATGGCTGAAATCTCTCGGCAAAACTTCCATCTATAATTCAGCTTAGCCAATTTACAAGCTAAGCACTTTTTGGGCAAATTCTCAAGCTCTCAAGAATCCTTTGTGGGTATCATGAAATATATGTCCATCCAACACAGAAATTGTACAGTAGAACTTCTCTGTAAAGGACAACACCTAATTGCAGAAGCAAAGTCTCCTTTGGGGAGAGAAGTCTTCTTACCAGAGAGTTGCTAAATAGGAAAAATTGTATTTCGGTGATGAAACTGTTCTTTGCAGAGAGGTGACATCTAGCATGAGTGTCATGTGGGTTCTACTGTATATAGAACAAATATTATTGAACATTATAATTCATTGTGTATTATTTCTATGTTGCCTCTTGATTCTTTGGCTTCCAGAATACAGAAATGTGGCCGATTCAAAATTTAGAATGTTTAGTGTTGATACTGTAGGAATCTATTGAATTTTTTTGTTTGTTTATCTATGTGTGCTCTTTTATTCTGTTTGAAAATTCTCTCTCGAGGTTTCTCTCCTATGAAAGAGAATTTGAATTAGTATAGCATAAATAAATCTAATATGAAAAATAAAACAAGCTATTTACAAAGTTCCATGCAAGAGCTGCCAAAATGCCCTTTCGTTGGAGAAATATCAAGAGAATTATCAACCCAAGGTAATATGACCAAATCCAAATTGTCACTAACTATTTATTTATTTAGATTTGGTCTTATTACCTTGTGTCTATAATCTATAATCCAAATTGTGACACACTATTTATTTAGATTTGGTCTTATTACCTTGTGTTTATAATCTATAATCCAAATTGTCACTAACTATTTATTTATTTAGATTTGGTCTTATTACCTTGTGTCTATAATCCAAATTGTGACACTATCTATTTATTTAGATTTGGTCTTATTACCTTGTGTCTATAATCCAAATTGTGACACTATCTATTTATTTAGATTTGGTCTTATTACCTTGTGTCTATAATCCAAATTGTGACACTATCTATTTATTTAGATTTGGTCTTATTACCTTGTGTCTATAATCCAAATTGTGACACTATCTATTTATTTAGATTTGGTCTTATTACCTTGTGTCTATAATCCAAATTGTGACACTATCTATTTATTTAGATTTGGTCTTATTACCTTGTGTTTATAATCTAATAGCCGAATGACCTGGGCAACGCCCGTGTTTTACCCGATTGAATGTTTTGATTCAAATACTATTTGTTAAAATTATAAATTGGCACCTTAAATAAATGCATATATTAGTTAATAACTATAGCCTATGTGCTTTATCTGTCTATGTACTGTTGGCTTCCGTAGGCGTCTCTTACTGGGAAAAAGAAAGAGAGGATTCCATTTAGTTATTAACTAATATATGCATTTATTTAAGGTGCGACCCGCTCCAACACAATAGTTACAAAAACCAAAAAGCGAGTGGGGGGGGAGCAAAGGTGGCGTGATCGTAGCCAACCAATAGGAGAGCACCATTCCAAAAAAAAAGCAAACGGTGACAGAGATGAAAACTGAAGAATTAAGAACGCATGACACTTGTAACTGTATATAGAATAATCCAAATTGTGACACTATCTATTTATTTAGATTTGGTCATATTACCTTGTATTTATAATCTACTAGACGAATGGCCCGGGCAACGCCCGGGTTTTACCCGAGTGCGAATACACCTTGCTTCCTAGGGTTGTCGGCGCCCGTTGACTCCCGGCGAGCAAGCGACTGCTCCCGTCGGCTGCCGGCGTGCGAGTGCCTTCCCGGCGCATGCGCGCGCCCGTTGACTCCCGGCGAGCAAGCGACTGCTCCCGTCGGCTCCCGGCGTGCGAGTGGCTTCCTGGCGCATGCGCGCGCACAGGGAAGCCACGTGTCGCAGGCGGCCAATGGGCTCGCCCCGCCATCAGTTCCACCGCGTTCTAGATGCGCTATTTAGAATAATTTGAATATATAGTTTTAATAATTGATTTATATATTTTTTAAAATAGCCTATCGTCATCCTCGTTATTTTTTACCTATGTATGGAAATTTTGGTTTGAATTAGTGAACTACTGCGAATTTGTATACCGGACATACAAACCAACCAACCAACCAACAGACAAACATACAAACATTCATTTTTATATATATAGATAACCCAAATTGTCACACACTATTTATTTATTTAGATTTGGTCTGAAACCTTGTGTCTATAATCCAAATTGTGTGCCTTATTATCAACCATAGCCATTATATAAACAAAAAGAAAATAGGTCCCAACTCTATCAACACCATGAAGCCACTGGCCACCTCCCAAATCAGCCACAATTTTGTATTCTGCAATCAAAATCAGCAGACTGACCACCTGCAAGCCATATAAAACCCTATATATTCAATAGCATCCATTGTAAATACAATTTTGATCTATAAAAAGATTTTATCTATAAAAAGGAAATAAAAGAGGATGTACAAAGGCCATCCTAATAACAAAGAATATTGGGAGGAAGGAAGATATTTGACCAAGTTTGACAAAATGTAAACATCATTGTGCATAATTTTAAATCACTTTTTAATCATTGCAATACACATTTAAATAACAATATTTTAAAGAACAAGAATACCATATTTTAATGCAAAAAAAAATAAAATGAATTTTATTTACAAATAAATTATCTTGTTGACATGTTTGTATTTAATAACTATTATATATACAGTCTATCCCTCTTTAATTCAACACCCCAAGGGATCAGGTCTTTAGGTTGAATTGAAGTAAGTTTCAATTATAGTAAGTTAAATGACTTCATCCCAACATTAACTGCTAGTTATCTAGGATAACTAAATATTTATAATTAAAATTTTAGAAAGTACTGCTGTATTTTAATTAATAAAGTGAATTGATACCTGGCTTAAATCATCCATTGTCAGCACTGATATTTGTGATGTATTGTAATACTTGCTATAGCCACTGTGTCCCGTGTTTTAACAATAAATTTGTATTTATAAATGAGAATTATAAAATATATACACTAGAACAAACTCCCTGTAAAGTACACCTAATTGCAGAGCCAAAGTGCCCTTTAGAGAGAGGTGTCCACTTATCGGAGAGTTGCTAAATAGTAAAAATGGTAATTTTTCAGATCAAAACTGTCCTTTGTAGAGGTTTCCTCTAGCAAGAGTGTCCTTTCACAGAGGTTCTACTGTATATATATACAGTATAACCTCGTTAATGCAACACTGCCGCTAATTTGACCATATTTTCATGTCCTGACCTCCAGCCTATCAAACAGCAATTCTTCCAAACAATAATTTGACACTATCGATAATTCGACTGATTATTAAAGTCAAATTTCAACAACATAAATTTTGTTAAAATACAAATTTATTGCCAAAAATACCATAGATACAATACCAAGATGGAATAATTGAGAATTTGGCATAACTAAGTGTGAGTTGGGATACACCAAGTAATATTCAATATTTTATCGTGTTCTCTAGATGTAGTAGTGATGTTGTACTGACAACTATAATTAAAACCAACTTTTGAGTTAGGCAAAACAAAAGTTATAATTATAAAATATAATTTATTTAAAAATTAATTGGATGTCTTGCCATGATGTCATTCAAGTGGGAAGCCAATCAGAAATGAGCTTTATTTATTGGCAGAGTGGGGAAGGAATTTTCTTTTCAGCATTTAAATATTTAAGAAAATATTTCTTAGCAAAAATGCAGGGTTTCCCAGAAGGTTCTTAAAATGTCTAAGTGCCATGACTGGTGAATCAACTGGAGTTGATAACTCCACAAAGTATAATTCTGTTGGTTTGTATAACATAAATTTAGAATAAGCCTTCTCTCTGCCCATATAAATGAGTTAATTGAAATTTTACCTTTAAAGATCATTATTAATTAATTCAGACTGATGTGGGGTCAAACAATGGGTCAATCCATGATAAGGTACAATTCAGATTTGTGATTAGAAACATGGGTTTTTTATTTTTATCCCTAGTACACATGGTACAGGCCATGATAATAATGGAGGGTAGAAGTTAGCGACTGCTTTTACTCTAAATGCATCCCATGTCTACATAAATGAAAAGCAGTTTGACTTTTGCACTGTGTGTCAGAGGCCAGTTTAGTTACTTGCATTCCTTGGTGGAGTTTGGACTTCTGCAAGAATCAGGGGCCATTGGAGCATTTTTGTACTTAGAAAAAAGTGCCCAACGCGGGATTCAATCCCGGATCATTGCAGTCGAAACCAATGGTTTGGACCACTCATCCACCGACCCCCAGAAACATAAGGCAACAGACTTATTAATTTGTTCTTGTTATATTATGATTAATATACCTAATTATAATAACCCTTCTGTTTAGCTCCCAACATTCAGAAAAAAAATTAGTATTCTAATAAAAAATTATCATTAAAGTTAAACTTCAATTCACACATTGTCATTCTCCTTTTTTTTTTTTTTCTTCTTCTTCTTCTTTTTGTGCAGACAGCATTTTTTAAAATTTCTATTATCTGAAAAATCGCACTTTTTTTTTAGTTGGAGCATTATATAAACAACAGTTGATTCATATAAATGACAAGTCTTGTCATTACATTTTTTAAATGTACAGTACGTTTTGGGACACCCTGTAAATTATAGATCTTAAATGCATAATGTGTAGATAGAGATATATCGAAGAAACAAAAATAAATTGAAAGAAAAATAATAAAATATATGATGTTTTTGTTTTTTACACACACTTGTACGTAATGCACTTTTAAGTATATAGTGACATGGTCTTAAAATGAATACATTGATGCTTGACATGCTAAAAATTAATATAAAAGCTCAAATTCGGCGAACTAAAGTTGGTTTTCGATTACAACTTTGGTGTCCAAACGTTAAAAAATATATAGGTAAGAAAGGAGAAATATAAATTTTAAAACTCGGTACATTAACTATCTTTTCGTTAATCTATTCTGTGACACACAAATATCTAGAACATATATAGAAATTTTGCTATCGGGAACACTCACCTGTGATATTTAGAAGAGAAACAAAACAGGTAAGGCTCACGGAGAAGGATAACATCCAAGGTTCAAAGTTAATTTTTTTTTTAATTATTATTTTAAAGTTTGTCCCAATGAGTCATTGGCTCATAGAATTTTTTTTTAATCGAAAGAAATCTAGAATTATATTAAATTTACACTAAAAATATTATTCATGCCAATATAGTTTTTGCACTTGCATTTAACACTTTAATGACAAATTACACTTTATAACATTTTCTTTTTAGTTTGAAAACAAAAAAAAAAGTGTGTGTGTGTGGTGTGTAAATATAAATGTAATTATTCTATAGTCAAAAATAATCATCTGGAAAATAAAACACCAAACGATCAAAGTTTATGAAAAGAGAGAGAGTTATTATAGTTTCTCTTTTTATATATGTGGTATTCCACTTAACAAGAACGAGTTTTAAGAAACGATGAGACGATTCTAATCAGTAGAAACTCTAATTTTATTACTTTTCCTAGCTATATATATACATCACGCTTCACGCGGACATGCAAATCAACCATCCTTTTATAAAGAAACAAAAAGTAAATATGCAGAATATACAAATATACAAAATAAAACAATACCATGCAAATATCCCAAGGTATGCGACAGACTTCCCCCCCATGACCTCTCATCACTCCTGTGATGGGACTCCTGGTGGTCTATGATGAAATTTAATGATGTTGGTGATGTGGGCACTCTGGGTTCCTCGTTCTGATTCATAAAGGACATATTTAACACAGCCGTCCACCATCTTTACATCAGTAACGACATGAGGTCCAGTCTGCAGTCGCTGTTTACCTGTGTATTGGTGTTTCACCAGAATCGAATCTCCAGGTTTGACATCAGCAGGTCTTCTTCGATTTCGGTTGTAATAGTATTTAGTGCGCAGACGGTATTTATGGCGCTGTTTGTCATTATTCTCCGTTTCAATTCTAAGGAGTTGTAAGCCCAATTCCTCGTCAGCGGGCACTACCGGTACTGTTCCCTTCCATTTATACCATGGAGAGCATCCCAGATAGGTATTATGATGTCGATTGTGATAATGGACGGCTGCCTCCAAGCAACATTTCCATCCTTTAGGGAACTGTGGGTAGCATTCCATGAAGGTCTTAATTTCTTGAATCACTCTCTCGGCCAGACCATTTCCCGCAGGGTGATAAGGACTGGTATGAAGAAACCCGATTCCCTTCTCCTGCGTCCAGTTGAAAAATTCCCCTCGAGTAAAGGAGGTACCTCTATCGGAAATAATTTTCCTTACATTTTTAAGAATGGGGTGGTCCGCAAAGTATTCCTTTAGGGCTTTACCCGACTGTTTCATACTTTTAGCGTATACAATCTGAGTGGCTTCATCAATCACTACTAAGAATGACTGGGTAGAGGCATTGGATTCTGATTTCTTTTTGAGTTCTGCGAAGTCAACATGAACCGTATGAAAGGGAACATGAGATTGAACAGGCAAACTCATCTGGTCAGAGGTAGATCTATATTTGGCCTTTACCTTCTGACAGGTGGAACACGATTGGACATAACGTCGAATGTCCCCCTTCATATTTCGCCACCAAAATCGATTCTTAATTGTATAATAAGTCCTCCAGAATCCCGAGTGGCCACCGGATTTCGGATCATCATGATACAAGCCGAGAATGCTAGGAACCTGTTCAGGAGTCACCAAATAAGACTTTCTCTGTTCGTCGTATTCCAGCTCTAAAGCTTTATGCTTCAACCAGAACGTCTGTTCATCAGACTTGTCTGGGACGCTTACACACAATCGTGACAACGCGTCGGCGTCCCTCAGTTCCTTTCTCGACCGATGATTTATTATGATATTAAAGGAGCGCAGGAATAACTGCCACCTGGCTAAAGGTCTCTAAGTTCTCCACAACTTAAAAGTTGAGTTAAGGCTCTGTGATCAGTATGTACCACAAAAGGGCGACTCTCCAAGTAGGAACGAAAATGTTTCACAGCCTTTAATACCGCCAAGCACTCTTTCTCGGGTAACAGAATTGTTCGACTTTTGTAAAGGTGTAGGAGTAATAGCTAATTACCCGAAGTTGTTTACATCTTTTTTCTTGGAGGTCCCTTTGATATAAAATGGCTCCAGTTCCATAGTAGCTGGCATCCGTTGATAGCTCGAATGGCAATCTCCCATCAGGAACCCTAAGAATTGGTTCCTCAGTAATAAGTGAGATAAGTTTTTGGTAGGCCGTCTCGCATTCAGAATCCCATTCGAAGGTTACATCTTTTCCTTTTAATTTGTCCAATGGTCTTACTATGTGAGCATAATCTTTTATAAAGGCGCGGAAATGATTAGTCAATCCGGTGAAACACTGTAAGGACCTCAAATTGTATGGACGTTTCATATTTCGAACCTTTTCGGTAACTTCAGACCTTATTTTCTTTGTGTCTCCATCAATAACTCTCCCTAATAAGTCTATGCGAGGGACGCAAAATTGACATTTATCAAGATTTAGCACTAAGCCCGCAGTGTTCAGTCGTTCAAGAATTCTATGCGTCAAAATGGAGCAATCCTCCTGAGTGTAGCCACCACAACAGATGTCATCGATATAAGCTACTACCTTATCACCCAGTAGGTCTCCTAGAATTGTAGTCATTATTCTCTGGAACTTAGCTGGAGAATTCTTCCATCCAAACGGAAGCTTTAGAAACTCGTAATGACCAGATGGAGTTACGAAGGCAGTGTATTTTCGAGTATTTTCTGATATGCCAAGTTGCCAGAATCCATCCTTCAAGTCGAGCTTTGAGAAAAAACGACATCCTCCGAACACATTAATAATGTCGTCTATTCGAGGAAAGGGAAAAGGATCCAAAAGTGTTTCATCGTTAATCCTTCGATAGTCGACACATAATCGATAGTCTCCATTCTTTTTTGGAATTACTATGCATGGAGATGCAAATGCCGAATTTGATGGTCTAATTATTCCTTCGCTTAGCATCGATCTAATTTTCACATTTAACCAGTTTCTTTTGGTATTCTCCAATTGATATGGCTTTGCACTGACAACTCGAAAATTTTCTTGCAGTCCAAAGTCAACTTCAAATTTTGAAATTATTGGAGAAGTCCTTTTGCAAAGGCTGGGGTATTTGGCCTCGACATCTCTCCTGGTAACTAGGTTCGGGCCAGTTTCAGAAAAAAAAACTGATCTGATCTGTAAAGAAGTCCCACTTCACTTTCAGGGATTTTAACGTAGGCTTACCAATTAACAGATCAAAGGGCATATCTGGGAGGACAATGGCCTGAATTTCGATTGATTGTTCCCCAGCCTCCAAAACCAGATCACTGGCCTCGGTAGCAGTGAATTTACTATGGTTGATTGTGTTTATTAAAATCTTCGTAGGGTATGTTTTCCACCTGTTTTTCTGCACTAAATTTCTATGTATCAGGTTGAGAGAAGAACCGCTGTCCAGATAGGCCTTTACCAAGTGAGAGTTTATAGTCACATCAATGAAGGAATGGGGAGAATCGCAGATTGAAAAAATGGTCGATTCTGACCATGGGACCAGCGAACCCATACTCGTCAGTTTTTTCGACAAGAACGAAACATTTCTATCATTCGCCGCCTGGAGTAACCCCGTGTCACTAGACTCAGTAAAATGATCTGGTTTCTCCACTGTGCCAAAAGTTGCTCCTGCATATACTGGGGAAGTCCGTGGATTATCCCAATAATCATTAATTCCTCGCTAAGGCCTGGCATACCAAGTCGCATCTTTCCTTGCTTCTGGTAAAAATATTCCACCAAGGATCCTCCTCGATATCTCCAATTAAAAGCACGGTCGTAACTCACAATGGGATTTTCGTTAAAAGAAAAAATGAATTCCTGCTTCCAATCCTTCCAACAATAATCCTCTTCATTCTGGAATTTGTTGTCGAACCATAACAAAGCCGTTCCTGTCAGATAGGATCGCATCCCATTGATTCTAGCCTCGTCTCCAACCCATCCATTGTTCCCACAAATGTCTTCATATACTTTGATCCAAATCTTAGGATCAGAATTTCTTCCATCAAAGGTAGCCACATTCATTTTAACTGGCCTACCTACCCTGATTCCACTCTCATTTCTAAGAAGAAAGTCCATCATTAAGCACTGCTGATTCGCCATCGCCCTTATGAGGCTCTCCATGGTCGAATCCTTCACTCCGTCGCCCTTAGGCTTTGCTTCAGAATCATTTACTCCGTCGCTCTTAGGCTTCGCTTCAGAATCCTTCATTTCTTTATCCTGCATGTCTTCAATATCATCCATTTCGTTTTTTAGGTTTTCATACTTAACAGCTTCCGAATCCTTCACTCCGTCGCCTTTAGGCTTTGCTCCAGAATCATTTACTCCGTCGCTCTTAGGCTTCGCTTCAGAATCCTTCATTTTTTCAAGGTTCATTTCAATTTTCTTTTGACTGTTCCTTATTCATGCTCTGATATATTTTCACTTAATAGATTATCCATAACCTTTCTTACTTAAGGAATCCTGTCCGGGGCTGCGCCATTTGTGGTATTCCACTTAACAAGAACGAGTTTTAAGAAACGATGAGACGATTCTAATCAGTAGAAACTCTAATTTTATTACTTTTCCTAGCTATATATATACATCACGCTTCACGCGGACATGCAAATCAACCATCCTTTTAAAGAAACAAAAAGTAAATATGCAGAATATACAAATATACAAAATAAAACAATACCATGCAAATATCCCAAGGTATGCGACAATATATATATTATAATAATAAATTATTTAGCAGCTTAAGAGGCTTCTTTCTCAAGAAGCCTATGGGACCAAAACATTTTTGGTCGCAGTGGTAAAGCCTGCACCACGCTGACGAGGTCCAAGAGCCCGAAACGCGTTCGTGGTTGACGTTTCTTGATTTATCAAGAAAATGGGTTGGCCAAATATCAGGGAACAGGCTAAATCAACTTTAGTTGATTTCTGTTCCTCTAGATGGCGCTCTAGCATCTAAAAACCTCATGTGCTCGTGGTCAGGATACGTTTTTTTTATATATATCAACAAATAAAATTAAAATAATAGATATTTACATAAAAGTTAAAAATTCTCGACCAATTATTTAAGCCACCCTAACCTTTTGAAATGTCTTTGATGAATGGATTGATCCATTTGGGTGGTACGAAAAAGTTATGCAGTTGGAGAAGAAACCACAGGAAGTTCAAGTTGCAATCTTTATGGCTCTATAGGACAAATACACCAGATTATTTATAAAACATTCAAGTTTAATGAGGTAAATTGTTCCCGAGTAAGCACCTCGCCGGAAAGAAGACCAGCTGATGGAGATGGGGATGCTGACGTGAGGGAACAACTGGCCCAGCAGCTGGGTGATGGGAAGTGCAGCCAGGCGTGGACGCTCCAGCATGCGTCGGGCAGTGCGAGTGGTTAGGCGCTGGAGGGGAGTGGCCGTCCCGCGCAGGACAATGGCATTCTCGATGTTGTCAACACGGTGGGTGTGGTTTCGGAAGTGATAAGTGCCGCGTCGTCAGCTAGGGTGGCGCGGGTGGTGCGCAGAGGAAGGGATGAAGAGCTGGTGATGTCACCAACGCGCAACCCCGCCCACCGTGATGCGACCAAGAGATCTGGAGGCCGAAGGAACCTGCAGTCCCGATGACATGGAGCTCCTGGAGTTGATGGGATGAAAGAGTCTCCAGGTCTAGGGGAGGACAGAATAGGAGCAGCCACCAGCATCTCTTTCACTTTTTCCATGGCTCGCTGACAATCGGGAGTCCAAACAAACAGCCTTCCACTTTCAGTCAAACGATGTAGAGGTCTTGCAATATTGGAGAACCCTGAGATGAACCTTCGGTAGTAAGTGCATAATCCCAGAAAGCTTCTCAGTTGTGTAAAATCTTTAGGAGTAGGCCACATCCTTACAGTTTCTGTCTTTTCTGGATCAGTTTGAACACCTTCGGCAGATATTATATGCCCCAGGTAGGCTACTTCCTTTTTAAAGATGTTGGGGCACGTTTTTGTAACCATACCCCAACAGAAGGCGTATGTATAATCAAATCAAATGGATACATGGCTTCCCTCCCACATAGACTTACAGACCACCTTTTTGCCCAGAAACCTAGACAATTGATGACACCAGACTTCCATGCCGAAAGCTGATGCCTGGTGAAGAAGACACCAGTGAGATCCAGAGACATCCGCGCTGGAAGCTGTTGTTCCATATGTACATATATTCCCCTCACCAAAAATTTAGGTAAAGGTGACCAGAAAAAATGGAGAAGGAAGATTTCTAAAAGACTAACCCTTATAAATATCCTTCCCGAAAAAATGAAGCATCACATTACAGTCCAGGTAAAAGGGGCCTGGGTCGATTTTTAGCCAAGACGGGGGGCGATATATATACCGTCCCGAGAAAAGGGAGGATCGTATTACAGCCCATGTGGAGGAGGCCTGGGGTCTGATGAAATTTTACACTATTGCCGTGGCTGTTTCTCTCTTTAGATTTTTTGTTTTGGTAATACTATATGTTCTATTTTGATGGGAGAGGCCTGGGGCGTCTGTGAAATCGTATACTGGAGCCGTTGGCCATTTTGATTGGTGTTTCTTTCGGCGAATGAAAATGCCAGCCAATAGAAACTTTGGCGAGCCAGCGAATGAAAACGGAGAGAGACAAGAATAAAAGAGGGTTTCTTTGCCAAAAAGGCAGATTGAATCTGAGTCGCTCAGTGAGAGGACAGTCTTCAGACGGGAGACCAGACCTTTGCCGGCACTTTCGAGAAAAGGTAAGCCATTTGTCATTATGACTTAGCGCCCCCCCCCCCCTTTTTGTGTAGTAACCAACCTAGATTTCGCATGGGCCCTAAAGGGTTATAAAGTAACTTCAGGTCACCTCTATCTAAATTTTACTATGTAAATAGCATATCTCGTCAGTATAGACATGTTCCCAAATTTTAATTTATTTAAATAAATATCTAGAGAAATCTTCTTGTTTCCTCTCATACATATTTCATTCCTTTTGCTTTATGGTACTACCCCCCACACCTTAATTTCACAAATTGTACTAAATATAGAACTACCGACTCTGTTGGAATAGAGTTGTGTATTATATCTTTGCTATGATATATTGACACAGCAACAGTCGCAAATTACTTTATTAGGGCTACTTTGAGGGTATCTATCTGTCAGGTTTTAGTAATGTTTGTACTTTTATGTGTTTCAGTGCGTTATTCCATCATATTTACCATTATACCATATTTTCTGATTCCTCGGGCTATTGTTACGCTGTTAGGAGGGTACGGCATGATGCAAACAGATTTGTATGTTTGACTATTGTTTGTGTTATTTGGGCTATAAAAATGCCTTAATATGAATCTATTTACAGTTGATCTGTAGAAATTATAGAGATCTGTTGCTATAATTTTCCTCTATGAAATAGCTCCCAGCGTCTTCAGTGGGTTGCTAAACCTCCAGAAGGAGTCTTTTATAGATTGCCCAATTTAATAACGATTTCATGGGTTGTCTGATGAAATTGTATACTAGTGTCGTGGCTGTTTCCATCTTTAGACCTTTGTTCTGACAATATTATATGCTCGATCCCTGCTTTAGCTCAACTCTTAATCAATTACAGAGTTTCCCCCCCTTTTTTTATTTTATTTATCCTGTTTGCACAAATTGCATTACATGTGATGATGTAAAGACATATGTCGATAGTGCATCATTGACAGCTGTGCTTCTATTATACAACATTAAGGTCTTGCTGCGGGTTATATACATGGGGTTGTTGGCCTAAATTGCTATATATATATATACTTAAGTAAGGAAACTTTAATAAGTCACATCGTGTATCCTCCCTTTTCATCTATCCAAAACCGGGAACGCAACAAATAGTTTGCACTTCTTTGGACTCAATTTTAAATTGGCAGCTTCTAAACGTTTAAACACCTTCTCAATGTTCGAGAGATGCTCTTCAAAGTTCTTTCCAAGTACAATAATGTCATCCAAATGAATCATACATGTTTCGGGAGCCAGTCCTTGCAGAACAGCTTGCATTAGACGTTCAAAGGTTGCTGGCGCGTTGCAGAGTCCGAAAGGCATTACATTGAACTGCCACAATCCAGATCCAGTTGTAAATGCAGTCTTTTCTTTGTCATCAAGATACATTTCTACTTGCCAGTATCCACTTTTCAAATCCAATGTTGAAAACCATTGGGATCCAGCCAATGTATCTAGAGTTGCATCAATGCGAGGAAAAGGATAAGAGTCCTTCTTGGTGATATCATTCAACTTCCTATAGTCGACACAAAATCTTGTAGATCCATCTTTCTTTTTCACCAAGACAACTGGAGAAACCCAGGGACTTGAAGATGGTTCAATAATGTTTTGATCAAGCATCTCTTTTACCAAGGTTTCCGCTTCTTGACGTCGAGCAAGGGGTATCCGATGGGATGCTTGTTTAATTGGGTTTGATTCACCAGTGTTGATTTTATGCTTTGTCAAATCTGTTCTTCCATAGTCTTCTGATGACTTGGCAAAAATGTTGTTGTACGTAGCAAGGAGTGTTGCAAGTTCTCTCTGCTGTCCAGGTTGAAGTTCCTTCTTTGTTTCCTCCCAGACTTGTTGAAGATGATCTGGAACATTGTCTGTCCTTTTAGACTTCTGCATCACTGGATGGTTTCTCTTAATCAAAACAGCAGGTTCTGCATTTCCAAGGCATGAGCCTTTCTTGATGGCACGTGCAGAGTCGTAGAGATTCACCACCCTTACTGGTATTACGTCCCGTCCAGTGTTAATAAGTTCCTTTGCTATGAGAATCCCCCTTGAGGGTGCCTCGGAGTCTCCTTCCAGGATGGCAAATTTTGGAATTACCTTTTTAGTCTCCAACTGTCCTTTGATGACACATTCACTGTGTGGGGGGCACTTGTGTATCTTCTAGAGCTAACACCCGGCAGGCTTGAAAATTGTGAAGTTGCTGAGATGTCAGGAGAGGGATATCTTCATCGCTGGTCCGCAGCAAGTTCCGCCCGATATCTATGAAAGTCCAAATTGTCTCAGGACATCCAGACCAATGATGCACTCGTCCATGATATCTGCAACATAGCCTTTATGCTGGAAAATCTTGCTTCCGATTTGTATGCTTAGCAAGACACAATGGTGCACTTTAGCCCGCTCCCCTGTTGCAGTTTGCAGTGAAATTGGCTTCATTCGAACCTCAGCAGGCTTTGGAAACAGATTCTGGAAGACATCAGCTCGCACAAGGGTGACATTAGCTCCAGTGTCAATTACCATGTCGCAGCTTCTTCCATTTATGAAGCCCCAGTAGCAGTAATCCATTTTCTGTATTTCGAAGACTGGAGACTTGGATGGTACCATCAGGGGCATTCCCAAATGACCCAGCCAGCTTTCGCCCCGAAAAGCTGACTATTCGTAGTTTTCCTGGTTCTTCCTAGGGGCTGAGGGGGTTTTAGAATTATCTGGACAGTTTTTCCTAATGTGGCCGTCTTTTCCACATTTCCAGCAACCTGTATCACTGCGCTGTCTTACTTTTCGGGGGCAAGTTGGAGACAGGTGATCATTAGCTCCACAGGTCCAGCAGCGACCCTTTTCTCTTTCTGGATTATCCAATTTAACTTGTCTAGTCACGCGATAACTTCCCCTTGAGGCTTGTTGGGCAGCTTCATGCTTCATGGATTGGACAAGGGTTTCTTGTAGAGTAGTCGCACTTGAAAGTCTAGCAAACTTTTGGATCTCAGGGTCTCCGATGGCATCAATATACTGTTGTTTGGGCCATAAAGTCTTGTGTTTCAGACGGGCATTGGAAAGGCTAATCTTCCCAGGCGTCGGATGTCGTTGGCCAAATCCTGCAAACTTTCTTTCTTTTCTTGTAGTCTATTCTTGAACTTCACCACATGAAGTTGTTGGTAATGTTCTTCTCCATATCGGGAGTCCAACGCATCAATCAGAGGGTTGAAGTCTAGGCGAAGTTGTTCCGGAATCATCTGGAGAACTTCCACTGCAGGTCCACGAAGTGCAGCAGCCAAAAAGCTTGCCTTATCTCTAACGTTCCATCCGTTCGCTTGGGCAACCACATCGAACTGGGTTTTGAAGGAGGTCCATGTTGATTGTCCATCAAAGGTATGAACTTTGACAAGAGGCCTACCCAAATTGTTATTTTCTTGCTGGAAAACCAGAGTTCTTGGGTGGCCCGTTTCCACAGCAGCAAGTCTCTGTTTTAAAGAAGCCATTTCTTTCTGGAAATCCAGAGTATTTGGATGGCCCGTTTCCACAACAGAAAGTCTCTCTTCTAACGCAGATATTTTTTCTTTCACTTCTTCTTTTACAGAAGAGATTTCATCTTCTAAGCATTTGAACTTAAGCCCCAAGCTTTCTTTTAGCTCTTGATGTTGAGCTTGAAGCGCTTGGTTTTGAGCTTGAATAGCTTCCCGAGTTTCTTGGTTTTGAGCTTGAAGAGCTTGGTTTTGACCTTGAATAGCTTCCCGAGTTTCTTGGTTTTGAACTTGAAGAGCTTGGTTTTGAGCTTGAAGAGCTTGGTTTTGAGCTTGAATAGCTTCCCGAGTTTCTTGGTTTTGAGCTTGGTTTTGACCTTGAATAGCTTCCCTAGTTTCTTGGTTTTGAGCTTGAAGAGCTTGGTTTTGAGCTTGAATAGCTTCCCGAGTTTCTTGGTTTTGAGCTTGAAGAGCTTGGTTTTGAGCTTCAATAGCTTCACGAGTTTCTCGGTTTTGAGTTTTAAGATCTTTACGAGTTTCTTGGTTTTGAGCTTGAATAGCTTGCAATATTTCTTCAATTTTTCTGGTAAGTACCATAAATTATTCAGGCTTCACCTAAAGACCCCACTTCTGACACCAAATTGTTGCGTTGTTGGTTGACAAAGAATGACTTCTGTGAGTACAAAGGATCTTTAGGACTTTATTTAAGCCTAATCAATAAAATAATTACAGAAGAGCGCAAAAATAAAACAACAATAAAGAAAACAGCAGTTACAAACTAACCAACTGCAGCACGGTGAGGGAAAGCAGGGGCAGAACAGGAGACTGAAGTTCGTAGAACCTTCTAGAATCTTCCAAGAAGTACACCGGCGTCGGCGGTAAGCAGCAGTCCGACCTCTTGAGACAGTAGCTTTCTTGGAGTACACCACCTAGCTTCGTTCTTCGACTTTTTTGGCATGAGTTCTTCATCCCTATATATACCGGAGTAGATCTTTCCAGAACGGTTATGGTTGGTTAGCCAATCACAAAGCCGCCAGGCTTGAGCATTGAGCAATCGCTACTGATTGGCCAATCCGTTGTTCTCCGATTTTCTACATTTTTCTAGAACGTTCAAAAACATTCTCTTCTGGAATGCGCCATTTTTCTTTTTACGTAACAATATTAATAAATAAGATTATATAATGATAAATATAAATAAATAAGATTATATAATGATAAACTAGCGGATGTGCCCGGCTTCGCCCGGGTTTTACCCGAGTGAATGTTTGTCTAACGAACATTTGTTAAAACAATTCTCTATAAACTTATAAAACGTACTCGGCTTCGCCCGGGGTTTTACCCGAGTAAAGGTTTGTCTAGTGAACATTTGTTAAAACAATTCTCTAAAAACTTATTTAAAAAATATATATATATTTTGATAATTTGAAACTCGTAAATTTGAATCTCTAGATAAAGTGAACATTTTTTCCCCCGGTCCCTGTGTGCCGTGTCATCCTGAATTTTGTCTTTCCTAATTTTCTACATTAGAAAATCATAGTTTTATCTAGTGAACATTTTTTCCCGTGTCACATTGCCTTTATTCTTCATTGTTGGCTTTTTATATTATATTTACTCTTCATTGTTGGCTTTTTATCTTAAATTTATTCTTCATTGTTGGCTTTTTATATTACATTTACTCTTCATTGTTGGCTTTTTATCTTACATTCATTCTTCATTGTTGGCTTTTTATATCATATTTACTCTTCATTGTTGGCTTTTTATATTATATTCTGACCAAAATCTATCTGTGAACTTCACACAGTGAACTTCACACAGACAGAATAAGGCAATTATATAAGTAGATTTACTCTTCTTTGTTGGCTTTTTATCTTACATTCATTCTTCATTGTTGGCTTTTTATATTACATTTACTATTCATTGTTGGCTTTTTATCTTACATTCACTCTTCATTGTTGGCTTTTTATCTTACATTCATTCTTCATTGTTGGCTTTTTATATTACATTCACTCTTCATTGTTGGCTTTTTATCTTACATTCATTCTTCATTGTTGGCTTTTTATATTACATTTACTCTTCATTGTTGGCTTTTTATCTTACATTCACTCTTCATTGTTGCCTTTTTATATTATATTTTTAGATTGAGATTATTAGCTAGTATGTAAAAATATTAACTCTGTTGAAATTTAATTTTGTATTTATATATAAATAAAATTAACTCTGTTGATTTTTTTGTATTTAATCGATAACAGCGAAGTTACGCATGTTAATGTAAGGGAAAAATATTTTGATGTTAAGCAAAACCTGCTCCATCTCGTTTTACATAAATGTTGAAAATTTGGTCGAAATTGATGCATTGTAACGAAAGTTTTTAGTGTTGTCCTCTTATGAAATTTGCATTTTATTAATATAGATATATGAATAAATAGATATAAATAAATAAAAATAATTGATAAATATACATGTGATATCTTGGGACCTCTGGGACCAGTGTTACCTGATGCTAGACGAACTGAACCTCGATGTCAACTCTACCGTACAGTCGTGGTGGAAGGCGACACAGCTGGGCCAAATGTGAAATAAACAAACAGATTCCACTAAGAAGCGTCTGAATGTCAAGAAAGAATGGGACGAGGAGATTTCTGGTAGGAAAGGGTTTACCTCTATCGAAGCGTCCGGCGGACTGGGGCTGAAACAATGGCTGACTAAGGACTGACTAACTGAGGCTCGGGGCCTCCTTTTATAACTTAGCTGGGTCCTAACAGGTCACTGCCCTTTTCTGACTAAACAGGGGGGGAAAGTTATATTATCCAGGATGGCCACGACCTCGTAAAAATTGGACTGGGCTTGCTAGGCCTGCTTTCCTATTCTCACCTAAGCCTGATTAGTTTTAACCTTAATTTTCTCCTGTTATTCTCCATTCCTTCTATCTGTACAGTTGCTATACTTTATTAGATTCTTACGCGGTACAGATTGATGTTAGTTGAGGCTTTCTATTTGCAGTAAATAAGAAGTTATATACAGTCACGTGGTGGAACATGTGGTATTAGATATCTGGATTATTTACAACAATTCCATCGTCTTAAATCATCACATACATATATATATATATATATATATATATATAATAATAAATAGTTATTTAATTTTATAGTCCATTTTTGTATTAAGATAATCTTCACTATTATGATCATTTAAATTCAAATTATAAAATTTGTAAAATGTTATTAATTTGTAGATAGAGAGAGAAAAAAAATTAATCCTTTACTTCTACTACATCCTCAAGTTAATTATATATTTATAATTAATAACAATAAAAATTAACAAAGTAACGTCTATTACATCGGCTTTTACACGTCATTTAGACATACTCTAATCCTATATATAGAATAATCGAAGAGAGAATATATATAATAGTTAGAAAAAAGAGAGAAAGACAGAACCATGCACTTTTAATCAAACTAATAATAAGGAAAAAAAAAAAGAGTTTTATAAAGAAGGTAGATAAGATTGTTAGTATATATATATATATATTTTTTATGATTTTATATTTTATCCTTTTTTTTTTTTAAAGATTTTTAAAGGTTTTTTTATTTTATAATATGATTATAAATAGTTGTATTTAGTAATATATCTATAGTATGTATTAACATTTTTTATAAGTTTGGATATTATGTTTTGAAACCCTAATGGTAGACCAGACATACACAAAAGACTTTAAATTGAAATGAATTGGAAAAAGAGATCTGCTGGAACGGGGATCATCAGATAAAAATTCCAGCGACATTTCACCCCTTCTTTATTATGTCATAGATCTCTTTTGAACCGGATTTTATGTGTTAATATTAAGTTGTTTCAGTGAAATATTTAAATGAACATATATAACAGATACAAGTGTTAACAAATTCAAACTGTAAACCTACCTCGGCCGCTGCGTCCTCCATTGTGAGTATCTATTTCTGGCTGACACATGTCGCGGGAGGGGAATGTCCCCCCACATTTCAAATTTAGACCATTTATTCAGAATTTTTTTGAACAACAAGAAAATTAAAGAAGAAAGGAAAAATAGTTAAAGGAAGAAAGCTAAATTGTATAATCTTTACAGCTAGTTATATCAAAATAACTGATTTAACACTTATTCATCTTTTAATATTCCTTTAAAAAGGCAAATTATAAGAGTTTAATAAAGCTATTAATTGTGCAAATTCACTTTTATTTAACCTCCATTTTCCTCCCCAGAAATTGGAGATAAAACAAAAATGAACCATATACTTTAACACTTTAAAAATCTTGTGAAAAAATCTTTTAATCAGTTATTTAATCAAAGTTTAATTAACTGTTAAAGGTTATAAATTTGTATTAGTTAATATTAAGAGAAATTATAGAAAGTTGATTTCATAAATGGATATTTCCATTTATTTTTTTTTTAAATATTTTATAATTGATATACTGTTGAAATATTTTACTTGTTTGATACTAAATTTGTTTTTAATAAATTCCATGTTTAAATTTTTAACATCTTCTATGAAATTATCTAATATATTATTTATTCTATAAAATCTTAGAAACTGACCATAATATATACCTTTACAGCAATTTAATGATATATTAGAATTCATATTACAGTATTTTATAATATTGAAATTATAATTACTCTTTTTATTATAAACTCTAACAGCACTATTTGTAAGGTCTATATTCAAGTCTAAAAAGTTAACTTTTTTGTTTCTATAAATTTTTTCATTGTTCTTAAGTTTCAAGTATTTAGGATATATTTCAGGTATTAATTTTTTAAACAGTGGATTATTAAATATTATTATGTCATCTGCATATCAGAATATTTGCCAATTAATATTATTTTGTAGAAAGTATTCTCTTTCGTACCAGAACAATATTAGATTTGCTAATAACGGACTAGAAGAAGTACCCATGGGAACGCCTTCTGATTGAATATATATTTTATTTTTAAATTCTATATAGTTAAAATTTAAAAATGTTTCCAGTAGAGTTTTTGCTGTTTTAAGATCTAATTTAAATGTTTTATATCTGTTATGAATAATTTTAATGTAGAAAGTTTTGTCATTAATGAATTCATTAAATAAATTGGTTATTTTATTATTTAGATCTCTTAAATTTATTTTAGAATATAGGTCCTCAAAGTCAAATGTGTGTACTGTTTCAATGTTTGTCCAATTGTTCATTAAATAATTAATGATTTTTTTATTTGAGTCGATAAATTTATAATTATATTTATTAGTTAATTTATTTATAATAAATTGTAGTGTTGAGGCTAATTGTATATCAATATTTTTTATGACTGAATTTATACCAGATGTGATTGTTCTGAAAGAAATAGGTTTTTTGTGTAGTTTAGGAATTATATAGAACTTTGGTATGTTTGGATTTTTGTGGTTATTATAAATTTTTAGTGAATTTTCAACATTTTTGATGTCTTTTTTGATTTTTGTGCCTGTAGTTCTAGCAAAAGTGTATTTATGATTATTATCAATTTCCTTTTTTAGTATATCGTGGTATAGATTTTTACAAATTAAAGATAAATTATTGGGACATTTATCTATAGGAGTGATAATATAGTCCTTCTGTAAATTAATTATATTTTCTTTAAAAGAAGGAATGTCTGAATTGGGTTTTGTGTATTTAAGTGTATTATTATAATAATTTATAATTTCCTTTTTAATATTATGTTTCCATTCCAGAAAAGTAAATTCTGGAATACTGTATTTTATACTAGTTTTATTTATGAAAATATCTATATCTTTTAATATAGATTTAATTGTATTATTATAATTGTGTTTAATTTGAGGTATATATTTATACCCTTTATTTAAAATTTCTTGATATTCTGGATTTAAAAAAGAAAAGTTGCTAGTTAATATATGACCTGAGAACTTATATTTATCAATATAGTTGTTGCAATTACATTTAATTTTTTTAAAATTTGCCAAATTATTAATAAATTGGTTATAATTGCAAACTAAATTACATATATTTTTATTGTATCTCCAGATTGTTTTAAAATTTAAATTTTTTATAGGGAAAAGATTATTGATGATTTGGTTATTAAAAATATCATTAAATTTAATATGATTAAATAAATTGTTATTAAATTTAATGATAATATTAATGTTATTAGTAGTTTGTTTAATTTTTCTGTATTTAAAGATGTCGTGTGTGATATCTATTAATCTGTTAGTCAGATTATGAATTTTAATATATTCTATGAGTTTGATAAATTTATTATTATTTAGTTTAAATAATGTTTTAATAAATTTATCGACGAAGTTGTTAGTGTACATTTGTTTTGGGTCCAGTAATTCTTCAAATTCAATGTAACCTAATTTATTTGTAGTTTTACCTCTAGTTTTATTAGGTTTAGTTTTAAATTCATTTTTTTTGTATTTGCAACTGATTTCATAGGTTGAAATTTCTTCTGTTTGTGGTTTGTATGTGTAGTTTAATTCGTCGTTAAGTCCATAAGGGAATAATGTGTTGTGTTTATAAATGTAGTTGTTTTCTAATAATAGTCGTTGTTTTTTGTTTTGACATATGTCTAGTATTTCTATCTTAAAGTTGTTAAAAGTATGTAATTGATTGTGTTCTTTCATATATATATTACCAATTGATTTTTTAGCGTGGTTTCTATGTAGGTTTATTCGTATATTTAATGGATTACAAGTTTGTCCTATATATGATAGTTGACAAATTTGGCATGTTAATTTATAAATAGTATTCACTAATTTACAACTAGTTGTTTGAAAAGTGTCATGGTTCTTAAGAGAGGGACAAGTTTGACAATTTTTTCTTAGGCAATTCTTAGCGAGTTTAAATTAACATAAAAGAGGTGCTAACACTAATATGTTTGTAGTTTTTTTTAGTTTTTTTAGTTTGTTATTCTTATGAATTTTTAAATATATTTTACTTAATTGTTTTTGTGGTGATAAAATTTGTAATAAATTGAATAATTAATCTATAAATATATAGATATTACTGTTTGTTATCTGTTATATTTTTAAGAATAACTAATAAAAAAAACATCTTTAAACTAACTAAACAATGAAAAAAACTAAAGTTCTGAAATTATTTTTTCTAGAATTACTTTTATAATTTAATTTTTAATAATCAAACAATGAAAGATAATTAAAATTTGTATGAAGATTTATTTATATTAGAATATCTAATATAATTTAATTTGTATATTATGTTATATATAAAAAATATATCATAGAGCAAGCTCATATGAATTAATATAGTGTAGAAACTATATAACAAAATTATAACAGTGATTCTAATTTTAAAATTTAAGGAGCAAACTGATAATAATGATAACTTATATCAGTTAGATTTGATTAGATTAGCAAGCTAAATCTAAATTAATTATAATAATAAATAGTTATTTAATTTTATAGTCCATTTTTGTATTAAGATTATCTTCACTATTATGATCATTTAAATTCAAATTATAAAATTTGTAAAATGTTATTAATTTGTAGATAGAGAGAGAAAAAAAAAATCCTTTACTTCTACTACATCCTCAAGTTAATTATATATTTATAATTAATAACAATAAAAATTAACAAAGTAACGTCTATTACATCGGCTTTTACACGTCATTCAGACATACTCTAATCCTATATATAGAATAATCGAAGAGAGAATATATATAATAGTTAGAAAAAAGAGAGAAAGACAGAACCATGCACTTTTAATCAAACTAATAATAAGGAAAAAAAAAAAGAGTTTTATAAAGAAGGTAGATAAGATTGTTAGTATATATATATATATTTTTTTATGATTTTATATTTTATCCTTTTTTTTTTTAAAGATTTTTAAAGGTTTTTTTATTTTATAATATGATTATAAATAGTTGTATTTAGTAATATATCTATAGTATGAATTAACATTTTTTATAAGTTTGGATATTATGTTTTGAAACCCTAATGGTAGACCAGACATACACAAAAGACTTTAAATTGAAATGAATTGGAAAAAGAGATCTGCTGGAACGGGGATCATCAGATAAAAATTCCAGCGACATTTCACCCCTTCTTTATTATGTCATAGATCTCTTTTAAACCGGATTTTATGTGTTAATATTAAGTTGTTTCAGTGAAATATTTAAATGAACATATATAACAGATACAAGTGTTAACAAATTCAAACTGTAAACCTACCTCGGCCGCTGCGTCCTCCATTGTGAGTATCTATTTCTGGCTGACACATGTCGCGGGAGGGGAATGTCCCCCCACATTTCAAATTTAGACCATTTATTCAGAATTTTTTTGAACAACAAGAAAATTAAAGAAGAAAGGAAAAATAGTTAAAGGAAGAAAGCTAAATTGTATAATCTTTACAGCTAGTTATATCAAAATAACTGATTTAACACTTATTCATCTTTTAATATTCCTTTAAAAAGGCAAATTATAAGAGTTTAATAAAGCTATTAATTGTGCAAATTCACTTTTATTTAACCTCCATTTTCCTCCCCAGAAATTGGAGATTAAACAAAAATGAACCATATACTTTAACACTTTAAAAATCTTGTGAAAAAATCTTTTAATCAGTTATTTAATCAAAGTTTAATTAACTGTTAAAGGTTATAAATTTGTATTAGTTAATATTAAGAGAAATTATAGAAAGTTGATTTCATAAATGGATATTTCCATTTTTTTTTTTAAAATATTTTATAATTGATATACTGTTGAAATATTTTACTTGTTTGATACTAAATTTGTTTTTAATAAATTCCATGTTTAAATTTTTAACATCTTCTATGAAATTATCTAATATATTATTTATTCTATAAAATCTTAGAAACTGACCATAATATATACCTTTACAGCAATTTAATGATATATTAGAATTCATATTACAGTATTTTATAATATTGAAATTATAATTACTCTTTTTATTATAAACTCTAACAGCACTATTTGTAAGGTCTATATTCAAGTCTAAAAAGTTAACTTTTTTGTTTCTATAAATTTTTTCATTGTTCTTAAGTTTCAAGTATTTAGGATATATTTCAGGTATTAATTTTTTAAACAGTGGATTATTAAATATTATTATGTCATCTACATATCGGAATATTTGCCAATTAATATTATTTTGTAGAAAGTATTCTCTTTCGTACCAGAACAATATTAGATTTGCTAATAACGGACTAGAAGAAGTACCCATGGGAACGCCTTCTGATTGAATATATATTTTATTTTTAAATTCTATATAGTTAAAATTTAAAAATGTTTCCAGTAGAGTTTTTGCTGTTTTAAGATCTAATTTAAATGTTTTATATCTGTTATGAATAATTTTAATGTAGAAAGTTTTGTCATTAATGAATTCATTAAATAAATTGGTTATTTTATTATTTAGATCTCTTAAATTTATTTTAGAATATAGGTCCTCAAAGTCAAATGTGTGTACTGTTTCAATGTTTGTCCAATTGTTCATTAAATAATTAATGATTTTTTTATTTGAGTCGATAAATTTATAATTATATTTATTAGTTAATTTATTTATAATAAATTGTAGTGTTGAGGCTAATTGTATATCAATATTTTTTATGACTGAATTTATACCAGATGTGATTGTTCTGAAAGAAATAGGTTTTTTGTGTAGTTTAGGAATTATATAGAACTTTGGTATGTTTGGATTTTTGTTGTTATTATAAATTTTTAGTGAATTTTCAACATTTTTGATGTCTTTTTTGATTTTTGTGCCTGTAGTTCTAGCAAAAGTGTATTTATGATTATTATCAATTTCCTTTTTTAGTATATCGTGGTATAGATTTTTACAAATTAAAGATAAATTATTGGGACATTTATCTATAGGAGTGATAATATAGTCCTTCTGTAAATTAATTATATTTTCTTTAAAAGAAGGAATGTCTGAATTGGGTTTTGTGTATTTAAGTGTATTATTATAATAATTTATAATTTCCTTTTTAATATTATGTTTCCATTCCAGAAAAGTAAATTCTGGAATACTGTATTTTATACTAGTTTTATTTATGAAAATATCTATATCTTTTAATATAGATTTAATTGTATTATTATAATTGTGTTTAATTTGAGGTATATATTTATACCCTTTATTTAAAATTTCTTGATATTCTGGATTTAAAAAAGAAAAGTTGCTAGTTAATATATGACCTGAGAACTTATATTTATCAATATAGTTGTTGCAATTACATTTAATTTTTTTTAAATTTGCCAAATTATTAATAAATTGGTTATAATTGCAAACTAAATTACATATATTTTTATTGTATCTCCAGATTGTTTTAAAATTTAAATTTTTTATAGGGAAAAGATTATTGATGATTTGGTTATTAAAAATATCATTAAATTTAATATGATTAAATAAATTGTTATTAAATTTAATGATAATATTAATGTTATTAGTAGTTTGTTTAATTTTTCTGTATTTAAAGATGTCGTGTGTGATATCTATTAATCTGTTAGTCAGATTATGAATTTTAATATATTCTATGAGTTTGATAAATTTATTATTATTTAGTTTAAATAATGTTTTAATAAATTTATCGACGAAGTTGTTAGTGTACATTTGTTTTGGGTCCAGTAATTCTTCAAATTCAATGTAACCTAATTTATTTGTAGTTTTACCTCTAGTTTTATTAGGTTTAGTTTTAAATTCATTTTTTTTGTATTTGCAACTGATTTCATAGGTTGAAATTTCTTCTGTTTGTGGTTTGTATGTGTAGTTTAATTCGTCGTTAAGTCCATAAGGGAATAATGTGTTGTGTTTATAAATGTAGTTGTTTTCTAATAATAGTCGTTGTTTTTTGTTTTGACATATGTCTAGTATTTCTATCTTAAAGTTGTTAAAAGTATGTAATTGATTGTGTTCTTTCATATATATATTACCAATTGATTTTTTAGCGTGGTTTCTATGTAGGTTTATTCGTATATTTAATGGATTACAAGTTTGTCCTATATATGATAGTTGACAAATTTGGCATGTTAATTTATAAATAGTATTCACTAATTTACAACTAGTTGTTTGAAAAGTGTCATGGTTCTTAAGAGAGGGACAAGTTTGACAATTTTTTCTTAGGCAATTCTTAGCGAGTTTAAATTAACATAAAAGAGGTGCTAACACTAATATGTTTGTAGTTTTTTTTAGTTTTTTTAGTTTGTTATTCTTATGAATTTTTAAATATATTTTACTTAATTGTTTTTGTGGTGATAAAATTTGTAATAAATTGAATAATTAATCTATAAATATATAGATATTACTGTTTGTTATCTGTTATATTTTTAAGAATAACTAATAAAAAAAACATCTTTAAACTAACTAAACAATGAAAAAAACTAAAGTTCTGAAATTATTTTTTCTAGAATTACTTTTATAATTTAATTTTTAATAATCAAACAATGAAAGATAATTAAAATTTGTATGAAGATTTATTTATATTAGAATATCTAATATAATTTAATTTGTATATTATGTTATATATAAAAAATATATCATAGAGCAAGCTCATATGAATTAATATAGTGTAGAAACTATATAACAAAATTATAACAGTGATTCTAATTTTAAAATTTAAGGAGCAAACTGATAATAATGATAACTTATATCAGTTATATTTGATTAGATTAGCAAGCTAAATCTAAATTAATTATAATAATAAATAGTTATTTAATTTTATAGTCCATTTTTGTATTAAGATTATCTTCACTATTATGATCATTTAAATTCAAATTATAAAATTTGTAAAATGTTATTAATTTGTAGATAGAGAGAGAAAAAAAAAATCCTTTACTTCTACTACATCCTCAAGTTAATTATAGGACAAACTTGTAATCCATTAAATATACGAATAAACCTACATAGAAACCACGCTAAAAAATCAATTGGTAATATATATATGAAAGAACACAATCAATTACATACTTTTAACAACTTTAAGATAGAAATACTAGACATATGTCAAAACAAAAAACAACGACTATTATTAGAAAACAACTACATTTATAAACACAACATATTATTCCCTTATGGACTTAACGACGAATTAAACTACACATACAAACCACAAACAGAAGAAATTTCAACCTATGAAATCAGTTGCAAATACAAAAAAAATGAATTTAAAACTAAACCTAATAAAACTAGAGGTAAAACTACAAATAAATTAGGTTACATTGAATTTGAAGAATTACTGGACCCAAAACAAATGTACACTAACAACTTCGTCGATAAATTTATTAAAACATTATTTAAACTAAATAATAATAAATTTATCAAACTCATAGAATATATTAAAATTCATAATCTGACTAACAGATTAATAGATATCACACACGACATCTTTAAATACAGAAAAATTAAACAAACTACTAATAACATTAATATTATCATTAAATTTAATAACAATTTATTTAATCATATTAAATTTAATGATATTTTTAATAACCAAATCATCAATAATCTTTTCCCTATAAAAAATTTAAATTTTAAAACAATCTGGAGATACAATAAAAATATAGGTAATTTAGTTTGCAATTATAACCAATTTATTAATAATTTGGCAAATTTTAAAAAAATTAAATGTAATTGCAACAACTATATTGATAAATATAAGTTCTCAGGTCATATATTAACTAGCAACTTTTCTTTTTTAAATCCAGAATATCAAGAAATTTTAAATAAAGGGTATAAATATATACCTCAAATTAAACACAATTATAATAATACAATTAAATCTATATTAAAAGATATAGATATTTTCATAAATAAAACTAGTATAAAATACAGTATTCCAGAATTTACTTTTCTGGAATGGAAACATAATATTAAAAAGGAAATTATAAATTATTATAATAATACACTTAAATACACAAAACCCAATTCAGACATTCCTTCTTTTAAAGAAAATATAATTAATTTACAGAAGGACTATATTATCACTCCTATAGATAAATGTCCCAATAATTTATCTTTAATTTGTAAAAATCTATACCACGATATACTAAAAAAGGAAATTGATAATAATCATAAATACACTTTTGCTAGAACTACAGGCACAAAAATCAAAAAAGACATCAAAAATGTTGAAAATTCACTAAAAATTTATAATAACCACAAAAATCCAAACATACCAAAGTTCTAAATAATTCCTAAACTACACAAAAAACCTATTTCTTTCAGAACAATCACATCTGGTATAAATTCAGTCATAAAAAATATTGATATACAATTAGCCTCAACACTACAATTTATTATAAATAAATTAACTAATAAATATAATTATAAATTTATCGACTCAAATAAAAAAATCATTAATTATTTAATGAACAATTGGACAAACATTGAAACAGTACACACATTTGACTTTGAGGACCTATATTCTAAAATAAATTTAAGAGATCTAAATAATAAAATAACCAATTTATTTAATGAATTCATTAATGACAAAACTTTCTACATTAAAATTATTCATAACAGATATAAAACATTTAAATTAGATCTTAAAACAGCAAAAACTCTACTGGAAACATTTTTAAATTTTAACTATATAGAATTTAAAAATAAAATATATATTCAATCAGAAGGCGTTCCCATGGGTACTTCTTCTAGTCCGTTATTAGCAAATCTAATATTGTTCTGGTACGAAAGAGAATACTTTCTACAAAATAATATTAATTGGCAAATATTCCGATATGTAGATGACATAATAATATTTAATAATCCACTGTTTAAAAAATTAATACCTGAAATATATCCTAAATACTTGAAACTTAAGAACAATGAAAAAATTTATAGAAACAAAAAAATTAACTTTTTAGACTTGAATATAGACCTTACAAATAGTGCTGTTAGAGTTTATAATAAAAAGAGTAATTATAATTTCAATATTATAAAATACTGTAATATGAATTCTAATATATCATTAAATTGCTGTAAAGGTATATATTATGGTCAGTTTCTAAGATTTTATAGAATAAATAATATATTAGATAATTTCATAGAAGATGTTAAAAATTTAAACATGGAATTTATTAAAAACAAATTTAGTATCAAACAAGTAAAATATTTCAACAGTATATCAATTATAAAATATTTAAAAAAAAATAAATGGAAATATCCATTTATGAAATCAACTTTCTATAATTTCTCTTAATATTAACTAATACAAATTTATAACCTTTAACAGTTAATTAAACTTTGATTAAATAACTGATTAAAAGATTTTTTCACAAGATTTTTAAAGTGTTAAAGTATATGGTTCATTTTTGTTTAATCTCCAATTTCTGGGGAGGAAAATGGAGGTTAAATAAAAGTGAATTTGCACAATTAATAGCTTTATTAAACTCTTATAATTTGCCTTTTTAAAGGAATATTAAAAGATGAATAAGTGTTAAATCAGTTATTTTGATATAACTAGCTGTAAAGATTATACAATTTAGCTTTCTTCCTTTAACTATTTTTCCTTTCTTCTTTAATTTTCTTGTTGTTCAAAAAAATTCTGAATAAATGGTCTAAATTTGAAATGTGGGGGGACATTCCCCTCCCGCGACATGTGTCAGCCAGAAATAGATACTCACAATGGAGGACGCAGCGGCCGAGGTAGGTTTACAGTTTGAATTTGTTAACACTTGTATCTGTTATATATGTTCATTTAAATATTTCACTGAAACAACTTAATATTAACACATAAAATCCGGTTTAAAAGAGATCTATGACATAATAAAGAAGGGGTGAAATGTCGCTGGAATTTTTATCTGATGATCCCCGTTCCAGCAGATCTCTTTTTCCAATTCATTTCAATTTAAAGTCTTTTGTGTATGTCTGGTCTACCATTAGGGTTTCAAAACATAATATCCAAACTTATAAAAAATGTTAATTCATACTATAGATATATTACTAAATACAACTATTTATAATCATATTATAAAATAAAAAAACCTTTAAAAATCTTTTAAAAAAAAAAAGGATAAAATATAAAATCATAAAAAATATATATATATATATACTAACAATCTTATCTACCTTCTTTATAAAACTCTTTTTTTTTTCCCTTATTATTAGTTTGATTAAAAGTGCATGGTTCTGTCTTTCTCTCTTTTTTCTAACTATTATATATATTCTCTCTTCGATTATTCTATATATAGGATTAGAGTATGTCTGAATGACGTGTAAAAGCCGATGTAATAGACGTTACTTTGTTAATTTTTATTGTTATTAATTATAAATATATAATTAACTTGAGGATGTAGTAGAAGTAAAGGATTTTTTTTCTCTCTCTATCTACAAATTAATAACATTTTACAAATTTTATAATTTGAATTTAAATGATCATAATAGTGAAGATAATCTTAATACAAAAATGGACTATAAAATTAAATAACTATTTATTATTATAATTAATTTAGATTTAGCTTGCTAATCTAATCAAATCTAACTGATATAAGTTATCATTATTATCAGTTTGCTCCTTAAATTTTAAAATTAGAATCACTGTTATAATTTTGTTATATAGTTTCTACACTATATTAATTCATATGAGCTTGCTCTATGATATATTTTTTATATATAACATAATATACAAATTAAATTATATTAGATATTCTAATATAAATAAATCTTCATACAAATTTTAATTATCTTTCATTGTTTGATTATTAAAAATTAAATTATAAAAGTAATTCTAGAAAAAATAATTTCAGAACTTTAGTTTTTTTCATTGTTTAGTTAGTTTAAAGATGTTTTTTTTTATTAGTTATTCTTAAAAATATAACAGATAACAAACAGTAATATCTATATATTTATAGATTAATTATTCAATTTATTACAAATTTTATCACCACAAAAACAATTAAGTAAAATATATTTAAAAATTCATAAGAATAACAAACTAAAAAAACTAAAAAAAACTACAAACATATTAGTGTTAGCACCTCTTTTATGTTAATTTAAACTCGCTAAGAATTGCCTAAGAAAAAATTGTCAAACTTGTCCCTCTCTTAAGAACCATGACACTTTTCAAAAAACTAGTTGTAAATTAGTGAATACTATTTATAAATTAACATGCCAAATTTGTCAACTATCATATATAGGACAAACTTGTAATCCATTAAATATACGAATAAACCTACATAGAAACCACGCTAAAAAATCAATTGGTAATATATATATGAAAGAACACAATCAATTACATACTTTTAACAACTTTAAGATAGAAATACTAGACATATGTCAAAACAAAAAACAACGACTATTATTAGAAAACAACTACATTTATAAACACAACACATTATTCCCTTATGGACTTAACGACGAATTAAACTACACATACAAACCACAAACAGAAGAAATTTCAACCTATGAAATCAGTTGCAAATACAAAAAAAATGAATTTAAAATTAAACCTAATAAAACTAGAGGTAAAACTACAAATAAATTAGGTTACATTGAATTTGAAGAATTACTGGACCCAAAACAAATGTACACTAACAACTTCGTCGATAAATTTATTAAAACATTATTTAAACTAAATAATAATAAATTTATCAAACTCATAGAATATATTAAAATTCATAATCTGACTAACAGATTAATAGATATCACACACGACATCTTTAAATACAGAAAAATTAAACAAACTACTAATAACATTAATATTATCATTAAATTTAATAACAATTTATTTAATCATATTAAATTTAATGATATTTTTAATAACCAAATCATCAATAATCTTTTCCCTATAAAAAATTTAAATTTTAAAACAATCTGGAGATACAATAAAAATATAGGTAATTTAGTTTGCAATTATAACCAATTTATTAATAAATTGGCAAATTTTAAAAAAATTAAATGTAATTGCAACAACTATATTGATAAATATAAGTTCTCAGGTCATATATTAACTAGCAACTTTTCTTTTTTAAATCCAGAATATCAAGAAATTTTAAATAAAGGGTATAAATATATACCTCAAATTAAACACAATTATAATAATACAATTAAATCTATATTAAAAGATATAGATATTTTCATAAATAAAACTAGTATAAAATACAGTATTCCAGAATTTACTTTTCTGGAATGGAAACATAATATTAAAAAGGAAATTATAAATTATTATAATAATACACTTAAATACACAAAACCCAATTCAGACATTCCTTCTTTTAAAGAAAATATAATTAATTTACAGAAGGACTATATTATCACTCCTATAGATAAATGTCCCAATAATTTATCTTTAATTTGTAAAAATCTATACCACGATATACTAAAAAAGGAAATTGATAATAATCATAAATACACTTTTGCTAGAACTACAGGCACAAAAATCAAAAAAGACATCAAAAATGTTGAAAATTCACTAAAAATGTATAATAACCACAAAAATCCAAACATACCAAAGTTCTATATAATTCCTAAACTACACAAAAAACCTATTTCTTTCAGAACAATCACATCTGGTATAAATTCAGTCATAAAAAATATTGATATACAATTAGCCTCAACACTACAATTTATTATAAATAAATTAACTAATAAATATAATTATAAATTTATCGACTCAAATAAAAAAATCATTAATTATTTAATGAACAATTGGACAAACATTGAAACAGTACACACATTTGACTTTGAGGACCTATATTCTAAAATAAATTTAAGAGATCTAAATAATAAAATAACCAATTTATTTAATGAATTCATTAATGACAAAACTTTCTACATTAAAATTATTCATAACAGATATAAAACATTTAAATTAGATCTTAAAACAGCAAAAACTCTACTGGAAACATTTTTAAATTTTAACTATATAGAATTTAAAAATAAAATATATATTCAATCAGAAGGCGTTCCCATGGGTACTTCTTCTAGTCCGTTATTAGCAAATCTAATATTGTTCTGGTACGAAAGAGAATACTTTCTACAAAATAATATTAATTGGCAAATATTCCGATATGTAGATGACATAATAATATTTAATAATCCACTGTTTAAAAAATTAATACCTGAAATATATCCTAAATACTTGAAACTTAAGAACAATGAAAAAATTTATAGAAACAAAAAAGTTAACTTTTTAGACTTGAATATAGACCTTACAAATAGTGCTGTTAGAGTTTATAATAAAAAGAGTAATTATAATTTCAATATTATAAAATACTGTAATATGAATTCTAATATATCATTAAATTGCTGTAAAGGTATATATTATGGTCAGTTTCTAAGATTTTATAGAATAAATAATATATTAGATAATTTCATAGAAGATGTTAAAAATTTAAACATGGAATTTATTAAAAACAAATTTAGTATCAAACAAGTAAAATATTTCAACAGTATATCAATTATAAAATATTTAAAAAAAAATAAATGGAAATATCCATTTATGAAATCAACTTTCTATAATTTCTCTTAATATTAACTAATACAAATTTATAACCTTTAACAGTTAATTAAACTTTGATTAAATAACTGATTAAAAGATTTTTTCACAAGATTTTTAAAGTGTTAAAGTGTATGGTTCATTTTTGTTTAATCTCCAATTTCTGGGGAGGAAAATGGAGGTTAAATAAAAGTGAATTTGCACAATTAATAGCTTTATTAAACTCTTATAATTTGCCTTTTTAAAGGAATATTAAAAGATGAATAAGTGTTAAATCAGTTATTTTGATATAACTAGCTGTAAAGATTATACAATTTAGCTTTCTTCCTTTAACTATTTTTCCTTTCTTCTTTAATTTTCTTGTTGTTCAAAAAAATTCTGAATAAATGGTCTAAATTTGAAATGTGGGGGGACATTCCCCTCCCGCGACATGTGTCAGCCAGAAATAGATACTCACAATGGAGGACGCAGCGGCCGAGGTAGGTTTACAGTTTGAATTTGTTAACACTTGTATCTGTTATATATGTTCATTTAAATATTTCACTGAAACAACTTAATATTAACACATAAAATCCGGTTTAAAAGAGATCTATGACATAATAAAGAAGGGGTGAAATGTCGCTGGAATTTTTATCTGATGATCCCCGTTCCAGCAGATCTCTTTTTCCAATTCATTTCAATTTAAAGTCTTTTGTGTATGTCTGGTCTACCATTAGGGTTTCAAAACATAATATCCAAACTTATAAAAAATGTTAATTCATACTATAGATATATTACTAAATACAACTATTTATAATCATATTATAAAATAAAAAAACCTTTAAAAATCTTAAAAAAAAAAAAAAGGATAAAATATAAAATCATAAAAAATATATATATATATATACTAACAATCTTATCTACCTTCTTTATAAAACTCTTTTTTTTTTTTTTTCCTTATTATTAGTTTGATTAAAAGTGCATGGTTCTGTCTTTCTCTCTTTTTTCTAACTATTATATATATTCTCTCTTCGATTATTCTATATATAGGATTAGAGTATGTCTGAATGACGTGTAAAAGCCGATGTAATAGACGTTACTTTGTTAATTTTTATTGTTATTAATTATAAATATATAATTAACTTGAGGATGTAGTAGAAGTAAAGGATTTTTTTTTTCTCTCTCTATCTACAAATTAATAACATTTTACAAATTTTATAATTTGGATTTAAATGATCATAATAGTGAAGATAATCTTAATACAAAAATGGACTATAAAATTAAATAACTATTTATTATTATAATTAATTTAGATTTAGCTTGCTAATCTAATCAAATCTAACTGATATAAGTTATCATTATTATCAGTTTGCTCCTTAAATTTTAAAATTAGAATCACTGTTATAATTTTGTTATATAGTTTCTACACTATATATATATATATATATATATATATATATATATATATATATATATATACAAGTCTTCATTGGTGGCTCCCACTACAGGAAAGACTCCGCCACCGATGGACTGCAAGAGTTCTTTCCCACAGAGTGGGCAGGTCTAGGTGTTGGCTGGAATTACCCAACTCAAGACCAAGATGGTACTTGTTGATGGTAGCCTTCGCCACACGTGTTAGTTTCACTGCCTCGGGATGGAGACCGACGCCGAAGAGCCAGGCCTGCAAATCCAGGGGCATTTCGCAAGAGCCAAACACCTCCCGGAGCAGGGGTCGCACGGCTCGGCAACTCCAGTATCTGTTGGTCAACACGACCCGTCGCTGGACCCACAGGTGGCACAGTTGGCACGCCTCGAGGCAGGATGGTCAGGATGTGGTAGGGCGTGGAGGGCCAGCCGTAGGGCGACATCTGCATCGTGCCCCGAGAAGCAGTTCCGACGCAGGTCGGCTTGGGCACATCTATGGTAGGAACTCACCGCGCAGCCAACTCTGTAGCAGGATGGGCATGGAGACGTGACGAGTCCAATGCCCGGCGGGCCCTCTGGCTGGTAAGATGGATAATGGGGGTTGCCGATCCCTGCAGACGATGGTCTCCGCCTCGTACTCCGCATGATAGCTGGAGCTGGCGTTTTCCCGCAGGAGACGTTGGCAGAAGGCCCCCAGATGCTGCGCGTCCAGGAGCGCGGCCCGCGTTGAGCGCGCTAGAGCAGGGGCGCCATCGGAGAAGTCCCCCACAGTCGCCTGTAGCCAGCGCACGAAAGCCAGCAAGTCTGTCGCCTCGAAGGCGCAGGGACTTCAGGATGGCGGGATGCAGAACCCTGTGGTCCAGCTCAAGGACACTTGAGGCGGCCTCCCACAGGCTCAGCAGTCTCCTCCTCTTAGGCGAGAGCCAGACGTCTGGAGCCGGCGATGTCAACCACGCCCGGCTGAGGACCAGCCAAGGGTAGCCGTTGGCGGCGCCGCGATGTCAAGCAGGCCGACGCCACCATCGGAGACTAGACGAGCCAGGATGTGCCGAGGGAGCCACGAGACTCGGCTCGTACCCCACACGAAGCGCGCCAACCGCGCCTGCAGCCAGCCGACGGTGGTTTCAGGTGGAAGGTAGCAATGGAGGTGGTGCAGGATGGAACCCAAGACCAGGCTGTTGGCCGCGCGGGCACGACCTACCAGCGACAGGCCGCGGGTAAAGGGTGACCACCTCGCGATGGCTCGCTCCAGCAGCCCCATCAGGTGTGAGGCCTGGGAGGCGACGGTGTTTCTGGTGGTGATGGTGCAGCCCAGGACGGTCAGCGACTCAGACGTCCAGGAGATTCCCAGAGGAGAATCCGTCCGGTGCTTCCAGGAACCGCACCAGAGCCCGCAGCTCTTTGTGAAGTTGACAGCCACCCCAGAGGACACGCGGAACTCTTCGAAGATCAGGGGCACGACTTCAAACTGAGCGTCGTCCCTGATGAAAAGTACGATGTCGTCCGCATAGGCGACCACGTTGCCGCGGCCCAAGGTCCTCTCGAGGCGGCGTAACAAAAGTCCAACTCCGATACTGAAGATGCCGTTGTTGGTAAAGGCTTTGACGAGTTTTTCTTTCTCCAAGCCCACCTCTGGACGCTTTTGATGGCCTCAGAAGCTTTGTCGTTCTTCAAAAGTTCGTCCATTTGCTTCTGTGCCATGTTCCGCTTGTCTTGTGATGAAGGAAGCTTCTGGGTTTCATTGGTCGTGCTTCGATCCATACTCGCCGTTTCATTTATAATGTCTGCAGGTGGATCTGCGACGGCGGTGGCGACGGTGGAAGCTGCTGGTGTTGGCGCAGCTGTTGGGGAGACTTGAGGGGAGGAGGCAAGTGGCTTACTCCAGGCCTTGGGGCGCGCAACAGGCGGCCGTTCAGGGAAGAGCAACTTATCTTCTGAGCCAGTCCTCTGTGGGCAGTTTGCGCGCTTATGCCCCTGCCTGTGACAAAGGGAACAACAGATCCAATAAGTCAGGTAGACGGGCGTGGTTACTCCCTTAGTCTTGATATCCAGCCGGGCAGGAATCTGGGAGATCTTCACTCCATCATGCAGAGTAATGAAGGCTTCCCGACGTGCGTCAGCCCAGCAGGAATTGGCCAACTCCATCATTTGCTGGACGATGGAGGTAACCCGGCCGAAGGGCTTGAGCGCCGCGATAAGGTCGGCGTCCATTACAAAGAACGGCACGTTGCCCACAGCGTTCCGCTCAGCCTTCTTTCTCAAGGGAAAGACTCACAGAGTGGCTTCTTCAATGTCCAGGCCCTCCTCGATGAGCCTCTCTGCGAGCTGCACGCTGGAGAGGCCGACTAGGATGTGCCCCTCCATCTTGCTCAGCTGGTACACGCAACCTTTTCCCAGCTTCGCCTCCAGCGCCATGAAGTACTGCGCCTGGCTGAATTCCAGGTAGACACATTGGTCTACCTGACCGGCCTCCGACTTGGCTCTGAAGTCCGCCTGTTTGTGCACCTCTGCACTCGGGGCTTGTTCGAAGGCGGTGGAACAGTAGGCTTGGTGGCAGCAGGCTGGACGCGGCCTCTTTTGCTCTGCCGTTTTGCCGCCATTTCAGCTGGCCTCTTGCGCTCATGGTTGACGAGGATGAAGCCATCATCGGGAGTTGTTTGCCTTGCTCGACGAGGTCAGCCCAGCTCGTCGAAGGCTTGCCTGTGGCGTGGTCAGAGTCATGCGGCCTCTTCTTGGAGCCGCCCACTTTGGTGAAGCCCAGATCTTGTCTCTCGATAAGCTGGTCTTCTTTTTCCGGGCAATCAGCCCAATTGCGGCAAGAATTTGCATGTCCGCCGTCCGTCGCCGGCTTAGTATTTGCATGCTTGTCATTTTTGAATCTGAATGACTTTCAGACATTTCAGATTCAATTGGTGATTCCTCGGCGGAGACTTGGCCAATTTTGACGAGGTTGGCATGAGCTTGCAGCCCATTCTCTTGGCTTTCAGCCAGTACCTCAAAGGGGTTATTTAATTCCACATTCTCCATCTCAGACTCAAAGAAACGCGGAGCTCGCGCGCCGCGTGGCCGAGAGAGAGCAATCCATCCTATTGCTTGTTGCTCAGTGACTTAATTTCTCCTATTACGCCCCCTTTCTCAGGGTCGATTTTAATGCTTTCTGTTGTGATAACATTACCTAAAAATTGGACTTCTTTATTTTAAATTTGCATTTCTCTCTATTAAGTTTGATTACATTTTTTTATTTAAGCCTCTGTAGTACGCTTTTGTCCTTATTTCCAGGGCCTGTGGATCAGGATATCTTCCATTGAATTTTCTGTACCCTCTTATTTATTTTTTATTTATTTTATTTATTGTTACAAAAGCACGAAGTCCAAAGGACTATTGTGCTGTGCTAGTATTATTTACATATATATGATTAATTATTTACACGATGGATTAGTAGTGTTTTGTAAATTATTGTACAAATAGTTCTAAACTTAACAAAGTTCTCATAAGATAGAGTATATACACAAAGAGAATTTGGTAATGTTTCAAAGTATCTACATACAATTTGATTAGTCAGAGGGCAAGATAAAAGAAGATGCTCTGGTGATTCAACATCTAAGCGGCATTCACATGTTGGATCATTGATAGCATTCAGTTTGAATAAGAAACTTAAGAAGGGTCCTTTGCCAGTTAAGAATAAAGTAGTGAATTTATCAGAAGAAATGAAATTTGGGACAGCAATTGGAAAGAATTTCTTGAACAGTTCATTAGATTGAGAAAGATAAAACTTAAATTTTAGATCCAGATATAGTTTGTTTAATTCTTTTTGAAGGGGTTTTTTGAGTGTTCGATCTGTGAGAGAATTTGTCATATTATACTTTGTTTGTAATAATTCAAGATAATCGGACAGTAAAGGGGTTTTCGCTAGTATATGTGTGATGTAAGAAGATGAAGTCCTATAAGCATGAATGCATCTAATAAGAATTTGATATTGTATAGAATTCAACTTGGATCTTTTTGCTGCAGTGATAAAAGGAAACCAAATATTTGATGCATAGCTTATTGTAGAGCGTATCATAGCTTTATATAGGATCAATCTACGCCGAGTATCAATGCCCCAAGAAAAATTTGCATATTTATCGTCGGGCGGACGTGTTCTTGCAGCGCTCCGCGAATTCCGGTAAATATTACTTCAATTTGTTTTTAGAGTTGTTTTTGAAATTTAAAATCTTTTATACCTTACTTTTTTATATTATTATAAATATAATAACCAACTCTTAAGTATACTTAAACATTTTATATACAGCTGATTTGCATATCAGCAGACGGCGCGGCGCGACCGCTTGCCGCTTGTTAGAACAATATGGTCGATAAAATTGAAAAACGTACTGAGGAATGTAGGATTCAGCATAAGATCATCTCGGAACAAATTGCTGACACATTAAAATCAAAGTACTCATCTACAAATAAAAGCATAAATCAAAATGATCTTACAATTGTACAGGGTTTGCTAAAGCAATTGAATATATTGATGGATACAATGGGAGATATCGCTGTAATCAATGGCTCTATTTGTGATAGACTTGGAAATCTGGACGAATCAATAAAGAAAATATCTCCTTCAAGTCAATTTTATAATAGGTCATATGCTCAAGCTACGAGAGTTACTAGTGAAGACGATAAAATAGTTATGCAAAATCAAAACGTAACGGATAAAACAATAATATTTAAATCCAAGTTAAATGTTTCCCCGGCTGAAGTATTAGGCGAAGTAAATAATGGTATTAAAAAGATGAGAAATGATAGATCTAAAGTCAAAATAAATAAAATAATAAAATCAAAATCTGGCGTAATACTTAAAGTTGATTCAGGTGAAGATTTGAATACATTGATTGAAGAGTTTAAAAAGATTGATGAGGTAAATCAAAAAGCATTAATTTATGCACCAAAACCACTAGATCCTACAATTGTTCTTAAGTCAATTACTAAATCTACAGATATTAAGGAATTGCCTTCGATTTTATGCAATATGAACCCAGAGTTAGAAGGTCGAGAGAAGAAGATAAAGGTTCTGTTCGCTATGAGATCAAATACTGATGTACAGGATGTTGTTCTCCGCATTTCCCCGGCTACATACCAAATTATGAAGAAATTACAACGTATATATACAGACATACAGGTTACATATATGAAGGATAAGGTGCTTGTACGTCAATGTCAAAACTGTTTTAGTTATGGTCATAGTAAAAATTCATGTAACATCATAAAATGTAAAAATTGCGGAGACAATGACCAACATGTTAACTGTCAATCCTTGCCCAAGTGCATAAATTGCTCTACACATCCTAAATATAGGAATAGCAATAATCATCGTTCTAATGACAAATTATGTCCTGTGTTCCTTCAACAAATGAAATATGAGATACAAAGAACATGTTATGCAGATTTAGATCATGATATTGTTACTTTGGATTAGAATAGACTTATTCTTGTTTTGTTTTTTTGTGAATGTTCAAATTAAAAATTCTACAACAAAACACGCGGAAAAGCAATTTGGTTAATAATGAAATAAGGGAATTTATTTCTAAAGAAAAATATGATATGATTATAGTTCAAGAACCATATAGTATAAATAATGAAGTAATCTTTAATATGCGTTCAAAAATATATTATGCAAATATACCGGGAGTTCCAATATATACCGCAACAATCGTTACAAACCCTTTCTTATCATGTAAATTAATTAAAGAGTTTTCAAATTCATTTGCAACCACTATATCAGTACAAACTACTAAACGGCAAATTATTCTTTCAAATATTTATATACACCCTAATAAAATGGATACCTGTCATGTTCAATTCCTTGATAAATTAATTAAAAATTTTAACACAAATCCATTGATTTTAGCTGGAGATTTTAATGCTCGAAGTCAGATGTGGTTTGATAATATTATCAATCAAAACGGTAGAAGACTTCAACCTATAATTGATTTTCACAATATGCTCATACATAACAATCGAAACAAAACATGTCGAGGATTAAGTATAATAGACCTTACTATTACTAATAGTCATGCTCATGTACTTGTTAATGGATGGAAAACGTTAAATCTTTCGCAAATCACAGACCATCACGCAATCTCATTCGACATTAGTCTGGAAACAGAAAGTTTATTACATGAAAATAATTCTACATGGTATTTTCAAGAAAAAAGAGCCAATTGGCAAAAATATGAGCAGGCAATCAATGTGTCTAGGATAAATGAGGCAATGATGAAATTAGGTAAAATAGTAAATATAAACGATATAAACTGTGTAGTTTCTCTCATAACTGACATATTAATTGAAGCTGCATATGCATCTCTACGATTAAAACCAAAATATTTAAATAATAATCCATTTAATTGGTGGACGGATGAACTGGAACTTTTTAAAAATCATTTTAAATATGTTCGAAATCTATATTATCGGGGTAAACGGTCTAATAGACAGCTAGTTGATGAAAAAATGTATAAAGAAATACGAAATAAGTATATGAATATTATTGAAAAAACAAGAAATGTAAGCAGGAGGGTATTCCTGGAGGAAGTTGAAAATACATCTCCTTTTGGTAATACTTACAAAACTTTTAAACAAAAAATTTCTCCTAGGTCTTTTGATTTACCAATTCTAGATGTATCTCAAGATGTGCTCGAATCAGAAATGAAAAATCTTTTATCATCTCTATTTCCGAATGACTGTCAATCTTCTGACACAAACTATCATAAATTAATCAGAGACAAGAGTTATACTTTTTCTAATGATAAAATCATTTATTTTGATAATATTCAAATCTGTTCAATAATTAAAAAACTTAAAAATGGCAAGGCTCCAGGAATAGATCATATAAGCAATCAGATGATCAAAACGGCAGTTCATCATATATCTCCTGTGTTAACAAAATTGTTCAATGCTTGTATGGGACTTAATTATTATCCGGAGGCCTGGAGAAAGTCAGCAGTAATGATTATAAAAAAACCTAATAAAGAAAATTATAAAGATCCGAAAGCCTACCGCCCTATAAGCTTGTCTTCTAATTTAGGTAAAATTTTTGAAAGTCTAATTCATATTGAACTTTTAAATCATATTAATAGTAATAATGTTATGCATCCTGCTCAACATGGATTTACACAAGAAAAATCAACAATCTCTGCTTTACAAGAAATAACTAAATTAAGTCTTCTGAAAAGAGAAACAGAAAATACGGCAATAGTAACAGTGGACATCAGCGGAGCTTTCGACAACGCATGGCATCCGGCAATTCTCCAACAATTGGACAAGGCAAATTTTCCAGCGGTACTTATAAAAATAATTAATTCTTACTTTGAAGACCGGAGTGTAGAGTTTAAATATACTAATGTAAAGTGTATAAAAAAGATAAATAAGGGATGTCCCCAGGGTGGTATTATTTCTCCTATTCTTTGGAATATATTACTTAATGATTTCAACTTATCTTTTAACGAAAGTTTTGCTAGAGTAATTGCTTTCGCGGACGATGTGACATTTGTGGTATGGAGTTCAAACATCTATGATCTTCAGTTTAATATTACCAAATGTTTAATAAAAATCAAAGCATGGTGTGAAAAGGTAAAACTTTCACTAAGTCCAAACAAAACAGGTATACTCTATCTACATAACTATGAAAAATTGCCCATTAATTTTGATGGAAAAATAATTCAACCATCAGAAACTGTTAAAATTTTGGGAGTTATTTTTAAAAATCATAGACAAAGGAATAAGATTAATTTTGGAACACATGTTGACAATATAATTATGAAAGCTACGAAACTTAAGAATATATTATTCTCATTATGTGCACGTACCTGAACATGTACCTTCCCCATGGAGTGCTGAAGGTAAAGTAAGGTTGTGAGTTAGGAGCCACTTTGATTTGCCAGTACCCTTTCTTCCATCCAACTTTGTGAAGTATCTAGAACCATGCAAGTTGACTGCAATCTGATCAATAGTCTCCCCACCCCGCAGCATCAATGATAATCATATGCTCTCAGGTCTTTTGTTCCTCATTATAGTGAGGACAATCAACTTTGGCCTTTTTGCATATTTTTAAGCCGATTTAAAAAAAAAAATAATACAGTTAACGTTGGTTGTTGTGGAAATGTTCCTTTGAGAAGGTGGATTCTCTTACAACCATTTCCTTTACTTTTCTTTCAGCTGGAATTAAAGGTTTCTTCAGAGGAATTTTTTCGCTTAATTTCATAGATATCAAAATTTTTTTTGTTTTCCTTTATTATGTGACTGATTGTGAACTTAATATCAATATTCTTTTCTTTTAAAATTTTAATAATTTGGATAAACAAGTATTTCTCCTAGGAAAGTCCGAAAACTTTACCTTTTAAATAATCACTTATAATTTTAGGCATTGCGAATATTTAAAAATAGTTTTTTAATAAATATAAATCCATGCTTTTTCTTTCAGAATAAATATAGCTGCGCTAATTTTGCGCTTTCAGCTTTGAAAAATTGTTATTTTTAAAATGGAACACCCTCTGTATTTTTATATTGATTATATAAAATATTCACACTAGCAGACAAAAATTACCAAAAGTAAAAATTATATGATATTAAAAAAATAAACTATATTAAAAATTATATATTTTATATAAATAAAAATAACAAATGTACTCTGTTTAGTTAATACCATTATTTTTGTTTAAATTTTAGCTAAATTTTTATTCTTAATAACTGACCATTGCCTAGGACATTAGAACTGCTTTAGTAGCTATCTACTCTTCTGCCTATATGAACATGCTAGTGGCGAAAATAATAAAACTCCTTAACAAAGATTCTCATATCAGGCTGTGTTGGGTAAGCAGACACACTGGAATCAATGGCAATGAACTAGCAGACAGCGCAGAAAAAATTGTCGCCACTTCTGTCCTACCAAATCATACTTCACCTTGCTCAGAACTCATGCTCAAAACCTGAAACCTAACACACAGTAAGGCCGCTCTATCATCATTGACTATATAATATTCCCAAGACCACTCGACCAGATCCCTCAGGAGAATTGCTTCCAATCCAAGCCATCTCCTTAAATTTCTACCTAAAATCCGCCATGGAGAGGCCACCACCACCATCCTTACGGGCCATGGTCATGTACTGGAAGACATTACATGTATGCATCCCTAAACAGACCCTACCTGCCTTCACTGTTCAGAAGAGCCACAGACAGTTGATCATCTCCTTTTCAGCTGTCCAGCATTTCTGAGACATAGAATGCAAACAGCTATCCTACTTGGACTGACCCATCTCGACCTTACATATACGACCACACTCAACCTCAACATGAAACTTCCTGGTCAACTAGTCTTCTCTTCTTCTTTCTTATCTCCACTCAATCATATTAGGGTTGTGACCCTTGATGGTGTCTGTTTGACAACCATCATGACTGGGTGAAGTAGAATGCATCTGCCTTTGTCATTAAGACTGGGAGCACTACTCAGTGGCAGGCCGACTTAGCTCCGAAAGAAATGGCCGCCTCTGACATGAGGAACAGATGCCATGCAGCGGCTCCTAACAAGGAGTACAAACGTTGCTCATTCTGTATCCCTGGATTAGGAGCCCTTACAGGGTACTATCAGCCGGGCCAGTTGTACCCAGGTTTTTTAGCGAGCTTGTTACTGCTCCCCCTCCTCCTTTTTCATCCGGGCTTGGGACCGGCAAAGGCAGAGTTTGATCAACTAGTTCAACTTAGCAATCAAAACAGGACGTGAGTAAAAGCGCTTACCACTAGTCCACACTAGTAGGCTGGACTTCCCAGGTAGTTGGTGTTCTGTGCTCCCTGGGTTATAAATATCTCTCTCTATTCTGAATTTTAAAAAAATATAATTTTTTTATTCAAATTTTGTCTATAAAACCTAATACCTTGATTCAAAGGCAGAAAAGTGGGAAGAGTTTGTCAGACGCTGCAAATTTCCAACATTTTAAAAGATATAAAAATGAGTTTAAATATTAAAACAGCACAAAAAGTCTTTAATTGTAATGGAGAAAAAACCAAATTTAATAACTCAATGTGGAATAGGGCATGTGTAAAACATTTGCTGTTTACTATATTGTTGTTGACGATACCAAAAACTCTGATTTCACTGTAAATAAATAATGTTTCTTCTTATTGACCCCCTATTATATGATGGGGTGCAAGAAAGTGAAGACAACTTCATTTATAGAAGAAAAATAAGGTTTGGAAACTGCAAAAGATAGTCGACTCTCGTTAATTTGGAATGTTTTCAGGGTCCCTTGAAAAACACTCGATAAGTTGAATAAAATCAATATTAATTGGTCCCCTCAGTAATTTGAAGTTGAAGGAATACTATCTTGCCACAAATGAACATTTGTGAATAACTGTACAAATGTTTAAAATAATAAATCACAAATTTTGATTAAACTCTTGGTTACTCGATTTTTATTAATATGTAAGATTCTACTGAAAATTAAAATATGAGGGAAAATGTTGCCGGCAACTTTCTCAAGCCAGACCAGCCCATGAACTAACTAAACAAAGTTAGAGCTCAAATTTCCCACACTGAGCGAGGCAAGGAGATCTCTTACTACCCTACGCACCTCAGAACTGACACAAGTGACAATTTCTTTGCAGCTCTCACTACTATCGAAAGTTCATTGGACTGTTCGAAAGTTCATAGACTGAAGTCGCTCACTCAACAAAAAATTACTGACTTCTTTTTAAAATGAAAATTTGTGAATAATTGTACAAATATTTGAATTAATAAATTTGAATTTTGAGATCAACTCTTGTTTGAGAAAGGGCAATACCCGAAAGTTCCCACACAATAAATTTATTACTTTAAAAACTTGCAATAAGTGACTCATTTAATCGTGTATCAACATAGTATGTATATCCCGAAACAGCCAAAACTTCAAACTCTTGTTTACTTGATTTTTTCCCCTCCCTCCCTCTTAGTTGTTTAAACTTTTGATAAATTGAAATTTTTCTCTGGTCCCTTGAGTTTCAAATTATCGAGAGTTGACTGTATGTCTTTCAGAAATTCAAAGTTGAACAAAGAAAATATTATTTTTTAAAATAAAATTTATTTTCAATATTTAATAGTATTTAAATAGTTTAATAAGTGTTAAACAAGGAAATAATAATAAATAAATATAATGCATGCTTATAGACACTTTGGCCCTGCAACTAGGTGTCATGGAGGTTCTGCTGTATAAGACCAAATAAAGCTTAGTCAGAAGGAAGCACCTTAATCAAATGGTCATATTATAAAAAGAAAGTCTGTTTAGAGATTCTTCATGTCACTCAAAACTAGTAAAAAAAAGTATTATTTAAATGTCAATCCTAAGATTGTATAGACTAAGTAGTTAGTTTGTTGCTTCTTATCTCATTAGTTATCATCAAATGGCAACCTTACATCTGTAGCACATTAATTACCCAGATACAGTGGAACCTCCATGAGAGGACACCTCTCTACAAAGGACACTTTGGCTCTGCAATTAGGTGTCTTTTATAGGGAGGTTCTATTGTATTAGTTTATTTTTTTACATCACTAACTGTTCTGGCTATAGTGGTTGAGATTTGCTTTTAAATTACTTCACCTTTATTTTTTGGAAAGGGTTGGATATGAAAACATTTGATATAAGCTAAATCCAAATCTTCTGTTATAAGTGCTTGTCCTTCAGTATAACTCCATTGGGTGGTCATAATACTGTAGTGACCTTGAGTATATTTCAATACTTTTGCTATAAAATACACTAGCCTGGTGAGTGTATAACACAAACTTATGGTGATAGCTTGAATGTTGCAACTATGCTGGTGGTTTGATTGACCTAAGTTGTGGTGTCACATGTTGAAGTAGACTTGGATGATGGAGCAACCTTGTATGAGCTCTTATCTATTCTTGGTGACTCTTCATGAAGGGAAGACATAATTTGTTAGAAGAGACAAAGGTAAACAAGTTTCTTTATAAAGCACCTTTGGTCTTTTCTAACAATGATAGCTATTGTAATTAGTCTTAAATCTGTTAAAGAGGTATTTTGTTGGAAGTGGCTAAGGTCAATTTTATGGCAAATATTAGCTAATTATATGGCTGTAAAATCGAGCGATTATCTTCACTATCAGTAAGTTTCTTTCTGCATCTTTCATTTTAAGATATGCCCTATACAGGTGGTTAAATTTTAGAAATGAAAGCAAGACATACAATATATATATTTTTTAAGTATATTTAATCAAAATATTTATTATATTAAAACTAAATTGGATGTGGACCTAATCATTATTTTTATTTATATAGAAATGTGTACTAAATACAGTGATGGCTTAAAAAACATTTGGTTAGGTTAAATGGTAAACTTTGACCAACTTTGTACAAGTATATGAGCTTGTTGTAGAGTGAGATATAAAACAAACAAAAAAATTGTCATTCATTTGCTATGACTCAATAAAAAAGGAGAGAGAGCAACAACAAAAAGGTGAGAAGAAAGTGGAGGTATCACAGCTCAGGATGGGGCGACCACCACCTGGATGACAAAGCCTGTCTGGAGTTTGGCCTCTTCAATACGAAGTTTGTCACCCAATAGGCGGCCGGAGAAGAACCAGCGTTGGCGTGCAGGTTCAATGCCCTCAAGGGCCTGAAGGCGGCGCTTTGCACTGAGGACAGTTTCCCCAGTACGCACCACCATGCGGGTGTCCTGCCCTGTGGTGGAGAGCCTCAGCTTCACTGCAATCTCCAGTCCTGCTGGCTCACTTTCCAGGGAGGGAGATTCTGGCTCCTCCCTGCTCTCCTCCCGCACCAGGTTGACTGGGGCACTCAGGCAGTACACCGGCAGCTGGTAGCGGTTACCCAGTTCATCATAGCACTCCAGCAAATTACCTGCCACACATCATGTGTGAGTACCCTAATGTCACAAGTACCGCTTTAGCCAGTGATGGTCTTTGTGACAATACTTACTTTTGGCTAAGGTCATGGTAGGTATCATTTATTTGTAAAACTGATATCCTATCTATATCTTTATAAACGCCAGCCAAAATGTTGTGCCTTATGTCAAAATAAGTAAGGTAGCAAAGTTTCCCAATTTCTAGGCCTTGATTGCACAGTTTGGTGTGTTGTGAAAAACTTATTTTGTTGCTTCATTGAGAGTGCACTTGTATGGGCAGCACACAGGTCATAATTTTGTTTCACTCACACAAATGAAATATAGATTTCCATGAAAGAACAACCAAAAAAACACAGTAAACCCCAGTCTCTTAAGGAGGTGGACTATCATTGGAGACTCCGCCATGTCAGGAAAAGTTTTGATAGAATGGATTTATTTGAAAAAAAAAAAATACTAAGCTTCCACCATTCAACAAGGGGGTCGGTGGAAGGCTGGTTAAACCGTTTGGTTTCGACCACTACGACCCGGGTTCGATTCCCGCATTGGACACTTTTTATGTTTAAAAAAAAATGTTCCAATGGCCCCCCGATTCTTGCAAAAGTCCAACCCCACCAGCGAGTGCAAGTAACCAAACGGGGCTCTGGCACATTTGTAAGTGCAAAGTCGAACTGCTTTCACATGTGTAGACATGTGGTGCGCTTACAGTAAAAAGCAGTCGCTAACTACCCACCATGATTATCATGGCCTGTACCACGTGTACTAGGGATAAGCAAAAAAAAAAAAAAAAACATTCAACAAGAGTATCATTTAATAACGAACCACTTGATGAGGAAAGAGTTTCTTTAAAGAGTATCATTGTTAGAAAGCTGGGTTTTTTTTCTAATTCAGCAAACAATGGTAAATCTCTGAATTGTTTAAGCTCATTCATTACTAAAATGTGGCTGAATAACCCAAATACATCTGAAAATCAGGTTAAAAATAATTTTTTAAAAAGATAATTTTATTTTCAAAATAAAATTGTTTTAAAGTTTTAAAAATCGTTGTTTGAAATTTTTGAAGGTTTAACCTTTGGTCACAAAATAATCAATAGATTAGCTAATTTTATTCAAAAACAAATATTCATGTGATATTTTAACCCATGTTCATTCAGAAAGTTTTCTTGTGACTGGAGGGAAGTTATATTTATTTTTTTAAAATATCCCACTTTTTTGTGCATAAGATCCAGACAAGGCTGATACATTGTTCCTGTCATCAGCATCATAACAGGTTTATTACTTCCTCATGGTGTGGATACATGTCATGCTTCTTGACTGTAGTACTTGGATGAAGTCATTCTCTTCTACAATCTGGGGAAGTTTTAATAGAAATAAAAAGCCTATCTTTTTAAACAAAACTTTCTATATTTGCATGGGCTGGCATAAGATCATCTTATCACTTTCCCAGTGTGAATACCTCTTTGGTATGCTTTCCTAACTGTTCCCATAAGATTAGCAAATCACATACCAAAAACTGCTTCTATTCTGATGATGACGACATAGTCTGAAATCATGTTATTGACTTTGTTAAAAGGGAGAGATGCCTTTCACATTGTTTTGCATTCTCACGCAATTCTGGCCTTAACTACCCGTTTCATGATTTGATTTTTCAGGATGCCTAAATGACCAGTTTTTCGGTTGTTGAGGTTACAGCTTGCACCACGCTGATGAGGGCCAACAGCCTGAAACGCGTACGGGGTTAGATTTTCTTGATTAACCAAGAATGGATATTTGGCCAATTCTGGAATAATTAAAACTCACCGAATAGTTGATATTTATTCCAATAGATGGTGCAAGCCATCAGCAACTTTCATTTGCATGATAAGGAGATGCCTTTTTTTCTTTCTTAACTTATGCACCTTACCCCAGTTCCACATCACGTTTGTACTATATTTTCACATCCTATATATAGTTAGCATTTTATTCTCCAAGATCATCAAATTTTGATATTGTGGTTGTTGACAAAGTGGTAGCGATATTGCAAGATTTTAAATTTATTTTTCTTAACTTTTTACATTCTATTGTTTACCTCTTCTTATTTTTAATTAGATATTTATTTTAGTAGTGTATCTATATTTAAAATACATTCAGGCTGTTGACCCTCATCAGCATGGTGCAGGATGTACCTCAACAGCAATAACAACAACAACAACAAAATAATTGGTCCTTGAGGCTTCTTGAAAATTTAAGAAACAGGTACTTAGGGCGAAAACTCTATGAAAATACCAAACTATATGAAAAATAGTACAAATGTGAAATTTTACTTCTTGATTAATGTAGAAAGGGTATTTGGCCAATATTCTGGAATAATTAAAAAACAACAAATAGTTAACATCTATTCAGAGAGATGCCATCAGCAACATTTAATTGCAAGGTCAGGAGAAGTTTTGTTCTTAATTTATCAGCCTGATCCCAGTACAATTTCACTTCTGTATTATTTTTTCATTGAGTTTGATGTTCTCACAGACTTTTGCCTTAAATACCCTTTTTTGATTTTTCAGGAAGCCTCAAGGACCAACTTTTTTGGTCGTTGAGGTTAGAGCTTGCACCATGTGGGCCAACAGCCAGAAATGCTTACCTGGTTAGCTTGATTAATGAAGAAAGGGTATTTGGCTAAATATGGAATAAAAAAAATAATAAAAATCAACGAGAGTTGATATTTATTCCAACAAATTTACATTGATTTATTATAAACACAAGGTAATAAGACCAAATCCAAATAAATAAATAGTGTGTATATTCAGTACTTTTGTCTGAAGATGGTAACAATACTGTCACAGAAACGTCACACACTATTTATTTGGATTTGGTCTTATTACCTTGTGTTTATAATCTATAATCCAAATTGTACCTTATCATTGACTTATTATTTTAATTGACTATATTTGCATTAATCAAATTTCAAATATGAAAAATGCAATTGTCTTCCAAAAGGAAGAAGAAAAAAAAATATATATAGAAAAGGCATTCTTTTGACAAGATACTCCTAAAAAAAAGTCATTATTAAAAGTTTTCAAAAGTGAAACAGCGCAGGCAAAATTTCAGAACAATTTAAAAATACGAAAATGTAGCAATTCTACTATAAGAGTAGAAGGCTACAACAAATGGCTACAAAGAGGAATCAACCTTTGTCGCGATCGTAGGTGTTAGCATCCCCTTTCAGAGGTGTTCCATATCAAGCTAGTTTAACCTAGGTTAAAAAATGTTCTGAATAAAAGGGCCCATGATTCAACAAAAGGTTATTTTATGTCATGAATTATGATAATTTTGATGCCAGCAATAGTTTGTTGACAGGCTAAAAAAAAAAAGTCTTATCTTCAGAAGAATATGTGGAAACTGAAATGGAAGAAAAATAGTTATTAAAATGTTTGAAAGGCAATGCTTGAAGTGTGTTTTCAAGGAACAAAGTATTAGAGATTTTTCAAGTGTGTAATATGATATAAGGGAACAGAGCTTTCACTTGAATAAAAATCGGTTAGATCATTTCAGCACAACATTCACTGTTGATGTACATTTTTTTAGGATAATCAAATATAAAAATGTCAATGGTATGTTTATTAATTAAAATAGGTTATAACATTTTCTAAAAATATTACCTCAATTTTTTCAGAATGTTTCTTTAACTTTTAGTGATGGACAAAACTTGCCATTATACATTTTTTTTACAAAGGGGAAGAATTAAAAATACTATTTTAATCTAAGTGAATAAATGCAATGGGAAGAAAGGGAATAAATTCTGAAAATGAAGTAAGTATGTAAGGTGAGTATGTATAATGAGTAATATTTTATATCTCTCAACACACATCTTTCTTTAATACAGTATAACCTCATTAATTTGACAAGCAATGTCCTGACCACCAGTTTATGAACGTTAATTTGACAAGCAATGTCCTGACCACCAGTTTATGAACGTTAATTTGACAAGCAATGTCCTGACCACCAGTTTATGAACGTTAATTTGATAATCAATGTCCTGACCACCAGTTTATGAACATTAATTTGACAATCAATGTCCTGACCACCAGTTTATGAACGTTAATTTGATAATCAATGTCCTGACCACCAGTTTATGAACGTTAATTTGATAATCAATGTCCTGACCACCAGTTTATGAACATTAATTTGACAATCAATGTCCTGACCACCAGTTTATGAACATTAATTTGACAAGCAATGTCCTGACCACCAGTTTATGAACATTAATTTGACAAGCAATGTCCTGACCACCAGTTTATGAACATTAATTTGACAAGCAATGTCCTGACCACCAGTTTACAAACGTTAATTTGACAAGCAATGTCCTGACCACCAGTTTACAAACGTTAATTTGACAAGCAATGTCCTGACCACCAGTTTACAAACGTTAATTTGACAAGCAATGTCCTGACCACCAGTTTACGAACGTTAATTTGACAATCAATGTTCTGACCACCAGTTTATGAACGTTAATTTGACAAGCAATGTCCTGACCACCAGTTTATGAATGTTAATTTGACAATCAATGTCCTGACCACCAGTTTATGAACGTTAATTTGACAAGCAATGTCCTGACCACCAGTTTATGAACGTTAATTTGACAATCAATGTCCTGACCACCAGTTTATGAACGTTAATTTGACAAGCAATGTCCTGACCACCAGTTTATGAACGTTAATTTGACAATCAATGTCCTGACCACCAGTTTATGAACGTTAATTTGACAATCAATGTCCTGACCACCAGTTTATGAACGTTAATTTGACAATCAATGTCCTGACCACCAGTTTATGAACGTTAATTTGACAAGCAATGTCCTGACCACCAGTTTATGAACGTTAATTTGACAATCAATGTCCTGACCACCAGTTTATGAACGTTAATTTGACAATCAATGTCCTGACCACCAGTTTATGAACGTTAATTTGACAATCAATGTCCTGACCATCAGTTTATGAACGTTAATTTGACAATCAATGTCCTGACCACCACCAGTTTATGAACGTTAATTTGACAATCAATGTCCTGACCACCAGTTTATGAACGTTAATTTGACCAAACTGTTGACACTATCGATAATTGACTGGTTTTTAAAATCAAATTTCAACAACGTTAGATAATTCTTCTTAGATAATTGTGCTTTATGCTGTTTCCTCTCACTTTATGTAATCAAAAACAAAAAACATGTTTTGGTTACTTCAATATCATTATAAGGTTTCACCAATTCCACACATAGAATACAAGTCAAGTACGTACCATTAGGCAGAGAGATATTGGCTCCATCCACAATGGCCTGAGCCAGCACAAAGTCGTGGGTTTCTGCTGCATGAGCTGCAGCCTTTAGAGCATCCCAGATCTCCTTGCGGCCCTCAAATGCTGGGGCAGTATCCCAGAATTCATTTCTTTTGCTTTGCAGCTGATTGTCAGTGAGGGGGACATCACTCCGCCACTTTGGGTTATCTGTCTTGAGGTGTTGGTTTTTACCTGCACAGGCAGGGGAAATCTCTACAGCAAAACAATCAAAACTACTTTCCAGTGCAATTTCACCTCTAGCTACAACAAAATAAGACCTAAACCAAATAAATTAATAGTGTGTGATGTTTCGTTAACAGTGTTGTTGCCATCAACAGACAAATGAAGGGGAAAAAAAGATCCAAAAGAATTAAAAAAAAAAAAGATGGTAATAATGCTGTTACTGAAAAGTCACACACTATTAATTTATTTGGATTAGGCTTTATTTTTTAGTAGCTATAATCTATAATCCAAATTGTGCTTTATCAAACTTGACCTCTAATAAGTGAGAGACAGTACATTCTGGAAGAAACAGAGCTTTGTGTCATTACCTCTACAACCAGGTTATAAGGAAAATATATAATACAATACCACTTTTAAAAAGTCCAACTCCACCAGCGAGTGCAAATAACCAAACGGGGCTCTGGCACATTTGTAAGTGCAAAGTCAAACTGCTTTTTACATGTGTAGACATGTGGTGCACTTACACTAAAAGCAGTCGTCTACTTCTACCCACCATGATTATCATGGCCTGTACCACGTGTACTAGGGATTAGCAAAATAAAAAAAAAAAAACAATAAAATTGTAATTTTTCAAATGATTCCATTTTTGAATGTTTCTAAGTATTTTTAGATGGGATTCAGTAATAATAAGGCACAATTTGGATTATAGATTATAAACACAAGGTGATAAGACCAAATCCAAATAAATAAACAGTGTGTGACATTTCGGTAACAACGTTGTTACCGAAACGTCACACACTATTTATTTATTTGGACTTATCACCTTGTGTTCATATTCAGTAATGAAAATTGGGTGGCCATAGATGAGGCTTCAGTATTGATGTGTAAATTATTCTTTTGAAATTTGGAAATAATTTTCTGTTTCGGCCTAGAAGTAGAGCTGTATTGTGCAGGCTAGAAGGGGTCAAAAAAGCTACTGGAAGATAACTATATAAACTGTGAGTAAGTCATTTATAGATCAAAATGTAGAATATCTGTCCATATAAGTAGAACTCAGCATTAACCCAACAGTGAACGCTATGTTTCTTAAAATGGTTCCAAATAATAGAAATTTCAAAATTGTAATATATAGGTATTTATAACCTCGGTTCCTGAAGTGCAGAATGACAGCAATTAAAATACTTTTATTATCTCCACTCAATATTATTAAGGTATCAAGTTTGTAAAGCTTGAGACTTTTGATGATGTCTGCCGGGGATGAGTAGAGCTCAACAATGGATGAGTTAAACACAAGGTAATAAGACCAAATCCAAATAACTAAATAGTGTGTGACGTTTCGGTAACAGTGTTGTTACCGAAACGTCACACACTATTTAGTTATTTGGATTTGGTCTTATTACCTTGTGTTTATAATCTATAATCCAAATTGTGCCTTATCAATGGATGAATTAATACAGCCAATAATGTGTTATTATTAAAAGTTGTGTCATGATTAAAATACTTAATATATCATAATCTATTGTGTAACAAGACCAAATCCAAATAAATAAATAGTGTATAAAGTTTTGGTAACAAGACTGTTACCTAAACATCACACACTATTTATTTATTTATTTGGATTTGGTCTTGCTACCTTATGTTTCTAATCTATAATTCAAATTGTACGTTATATATCATAATCTAATTGTATCACTGTTTCAATTTTTTCATACTGAAATAAACAGATTAACTAAACAAAATTTATAAAAAAGTAATGGTGATTTTTACAAGGGGATGTGCATAAAGAACTAGGTAGAGAATATGGAGAGGCAATTGTTTAAAATGTCTTGTTAACTTTAATGTTATTTGTTAAGAGAGCTGGTTGGACTTATGGAAAGGAAAATGAGTAGAAAAATTTAGAGATGAATTCTTCTGAAAAAAATATATTAAAATATTTTTTTAACTTTCTTTATATGGTATATGTAAACCTGATTTTATATTTTTAAACAAAGGAATATAATTTTTGAAAGGATTCCATATAAACATTTTAAGGCGCAGTCAACATGATAATTATCTACCATGTTTAAATGTCCCAAAATGTTTCGAAATATAGTTTTTTTTTTTTTTTTGTATCGCGCTAGTGGTTTGCTGGTAATAGAAACTTTTCACATACCTGAATGAAAATTGGACCCATTAGGATATTCATCAGTATTTCTATTATTCCTATGTCTCATGCAATTTCCCATCTTAACGATTTAAATATAATACAAAAATCAAAAAGATAAAATAAATTTAAGAATTGTGAAATCTTAATTGTTTATATTTTTTCATCCTAATTATTTAATCTAATGCTAAAATAATCTTTACATTTTTAAAAATGAAATGCAACTTTTAACGAGATACAGTTTTACATGACTTTGCGTTAGAAAGAATTATCATCAAATTAAAAAAATAATAAGTAAATAGAGAAGAGATACTCATAGCCAAAGGAAGTGTGACTGAGAAAAAAAAAATGTTGAAAATATATTTTTAAAAATATATTTTTAAAATTTAATTTCAGGCCAATTTTTGAAAATAAATAGCTTATTCGATATTAAAAATAATATATATCTTAAATAATTAACTAGTTTATCTAATCTTGATTTATAAATAATTAACGTTTTAAGATGGATTATTTCAATAAAAAATTAGAGGATAAATAAATAGCTTGAATCAATAGATTGATTTCGAAATTTTCATTTAATAATATAAATATTTCTATTAAGCTTAATGTTTTGTAATTTTTGACTCTTTTTTTTTTTCTCAAGCAAAAAAAAATAAAAAAATATTTTAAAAATAATATTATAAACAACGAAATCGAAGTGTACCACTCGATGTTTTCAAATGTTTTAAAATTGGTTCTTTCAGAAAAATGAAATATATTTTTGAGTTCTATAAATTTAGAAGGATATTATTGTTTTAAAATAATAACTTTACTGTCACGTGTTTGATAGGTTGAAAATAACTCCAGATGAACTAGGCGCCAAATAGTGGAAACATTCGTTATCCCTTTAAATTGATGCCCATCATGAAAAAAGGTAAGTTTAAAGCATTATTAATACAAATATAAATTATATCTTGATCATTGTGTGTGTATTTAAAAATTAAAGTGCAAAATGTAAACAAGCAAGTTTTTATTATATTTAGTATTCTAAATTTTGTTATACCATGATCAACTTGTGTTTAATTTTCAAAGACATCTGTTAATCAACATTTATCGTCTTCTATTTAAACTGAAGTAATCCTGCAGGTGTAGTTAATTTGGTACTACAAATAGAATGGTGTAGCAGTAAAACTTTTTTTGCTAAAACATCATTTGTTTGGGAGAGACATTTTTCTAACCTGTATTAACCAGCACATGACCTGAGATGCCATGTTAAAGACAAAATGTTAATAAATACTTTTAACTGGGTCATTTTTCCTCATGCTTCTGAGTAGCTTAATAGAATGATGTTTTTTAAATATAACTTTAAATTTTTCCAAAACAATATTTTGTAACACCAAAGTTATTGAACTAAATAGCCTCCGAGGGCCCGCAAAAATGCTATTAGGGATGTTTGAGCCCTAATTAGGCCATAGTTTAGTAATGGTATATAGAAATACATTAAATATACCAAGCAGCTTCTATCTTTTGTTTCATTATGAAATGTATATTTGTAAATTAGGGACACAATATACCATTTTTATACCCTAAATTTTATAATTTAGTGAACAAGTGCAGTAAAAACATTTAATGGACACTACCAGAGATTTGATCCTCTCTTTATAGATATCATGGTCCTTCAAAGATTGTCAATTTTACCTTTGGCACAGGTGGTCCATGATTTGAGCATATAACTGCTGTTCAAGGCATTGAACTTGTTGCGCCTTTTGGATGGAAGTGTCAAACTAGCATTGTTGGTCATGTTCAAGAAATCCAGGTGTTTATAAATGTTAAACTTATAACTCTCTGGAATATGTGAGCAACAAAAAAGTCTGGTTGAATTCTGAGATTTTTTCTTGGTTGATTAAACAAAATGTTTCAGAAGGAGAATAGAAAGGTGCCATTAACTTCCTTGCTCATGTTACAGTACATAAATTAGTGCAATTTTTCTACAGTTTGTTTCCAAACACTAGTAGCAACCTTGTGATCAAGGAGAGAATCGTTAAAAATTAAAAATCTTGATTTTGGCTTAATATCTGATAATGTTGAATCTCTCTCAAATATGACATTGTTACAATTGGCTGAAGTATTCTTGGAAGCATGTTTACATCTAAAACAATAAGTAGCAGGTTTTAACAATCAAATTTCAGAGGATCCAGAAGAAATCAGAAGCTAATTTACAGAACATATCAACTAAAGATATAATAATGGATTTGATTTACAAATCCTGTTCAATGTGGACATTATTAAAGTTGCCCAGGAAACAGCCGTAGCAGAGATGTTATCCGGGGAATGACATCATACAAGTTGTTCAAGGAGAAGTTGAAACAGATGATAAACATTCTCCCTTCAAGATCAAATCTCTACTGTGACAGTGACAGCTCTAAATTGTGATCCAGACTCCAAAAAATTAAATCAGTTTTCATAATTTTTGGTAAACCTGAAAGGTGATTTTTCCAATTATTAATAAAAATACACAAACATATATTGATGATTATTTTAATAAAAATCGATAATTATTTGTATTTATGTTTTCATTAATTTTTTTTTCTTTGATTTGATTGTATATAATATTTTAAAATAACGATAGTCATTATATTCATCATTTTACCATTCTTTTTTTAATACGGATATTTGTTAATGTGGATTTTTTTCTGGTCCCTTTAAATCTGTATTAAAGAGGTATTATCATATTTAATAAAGTAAAGCCCCTCTCTATAGTGACTCCAATTGAAACAAACTTTTGGTTCACTACAGCACCCAATTTCCTACCTTTCGAATCATTCCCATTTCTTTGAAAATGGCTGGTTGAAAGACTCCAAGTGTTTTTGCGAGTCCCTTTTTTGTTTGTGTTGGATCGTCATCGAGCCTTGCCTCTAATTATTCATCCTCAAACTTTGGTGGCGCTCCAGGTCTTTCTTCCTCTTCCGAATCAAAATTGCCACTTTCAAACCGTGCAAACCACTTCTGACATGTTTGTTCAACTAGAGCATGGTCACCATACACTTCTACTAAAATATGATGATTCTCAGCAGCCTTTTTCTTCATATTGAAGTAAAACTCCCCTCAAAAACACATTATTTGGTACAAAAGTTGACATTTTAGGAGCAAACAGAAACTAGGTTGTTTCTACTTCAGAGAAATGACGGTTACTGAAAAAGGAAGCCTTATGATAACGCTTAAAAATAATGGTGTTGCCAGATGAAACAATGGAATAATAAACTAGTAGCGCCATCTCTATCAAAACCGCATAAAGCTATTTATATTCCCTACATATATATATATATACCAGCCAGCACATGGTGTGGGTGTGCCATGATGATGAAGTTTTCTCAACAGGTGTCTGATGATACAATATATAGAATACATCTGGTTTAGCATCAGATGTACTTACAAGAGTGGAAAAAACAACCTCCAACCCTTTCATTATTAGATCCTTTAGAAATGAGAAGAAACACTTCCTTTTAAATTCACATCTTATCCTATGGCTACACACCCTGGTAAAAAATGTTTCCACTCAACCTTGTCACTGGTTTCAGAAACCATCTCACAGCCAGCCAGGCGAGGCCGGCCTCTCACTAAAGGAACTCCAAAAGAGAAGCCAGTTGGTAAGTTCCTCAGCACCCCCTGCTGATTCATATTACTGACCTACCCAGATAAACACCTCTTTGTCAAATTCTGATGATTTCATGAGTCCCTTGTAGATCTATTGAAACCAAAGCCCACCCTAGGGCCATAGCCATGATATCCATGGTGGACATTTGCTAAAGCTGGTGTTGTGGCTTCATCACCGACCCAAGTCTAGTTTGCAGTGCTAATTGATAGAGGCCAAATAGTACAGTCTATTTAATTTGACACCCCAAGGGATCAGAGAACTTTCAGTTTAAATACAGTAGAACTTGGATAATTCGAACCCCAAGGGACCATAAAAAAATTCGAATTATCCAAAAATTCGAATTAAAAACGGAAATTCTATTTATAGGAAATTCTAGGGACCAAGATAAATATTCGAATTAAAGAGGTTTTCGAATTAAAGAAGTTCGAATTATCCAAGTTCTACTGTATAAGGCAAGTGTTGAATTAAAGTCGGTTATATGATTTCATCTCAACATTCACTGCTAGTTGACATTTTCCTAAGATAACTAAATATAGAAATAATATTTTTAGAAAATTTGTAATATATTTTATTTAATAATGTTTATTGTGTGTGTGATACCATATTGATTTTTTTTTCTGAATGTCTCACAAATAACTTTTAGTAATGGATAAAATTGCATTAATACATTTTTAAACAAAAGAAAAATTATGAATACTATTTTAATCTGAGTGGATAAATGCAATGGAAAGAAAGCGAAAACATTTAGAAAATAAAAAAGGCTAAAATTTTCATTTAACCCTTAACTGGGCGGGTGGATTTTTCTTATGTAACTGGACGGGGTGGGTAGATTCAACCCACTTATGTAACTTTATGAAATAAGCGCTAAATAATGATTGAAATCAATATTCAAAAAATATTTAATTAATATATAGTTAATATACAGATTTTGACATTTAAAAATTCTGAATATAATCTATTTACAGTTTTCACAAATTTATAAGAAATGTTTTTTTTTTTTCAAACGTTTAGTTGACATACAGAGCAAAGGGTTTTTATTTTTTTACTGCGTTTCTTGATCAACATTTGTAGCACCTTTTTGGAGTATCATATTGTTGTGGCATCGCAGTTTCACTTGGTTTACTTGAACCATCATTCTTCTTGAATTGTCGTCTGTAATTCCAGTGGGAGAGAATTGAGATTACGTGTGGCCAGGTGTTCATCAGTCAATGCTCTCTCAAAATCAATAATAAAATTACTCCTTTCTTTTTTTACCCTTTGTATCAATCTGATTACCTATTTTCTTTTTTTTTTTTGGGAACATGGAGACTAAAGTGGTTGTTCCAGAGAAACCGAAAATAGATGTTCCTGATTCTCTATTAGGCTGCGGTTGAAATTGTGGTGAATCTAAGGTTTGTTCTTTCTCGTTGTTCCTAAATATGTAAGACCATGTTCTTTCAACTTATCAACAAATTCTACTGAAGTGAATCAATTGTCTGCTGGAATAATTCTTCCAAAGTGTGGTCGACTAATCTCTAAAACATATATATATTTTGGGTTGGCAGGGATAGTTCTCTCTGTTGACTTGATTGATAATTATACTTATTCAAAGAAAGAAGTGTTATTTTATAAAAGGAAGCTAAAAATAGCGGAAGATAGAGACTCAAGTATGAGCCACGAGCTAACACTGACACGAAAAATTCTCACGCTTCTGGACGGGCTGGGCAAAATCCGCCCCAACATGCAAATTTAACCCCCCCCTCCCAAAACTGAAATTTATAAACGATGGATGGAAAATGTTTGTATCACTATAAAATTAGAATACACGAAAGCTGGAAGCTCTAGGTAAACGAAAAATATATTTTTTTCCTATATCAAGTTTATGCATGGGCAGAACCTACCCAACCCGTCCAGTTAAGGGTTAAAAATATCTTTAGAAGAAAATTTTTATGACTGTTTTTGCTTTTAGTCTAGAACCCTATTTAGCTGATTAATATTCAAAGGACATGCGTGTCTTTCCTATGTTATTTCAAATAGTAGAATGTTACTCTTAAAGACACCTAATGGATAATGCACAATTTGGATTATAGATTATACACAAGGTAATAAGACCAAATCTAAATGAATAAATAGTGTGTGATGAAATGTCACACACTATTTATTCATTTGGATTTGGTCTTATTACTTTGGGTTTAAAGACACCTAATTGTTTACACCACTGCCTAGTGATTTAGGCCTAAATCATCCAGGAGGAAACAAAAATGGTGTACAATGTCTGATATATGCAACACAGTTTAACATGATAACTATGGCTGCTGTACCCCGCGTGTACCAAAGTAATTTTAACAATACATTTTATTTAAAACTATTCACCTATAATGTTGTTGAAATTTGATTTTAAAAAATGAATGAATTAATGTTGGTGTTTTGATAAGGCTGCAGGTTGGGATATTAAAACTTATTCAAATTATCGCAAGTGTTGAATTGTAATATGTCAAATTAATGAGGTTAAACTGTATAGTTATGCGACAGCACAGAAGATATAATTGTAATATCAAAACTCTGACTACAGCACACACAAGATATTCAGCCCAAAAAGGTTATGTAGCAGCTCACATACTGGACTCTGCAGTATTGGGTTTCTAAAATAGTGTTTGTAATTTTTCCATCACCCTAAAGTTAATCATGAAACAAATTAAATAAAAAGTGTCAATGGTATCATTTCACATTATTAATTAAAATATATTTATTACAACAGTATTTGGTAAAAAAAAAATTTTTTTTTAATTCTATACACTTTATAATAAAAAAAATTGATGCCCGAAGAAGGATTTTTACTAGCGGGGTTTTACTGTATTATTTTAGCATTTTTGAAATTATTTTTCTTTTTTTTCATCGAGTATCTTGTTTGCACAACTACCAACAATTTCAATACATGCTGTATTCTACGCTCCTGGAACCCGGGTTACATCAAGAAGAGAGAGATATATTTCCTCATTCAGTACTTTGGTCTGATGATGGTAACAATGGTTTTACCAACACGGCACATTTCAATAATTTGGTCTTTTATAGTATTTCATCCTTTGTATAAGATGGCATTTCTTTAGTGTGACATCCACTCTGTTGTTATTGCTTATTCCTCAAGTCGTTTAAACGATCTCCATTAGGTTCCATTGTCTCAGCTTTTCTATTATAGTCCTGGGGTTTTCCCAGAGGTCTTTTTTTGGAGGATTTGATACAATTCAGTAAATGTTCTGGACTGGCTGGTTGGGAATTGCATTTGAGGCATTTTGGGATTCTGAAATATATATAATGTAAAATATAAGGTAAAATAAATGATATTTTGATCCAATATATGCATTTTTAATTCAATAATGTAAATTGTAAATGTAAATATAATGAAGACTCTACCCACCATAGTTAATGTTGGTACCTAGGATTGAGAAACCACCAGCTGATGCTATTACTACACCCACCAAACTGTTATAGGCCAATCTCAAGTTTAAGAAATACAAAAAACCAACTTTCAAGTTCTTCTTCTTTCTTATCTCCATTCAATCATATTAGGGTATCAAGCTTATAGAGCTTGAGACTTTTGATAGTGTCTGCTGGGGATGAGTAGAGCACATCAATGGATGAGTCAATACAATCAATAATGTTGATAAAGCACAATTTGGATTATAGATTATAATAAAAGAAAACAAGACCTAATCCAAATAATTTATTAGTGTGTGACGTTTCGGCAACAACATTGTCACCATCATCAGACAAAATCGTCTGATGATGGTGACAATGTTGTTGCCGAAACGTCACACACTAATAAATTATTTGGATTAGGTCTTGTTTTCTTTTATTATAATCAATAATGTGTTTTGGGGTTGCAGGTTGAGAATTGCACTTGGTACATAGTGAGAAAACCTTGTAACCATTCTGTAAAGTCATTGTCTGTAGATGACACTTAGTGGTCATCTGTCAGGGCAGATATACAAGGATGGATCAAGTCATTGTCTGTAGATGACACTTAGTGGTCATCTGTCAGGGCAGATATACAAGGATGGATCAAGTCATTGTCTGTAGATGACACTTAGTGGTCATCTGTCAGGGCAGATATACAAGGATGGATCAAGTTATTGTCTGTAGATGACACTTAGTGGTCATCTGTCAGGGCAGATATACAAGGATGGATCAAGTTATTGTCTGTAGATGACACTTAGTGGTCATCTGTCAGGGCAGATATACAAGGGTGGATCAAGTTATTGTCTGTAGATGACACTTAGTGGTCATCTGTCAGGGCAGATATACAAGGATGGATCAAGTTATTGTCTGTAGATGACACTTAGTGGTCATCTGTCAGGGCAGATATACAAGGATGGATCAAGTTATTGTCTGTAGATGACACTTAGTGGTCATCTGTCAGGGCAGATATACAAGGATGGATCAAGTTATTGTCTGTAGATGACACTTAGTGGTCATCTGTCAGGGCAGATATACAAGGGTGGATCAAGTCATTGTCTGTAGATGACACTTAGTGGTCATCTGTCAGGGCAGATATACAAGGGTGGATCAAGTCATTGTCTGTAGATGACACTTAGTGGTCATCTGTCAGGGCAGATATACAAGGATGGATCAAGTCATTGTCTGTAGATGACACTTAGTGGTCATCTGTCAGGGCAGATATACAAGGGTGGATCAAGTTATTGTCTGTAGATGACACTTAGTGGTCATCTGTCAGGGCAGATATACAAGGATGGATCAAGTCATTGTCTGTAGATGACACTTAGTGGTCATCTGTCAGGGCAGATATACAAGGGTGGATCAAGTCATTGTCCGTAGATGACACTTAGTGGTCATCTGTCAGGGCAGATATACAAGGATGGATCAAGTTATTGTCTGTAGATGACACTTAGTGGTCATCTGTCAGGGCAGATATACAAGGGTGGATCAAGTCATTGTCCGTAGATGACACTTAGTGGTCATCTGTCAGGGCAGATATACAAGGATGGATCAAGTTATTGTCCGTAGATGACACTTAGTGGTCATCTGTCAGGGCAGATATACAAGGGTGGATCAAGTCATTGTCTGTAGATGACACTTAGTGGTCATCTGTCAGGACAGATATACAAGGGTGGATCAAGTTATTGTCTGTAGATGACACTTAGTGGTCATCTGTCAGGGCAGATATACAAGGATGGATCAAGTCATTGTCTGTAGATGACACTTAGTGGTCATCTGTCAGGGCAGATATACAAGGGTGGATCAAGTTATTGTCTGTAGATGACACTTAGTGGTCATCTGTCAGGACAGATATACAAGGGTGGATCAAGTTATTGTCCGTAGATGACACTTAGTGGTCATCTGTCAGGGCAGATATACAAGGGTGGATCAAGTTATTGTCTGTAGATGACACTTAGTGGTCATCTGTCAGGACAGATATACAAGGGTGGATCAAGTCATTGTCTGTAGATGACACTTAGTGGTCATCTGTCAGGGCAGATATACAAGGGTGGATCAAGTTATTGTCTGTAGATGACACTTAGTGGTCATCTGTCAGGGCAGATATACAAGGGTGGATCAAGTTATTGTCTGTAGATGACACTTAGTGGTCATCTGTCAGGGCAGATATACAAGGATGGATCAAGTTATTGTCTGTAGATGACACTTAGTGGTCATCTGTCAGGACAGATATACAAGGGTGGATCAAGTCATTGTCTGTAGATGACACTTAGTGGTCATCTGTCAGGGCAGATATACAAGGGTGGATCAAGTTATTGTCTGTAGATGACACTTAGTGGTCATCTGTCAGGGCAGATATACAAGGATGGATCAAGTTATTGTCCGTAGATGACACTTAGTGGTCATCTGTCAGGGCAGATATACAAGGGTGGATCAAGTCATTGTCTGTAGATGACACTTAGTGGTCATCTGTCAGGGCAGATATACAAGGGTGGATCAAGTTATTGTCTGTAGATGACACTTAGTGGTCATCTGTCAGGGCAGATATACAAGGATGGATCAAGTCATTGTCTGTAGATGACACTTAGTGGTCATCTGTCAGGGCAGATATACAAGGGTGGATCAAGTTATTGTCTGTAGATGACACTTAGTGGTCATCTGTCAGGACAGATATACAAGGATGGATCAAGTCATTGTCTGTAGATGACACTTAGTGGTCATCTGTCAGGACAGATATACAAGGATGGATCAAGTCATTGTCTGTAGATGACACTTAGTGGTCATCTGTCAGGGCAGATATACAAGGATGGATCAAGTCATTGTCTGTAGATGACACTTAGTGGTCATCTGTCAGGGCAGATATACAAGGATGGATCAAGTCATTGTCTGTAGATGACACTTAGTGGTCATCTGTCAGGGCAGATATACAAGGGTGGATCAAGTCATTGTCTGTAGATGACACTTAGTGGTCATCTGTCAGGGCAGATATACAAGGGTGGATCAAGTCATTGTCTGTAGATGACACTTAGTGGTCATCTGTCAGGGCAGATATACAAGGATGGATCAAGTCATTGTCTGTAGATGACACTTAGTGGTCATCTGTCAGGGCAGATATACAAGGATGGATCAAGTCATTGTCTGTAGATGACACTTAGTGGTCATCTGTCAGGGCAGATATACAAGGATGGATCAAGTTATTGTCCTGTAGATGACACTTAGTGGTCATCTGTCAGGGCAGATATACAAGGATGGATCAAGTCATTGTCTGTAGATGACACTTAGTGGTCATCTGTCAGGACAGATATACAAGGGTGGATCAAGTCATTGTCTGTAGATGACACTTAGTGGTCATCTGTCAGGACAGATATACAAGGGTGGATCAAGTTATTGTCTGTAGATGACACTTAGTGGTCATCTGTCAGGGACAGATATACAAGGATGGATCAAGTCATTGTCTGTAGATGACACTTAGTGGTCATCTGTCAGGGCAGATATACAAGGATGGATCAAGTCATTGTCTGTAGATGACACTTAGTGGTCATCTGTCAGGGCAGATATACAAGGATGGATCAAGTTATTGTCTGTAGATGACACTTAGTGGTCATCTGTCAGGACAGATATACAAGGGTGGATCAAGTCATTGTCTGTAGATGACACTTAGTGGTCATCTGTCAGGGCAGATATACAAGGATGGATCAAGTCATTGTCTGTAGATGACACTTAGTGGTCATCTGTCAGGGCAGATATACAAGGATGGATCAAGTCATTGTCTGTAGATGACACTTAGTGGTCATCTGTCAGGGCAGATATACAAGGATGGATCAAGTCATTGTCTGTAGATGACACTTAGTGGTCATCTGTCAGGGCAGATATACAAGGATGGATCAAGTCATTGTCTGTAGATGACACTTAGTGGTCATCTGTCAGGGCAGATATACAAGGGTGGATCAAGTCATTGTCTGTAGATGACACTTAGTGGTCATCTGTCAGGGCAGATATACAAGGGTGGATCAAGTCATTGTCTGTAGATGACACTTAGTGGCCATCTGTCAGGGCAGATATACAAGGGTGGATCAAGTCATTGTCTGTAGATGACACTTAGTGGTCATCTGTCAGGACAGATATACAAGGATGGATCAAGTTATTGTCTGTAGATGACACTTAGTGGTCATCTGTCAGGGCAGATATACAAGGGTGGATCAAGTCATTGTCTGTAGATGACACTTAGTGGTCATCTGTCAGGGCAGATATACAAGGGTGGATCAAGTCATTGTCTGTAGATGACACTTAGTGGTCATCTGTCAGGGCAGATATACAAGGATGGATCAAGTTATTGTCTGTAGATGACACTTAGTGGTCATCTGTCAGGGCAGATATACAAGGGTGGATCAAGTCATTGTCTGTAGATGACACTTAGTGGTCATCTGTCAGGGCAGATATACAAGGGTGGATCAAGTCATTGTCTGTAGATGACACTTAGTGGTCATCTGTCAGGGCAGATATACAAGGATGGATCAAGTTATTGTCTGTAGATGACACTTAGTGGTCATCTGTCAGGGCAGATATACAAGGATGGATCAAGTTATTGTCTGTAGATGACACTTAGTGGTCATCTGTCAGGGCAGATATACAAGGGTGGATCAAGTTATTGTCTGTAGATGACACTTAGTGGTCATCTGTCAGGACAGATATACAAGGTGGATCAAGTTATTGTCTGTAGATGACACTTAGTGGTCATCTGTCAGGACAGATATACAAGGATGGATCAAGTCATTGTCTGTAGATGACACTTAGTGGTCATCTGTCAGGGCAGATATACAAGGATGGATCAAGTCATTGTCTGTAGATGACACTTAGTGGTCATCTGTCAGGGCAGATATACAAGGATGGATCAAGTTATTGTCTGTAGATGACACTTAGTGGTCATCTGTCAGGGCAGATATACAAGGGTGGATCAAGTTATTGTCTGTAGATGACACTTAGTGGTCATCTGTCAGGGCAGATATACAAGGGTGGATCAAGTCATTGTCTGTAGATGACACTTAGTGGTCATCTGTCAGGGCAGATATACAAGGGTGGATCAAGTCATTGTCTGTAGATGACACTTAGTGGTCATCTGTCAGGGCAGATATACAAGGATGGATCAAGTTATTGTCTGTAGATGACACTTAGTGGTCATCTGTCAGGACAGATATACAAGGATGGATCAAGTTATTGTCTGTAGATGACACTTAGTGGTCATCTGCCAGGGCAGATATACAAGGATGGATCAAGTTATTGTCTGTAGATGACACTTAGTGGTCATCTGTCAGGGCAGATATACAAGGATGGATCAAGTTATTGTCTGTAGATGACACTTAGTGGTCATCTGTCAGGGCAGATATACAAGGATGGATCAAGTTATTGTCTGTAGATGACACTTAGTGGTCATCTGCCAGGGCAGATATACAAGGATGGATCAAGTTATTGTCTGTAGATGACACTTAGTGGTCATCTGTCAGGGCAGATATACAAGGGTGGATCAAGTTATTGTCTGTAGATGACACTTAGTGGTCATCTGTCAGGGCAGATATACAAGGGTGGATCAAGTCATTGTCTGTAGATGACACTTAGTGGTCATCTGTCAGGGCAGATATACAAGGGTGGATCAAGTCATTGTCTGTAGATGACACTTAGTGGTCATCTGTCAGGGCAGATATACAAGGATGGATCAAGTTATTGTCTGTAGATGACACTTAGTGGTCATCTGTCAGGACAGATATACAAGGATGGATCAAGTTATTGTCTGTAGATGACACTTAGTGGTCATCTGCCAGGGCAGATATACAAGGATGGATCAAGTTATTGTCTGTAGATGACACTTAGTGGTCATCTGTCAGGGCAGATATACAAGGATGGATCAAGTTATTGTCTGTAGATGACACTTAGTGGTCATCTGTCAGGGCAGATATACAAGGATGGATCAAGTTATTGTCTGTAGATGACACTTAGTGGTCATCTGCCAGGGCAGATATACAAGGATGGATCAAGTTATTGTCTGTAGATGACACTTAGTGGTCATCTGCCAGGGCAGATATACAAGGATGGATCAAGTTATTGTCTGTAGATGACACTTAGTGGTCATCTGTCAGGGCAGATATACAAGGGTGGATCAAGTCATTGTCTGTAGATGACACTTAGTGGTCATCTGTCAGGACAGATATACAAGGGTGGATCAAGTCATTGTCTGTAGATGACACTTAGTGGTCATCTGTCAGGGCAGATATACAAGGATGGATCAAGTCATTGTCTGTAGATGACACTTAGTGGTCATCTGCCAGGGCAGATATACAAGGATGGATCAAGTTATTGTCTGTAGATGACACTTAGTGGTCATCTGTCAGGGCAGATATACAAGGGTGGATCAAGTTATTTATAACAGCAACACCATCTATTGGTTTAATTATAAACATTTTTTTAACACTACTTTTAAAATACAGTTAAACCTGTCTATAGCGCCCCCTCTAAATAGTGTCTCCCTCTCTATAGCGCCCAATTTTAAATACGTAGTATGATGCGAGATTTACATTAAAAGTGACCTGTCTATAGCACCCTATTTTGGTGAGTCCCAAGAGGGGCGCTATAGACAGGTTTAACTGTATATATAATTTTAAAAAATTTCTATAGCTCTCTTATCCTCTGATGATTAAAAATTGAAAGAGGGAGGGTGTGGTGATCCCTCCCAGGGTGAAAATGGTGAAACCGCTAGGAGGGTTGACCAGTGATGAGCCATGCCCTCCCACTTTCAATTTTTAATCTTCGCAGGATAAGGGCAGTAGAAATAATTTAGATTATTTATATATTAAAAGTAGTGTTAAAAAATTAAATATGCTTATAATTTTCATTAATAGTCATTTATACAAAGCAGAGGGGTGTTATTTGTGGTAAGCCTGTCATCACAGAACCAATGTTCTGTTTTCTTATAACTATTTTGTTTTCTAAGACAACAGTTTTCCCAATATAAACACAAGGTAATAAGACCCAATCCAAATAAATAAATAGTGTGTGACATTTTGGTAACAGCATTGTTATCATCTTCAAACAAAAGTGCTGAATGAGAAATTATACCACAACATGTTTTAAATAGTTACTGTTATCAAGTGTGTAAACAACTTGCATTGTTTGGGTTGGTTACATACTTGATAACAGTAACTATTTAAAACATGCTGTGGTATAATTTCTCATTCAGTACTTTTGCTTGAAGATGGTAACAATGCTGTTACAGAAATGTCACATACTATTTATTTATTTAGATTTGGTCTTATTACCTTGTGTTTATAATCTATAATCCAAATTGTACCTTATCAGCCTTCCAGTATAGTGTGCCCCCACCTGCCAAGAAGTATTGTGTGTAACTTACCTGCTGTTCATTTCTTCAACCACGTTGTGTCTAGGACAATCCAAAAGGAAGAGGAAGAGAAGCACCAGCTCTGAAGATGAAGGTACTGATGAAATAATTATTTAATAAAAAAATAATTTTAATTAGGACCAAATTGTTCACAAAAACATTAGCTTAGAAAGAAATTATTGAATAAAACTCAGTTCTCTTTTTATAGATCCATTAATATACAACAAACAACAAAAAACCTTTATTAAGACACTATTGTCTTACAAGGGGATTCCCCATAACGGTTTATATGTACATGAGTGAGGAGGAAAAGCAATTTAGAGGGGAGGGGGAGCAATCAGCCGTTGTCTATGAGCACTTCTTCTCTCATTTTATCAATCGCCTTGAAATATTTAAAATATTTATAAACAAATGTTTTATCCAGCAGGAGAGTAGTGAAGATTTTATATACATGATGTACATTGTAGTGGGTTTGCCCCGAAATTTCGCGAATTTCCAGTCTAATTTCATGTAGGAATGGACAATGGAATAGATGGTGGACCAAATTGTCTTGGATGCCAACATTGCAGAAGTAGCAATTTATAGAGTCGCTGTTCCAAAACCCTGTGATATCCTCGCGGAAAAGTAGCCATAGAATCCTTTGACGGGCTATAAATCGTTTAATTTTCAAAGGGAGGTTTAGATCCATTAATATATAAGAGATAAATTATATATATTATTAATATTTTGATTTAATGGTTTCATAAAATCCAACAAATTTTTTGGTTGACACAACACTTTCTTTTTATACTTAGAATTTCTTTGAAAGGGCTATTGATGTATGTGAATACAATAAAATCTCACCAATATGAACCCGGGATATAGCGAACCTTCTTTTATAACAAACCTAAGGTAATTCCATTGTCCATTGTTATAACAAACTTTGACAATTAGAAACTACCTCTATAATGAATCAATTTTAAGTCCCAAAATAATAAATTCTAGGCTTATATAACAAATTTAAAATTGTATAATTAATATATTTTTATATAAACAACAGACATTTTGAGCATATTTCAGCTTTTAGATCGCGATTTATGCAGCATTGTTTGTAACATATACGTCACATTTTTCTGATTTGCTACCTTCCCATGCAAGAAAAAAAGGACATTTTCTTGCAGAAACCATTCATTGTGTGTTTTCCCGGTGATTCTTATAGCGTGTAACCCCATGTACCACTGAATTATATATTTCACTTGTGTTTATTATATTGAAAATAAGAGAGAAGAAAGAAGATATATAAAATATAATTATATATGGGCCATTTATAATCTCACACTTGGCTAAACCTCCCTCTCAAGAATGGCAACTTTCTGTCTGCTCACACTTGGCTGGCTGCCTAGGAACCTCCCAAGAACGCAAGACCAAGCTCCCGAAGAACACTCCCTTCAAGCCTTCTCAGGTAATTTTATTTAACCCTTAAGCATTCACAATAGGTAAATACAGTACACCTCCATGAGAGGACCCTCATGCTAATGGATACCTCTCTATAAAGGACATTTTTCATTTACAAAATATAATTTTTACTATTTAGCAACTCTCTGGTAAAGGACACTTTAGCTCTGAAATTAGGTATCCTTTACAGGGAGGTTCTACCTACCGTATTACTCGGTAGGAACTCTCAGAAAATATTTCTATATCAAAGAAACACAAGGCAATAAGACCAAATAAATAAATAATGTGTCACGTTTCGGTAACACTGTTCTTACAGAAATGTTACTGTCAAGCATTATTTATTTGTATTTGATCTTATTACCTTGTGTTTCTAATCTATAATACAAATTGTGCCTTATTATTTTTATGCCAAAAATGTATATATTTAAATATATTTTCAATACCCCCTTTCAAAATCAATTTACAATAACTTTTCACCTCTCAATCCATCATCCTTCATCTACTCCAGGTTGTTATTCAACTTATAAAACTTACTATACCGACAACTTTTGTTCCTTTTGTGAACAAAAGACATCAATACAATAATTACCACAATGAAATGAAATACAGAAATACGATTTAATATTGCAGGCACTGTTTGAATTTTTTTTTTTTATCAAGAACACTGTAATAATATGTCAAAAATTCTATAAAGCAAAACAATATCCAGTAAAATAAAGTAATCACATCCATTTAAAATTTTATTTTTAACCTACCTTCAACATATAATTCCATTTATAAAAAATTATATTGAAGTGTGCTACATGTGAAAACATGTAGTTATTCTTTTGCACTTACAAGTAACCAGAGCTCCATTTGGTTAGTTGCACTCACTGGTGGGGTTGGACTTTTGCAACTTTGGGCCATTGAAGCAATTTTTTTTTTTTTCTTAAGAAAAAAGTCTGGATTCGGTCCTGGGTCATTAGCTGTCAAAATTTACTGTTTATACTACTCATCTCTCTCACAAAATATTGAAGAATAAATATTTGGAGTTAGGATTTTAAGGAGGCAGGTATATAAATTTTAACTTTCTTTCAGGGTATAAAAGAGGGTGCAATTCTGCTAGGTTAAAGTTACCTAGCACTCTGTTTCTTACATGTACAGAAATTTGTGTAGAGAATATTAAACACAAATATAATGCACAATATTTTATCGAATATATTTGTGTAATATATATAAACTTCTCTCTAACAAGGAAATATGCATCTCAAAATAAGTGCAAAAATTTGCCTTCTATCTCATTTTGACAGCTTTTTTTCTTCATAGTTTTTCAAACAAAACTTCAAGTAACCAAATGAGGCTGTGACACCTTGTGATATTGAGCCACATGTTTAGACATGTGGTACACCTGCAGCATTATTATAATGGCCTGTACCATGTGTAAATTGAAAAAATCTTTCTCTTCCTATTTTCAGCTTGCTTCATTGTGTTCTTTTTATAGCCATATCTACTTCTCTCCTTGCAATAGACACATTAACAGCCTTCAGAACATTAAAAGTCATCATCTATGTGTTACCATAAGCTTTGTGCCTGTGGTAGTTGTTCCGCAAAGACCTCATCAGCGCCATGAAGTTGCCAGACAGCGAGCATCTCTCCCCTGAGGACTATTGGCTGATTGGTGACCCCTGGCGGCAGGAGTGGGAGCAGCCTGTCCAAGTGCCCGTCTGTCCTGACCAGCTCCCTTCCTCCAATGTCAGGTAGGTAGAATACAGTAGAACCTCCCTTTAGTGGACACCTCTCTACAAAGGACAGTTTTCAAAATTACCATTTTTACTCTTTAGCAACTCTCTGGTACGAGGACACCTCTCCCTAAAGGACACTTTGTCTCTGCAATAGGTGTCCTTTACAGGGAGTTTGTTCTACTATATATAAATGTAAACAAACAATGTCGCTAAATTTATTGTTTTGAAATCGTGATCTGTAAGCTGAAACATGCTCAAAATTTTATTGATTTTAAAATCAATTAAAATTATAGGTTCATTATAATACTAGTATTTTAAATAGAATTTTTTTTTTTGGGACTTTAGGTTTGTTATAGGAGTAGTTCATTATTTAAAAAATTGCCAAGTTCATTTTAACAATGGCATTTTCAATGGAGAATGGAATTGGGGATTACCTTAAGTTTGTTATAAGGGAAGGTTCACTATATATCCCGGGTTCGTACTAGCAGGGTTTTACTGTACGAGGGCTGTTCCATAAATAAAGAAAACTTGTTTTTGGAAAATGTTTATTTTCCAACATAGTTCCCACACAGCTGGTCCAGCGATGTTCTTATATCCCCTGGGAATAGTATGATGTTTCGAGGCTCTCAGAGTATCCATTTACATTGTTGATAACCTCTTCATTTGATGAAAATTTCCTCCTTCCCAGCCATTTCTTTAAACCCAGAGCTGAATTTGGACGATAAAATATCAGCCTTATATTGATAGGACTTATGGAGGTCAAATCAAAATGACAACTTTTTGCTCATATTAATATGGATTTGTTATTAAATTTATTGAATACCAAGTGATAGATTGTAGTTTGCACTCTACCATGATGAATAGTGGTGGCCCTATATGATAATTCCATATATTTAATACAGTAGAACCTCCATGAGAAGACACCCGCGCTAGAGGACACCTATCTACAAAGGATATTTTCAAAATTACTTTTACTATTTAGAAACTCTCCAGTAGGAGGACACCTCCCCTAAAGAACACTTTGACTCTGCAATTAGGTGTCTTCTACAGTGAGGTACTGTACTAAATAAAAAAAAACTGAATATAAAAATTTGAATCTGTCAATAGCTGTAGTAAGTAACATTGAGGCAGGTGTAATCAATTTAAGTTTAGAATTCTCCACAATCACCACAATATCTACAATGTGTTCATTTATACACTGAATGCATGTTTACCAAGATTATCTTGTGTGGTTGCAGGGTGCTAAGGCCAAAGCTTGATCTCAAGTTTCGGCTGTAAGTATTCTCTTCTCTCTATATTTTTACTGATTGTTGGATGGAAGTTTGTTTGGGAAATACACAGCTACTTTGGCCAATTTTTTATTTAACTCACAATGTTTCACTGACTCTCACTCTCCTCAGGGGAAGAATTATTTATTATTTTTTTTTGCTTATCCCTTGTACATGTGGTACAGACCATGATAATCATGGTGGGTAGAAGTAGGCGACTGATTTTACTATAAGTGCACCACATATCTACACATATGAAAAGCAGTTTGACTTTGCACTAATAATTATTTTTGAATCCTATATGATTTTCCAAAATACATATAAAGTGTCACATATTTGTGTATATAGAGAAATCAATAAGAGGTTAAAAATGAAACAAAAAATATTATTTTGTGTAAAATTGTGAGAAATGTAGCTATATCTTTTCCAACCATTTAAATAGATTATGTGTGATTAAAACAAATGATATGTGAGATATTATCATCATCATAATAGCAGTAACTCTGCCTTATTACTAATTACTTTTCCCATGAAAATCTCTCAATGCTGGGGCACCCAATAGATGCATGTTCCCATCAATATATATGAGTGGAGTACAAATGTTATTGAACTGGCTATCCATGTTCTTGTGGTAGGACCACTTTGTTCTTCACACTTAGAATAGTCCTCAATAGTAAGTAATATATATATAAATATAAAAATAACTTTTCATCCAAATGTAAAAGTCAAGATATTACTTGTCTATTATTTTTAATTAACCTCAAGGTAATAAGAACAAATACAAATGAATAAATAGTGTGTAACATTTCAGTAATTGCGTTGTTACCAAAGCGTCACACACTATTTATTTGGATTTGATCCTATTACCTTGTGTTTATAATCTATAATCCAAATTGTGTTTTATTACTTTCAATTAACCTCTTTGACAAAACACAATTCTGATTGTAGATTAGAACTACAAGAAAATAAGACCTAATCCAAATAAATTAATTGTGTTGTGACTTTCGGTAACAGGGTTGTTATCATCATCAGACAAAAGAATAAAACTACTGAAACGTCACACACCATTAATTTATTTGGATTAGGTCTTATTTTCTTGTAATTAACCCCTTTATTATATGGTTATACCTCAGATCTCAAACCTATATCTCCTTATTAGAGAAGGATACTGGGTATCACTGTACTGTTGCTTAACAACTGAAATTTGGCGGCTAACTGTCCTCTTATTCCATGTTTTAATGACAAAAGAGGAAAGAAAGAATGTTGTTTGCTCAGGCCCAAACGTTACCTGTGCCTATCGGAGGAAAAGGCCAAGGGCTCTAAGGATTTTGTCCAGGCAGCAGCCACGCAGCTGCATCAGGTCCTGTCTGTGTTTGACCTGGATGAACTAGACATAGCCTGGCTGGATGTCTTCAACAAGAGCATGAAGGCAATGGGTAGGTGTGGCTCCTATGGTAATTTACTTTTTTTTAAACTTTATTTTTTCTCTATCTAATATTTGGGGATTGTTTGTCACTGTGCTGTTATACCTATGCCATCCTCACCTGAACACACTTGACTAAAACTCAAATGATAAAAACTTTCACAGTGACCATGAGTGGTAAATTCACTAAACTTGTGTATTATACCACTGTGCAAATTTTTTTTTTACTTATCTCACTTGTCCTTTAGACAATCTCTTGAAATACATGTTCTTCCAATTTAGAAATAATTTATCTAGAGCTCTGGTAAATGCCTTTATTTATCCTGTTAATGCAGTTGATAATATGTGATGGGTTCACTGTTTTATTTGCACACATAAAGTATTTTAAAAAAATAATCCCTTATATCAATATTAAGAAAAAATATCAGGCCGCCAGGGGAAAGTATCTTTTCAAAAACTCTTTAATCTCTAGCTTTAGGGCACAAATGCCCTTCTACAGGATTGTACCATGTTTTCTCCTGTAGAAAAGTGTTCGAGCCTGAAAGCTAGAGATGAAAGTTTTTGAAAAGATACTTTTACCTGTAAGTCTGATATTTTTACTCAACATAAAGTATTTATTTTTTAAACATAAGATTGGAGTTGTCATGGAGAGCTGTGATACAAGTGCTGTGTGGTCCTCCAGGTCAGGAGCCCTTGGTGGAGGAAGACTTGGAGAAAGCCATGTATGACTTTGAGCTACAGGTTAGTATATTTTTGTTTTACAGGGTTTTTTGTTAAAATATGAATTGTATCGTTGATTAATTCCTGATCTCACACAGTATCTGTTTGAAATCCATTTGGAATATGTTTTCCAATATGCTAACCTATAGTAAACCAACTTACAGGTACCTAACCAACTAGAACTTGTAGAAACCCATTTTCACTACAATTTTTATGGGTTAGTTCTTGGCAGTGTTTTGATAAATAAAATTTAAAAAATAATAACATATATATACAGGGTCCATTATGAAAGAAATGAGCATTAACTGGCAAAATACATTTATTGATCGTAATTTGTGCAAATGTTCAATATTCTTCAAAATACCTTCCTCCTGCATCAATACACTTGCGGAGACGCATTTGCCACGCCTGAAAGGCACCCTGAAACTCCTCGACAGGAATGCTTCTCTCTTGAGTCGCGGAAACAAAAATAAGTCACATGGAGCTAAGTCGGGACTGTAAGGGGGGTGAGGGATCACCGAGGTATTGCTCCGGGCCAGGAAGTTGGTAATGATGAAGGCTGTGTGGCTGGTGGCATTGTCATGGTGGAGCTTGACCGTGTCTTTAATGTCAGTCCTCACTCGTGCGATCCGGCGTTTCAATCTCCTGAGCACCTCCAGGTAAAAGGCTGAGTTTAAGTTTATCCCTGCGGTACAAACTCACAATGGAATATTCTTCAGATGTCAAAGAAGATAATGATCATCGTTTTGATGCGCGACTTGCTCATTCGCGCTTTTTTGGGGCGTGGGGATGATTTTGTGTACCATGCACAGCTCTGCCTTTCCGACTCTGGGTCGTATTCAAACATCCAGGATTCGTCTCCGGTTACTACAGAGTTCAGAAAGTCCGGTTCATTTTGAATCAAATCCAACAATTCTTGACAGCGCAAAACTCTTAAGTTCTTTCTGGCCTTGCGTCAACACTTTCGGCACAAGCTTCGCCCAGACCTTACGCATTTGCAGATCCTCGGTCACTATCCCATGTACCACAAATGTGGACATGGGTAATGTGTCAGCTATTTGCTGGATGCTTAATCGACGGTCGGTACGCAAAACTTCGAGCACACGATCCACGTTCTCGTCAGTTCTGGCCGTTGTTGGGCGTCCTGAACGGGGTTCGTCGGCGACCTCCTCCTGCCCCTCTTGAACGCCTTGTGCCACTTCCCAGACTGTGATCTTGAAATGCAATCGTCCTTGAACGCTTTTTGCAGCATCTGGAATGTTTCGGTTGCATATTTTCAAAACCTCACGCAAAACTTTATGGCGTATCGTTGTACAAGCGAACGCTCCATCGCGCTATGTTACAAAAGTTGAAAACACACTTCAAGCGGAGGCATGTATCTCCCCTCACACTGCTCGAAATCAACTGACGACCGGATGGATTGAAAGGGCATATCCCTCCACCACATTTTCCACGGTTTTACCGTGCTGCCATCTATTCTCGCGTCACAATAACATTATGCTTATTACTTTCATAATGGACCCTGTATATACAGTAGAACCTCCATGAGAGGAAACTCACGCTAGAGTACACCTCTCCCTAAAGGACACCTTGGCTCTGCAATTATGTGTCCTTTACGGGAGGTTCTACTGTAATATTTTCCACTCCACTGAATACTTATGAAAATCATTTGAACAACAAAAATACCTGTGTTTATGGTACTAAATGTGTGGAGATATATTTTTAAATGAATACTAGTTCTAACACATTCCCCCCCCCCCAACAAAAATTGACCAAATATTCAAAAAATGCCAATATTAATTATTTGCTTTCTCCAAATCATTCAGATGTTTTCATAGTCATCACATTAGTCACATAATACTTTTTTTTAAATGCCAAAAACTAACATAGAAACGACAATCGTGTGACAAGGCCAGATTTTAAAAGAAAATACTGCATGGAATGAGGAAGTGATAACTCATCATGTAACAAAGTAAGGAGTTTAGAGACCTAATGTTTTAAGTGCTACAATATGTCGAGGTGGTGGATGCGATACTGTGTTAGAAATGGAATAATTAATGTTCACCTTTCCAATGTTTATTAGGCATTGAAAAATATAGATGCAAAAAATATTATAATTATATATTCAAGGCAGATATATATATATAATGCCCAGCCCCATGTGAATCTCTATTATAAGTGTGTTGCATGCCTTTTTGCGGAGCCAGTGGCCTGATGAAGTGCGGCCGTGTGAAAGCTTGCCTCCCAATTTCTGAATAAAAGAAACTGCAAATATTTTTATATTTATTTAATCGATTGATTATTAGACATGTTACACCAGCCTAGAACAGAATGGCTATCTAAATGTAAAATCAAAAGATTTAAAAGCACGAATGTTTCTTTTATACATAATACAAACTTCTACTGCCCTTACTGCGATGAAAAAATATATTGGGAGGGCTTGGCTCATCAGTGGTGAACCCTCCCAGCTTTTTCGCCAATTTAATCCACCAGACTGCTTCTCAGAGCTCTAATACTGTATTGGACGATTCTGCTTATATACGCAGCACTGAAGGATGGAATCTCAGAAATGGTTTTCAAGAAAACTCTGGACATAAGCTTATAGGACAGTAGAATTACATTCAAATATTTGCATCGAGTAATGCTCTTCCACAAACAATTTGTATTATGTATAAAAGAAACATTCGTGCTTTTAAATCGTTTCATTTTATATGTATAGATGGCGCGTTATTGCTTTGTGTTAATATATAAATGTGTTAGACATGACATATGACTGAGAAATGTACCATCTTCCTTCTCATATGATAACTGCAGGCAGCTACAAATCTTTTGTTCCTTGTGTGTTCAAGTGGTGGTGCCTTTATTGAGAGAGGCTAGAATGCAACAAAAAGTTGTCTGAGGATGATATTAAAAGCTGGTGTTGTGGAGCATTCTTTATCAGCACCTTTGTAATGGGGGGATAAACAGAATGTGTGCATTGTTCTGATGTATATTAACAGTACTTCTTTTGATAAAGGAATACAGTAGAACCTCCATGAGAGGACACTCAAGCTAGACAACACCTCTCTATAAAGGACAGTTTTCATTACCCAAAATACCATTTTTACTATTTAGCAACTCTCCGGTAAGAGGACACCTCTCCCTAAAGGACACTTGGCTCTGCAACTAGGTGTCCTTTACAGAGAGGTTCCACTGTACCATCCTCCTGCACAACTTCTCTGTTATATACAGTAGAACTTCCATGAGAGGACACTCGCGCTATAGGACACCTCTCTATAAAGGACAATTTTCATTTGCAAAATTACCATTTTTACTATTTTGCAACTCTCCGGTAAGAGGACGCCTCTCCCTAAAGGACACTTTGGCTCTGCAATTAGGTTCTACTGTATTTTGCTCTCAAGTATATTGCATGCTGGTTTAAATTGAAGATTATGTAAATATGTTAAATGATATTTGAAAGAAAAAAAAAAGCTGAATGGATATTTCTAACATTTTCACTAATTTGATCAAGATATTTTCCCATTTTATGGGAAATACATGTAGGCAGAGCAGCAATTAAGAGAAATATTAACAACTTTTAAATCCATAGTACAAAACATTGATTACTTCTGTGTCTGTATATTTACTTTTTTCTATTTTTACACACATATGTTATTTTCTTTCCAATGCTACTATCAATCTTTTACCACCTTTTAAAAATTTTGCTTTTGTGTGTTTTATAGTCTCATGAAATCTATCAAAAACGGAAGAAACTTGAAGAAGGATTGGGCCTTGAATATGATGAAAATGTCGTCTGTGATATATGTAAATCCGTAAGTAAATTCTTTGCACATTATTTTGTTATTCTTTATCTTGGGGGAATTGATGAGTCAGATCTATCCTGTTTTACTTCTAGTACCTTGTCTTGCTGGTGTTGTGGAAACTGTACCCTTTTACTGATTTATACCAACTCAATACATAGGCTTCATGTTTGAATACAAAAATGATTTATTTACTGAATTACAAGGGCATCTATTCTTGCAAAAGTCCAACCCCACCAGCGAGTGCAAGTAAACAAACGGACTCTGGCACATTTGTAAGTGCAAAATTGAACTGCCTTTAACATGTATAGACATGTGGTGCACTTACAGTAAAAGCAGTCACCTACTTCTATACACCATGATTATCATGGTCTGTACCACCTGTACTAGGGATAAGAAAAAATAAATAAAATAAGGGCATCTATTCTCTTATATCTATATATATAAAAATCAATGTTTGTATGTCCGGTATACAAATTCGCAAAAGTTCACTAATTCAAACCAAAATTTCAATACATAGGTAAAAAAATATGGGGAAGACGATAGGCTATTTTACAAAATATATAAATCAATTATTAAAACTATATATTCAAATTATTCTACTTAGCTCACGAACAGCGCCCTCTATCAAAGATTAGATTAAATTATGCTGATGCAAACAAATAGATGATGCTAATAACAAACAATTATTTAAAAAAATCTTATCTAAATATATATCACTCGGGTAGATATGCACACGGGTCAATCCCGGGGCGAAGCCCGGGTCACCCGTCTAGTAAAATGATATAACAAAGCACTTCAAAATAAATTGAATACCATATTTAAAAACTGGAAGAAAAACAACTATATTGATTAGGGAGTTTTAACACTGGTGAAATGTGGGCAACGTCCTATTGAATGGCTAACATAAAAAGGGGACTGAATGAAAGCTGGAATAAGCTTTTGACTTCATTCCTGTGATGACACTCTCTTGTCTTTGGGGATCTTCCCAACAGGCAGAATGTATTTAGCCAATGGCATAGACAGGCACTGTCAAACAAGCACTACTTAGAAAACTATATGGTAGAGAGGAAGTTACCCAATGAGCTGGCTGGAAAGGGTTATTGAAGCTGGTTTTTTTTTTTTTTTTGCTTATCCGTAGTGTACACGTGGTACAGGCCATGTTAATCATGATGGGTAGTTAGCGACTGCTTTTACTGTAAGTGCACCACATGTCTACACACGTGAAAAGCAGTATGACTTTTCACCTACAATTGTGCCAGAGCCCTGTTTGGTTACTTGCACTCGCTGGTGGGGTTGGACTTTTGCAAGAATCGGGGGCCATTGGAGCATGAAGCTACTGTAAGGTCACTAAATGGTTTGTCACCAACAGAGAGATCAAATTGGAATATATTTGCCCATATAACTACCAAAAGTTGAACTTGACTTGATGGACAACAACAAAGGATTTTAACCAAGTTGAAAAATTATAAAGCAAAAGTTTCCAATATATTAGGTGTATCAGAGGTCCACAAACCTAACTTACACCCAATAGTAAACAATAGACCTTCACAAAAATGGTTAGCATAACAATAGACCAGTATTTTAAAGAAAATGAAATTAACTCTTATAATTTCAAATTTTATTGACATGAAACTAAATGGAAATTAAAGAATTATATCTTTAGATATTGAATTCATGTTTGCTCTTCTATCCCTATACCCACAATTATAGATGCATTGACCTGTGTTATAAAAGAGACAGAAATAAATCTTCTTCTTCTTTCTTATCTTCACTTAATCATATCAAGGTATCAAGCTTGTAAAGCATGACAACCATCATATTGGGTGAAGTAAAATGCGTCTGCCTTTGTCATCAAGACTGGGAGCACTACTCAGTGGCAGGCCGACTTAGCTCCAAAAGAAATTGCCTCCTCTGACATGAGGAACAGACGCCATGTGCAGCTGCTCCTAACATGGAGTACAAACGCTGCTCATCCTGTATCCCTGGATTAGGAGCCCTTACAGGGTACTATCAGCCGGGCCAGCTGAGCCCAGGTTTTTTAGCGAGCTTGTTACTGCTCCCCCTCCTCCTTTTTCATCCCGGCTTGGGACCGGCAAAGGCGGAGTTACAGAAATAAATAATTTTCCAAAATCAGAATTTTCATTGGAATAGATTTTTTCGAACAGCATTTTATTTATGGCCAAAAGTATCTCCAAATAAAAGGTGCAACTATAGAATGTCCAATATCACCAAATGCAGTTATAATCCAATTAGAAATCAAAGATATAAATTCACTTACAAATGATGCTTACTATTTTTAAAAAATATGTGGATGACTCCTTTTTTTTTTTTTACTAATCAGGGAAATGTGCAAAAATGTTATATACTTTCATGTCCTGATATTAATTATTCTATTGAAATAGATAAAAACAAATCAATCAATTTCATGGACACAAGTTTAACATTCCGACTCTATTTAAAAAAAAAAAAGCTGACACTTACAGGAACTTATTGAAACTAGTTCACAACCCCACATTTCAGCCAAAACTCATATAAGGAACTTTTGCACCTCATAAAGAAATTAATGACATTAAAAAGAAATAATCAATTATGATTCTCCCATCAAACTGCTTTTGAAAGATTAATAAAAGATTAATCAAAATAAGTTTGGAATGAATTTTACCAATTTATTAAAAAAGAATATAAAAATAAAAATTGCATGGAAACCATTTAACCCTTTATCTGAATACATCAACAAACTCAATAATGCCCAATTACAAACAGCCAGAACTTTAAAAGAAAGAATGGAAAAACCATGAATATATGGGTTCTAAAATGGGATAATATTTAGAATTCTGCACTTGTGTGTGTAGACCATAAAAAAAAACACTGGATGGAATAATTTCATTTTAAAAGAAACAAAGGTTATTTGAAAAATTACCTTGAGAGACAATTTAAAGTTTCAAAGAAATGTGCTACAATTAAAAAATGGAAGAAAAGAGAAATTAATGGCATTTTCAGATATTTTTCCACTTCTAAAAATTTTATTTTTTGGGGGTTCTTAGAAAATGATCATATTCCTCTTAGCAGTTCATTTTTACACAAATGATAATGGTAATAATAATGTCAACACCCATGGCAGAGCTGACTGCTACAGGGCGTGTCCCCAGGTGGCGAATAGGGGAACGACCTTCAAATATGAAAGCCAGCTGCGAAATAAGCTGATTAATTCTGATGAACAAGCAGCCGTGGACCAACGGCAGCATTGTTAGAAAGAGAGAGAGAGAGAGAGAAGAAAAAGACCTTTTTAAAAATCCTGAGTTCAACTGTTGATAGACCTCAGCAAGGGTTCCTCTCTCTCCAGGGATAAAGAGAAACTGCATCTGTACTCATGTTATAGCTGCAGCAAAGGCTTCCATGTTAGAAACAATGTTAAATCACAGGTAAAGTCAGACTTTCACCAGTGTGCCTGGATCATGTAATCAATGAAAGCTGCACCCCATCCCATGAGATCTCTAGCTTGAGGAGCCTGGACATGTGTAATATTTGCACAAGGGGGTAAGAAACAATGTAATGTTACCAAACTGTTAACCACACCCTTTTAATTCAGATTCAGTCTATTATTACCTTGTTTATTTCAAATTTCCCACTATTCAGTTAATAAGTAACATGGAACTGTGCCCTTCTGAAACTCTATCTCTTTGCAGACCTAGGTCGTACAGCATCCAATACTGCAAATTTTAATGACAGGGTGAGGGGGCGCACATCATCCAGCATACAAATGTCAAATTCTGACATCTTGGCTGCCATTGAGCCTGATTTCCCACACATAATCCCCCTCCTTCCTTGACATTTCCTTTTGCTTCTTTTTTTCTAATGTTACTTTGATAAGGCACAATTTGGATTATAGATGTTACTTTCTTCTTGGAAGTAACAAATATCTGAGGTGCCTCTGTAAACCCACAAACCATGCATGCCTCTGCCTTTGACTAATCATAAAAGAATAAACAATTATAATGCAAAAATATATTTTTTCATGTAAAGACACCATGTGTTTTGTTCCAAACTTTTACTTTTAAAATACTTGCAAAAAAGTTGCGTAAGATGTGTGGTCAACTCAAGACAAAGTTTTTTCCTATACCTTAGTTCAAATTTAAGCTTTCAGTTTTTTTTTTCTTTTTAACTGCTTGAGGATGATCTCTCTTTCCTTCATCTTCCTATATCATCATTAGGTAAGTTTGCACCATGTGTGTCCAGCCTGACTCTTATGAGCACAATGAGATAGTGTTCTGTGATGCCTGCAACATCTCCCTCCACCAATATTGCTATGGCATTCTTGCCATCCCAGAGGGAACCTGGCTGTGCCAGCCCTGTGCCCGAGGTGTCCGGCCCACCTGCATGCTCTGTCCCAACCAGGGAGGGGCCCTCAAGTTGCTCAAGTAGGCCTTTCTACCCACCCCCAGCACCTTCCTGTACAAACTTATAACAACACATCACTTTGGGACAACTTTTCATGCTGTGCTAATAACCACCATTCATAAAAATATTACATCATTAAAATTGAACTGGCCACAAAAGAAAAATTGCATCACAGGAATAATTTGAAAATTGAGCAAAATAAATTTAAATCTTTAGGTAATTAAAAGGCATATATTGGATTGAATAAAAATATTGACAAATAAATAATTTTATTCGATCCAATATATGCATTTTTAATTACCTATAGAAATATTAATTTTCTGAAAATTGGTGATCTATATAAAGTTAATGTGAAAAATGATTTTGATTGAAATTTTATAAAAAGGTTGTAAATTTATTGAGATGCACATAGCTTAATCAATATTTGGTGTGTCCTTCTTTGGCACTTATACAAGCAGCTATACAGTGAGACATACTAGCATATTTTATGGCTTCTTGTGGGATGCTAGACCAAGCCAATTGAACTTTTTTTGCCGAAGCTGTTGAAGATTACTTGGCTGTGAATATTGCCATATCCCCCCCCCCCCCCCCCCCCCTTGATCATGACCCATACGTGGAAAAGATCTGGGGAACATGTGAGCCAGAGAAGAATGTCAACATATTGAAGGAAGGCTTGTGATGTGATTGGGCATTATCTTGTTGGAAAATGGCATTATACTATGGCATACTCAAGAAATGGCAACATAACAGGTTGCAACACATCTGCAAAGTATAGCCAAGCAGTCATTGTATTTTGAATAAGGACTAAAGGGGTCCTACTTTCATAGCTGATGCCACCCAACACCATGAAGCCAGGAGTTCCTTCTGTATGCTTTTCCACAATTATAGTCCTGAAGGGATCTTTCTTGGGTCCTATGTCTAACATGTATCCTACCATCATGTACATGGTTAATATTGAGGCCACTTGAGGCCTTCTCCTCAATATTGAAAGGTGTCTCTTCTTTAACCTCGAGAGACGACCCTAGTGCCTCTTTGTCCAGTCACTCGTCCGGCTACCTTATACACCAAGGGGAGAGGAGGCTTGAAGAACGGATAACCACCACGTACAATCTCTTAACCAGAACTATATTTTATTAAAAAATACGGTCAATTTATACATTAAGAAAATTTACATAATAATTTATACAGCAAAGAAATCTACATAACAATTTGTACAACAAAGAGATTTACATACTTTTTATCCTAGTTTAAAGTCAAACATATTTGCATAAAACTAAAGACGACCAATTTAGTAGTCGTAACAGTTAATGTCATTAGTTTATATCAGTCATGGCTAAACTTAATTTTTTCTTTTGACCTCAGCCAGGTATTCTAAAGAGATAGATGTTCATTTTTATCTAAATTGACCAATAGTTGTGGCCAGGCAGACTGACAACAAGACTGGTGCAGGGATGGCTTCCGCTGGGTGCATGTGGCCTGTGCCATCTGGATCCCCGAGGTGGACATAGAAAAGCTGGACTGCATGGAACCTATTGGTGGCATTGAGACCATCCCTGTAAGTAGGACTCCCTCACTTTATATTTGACTCCTTTGGGGAAAATGTTGCCAAGGTAATCCTTACACTTTTACAGGTCTAGTTCAGAAGAATAACTTTGTAAGTGTACAAAGACAACTGTTCTAACAAATGTTTCTTATAAGGCAATAACAAAAAACAACAAAAAAGCCTTTATTTAGGGTCACTGACCCTATACAGGATTCACCAGAGGTATGCATAAGAACAAAGCAGTGAGACAACGGAAATAGCGATATATACAGAGTAAAAAGAGAAAGAAAAAAAAAACAAGAAAAGGAAAAAAAAAATAATAATAATAAGAAAGAGGGAAGCAAGAAATCAACACAAAAAGTGTAGCAGTAAGAAAGTGAGGAGTGAGTATCACTTGGCCTTCTTCTGAGATATGGACTTGTGGAAACCATAAAACGCCGTAGCAATATACTTATTCTGGGTCATATTGTCAATTATTGATGGAAGTGAAGCACAGAGTTGCCCAGTTTTGAGCATAAGGGTTCTTCTTTCTTCTTTCAGAGCAGAGCAATCAAAAATATAGTGAGTGATTTCATTTTGTAGTTTTGAATTACAGAAGGTACAAGTCGGGTCCTCACCGCAGAGCATCTTGGTGTGGTTTTCTCTAAAAAAACTTGAAAGTATTCTAACTTGTGCGAGTAGTCTTACAACCGGGAAAGGAAAATCCCCTAAAAGGTATCCCTCCGTCATGAAAGATATGTGAATGTCTTTGTAGTGAGAGTATAGCTTAGATTTATCCATTCTTGTAAGGTCGTTTTGTATAGATTGGTTATAAGGCAATAACATGCCAGCTATTTATAAGAAATTAAATCATAAATGTTTCTTATCTTGTGTATGTTAGTTATAAAATATGTGGAATTATATTATGTGTAAACCATTTGATGATTCAATTTTAGAATGTGTGCAAGACATTAATTTTTTTGTTTGTATAATATACCATAAAGTGTTTTACTTCTTATTTGTAGGGCAAACATTCACTTGGGGAGATCCTGATTTATATTTGTAACAATTATATTTGAATAAAAAAGCAACAATTTTTGTATCATGCACACACACTCAAGGAAAATGCTCTTGGGTGAAGGACAAAAATAAAAATGCAGTGAAAAAAAAAGTTTTTTTTTAATAATTTAAAGGTGACTTTATAGCTGAAGTCAAATTTTAATAATAAGATAATGGTGAGGTGGAGATTAAATACATTTTTTTTAAATTGATGAAAAAATGATTTTAAAAATTGGATTTTTTTTTTTTTTTTTTTTACTTTTTTAATTCTGACATTCAAAAAAAAAAAAAACTTTTCCAACCATTACTATAGAACTTTATAAATAGACAAAGATTATATTCATATTTTAATATAATTTTAAACTATCATTTAAATTTTTAAAATTTATTTTTGCACATGTTAACCAATATTACATTGGTAATTATCCATTCATTTTTATATATCCCTCAACTATAATCATTTTACTCCAATATATATTTTTTAAAAACTTTAAACTCAACAAGCTATTAAGCTTTATGCTGTGATGAATTGCTTCATAAGTGTGCTGTGTGAGCCAGATGGCATTTGGTTGCCTATGGAGGAGCACAGATTTCAGGGCCTTTTTTGATCTGTCACTGATAACCCGCCATTCTTGTGGGCTCCATGGAATGCCAATGACCTTGAATATACCCTTCACTAAGGTGAATCCATCTTGAAGTGTGTAGAAGTAGGGAAAGGATTTGTGCTGTCTCCTCTGAAGTGTTATTTGCACACTTTCATCCAACAGGTTCCTCTGCTTGAGTCTGGATGTCAGAAGTTCTCCTGATTTTGTGAGATCTAGATCTCTTATGTCCTCTTATCTCCCTATAATTCTATATACAGTTAAAAGTGTCATGCGTTCTTCATCTCTGTCACCGTTTGCTTTTTTTTTTGGAATGGCGCTCCTATTGGTTCGCTACGATGGCGCTGCCACTGCGTGAGACACTTTGTTTTTGACTTTGACCCCCCCCCCCCCCCCGCTCGCTTTTTGGTTTTTGTAACTATTGTGTTGAAGCAGGTCGCTCCTTAAATAAATGCATATATTATTTAATAACTAAATGGAATCCTCTCTTTCTTTTTCCCAGTAAGAGACGCCTACGGAAGCCAACAGTACATAGACAGATAAAGCACATAGGCTATAGTTATTAACTAATATATGCATTTATTTAAGGCTTCAATTTATAATTGTAACAAATAGTATTTGAATAAAAACATTAAATCGGGTAAAACACGGGCGTTAATGATCCAACAGGTCCACGTGTCTAAATTAAAACACGGGCGTTGCCCGGGTCATTCGGCTAGTCTTATCTAATCTAAATCTTATCTCCCTATCTCCTTGAGAGCTTTCTTCATCCTCTGATTTACTGCTCTGTAATGTTGTAGATGGGCGTGTCTTTGGCGGAGTAGGTATTGGGTACTCGGGACTGTGAGGAATGAGAGCAATAGATGAAAAATTATCTGGATAAATGATAGCAGGTGCATTCTTGCCTCTTTGCTGTTTAGCAGGGTCCGCCATTCACACATAGCAGCAATTCAAGTGATCAGTGGGCTCTTGCCAAATTCTTCAGATAGCAAACCTCATTGCTCTCCTTTCACCTCTGTACCATTCTTCCAGTGTTTTAGTGCAAAGACTACAACTGAAGTGAGGTTCCCAAGGCTTGTCTTGTTGCCAAGTGGCATGCTGAAATATGCTTGGTATGCTCCACGCATCTTGACAGCAGAAAGCAAAGAGTATTTGTTAACTTATTCCCCAAAAAATCACCACAGACAAAGTAAAAGTCATTTGCACTATACTTATAACCTCTTTTGGCCATATTTTACAAACACACAACTTATATACAGAAGAACTACCTCCCTGTAAAGGACACCTAATTGCAGAGCAAAAGTGTCCTTTAGGGAGAGCTGTCCTCTTACCGGAGAGTTGCTAAATTATAAAGATGGTAATTTTGCAAATGAAAACTGTCCTTTGTGGAGAGGTGTCTGCTAAAGGGAGGTTATACTGTATTTGATAAAATACTTATAAAAATAGATTTGAATATGTCACTAATATTTTTTATGTTTGCGTTCTATATTTCTAATCTGTGTGAGATGTTAGCTTATATTACAGAATTATAATAATTCAATTTAGAAATATTTCTATATATACATCAAAATTATATTATTTCTATAAGATACATTTTTACACATGTGATATTATGACATATACATGGTGTATCAATTAAATTGGGAATAACTTTGGCAGTCTTCATAGAACAAACACTATACTTTAGATTTTTTTTAAATATTTGCTTTTTTTTTTCATTTTGTAGCCAAATTCATGTAAAATGTAAGAGTACATGTGTGTGCAGTATGAATAATAATTTAGAATTCAAACATCAATCATCATTGCTCTGCACACTGGAAGGAGCCCAAAGAGATTTTTTTAATCTCTGATAGATTGTTTCTCATGCCAAAAAGCAGTTTGGAAATGAAAGGCTGCTGCTCTCCTCAACAACCTGAAACATGACTTCTGTGTCATGCTGAGGATCTTCTCGGATGAAAAGAACTTTGATGTGGGCCAAAATTTAAATTCCAGGAATGATCCCTAGATCTATAAAGACCTCTTAAAGGTACCTGTCCTGATGCAGAGGAAATTTCCTGCCTCTGTGATGGTGTTATCAGCGGTGAAGGTGATGTCATTTATTTGAGAAGGGAAGGGCCTTAGGAAGAACGCTGACACCTACATCAATGTCAAGGAGACCATTGTGAAGCCTTGGATGAACATGGTGACTGCAGGAAGAAAGTATGTCTTCCAACAGGACTCAGCTCCCACCCACAAGGAAAAAAGACAATTGTGGCTGACACTTAATGTCCACAGTCACTGGAATTCTGGTATTTGGCTCTCAAACTTTCCATATTGCAACCCCCTCGATTACTATGTATGGGGCATTGTGTCAACAGGGCTCCCCACAACACAGTCTGTCAAGAAGGCTGTTCATACAGCGATGACCCAAATGGACAAGGTTATTGTCTCCAAGGCTTGTGCTTCATTCCGCACTCACCTCAAGACTGTTGTAGCTAATACTGAAAACTACATTAAATATATACTTTTATCTACTACTGTGCCAAATTTCAGTTAAAATCTGGTTATTCCCAATTTACCTGATACACCCCGTATATAGTTAAACCGATTTTTTTTTTTTTGCAAGATTTCCAAGACAAGTTGAATAAATTCGTTATATTAAGCCTAAAATTTTCCTTTCCTATGTAAATTCAATGATGCACTTGTATTCAATATATTTAGCCTTTAGGATCTTGACATGAGGGCATTAGACCACATTAGATTTCCAAAGAAAACTAAATAAATGGAAAAACAAACGGCTCTCAAAATCAACTCCTAAGACATGGAAACTCCCAAGACTCATGAATTTTAAGACAGGCTTTAATGTATACTAGCCATATGACCTGGGCAACACCCCGGGTTTTACCCGAGAGCATTTTCCCCCAAATGAGTTTGTATTAATAAAAATATTTTTTTATTTTTAAATTCAAATGCTTTTTGTTACAATTATTAATTTTGACCCATGATCTCCCCAAGTGAATGTTTGCCCTACGAATAATGCTTGAAATTAAATCACTTTATGGTATATAATACAAACAAATAAATTAATGCCAAGCATTCTAAAATATAGTAATACGATTCAGAATTTGACTGAAAATAGCATAAATATAAATCTAAAATAGTAAATTACATTTTATTGCCATCTATCGTTAAAATTTTACACAAATAAATTTACTGGCAATGAGTTTCTTTTTTTTTTAAATATCATCAGATATTTAAACATAATCGATAGTTATCTTTCAAATCATGTCCCATAAAATAATTTTAATAAACTTTAAGATGTTGCCTTAAAATATAAAAATGTAAAGTTTTACAACGGTATTTGAAAATTGTATTACTAAATCCTCTTGTGTTGAAGGTGTAGCAGGCTTCCTGTCTAAACCTATTTCAGACTTCAGTCCTTGGCGTAAATCTCTCAGTCACCGCAGTGGGGCACTGGTTGCGAGTGAAATTGGCAAATTTGTAAATAAATCCAAGTATATTTGAGATAGAAATCTGAAAATTAGACTTTAAGTTTTTCTAGATTCATCTCTATATATAGTAGAACAAACTCCCTGTAAAGGACACCTAATTACAGAGCCAAAGTGTCCTTTAGGGAGAGGTGTCCTCTTACTGGAGAGTTGCTAAATAGTTAAAAATGGTATTTTTGCAAATGAAAACTGTCCTTTAGTGCAAGTGTCCTCTATTGGAGGTTCTACTGTACTGTTAAAACATTTAAGCCATATTAGTTCTTTTTGCTTATCCCTAGTACACGTGGTACAGGCCATGATAATCATGGTGGGTAGAAGTAGGCGACTGCTTTTACTGTAGGTGCACCACATGTCTACATATGTGAAAGGCAGTTTGACTTTACACTTATATTAGTTATGTATTGAGGACAAGCATAGCCAACAAACATATATCTATCTCTCTCAATGTAACCTGAATTCCTGGAGTATACTGAAGTCTCCAACTATCCAGGATACATACATTGTTGACTTTTATGTTTATAGATTATATTTACAGATGATATTTGAACAGATAAGTAATAGAAAAATTAATTATTAAAATATATAGATTTAAAAATTTTAAGTATATTCAGAAATATTTCATAAATAAAAATTGGGTTTGTGAAATAAATAAAATTTTGGTATATAGATTTCTAGGCCATATAGGAGATAGCTAATACCTTTACAATTGAAAACTGTTGGTGTATTATATATATACATAGAACTCGGCAGGAGGAGCTCTGAACCTCAAAAATAGACAGCGTCAAATAACATTAGCAAGATTTAGAACAGGTCATCTCAAGCCATTGAAAATAGAAAATAACAACAAAATCTACCCCACTTGCCCAAAATGTAGCTTGGCACCTGCAACTCCAGAACACATTTTGGCTTGCATAAGATGCATTAAACAGGGCTTTGGGAGAGGTCGTTACTTATCATAAAATAGCTCGAAGAGCATGCATGAACTCATGGAATTTGGGTAGTCTTTACAAGGGGATAAGAAACAACAACAACAGAACTCAGCAGCTTCACTAAATTAATTTCCAGGCCGACTTTTGTATTTGACTCTTTTATAGTGTTCCTTTTCCAAGGAAGGCAGGTAAGGGGCATTCAATAAATGTATGGACATATTTGTAGATTCCCTTAATTTTATGCCTTATGATGAAATTCCAGACAATTTTGGTAAAATCAATGAGAGGGTTCAACACTAATAAGCCTGGCCCTGTCAGCTATTTTTATCATTCTAGTAAGGTCTACAGAAATGGTTTAAATGTTTAATAAAAAAAAAAAAGAATTAAAAGTGTTAAAACTAAGATTCATTCAAATTTCTGACTGCTAGAACATTCTCAGCAAATCATCCAGACTGCTGAAGTGGTCTTTCTGTACCTAACAAGGTTTATGTGTGCTTGCCTCCCACAGGAAAAGAGGTGGAGCCTGCAATGTTCCCTTTGCCACATCAAGGAAGGGGCCTGTATCCAGTGTTCAGTAAGTTGTAGAGAGCTGGCTCACCAATACCTTGCCTAGGTCAAGTGCTGTGCAGTAGCCTACCATGTCACCTGTGGCTACCAGCATCAGCTGGAAATGACCTACAATTTGAGATCTTGTCTGCACTCTGAGGCCTCCATCTTTGAGGTAGGTCTGTTAAGTCCATCAAGTGTTGGCCCTACCCACTGTGGTGTCCTCCAGTCCTTCTGCCTTAAGCACACCAAAGAGAGGAAGAAACCAGCTGCTCGTGACAACCCCCCTCCAACCCCAGCTCAGGAACAACATAGTTTTGCTGATCGCCAGCAAAGGTAGGTAATTGGATGTTTGTATTAACACTTGTATGTAGATATTGGCTATCTATAAAATACAGAGAGAGATCTACACTAATAACTTGTCAGTTTTTTTTTTTTTTGCTTATTCCTAGTACACGTGGTACAGGCCATGATAATCATGGTGGGTAGTTAGCGACTGCTTTTTACTGTAAGCGCACCACATGTCTACACATGTGAAAGCAGTTCGACTTTGCACTTACAAATGTGCCAGAGCCCCGTTTGGTTACTTGCACTCGCTGGTGGGGTTGGACTTTTGCAAGAATCGGGGGCCATTGGAGCATTTTTTTTTTTTAAACATAAAAAGTGTCCAATGCGGGAATCGAACCCGGGTCGTAGTGGTCGAAACCAAACGGTTTAACCAGCCTTCCACCGACCCCCTATATAACTTTGTCAGTGATTAGTGTCAGTTGAATTTTGCCTATCATTGTTGTTGCTCCTCTCTCTTTTTTTTTTTTTTTAATATGCATTTCACATGACCTTTGTTGTCAAAGATATCATAAAATTATTCATTAAAAAATAAAGAACATTTAAACATCAATTATTTATTACTAAAGCTATTTAATAATTGCCTAACAGCAAAGCCACCAGAAATATATACGACTTCCGTTTATAATATATATTTGTGAACTAATATTAGCTCTCTTTAGGCAAATATTTTTCCAGTAGGGTTCAATGTGGCAACTCACTTATTCCCTTCACGTTTAGATCTTTACACAGACTGTGGAGCCAAATTCCTGGATTATTTACTGCCTGCAATCACTGAGAATATTCTTTCTTCATATGTTGATTGTTGGATTCACTCTCCCTCCAACATATGCTGATGATTTGGACATATTTGTGTTGTCTCATATTTTCTTCTTTGTATGAGAGATGTGTAGACATGTGGTGCACTTACAATAAAAGCAGTCGCCTACTTCTACCCGCCATGATTATCATGGCCTGTACCACGTGAACTAGGGATAAGCAAAAAAAAAAAATTCTTTATGTTTATTGTTAAGATTCACACCCAATCTAACGTGCTATTCATTTGGATATTTTGTGTAATTTCATTGTTCTCTTAGGATTCATACCCACTCCAAGATATGCTATTGGACATATCTGTCTTGTCTCAATGAAGACCATTTCCATATGGAGATGCATTGAATAAAACTGTGTGTCTGTATATATTTGAGTTTCAATTAAATGTTTCCAACTTGATGCTCCTTAATAAACAACTTGATGGCCAGAATCAAAATCCTCCAAGAGAGGTTCTACGAAGGTGTGTCCCTCGAGGTAACCCACCACAACACCAACATCTCTCTCAACCACCTCTACTTCTTCTTCAACTACTGGATGCTGAAGAGACGGGTAAGTTGTCTCCAGGTGTGCTACATCTCATTGCAACAACTTGTAGATCTAACTAGAAATTATTTAATGGATCATGTTGATGTCTAAAACTCCAGCTGTGGCACTCAAAACAAAGTAAGGATTATGAAAATTTGAAACTATTATAGATGCGTATGATTCTTTTTTAAAAATTAAACAAATTCTACTGTCCTTACTGTTTAATTTTTTTTAAAAGAATCATGTGCATCTATAATAGTTTCGAATTTTCATAACAGATGGCACGCTAATGCATCATAAAGTAATGATTAGTCATAAATTTTGGTTTGCTGCATGTACAAATACGCCTAATTATGTCTAGTGTGTGTCTGAAAATTTACCTGGGTTCACCACTCATAGCCAAGCCTTCCCACTTTCAATTTTCAATCATTCCAGTATAAGAGAACTGTAGAAATAGATTTTATAGTTATTTGTTGTTGTTTTTTAATAGTACTTAAAATATATTTACTAATTTTCAACAATTTCTTATTATTTTTCTTCTAATAAAATTTAGTCTAATTCAACACCACAAGGGATCAGATTTTTTTTCTGTTGAATTAAAATCAGTATTGGATTATAGTTGATTAAATGAAAGAGAATGGCCTTATTGGGGTTTTGATTATATTAAGAAAAAGGCATCTACTTATCGTGCAACTGAAAGTTGCTGATGGCTTGCGCCATCTATCGGAATAAATATCAACTATTCTCGTTGATTTTTAATTATTCCAGAATTGGCCAAATACCCATTCTTGATTAATCAAGAAAAGCTAACCACGGACGCGTTTCGGGCTGTTGGCCCTCATCAGCGTGGTGCAAGCTGTACCTCAACGACCAAAAAAAATGGTCATTAAGGCATCCTGAAAAATCATGAAGGTACAGCTTGCACCACGCTGATGAGGGCCAACAGCCCGAAACGCATCCGTGGTTAGCTTTTCTTGATTAATCAAGAATGGGTATTTGGCCAATTCTGGAATAATTAAAAATCAACGAGAATAGTTGATATTTATTCCGATAGATGGCGCAAGCCATCAGCAACTTTCAGTTGCACGATAAGTAGATGCCTTTTTCTTAATTTATGCACCTTATCCCAGTACAATATTACATTTGTACTATTTTTTCATATATATATATATTTAACTTAAAGTAGATGTTGAATTACAACACCTACTTTAAGTTTTAAAAAAATGTAATACTATAATATTAGTATAGCTGTAGTAAAAATTCTCCCAGTATTTTGGCCAGTTTAATTCACCAGATTGCTTTTACTATTGTTTGGGGCTGTTCTGCTTATATTGTTAGATTTAGAGGAATTCTTGGTGAAGGTATTTTAGGGAATTTTTTAGACATAAGCTTTGGAGACAGAATTGTATAAAGAATGGCTTTTCTACAGTAGATTTCTTTAAAAAAAAGCCTTTAAAGGCATAAGTTGATTAAGTATAATTTAGATTATAAACACAAGGTAATAGGATCAAATAAATAAATTCGGTAACAGCGTTGTTACCATCTTCAGACAAAAGTACTGAACGGGAAAAATATCACAGCATATTTTTAAATTTTATGTTTTACACACTTGATAACAGTAACTATTTAAAACATGCGGTGATATTTTTTTTCATTCAGTACTTTTGTCTGAAGATGGTAACAGCGCTGTTACCGAAACGTCACACACTATTTATTTATTTGGATTTGGTCTTATTAACTTGTGTTTAAGGCATATATTAACTAGAAGGTAGTAGCACTATTTTCCCCACAAATAAATTCCTTTTTGCCTACTACAATTTGGGAAGGCCATTAGTGACACCATGTAGGAGTTGGACCAGTTTAATCTACCAGACCACTCATTGGTCTGTTCTGCTTATATAGTTTGTGTTCTAGAGGAATTCCTGGTATGGGGATTGTAAGACCTCAATAAGTTGTCAATAGAGGTACAAGAAAATAAGATCCAATCCAAACAAATCAACAGTGTGTGACGCTTCGGTAACAGTGCTGTTACCATCATCAGACAAAAAATAATAAATGAGGAAAAATATCACCCTGCTGTGATATTTTTTCTAATTTATTCTTTTTGTCTGATGGTAACAACGCTGTTACCGAAGAGTCACACACTGTTGATTTGTTTGGATTGGGTCTTGTTTTCTTGCAGCTATAATCTATAACCTAAATTTTTGTTTATCATTGTCAATAGAGGTTTTTGATAAGACTCAAATTCAGTTACTCAAGACCAATATTTATGTGATATAATCCCTATTTTATAATTAGCTTTTTATTATTAATAAAGGTAAAAATATAAATTTGTTTTTTTGTTGTTCGCTGCAATTTTGGACCCATTGCCGAGAAAATCCCTGTAGGTGTTAATAAAATAATTTTTATACCTTCTTAGGCAAATGTGAGCATGCAAAAAAATGACTTTTTCTGTTTTAAACCATTTCATGATATTTAAAGACTTAACTTTTTTTTTTTTTTATTATTTAAGCAATGCATGAGGTTGGTGTTAACCCTTTTCCACTCTGACATCTTATGGTATTAGATATGTCCCATCTGCCTTGCTAACTCTGACATTGCAGAGTATGAATGTCAAGTTCCTACACAACCTAAACTCTTGTTTGACATTCTGCTGGTATATACTGACATACTTACTTCACATACTACTGACTGGTGTAATACCTCACACACATCTTGATCTTTTTAGTACATTTTGAAGATGAATTTGATTTAGAGAAAATTTGAGGAACTTGAGAATCTAAAGAAATTAAGAGTAACATTATTTTTTTTTAAACAAACGACTATAGATAATTAATAGATTATAAAGTGGTCTTAAAGTCATTTTCACCATTTTAAAAGATAACTTTTTTTTTTTTTTTTTAAATTCTATTACATTGATATAGAAAATTTATGAATTGTAATTTATGTCACCAAGATGTCCCCATTTTGTTCCTTACAAGTGCAGGCTCTTAAAATTACATTATTCAGTCCTCCTTGTAATGTTTCAGAACTCAAAATATCACAATTCTTTGTGGATTGTTGCTATGTACCCAGTCTCTTTTTTTTTATATATATATAATAAAAGGCCCAGGCCAATAAAATTGGGAGAGAGTGTGATGAACAAGTAAAATTAGAGAGTTATTCGAGGTTATTCTTTCTCTGAAAATTTGCCTGAGCAGTTACATTGACAGATGCCGCCATTTTAAAGGTTTTTTTTGTCAGCGTATCATTGAGTTTCTGGGCATTTTCAAGTTTCCTCCATCAATACCATCAGTGAAAAGCACTGGTTGTTCTATATTTAGTCGCACACCCTCAATGTTTCTATATGTTTAAATTGTCTGAGACCTACTATTTCACAGACAATATAAAATCCATTTGTTAAAAATGTCAAAACAAATCCAGAGGGAAATGTTTGGAAGGTTGGCATTTTACACGATAATGCCTTTAAAAAGGCTCTTTGTGTGAGACCAGAGAGAGAGAGAGAGAGTGGAGAATAATTTCCCAAATAAATTTTAATCAATTTACCATGTTGTGTGAGCTATAGAATACTTAACCAATTCAACTTTAGATTTTCACTAGATAAGTATAGGACTGATTTGGCTATAGATACAAAATTAGAATTTGCAAATTTTACTAGAACATTTGTATTGCATGAGTGTCCCATGAGAGACCACCAAAAACATGGCTATACCCACTCCCTCTAGGTAGTGGTTTGGAGACTCGTCATTTAAGGCCAAGTTATGACATTTTCTTTCAACCCAAACATTGTAGACATTTTTATTTTTCATCACGATGGAAATTACAGTAAATTATTTTAAATATTTAATCGAATACACTGCAAAAGGTTTCTCTCTTTTCATAACATTTTATTTAAAAATTTAAATTCAATATTTTTTCTACCTGAATTATCTTATTTTTTTAATAGAGAGTATCTCATGAAAAAATTCAAATGTTAACTCATGGGAGACTATTATATTTTTGTTTAGAATTTTTTTTTTAAATGGTGAACTGACTTTTGGACCACCCTGTATATTGTTTGATAAATTATCATAATTTTTTCTCCCTATAAAGCTGTGTTATGTTTCCTCTAAAAAGAAGTGGGGGGTGTGCAGAGCAATTTCAACCAAGCCCTGTATTCCTTCACCACCAACCAACGCACCCTCAGCCATGTCCAAGAGGACAATACCTTCCAAAAGATCAAGATTTGTATCCGGCTTCGACAAGATTTGGAGAGGGTAAGTAAGATTGATTAGCTTAGTACACAACCCTTTTCTTACCTTAATGTCTTCCAGATCCGGAACCTTTGCTACATGGTGTCTCGAAGAGAGAAGCTGTTCAAGTCTTGGATCCAAGTGAAAAAGGAGGTAGCCTACAAGCAGCTGGACATGGTCTCATCTCCAAGCCATCTGTCAGAGGAAGACCTCAACTTCATAACCCAAGCCAGTCACGGTAACTCCATATATGACATGGTGTACAAGTTTTCCAGTACAGACGAGAAGCCCCAGGCTGACCTGTTGCCTTCACTTGATGAAGTGAATGAAAAGAAGAGAAAAGGAAGAAGGAGGAAAATAAGTTTCAATTTACCACCTCCTTCCTCCCTTCAGACTAAAGCAAATGACAAGGCAGTGGTAGAAGTTGAAGAAAACCCTAAGCAGCCAAACCGAACTTATCGAAGAAGTCTAAAAACTGCCATCTCTGATTCTTCATTGCAGAAATCCCTTGGAAGAAGATCTACTAGAAGTTCAGATATACTGCCAAACCACATTCCATCATCAACCAATAGGTTATCAGACTCTTCAGAGATTCCTAAAAGCCCATTTAATATCAACAATATAAAGAAAAATGTGCCAAAAATCTTCAAGGCTTTACAAATTTTCAATAACAAACATAAAAAAGGAAGAAAACGTCAATTTTCAGAGTCTCAAATGACCTCGAATACTGCAACATTTTCTCTCATTGATAAACCCCCATCATCACCTCCTCCCTCTGAGTGCAAAACTCCTGCATCACCCAAAAGTCCAGAAAATCCCTATGCTAAGCATTACCTCAGACAATCCATCGAAAGGTCCACCAAAAAATTCCGCCTTGACTCTGCAGATGCCATCAAGAAGGGAGGCAAATCAAACAAGGTACCAGAATTCCATTCACCAGAAGTTCCCATGAAGTATTTCAGGAGGTGTAAACAAAGCAGTACTAGACCCACAAAGGACGTCAAGAAATCCACCCCCCAGCATCCAGTGAAGGAAGTTTGCCCACTGGAGGGTGATGATAAGTGCAACAAACCTCCACCACCAGGTGGCAGCACTGAGAATCCCGCCAAAAGCATTCTCACCAACAGGCTGAATCGAGCTCTACCCTCCTCCCCTAAGAAAGTGAAAAAGCACGAGCTGAAGGAGAACAAAGAAATTAAGCTGGGAACACTCACCATCCCCTGTGAGAGAATAGACTTCTTCAATGGGATCCTGGCTCTGGACAACAAGGCAGTTTCTAGACGGAGGAACTTTTCTTATAAATAGTCTTGTTCATTACTACCTTCTACATCATTTCTACTTTCTTGTACATTATATTTTTCATGAAATCATGACCTTGTGTATTTAGAAATTTATGGAAAAAGTCATTTAGTCCCTCTTTTACTTACTATTGTACCACATCCATATTTTTCTTTCTATATAACAGAATATTTTTTAACAAAAAAAAAAAGTCATTATATATATGTTTAATTATATATTTATCTACATTTTTCATCTTGTATTTATTTATGTCATCTTTTATCCATTTTGTAAAAAAAAAAAAATGTTTAATGTAATTATAATAATGTTTTAAAAGAATCATGTATTTTGTGAAATGAAAAATAATTTTTAAAATCTATGCCTAAAGTTGTTTATATTGGACTTATGAAATAAAATGTTAATAGGCATTAGATTGTTTTTATTTAAGACATTGTTTCTTGAGCCACTCTAATACTACCAGACTTGGTTGGTTTCCGACAGCCATGAACCGGGATCCGCATTGTACACTTTTTCTGTGAAGAACCTATTCATATTTTTCTTTGTGAACAACATAAGCTAGGTTGCTCTTTTTGAGCTGTACCTAATAAAGTTCTTTTGGAACAGGAAGCCAACAGCAATGGTGACTTACCTTCTTTAGAAAAAGAAATGATACCACTTCCATATTTTATTCAAAATAGATACTGGAACTAAACACTACAGTAGAACCTCCCTGTAAAGGATACCTAATTGCAGAGCTAAAGTCTCTTTTAGGGAGAGGTATCCTTTTAACGGAGAGTTGCTAAATAGTAAAAATGGTAATTTTGCAAACGAAAACTGTCCTTTGTAGAGAGGTGTCCTCTCATGGAGGTTCTACTGTATATAATTTCCGTTTCTTCAAACTAGCAGACTGGGGTCAGTGAAAACACCAGCTTTGGCAAATTTAGAACGTCATTGTGAGGCATTGTTTCAGGCTATAGCGCTATTATTACCTTGTATTTGGAATGGCCTTGCCAGCATTTCTGGGTGCAAGGCATTCTCTTTCAGTAGTTACATAATTTTATAGGGGGGTCATTAGTTTTCAACCGCTATGACCTGGAATTGAATCCCGCATTTGGCACTTTTCTCCAATAACCCCGATTCTTGCAAAAGTCCAACGCCATCAACAAGTGCAAGTAATCAAACGGGGCTCTGGCACATTTGTAAGTGAAAAAGTCAAACTGCTTTTCACATGTGTAGACATGTGGTACACTTACAGTAAAAGCAGTCACTAACTTCTTCCCACCATGATTATCATGGCCTGTACCACGTGTACTAGGGATAATAATATACAGTGGTACCTCGACATACGAGCGCCCCAACATACGAGTTTTTCGAGATACGAGCCGACGAGCAAGTGATTTTTTTGCTTTTAGTTACGAGCGAAATTCGAGATACGAGTTCGGTTCGGTAGTAACACGCAGTCACGCCATCACGATCAGTTAGCAGCGTGCTTCCGCTGTGATAAGTTGTGTTTTGTGTTCGCGTTTTGTGTTGCGTTTACATTTACAGTTTTAGTTCATTTATTTTTATAACCATGGATCGGAAGAAAGTTTGTAAAAAGTCATGTGCTAAGAAAAAGATGATGAGTATTGAATTAAAACGTGAAATTTCTACAAGTGAGATAAAGGAGATCTTAGGAATGTGGGAGAGAGTTTCACAGTTCGTGGATAAAAAACACCCAAAAAAAGTTGCAACAGGTCGTGCATCTGACCTTTTTAATAACACTTGCCTAACTCATTTCCGGAACATTCTGAGAGGGAGGAAGAAACAAACCTCCTTGGACATGTTTTTTTTCTAAACGGCCTACAGATGAAAGCGAGAAAAATTTCGCGAAAAAGGCAAAGACCAGTGAAGATATCTAATTTATTTCTTTACATTCTCTTTTTTGTTTTTGTGCAATAAATATTTGATATTTATAAATACGTTTTTATTATTTAAAACCACGTAACAAAAATAACTGGGGTGACATTTTGGAGGTTGGAACGGATTAATGGTAGTTCAATTGTTTTGTATGGGGAAATTTGCTTCTAGATACGAGTGATTCAAAATACGAGCAAGGTTGCGGAACGAATTAAACTCGTATGTCGAGGTACCACTGTATAAATAATTTTATTTTGCTTTATTGAATGTCTTGAAGCTAAGGCAATGGCTCTTTCTTTTCCATTTTGAATTTGAGCTAAGACTGCTCCTATTCCATAGTTGCTTGCATCAGTGTCTATCTTTGTTGGGGATAAATAATTAAAATGACCCAAAGGAGGCTCAGAAATTAATTGAGAGCTTCACAAATGCATGCAGTTCTTTTAGATTCCAAAAATATGGAATGATGTTGTACTGGGATAAGGTGCATAAATTAAGGAAAAAAAAGACTTCTCCTTATCATGCAACTGAAAGTTGCTGTTGGCTTGCACCATCTATCGGAATAAATGTCAACTATTTGTTGATTTTTAATTATTCCAGAATTGGCCAAATACCCATTCTTGATTAATCATGAAAAGCTAATCACATACGTGGTTATTTATGTGGTGGATTATCGTGTGGAGACGCTTAAAGTGTTCTCTGCGTGCTATATCCATGTCTGGGTATCTCCTCGCATACCTGTGTAACCCCGGTCCAATCCCTACCAACGCAACAATAAAGATAAGTACTGTGTGTGTGTGTTTTTTTTATTTTATTTTATTTAACAAATTGTGAGTAGTTATTTACTTTTTTTTTGTTGTACTCTTGAGTGTACGTTTTTTCTGTTTAAGTTACTCTTACTGTAGGCCCTAGTTTATTGCATTTTGTGTTAACCCGTACAAAGTAACTTTTGTCATTGGCTGTTGGCCCTCGTCAGCGTGGTGTAAGCTGTACCTCAACGACCAAAAAATTGGTCATTCAGGCATCCTGAAAAATCATGAAACGGGTAGTTAAGACCAGAATTGCGTGAGAATGCAAAACAAAGTGGAAAAAGAGTACAATGTGATATTGTACTGGGATAAGGTGCATAAATTAAGAAAATAAAAGGCATCTCTTTATCGTGCAGCTAAAAGTTGCCAATGGCTTTCACCATCTATTAGTATTAATATCAACTATTCTTGATTTTTAATTATTCCAGAATGGGTATTTGGTCAATTCTGGAATAGTTGATATTTATTACATTAGATGGCACAAGCCATCAGCAACTTTCAGCTGCATGATAAGGAGATGCCTTTTTTTTTTTCTTAAAAAATATTGTCTTTCTTCAAAATGTCGCTCGAAGGTTGGGCTACATGTGCATAATGAGGCATGAAGCAGCGATAGTAGGAAGAGAGCCCTAGAAAACTTCTCTTAGTGACCCAAGTGTATTTGGGAAGTTGCAGACTGCTCCCAAAGCCAATCTGCTGTCACACTAAGAAACATGACCACCTCAAGATCTTAATCCTCTGTTTGGGTGTATTTGAACATGAAAAACAATACTATTGATGCACTATAGAGCTGCCCATAAGGACCATTTAAATTGGGTATGCCATAATTCCTGATTGAAGCCCATATTAAGGCAGAATTGTGTAAAATCTAAGTTATTTGCAATTTGTGTGATATGGATGTTTCAACTGTTCTCATATAACTAATAATCCTGTGGGATAACACAGGTAGTTTTCTTAAACAACTTCACAGTATATTTCACAATCCAATAAGTGACTAAAATCCTATCTGATCTTTTGTTATGGCAAGATCCCATTGATTGATTTGATTCCCTTGGGGGTAATGTTCTTCCATGTCTAACTTGTTGCAATGTTTAGTGTGTGGTAATTATGATAAAGCACAATTTGGATTATAGATACAAGAAAATAAGACCTAATCTAAATAATTTAATAGTGTGCGACGTTTTGGTAACAGCATTGTTATATATTTTTTATTCTTTTGTCTGATGATGTCGCACACTATTAATTTATTTGGATTAGGTCTTATTTTCTTGTATCTGTGTGGTATTTATTATAATAATATTGTGGTCAGGAGCTGTCTGTCGATGAGATATATCCTTGGTTCTTACTCAAGCCCATCCCTTAGTTGAGTTATAGCTTTTAAGAACCATTCAAGTTAAGGACAGAGCTAAAAAAAATTGAAAACATCAGATGTAACAATTATTAAATTTAAAGCAAAGACACTGCTGCCTTTATCTCCCTATTTAATGACACGTATTTATCACAAGGTATTTTCCTACTATATGAATAATATATAGAACAAAGCTCTCATGCTAGGATTCATGTAGATTTTAGTCCCCTTCTTATTATCTACTAGCCGAATGACCCGGGCAACGCCCGTGTTTTACCCGATTGAATGTTTTTATTCAAATACTATTTGTTACAATTATAAATTGGCACCTTAAATAAATGCATATATTAGTTAATAACTATAGCCTATGTGCTTTATCTGTCTATGTACTGTTGGCTTCCGTAGGCGTCTCTTACTGGGTAAAAGAAAGAGAGGATTCCATTTAGTTATTAACTAATATATGCATTTATTTAAGGAGCGACCCGCTCCAACACAATAGTTACAAAAACAACAAAGCGAGTGGGGGGGGGCAAAGGTGGCATGATTGTAGCCAACCAATAGGAGAGCGCCATTCCAAAAAAAAAAGCAAACGGTGACAGATGAAAAAGAATTGATGACGCTCGTAACTGTATATAAAATATTTCAAGGCAGCACTAGAAACAATCCTGATGGGAAGATGTAAGCAGGACACAAAGTTGGTTCCATTGTTTCCCCATAAAATAAAGTTGTTTAATACAGTAGAACCTCCCTGTAAAAGACAATTGCAGAGCCAAAATATTCTTTAGGGAGAGGCGCCCTCTTACTGGAGAGTTGTTAAATTGTAAAAATGGTTATTTTTAAAATGAAAACTACTTTGTAGAGAGGTGTCCTCTTATAAACCTTTTACTGTATATAGTTTTATGATATATAAAGCATCAGTCAACTTACCTAAATTAGGTTATGGTAAAACTTTCCATGAAACATCACCTAAATCTATACTTCAAGAGATAGGAATTTGTAAGCAGTTACATCGTCAAATTGTTACTTTACAAAGAAGTTTTACAGTATTACACACACATATCTTTAGTACAAGAAGATAGAATTCTCTTGCAAAAGATGACAAACCCAACTAGATTTTTGGATTAGGTGTTATTACTTTCTAATTTGAGCATATGCAGTTTAATAAAGTGTGCCAAATTTTTCCTTGAAATGAAATGACCAAGTATAAGCTTAGATATAATATTTGAATAATAGATGAGAATATATTAAAATAAAAACCTATAGTCATCTAGAAGTATAGTGATTCGACTTCAGGAATTATTTGGTATATGAAATATTTGGTTCTAGAGCCCTCATATGTTGTATCACAGAAGTTATCTTATTCAAGGAAGTTATGTAACCTTGGCTTGCATTAGATGCACTACACAGGACCTTTGGGAGAGGCCACTGCTTATCATAAAACGCTCAAGGAGCATGAACTCATGGAATTAGTGTAATCTTTACAAAAGGGGATAAGAAACAACAACAGTTACATAACATTATATTTTGATGATTTCATCAGACAAGGTCAACAATGTGGTGTAGGTGGAGGACAACTAAATTCAAGTCAAAACATTTTATTGACCCATGAATCCAATTACATGTAAATACAAACTTAATTTGCAATACTCAAAAAATTATGAGCACAAATAATTAAGTTTTTTAAATAATAAAAATTAAAAAAATTAAAAGTATGTGGAGGGGAAAAAAAACAAAACTTTTCTACAAAAATAAAATACTTACTTTATCAAGGTAAGAGTACAAGTGTAAAGTTTTATAATCACATTTTAGTACAAAAATATAATTAAATAAAATATAAAAAAGGTAATAAAGAAGGGGAGGGAATGTGATATATAATGATATAAATATAATGAAATCCATGAGACGTTCCAAAAGAGGCCTGAGAGGAGGATGTAACACACCAATGGTGAGATAAGGCAATACTAGAAAATAGAGATTTGTCTGAGCTGTGGGGTGGGTGGGTGTTTTACACGTGCAACTTCTTCTTGGGAGGTTCGTCTTGGGAGGAATCTTCGTCGTCGGGGCCATCCGCTGGGGTCTGCTGCTGCTGTGTGCCGTTCTCCTTGCCCTCCCCCTGGTTGTCTGGGTAGCTGGGGGCTGGCAGGTCATCCAGCAGGACAGGCTTCAGCTCCCGGGCCAGATAATGGGTCCACAGGGCCATCTCCACCTTGTGGGGATTCCAGTCATTGTCTGGGTCTGCCACATACCGTCTCCCACTCAGTACTGCACTTCATCCTCAACTGGCTCTAATGTGTTTCACAATGGTAACAAAGTCCCACTTCTAATCCCAAAAAAATCAGTACTTTTGTCTGAAGATGATGACAAAGCTGTTACCGAAACGTCACACATTATTTATTTGCATTTGGTCTTATTACCTTGTTTACAATTTAGGTCATAATTTCATAAAATGATGGTACCAAGACTTTATTGAATTGTCAGGGAATAGTTTGTCTTTTCTCTCTCACAAAGACCTAGTTAATTTCTCTAGTAAGGCAATAGATTTATGAAAAAGAATTTCAAATGTTATCATTATTTTCACAAATTCATTTGAAAAAAAAAAATGTGACTACAACCAGTGAAAGGAAGATAAAAATATGGGAGGTCCTTGTGTTTCAACTAAGGCAAAAAATGTAACACTCAATTGTTTCTCTCACTGTGTCCATATGTATTAAGGAAATGGGGACAAGAGAGATAAAAGTATGAATAAAATGTTAGAAACCAGTTATAAGCCAATAGTTACCAATAGCGCTGAGTCTCTCACTGCAAGATTTGATCTGCTCAGCGTAGTTGAGGTACTCCATGATGGTGTAGTCTGTGCCCTCCACCCCGGGTGTGGCCATCATGCTCTCATCTGCCATGTAGGGCACCTGCTCTGGGTAAGCTGCTGCCAGGATTGCTGCAACACCCCTCTGTGTTATTGGCAGGTGGGCTCAACCACATCTTAGCACTTATTTGAACCATTTTTTTCATAAGAGTTCAGCAACAAGTGTATCAGTAATATTTTTTTAAATATGCTGAAATTATTTTTTTTTTAATACAAGGTATGTTCATTTATTTCCAAGACTGTTCCATATTTAAAATAAAAAAATAATAATTTAATATTTTTCAAAATATGCCCCTCCTGCCTTGATACACCTGTGCCATCTTTTTTTCTAATTGTCAAAGGAGGAGATAAAATAATCTTTTGAGAGGCTCCTCAAGGTTGCCTTCGATTCAACGTTGTCAAATATCCTTCCTTTTAACTTCATTTTCAATTTAGGATAGAGGAAAAGTCATTGAGGGCTAAGTCAGGGGAATAGGGTGGATGAGAGGGAGTTGTGTGGTTGCGCATTATCAACATGAAGTACCCAGTCATTGTTTTGCCATCTTTCTGGCCTTTTAAGGCACACTACCTCCCCAAACACTTCATTACCCCAAATAAACCTCTATATATATATATATAATCCATGCTAAGCCATCACTTGAAGATTTTATGGATTAGGTCTTATTTTCTTGTATCTGTAATCTATAATTCAAATTTGTGCTTTATCACTCTTGATTAATTGTATGTCCAAAAAGAATAAATTCATGTTGAACCAAACCGTTACTATCCAAAAATGAAACAAGCAATGTCTTGTTTTGTTGAACTTGGTGCTTATAATTACTTCATTGACAACCCTATCTCCTAACTTTTTATTTTTCAAAGCAAATATATCCTTTAAAAAAAATCCTAAATTGATCAACCTATTTTTATAATTGAAAAAAAAAAAGGGGGGGGGCATCTCCTTATCCTATATATTTTTATAATGTTCATTATTCTATAATTTGAATCAGTGTGCTAAGTAAATAAAACACTGAAAACTCTAATATATGTGGAGGCAGGATTATATCAGAGAATATGTACAATCAACCATTGTATGGCATACAAAGCATGTCCTTCATTATAAAGAAGTAATGATGAATAAGTTGAAGAGCTTGGTGACACAAACTTTCCCTCAAAAATTTTTTTCCCTCATTTGTGAGAGTTGTGTTACACTCACTCCTAGGGGGTAAAATGAAGATATGTAAATATGTAGTTACAAAAAAATTGCCAATCCTAAATAAAACTAGTTCTAATATAATTGATTTTCTACATTTGACCTACTGGATGTCTCTGAGATATGATATTACTTTAACTATATTTTGTGACAATGTGACAAAAATATGTTGTTGAATAATGTCTGGCAGTAAAAACAGAAGATGGCCATCATGGAGTGAAGAATACAAATATCAGAGATTGCTCCTAGGGCAATGGGGAACATACAAAGACAAGAGATAAGGAAGCTACCAACCAAAATGGTTTCGGGGAATCTCATACTACCCTGGATAGGAGTAGAGATCCTCGAAACTGAAAAGACACAAAGAGAATTGTAGCCAGGTGAAAAAACATACAAGCAAGGGATTAAATATCTTTACTATCAACCTGACATCATTTAAAGGTGGCTCTCTGGTTTAATGGTATTGTAGTGGATTATTTAAATAACATGCCATGTAATATTTTACATATTAAGATATTGTATTCTAAAAAAGAGGAAGAAGTCATGAAACATTTGCAATGTTACTTTACAGTAGGAATAATGTCACACAGTCCAGGTAATCTTATCCAGTAATTATTTAACTTCAGTTTTGTTTATTTCACTTTGACTACTAAGGTAAGTGAGCCAGCCACTATACAAATAAGTAAAAGAGCAATGCGGGCTTCCAACACACCTGAGGCTGAAGCTGGGCCTACTCCCTTGAGGTTGGTCAGGGCTGTGATGGCATTGGAAATGTTGGGCATCCTCCTGAAGGCTTTCCTTGTGATCTGGAGCACCTGGCCTTCATTGTTGATGCGGACCAGGTCCATGAGGCTAGGCCTGTGCTTTCCTCTCTGGCACACACAGGGGGTTAAAGAAGGGTTTAGCCTTCCTTGATGTTACACAACTTTTGTCCATTTTCAACCTTTTTATATTATTTGATACATTAGCAGGCCATCTGTTATGAGAATTCTAAACTATTATAGACGCGGATGATTCTTTTAAAAATTGAACAATTTTCTACTGCCCTTACTACAATGGAAAATTAATGGGAGGGCCTGGCTCATCAGTGGTTAACCCTCCCAGCGGTTTCGCCAGTTTAAATCTACCATTGTAGAACCTACCTATCATGTCCTTTGCCTAAAAAACAAAGGTGTGATTAGTGAATATTAGATATTTCAGCTCTAGTTTTTGATTTTATACAAAGAATCTAGCTTTTATTTAAAAATGGCTCAGAACCTATTTTTGTACAGGTGGCTTTGGCCACCTAGCAACATGGGTTGGCTGTCAAGCCAAGCAAGCAGCTATTGAGATCATAATGAGAACCAAACCTACAATATGTTTTTCTCAACAATGGCTCCTCTCACTGTACCTTCTTAGAAAGAGATTCACTCAAGCAGTTCCCATATACAGTCTAACCTCTTAATTCAACACCCTGAGGGATCAGAGCTTTTGATGGAATTTAGCAAGTGTTGAATTAAAGTTAGTAAGATGATTCAAACACAACATTCATTGCTAGTTTTTTTGCTAGTCTGTATTGACTCATCCATTGATGAGCTCTACTCTTCCCTGGCAGACACCATCAAAAGTCTCAAGCTTTACAAGCTTGATACCTTAATATGATTGAGTGGAGATAAGAAAGAATAAAAAGATTCATTACTAGTGGATATTTTTCTAGGAAAATCTATTATATTTTTTGGAATAACTGTTGTAATATATTTTAATTAATAATATATATGAATTGATATATCATGAGACTTTTTCATTTAATTTTTTTTCAGAATGTTTCATGATTAAATTTAGTAATGGATGAAATTACAATACATTTTTTGTAACAAAGGAAAAATCACAAATGCTATTTTAATCTAGGTGAATAAAAGCAAAGGGAAGAAAGTGAATACATTTAAAGAAGAGTAAAAATTGTATTTTTAAAAAAAATCAATCTTTTAAATAAATCCTTTGATTGTTTACTTTTAGGCTAGAACCCTATTTAGTGTGCATTCTAGCTGATCAATCTACAAAAGACATGTTTTTCCTCTTCTGTATGCTATTTCAAATAGCAGAACATTGCTCTCTAAGACACCACAGTGTTTATGCCAGTGACTAGCAGCAGCTTAAGTTAGGCCTAAATTGTCCACAAACAAAAATTGTGTGTGAATATTGGCACAGATATTTGCATTGTAACACTTTTATTAAACACTGTGTACATATGCTATGTCCACTGTGCCCAGCGTACCAAATATTGCATTTTTAACAATAAAATTCTATTTAAACAAAAAAGTTTTAAAATTTAAAAATTTGAATTTAAAAATTGGAATTACCAATTGTGTCGAATATTCATTTGGTCAAATTAACATTTGTTATTCGATAGGCTGGAGGCCAGGAAATTGAAAGCATAGGTTAATTATTGCTAGTGTTGAATTAACGAGGTTATGCTGTACATATTTGTAACAATGGGATTTTGTTATCAACATTATTTTTAGTGTGTATACATGCATACATGTGCTGTATAAATATTTTTACCATTTTGGTGTGCCTTTATAGATTTTTATAAACCCCTCTTCTTTTCATCACTTTTAAAATATATAAAAATCTTTTCATCTTTCTGAAAATGTAAAAAATATATTATAAAATAACTAATTGAACATTTTTATATTTTTATAATACTTACTCCGAGTACTTTAATATTTTTTGTAGATTAAGTGTTTATTGTATGTTGAATATTAAATTGACAAAAACTGCTTGGAAATTTCACCAGGTGCCATCCCAATCTTCCCTTTTGTAATAGGACAGAATATTCATCCTTTATGATAAAAAAAAAAAGTTCAAAATTTTCCTTATACTCTGAAAAAAGTAGGTAGATGTATATTAGATATTTTGCATTCTTTATGGGTTAAACCAACCTAAATTTATGAGAAAATATATGGTGGCTTAAAATTGATACACTATATATATCTTGGAATATTATAAAACAATTTAATAAACTATTGTGCTCTCAATAAAAGAAACAGTCACAAATGGGAATCCAGAGTTAAATATAAAATTTGGCTCCAACTTTTGATATTGGATTTACAAATGAAAGAATGAAAATTCGACCGCTCCTCTTCCAGAATGGTGTAAAGACCTTCCCAAAAACAGGACCAAAGAGGCCTCACCAGACCACCTCTTAGAATGTATGGGAGCCTCAAGACAGGACCTGTAATCCAACCCTACCAAGATTGTGAATTTGATCTATGAATTTAGTCTCCGTGACCTTGTATAATTATACAATGAGATAATAATTTTTTTTAAAAAGCATGAAATAATTGAAAATCTGATAGACAAAATAATTTGTTCCTTTGCCTGATGGATGAAAAAATGAGTGGGTTTCCTTCCTCAGAAAGGCTGTGAGAGAAATGGAGGCAAGGTTTATTAGGAGATATATTTTAAAGAGATCAATAAAGAAGGGAGGGAGGGGAAAAAAAGGGCCAGATCAGGGTAATTAGAGTTGAAGGGTTGCTGCTGGATCAATAAAACAATAAATCTCCCCCTCCATCTAACATTCCTTGCAGCCAGCCCTGCTGCCTATTGTTCTTTAATTTTACACTCACTTGGAACAAACATTGCATTAACTAGCTAAATTAAAAATATTAAGTGAATAAATAAATGAATTTGAATTTTTAAATATTGAATTAAAATGGAAAAATGATTAAAATTAAATGATATTGAATTAAAAATTGAATTTTACCCGCGTGAATAAGTCAACCTGCCTAAATGCAAATCAAAATGAACAAAAGTAGAAACCCTTCTAAAGGGCTGGAATCTTAGTAATATTTTCCCTTCTGAGTCAGTTTCTTTAGAATGGAAATTTTATTTGTGAAGGGAAAAATTTTGGACAAAGTTGCCTACTGTACTTAAAATAAAAATATACTCTTAATATTAAAACCTTTGTCTTTATTTATATTTTAATACTATTTTTTCTTAATATAGCTTTATTTACAACATAAAATCTATATATTATTTTTTTAGAGAATCCATTTTTTTTAAATCTGCTGATCAAACCCAAAAATACCTATTATTTTAATGTGATCAATTTAAAGCCATTCAAATGTCTAAAAAGGGGAAAGTGTTTGTAAGATTGTGATTGAAATGTCAGTTGGTAAGATGCAAATTTCCTATATTTTAAAATGATGAAAAATATGAAGTTTCAATATCGCAAAAATACCAACTCTGCACAAAACATCTCAATTTTCAAGGAAAAAAGGGAACGTGAATGAATTAAAATGGTTTTGTGATGTTCATGCAGAACAACTTACTGGACCTATCCTTCAAGAAAAAGCCGGTGAATTTGCAATGGACTTGGAAATAAAGTAATGCCTCTTCTCTCTCTGGGTGGCTGTATGATTTTTTTTAAAGAAGTCATATTTCTCTTAAAGTCATTTCTGGTGAAAGTGCATCAGCAAATTTTAAGCAACAGCAGGGAACTTCAAAGGTAAGATTCCTGCCTGCTCTATTTGAAGAATATTGTCTCTGGAAGATATTTTTAACCTTGATGAAGCAGCCCTTTTATATAGGGCACAAAAAAAAGAACCCTTTTAGTTAAAGGAGATAAAACATCAGGTGGAAAAGGATTCAAAGAACACAGTTTGTAGTTAGCTTGTTAGGAGAAAGAGAAATATTTCATTGGACAAAGTGAAAACCCCAGCTATTTTAAACAGTTATAAAAACAGAAATTTAAAAAATAAATATTTTTGCAATTCAAGAGCATTGATGGCTTCATCAATATTTACAATAATTATGACCAATTTGAATGAGAAAAATGAAAATTAAGAAAATAAATATAATAAATTTTGTTTGAAAATGTAGGTTCACACATTGAATTAAGTTTATCCAACATATTAAATTTTTATATTTACCCACAACTTCACAAATTTAACCTTTGGATCAGGGAATCATTCAAACTATACTATAGAAAAGAACAGTCGTGGGTCATTCATACTTAGAAAACTTGAGGATAAGCTTACTGGTCCACAGGCTTTGAAACAATTTGCCTTTTAGATACCATCCTATGGAGTCAAAAAATGAATATGAAAATTCATGAAAATAGCAAAATTGAAAAAACGTTTTATTAGATGTGGTTTCAAAGGAAATGTGCCAAATACAGAGACCCTGATCAGTCTTCCTCCAACAAAACAAATGATGAAAACCAAAATTTGAAGAACTTGGTAAAAGAGCTATTTGGTGTGGAATTAGAAGAGCTTAAAGAAATAATTGGAGGTGACGGTTAATTGATTTATTCCCCTGAGAAACATTTAAAACTTTAAATAATGAAATCTTCTATTGTTCCTTTGATGACACAAAACATTTAGAAAGAGATCTCACTAAAAAAAGACTGCAATTTGGATCTCCCGAGTGACTCTCTGGTTAAGGAGTTAGTACTCGAAGAAAGTTTGTGTGCACGAAGAAAGTGAAGATGAAAGTAAATAAGAAAGAAGATATTTCCAAAACCAACTACTTTTCTAGAAATAAAACAATATCTGGAAAATGTAAATTGATATGCAATTAATATAGGGAGTTTGGAAACCTACAGGAAACTAGAAGAGGCTGAACAAATGTTGGAAGACTCTTTATATAAAACTTTACAACAGCAACTATTTTAATTTATTTTTTTTAAATAAAGCTTATTTTGAAATTTTATTTAACTAGTTTGTGTGTGCTCTCTTTTTTTTTTAACAAGGATAGATGTTTTAACGCACACGCCTGCGCTTTTTCTTTTTGGCACAGACCATTTGAATGGTAGTTTGTGGTAAATTGCTTGGCCACTTCAAAAGTGGGTTTAAAACTGCAATTATTTCTTGTTTCACGTGTAAATTGAGGATGCCAACAATGCCAAAAAAATGTTTAAAAGTTGCAAAGTGAAATAGTACTGGATTCAGGTATTTAAATAAGGAGAAAGACATCTCTGTTCATGCAAGGAACAGGTATTTGAGGCTAAAATATTCATTACATTTTTGACCATCCTTTGTGGTCAGTGAGGTACAGCCATGCTAATGAGGGTCAACAGCCTGAAATGTGGTTAGCATTTCTTCATTTATCAAGTAAAGATATAGTCTGGGATATCAACACGATCAGGAAATGTTTTTTTTTTTTTTTAAGAATGTATTTACAAAAATGATCAAAAACTAAATTTTTTAAAAATAAATAATGTAATGAAGTCATTTGGATACCTTTTAAATATTTTCAAAATCTCTAAAAATAAAAAACAGCGTTGTTACCGAAATGTCACACATTATTTATTTATTTGGATTTGGTCTTATTACCTTGTGTTTATATCTATAATCCAAATTGTGCCTAATCATTTTAAAGAGAATATGAATTTTGAAATCTACAAAATTCAATATGTGCCTCAAGTTTCAAAACTTTTTATAAAGCTTTTTCCATTAAAGTTATCTGCCTATCTAATATTGTCAAAGTTCCTTCCACAAATAATTAATATTTTGCCAAACATGTTTCTCTCACCAATATTTGTTGTTGTTTTCAAGAAATAAATGACACAAGTGAAACTTGGAATTATATAAAGTGAAGCATCAAATAATTTACTTGAGGGAGAGTGCTTGCCTCTGAGATAAAACTGAAAATATTAAAGGATCCAGTCAATGTGAATCTAATTTGAAATCTCATCTCTATTTTAAGCGCAAAAGTTTTGACCTTATCTAAGGCCCATTTTGTTTATTCCCAATTCTCCATTTTCTTTTTTATTATTATTATTAATATTATTATCCCTAGCACATGTGCTAGCACATCCCTAGGCCATGATAATCATAGTGGGTAGTTAGCAAATGCTTTTACTGTAAGTGCACCACATGTCTAAATATGTGCACTTACAAATGTGCCAGAGCCTCGTTTGGTTACTTGTATTCGCTGGTGGGGTTTGACTTTTGCAAAATTTGGGGGCCAGATTGGAGAATTTTTTAAATTAGAAAAAAATGCCCAATGCGGGATTCAATCCCGGGTCGTAGCAGTCGAAAATCAATGGTTTAGACCCCCTTTCCACCAAACCCTCTAAATATTTTGAATCATTTTAAAAAGTCCTTTGTGAAAGACATAATGTAAGTTTTCCTTATCTTTAATTGTTACAAGGCAAGCAAGACCAAAATCAAATGTTTTTTGGGTATTGTCCTAGTTTTAAGTCCTTATCTGACCTATCCAAGGTTGCTTCTGAAATATGATCTTCATTTGGTTTAATACACAGTAAAACCCTGCTAATACGAACCTGGGATATAGCGAACCCTCCCTTATAACGAACATATGGTAATTCCAAATTCCATTCCATTGAGAATTCCATTGTTATAACAAACTACCCTATAAAAAAAAACTAATTTTAACTCCTAAACTAATAAATTTCATTTAGAATACTAGGTTAATAACAAACTGAAAAAATGAAAACAATTTTGAATATGTTTCACCTCACAGATTGTGATTTTGAAACAAATTTAGCAGCATTATTTGTTGCATTGTTTGCAAAATTTTATATAAATTTTTACACATTATACATTCTATTAAATAGAATATCTTTGCATTTGTCAGATTTGAAATAAAAAAAAAATGTAAAGTCAGCAATGGTTTGCAAGACAGGTTCAAAACAAACCGAAATCTTGACTTCAGGAGAATATGTGGAAACAGGAAAAGGAAGAAAATCCCCTATTAACTTTATTTGAAAGGGGCAATGATTGAAGAGTGTTTTTAAGCAACAAGGTATTAGAGCCATTTTTTAAAGTAAACTTTGTATTACATAATATGATAGAGCCATTTAAAAAAAAATAATTTTATATCTTTGAATATATGATTAAAAAAACTTTTCCTAGGATTTGTTTTGATTTTTAAATTAGACATAGAGGTACAAGATGAGACAATTTGGATTATAGATTAGAAACACAAGCTAATAAGACCAAATCTAAATAAATAAAGTGTGTGACGTTTCAGTAACAACTCTGTTACCAAGAGAGAGAAACATTATAAAATAAAATGTTATAAACGCTATTTGGGTTTGGCCATATTACCTTGTGTTACATAGAGGCACATGTATGCTGATGATAAGGAGAAGCTAGCGCAAAATGACTTCTTTTATTATTCAGAATTAATGTAGGGAAATGGGTCAATTTAAGGAATTAAAACAGGATGAACATTATTAAGAAGTAGCCTTTTCTATGGCTGTCCTTTTTAATTATATGATTTATAAATTTTGAAAAGTATAAAAATAGCCAAACTATCACCATAGTGAATCATGGCTATATAGTGATCTAAAAGTTCAGCTTCATTGGGGTTTTACTGTAATTTCTATTGGAACTTTGTATATGAGGTGTGTTCTATATTTACTGCATTCCCTACATGCAACAATGCATGCTACTAGGAGCAGAGTCAAATATAATTTTTTAATTATCTTTTTCATTGTTTATCAATGTTCAGAATATATCTATATATATAAAAACAACACCAATGATGTTGTCAACATTTCACCTTGCTCACACACTCAATATACTAAAAAAAAATTGTGACAGTTACATGTTTGAAATATCAGTCTTCTATATAAACAACTAGCCGAATGACCCGGGCAACGCCCGTGTTTTACCCGATTGAATGTTTTGATTCAAATACTATTTGTTACAATTATAAATTGGCGCCTTATATAAATGCATATGTTAGTTAATAACTATAGCCTATGTGCTTTATCTGTCTATGTACTGTTGGCTTCCGTAGGCGTCTCTTACTGGGAAAATGAAAGAGAGGATTCCATTTGGTTATTAAATAATATATGCATTTATTTAAGGAGCGACCCACTCCAACACAATGGTTACAAAAACGAAAAAGCGAGTGGGGGGAGGGGGGGCATGATGGGGGAGGGGGGGGGGGACAAAGGTGGCGTGATCGTAGCCAACCAATAGGAGGGCGCCATTCCAAAAAAAAAGCAAATGGTGACAGAGATGACTGATTAAGAGATGAAGAGTGACGCTCGTAACTGCATATAGAATGGCTTGTAAATTTTTGACAAAAGGTTCAAAGAATATGTGGAGTGATTGCCCTGAAATTGATGAAAATTCGTTGGACAGTAATGAATTTAGTACTTTTGTCTGATGATGGTAACAATGCTGTAACCAAAATGTCACACACTATTTGGATTTGGTCGTATTACCTTGTGTATATAATCAATTAAGGCATATTTCTAGTCTTGAGTGAATTTTCATCAATTTTGAAGCAACTGTTTGTAAAGATGTAACTTTACAAGAAGCACAGCCCTAAAAAAGACCCTAGCTGTGTAAGCTTGCAGAGTGTAGGCAGGAACTTACGATAAGCTTCCATTTGGTTATCTGAATCAGCTCTTCATGAGTGATGTGGCGCTCTTTCCTTGAGCGGATGATTTTGGGAAGCTGCTCTTGATACCTGCACCCAGCGCTGAGTGAGTGACATGAGAAAAATATAGCACAACTGAATATTCCAATTAGATTAATAGAGGTGACCTGCAAAAATCCAATCAATATTGTGAAAAAATAGGAAATTGTACTGGGATAAGGTGTATAAATTTAGAAAGAGAAAAGAGGCATCTCCTTATCATGCAACTGAAAGTTGCTGATGACTTGCACCATCTATCGGAATAAATATCAACTATTCGTTGATTTTTAATCAAGAATGGGTATTTGGCCAATTCTGGAATAATTAAAAATCAAAGAATAGTTATTCCGATAGATGGTGCAAGCCATATAATTTGGTTATCATAAAAATATCCACTAGAAATGAATGTTGTGATGAAATCATCTAACTTACTTTAACACTTCCTTTAATTCGATCAAAAGTTCAGATCCCTTGAGGAATCAAATTAAATTGTAAGCCTACAAGTCTCCCACGAAAAACCATCTCTGTAAATGACCAGCATCCACCAAAAATCAAGTTTTTGGTCTCATGAGATTATTAAAGAATGAAATTTATAGAAATTTGGGTTTAAAAAATATTAAATTAGAAATATTCAATAAAATAATTCATTGGGAAATATTATGTTGCTCATTTATTAAGCACTTTTTAACAAAGAACTATATGCACCTTGTTTTTAAAACAATTACATTTTTTTTTAATCATTTTTAAAAATATAACACTAAGTTATTTACTTTTAAAATTATTTTTTTATTTTAAATATATATAAACTATAAATAATAGCCCCCAATTTTTTTTTTTATCGTAAAGAAAAAAATAAATGCATTAAAAATGTCATCTGGAGTTGGAACTTTTGAAAAAATTTGCCCAAGAATTGAACCCTGGTAAAACTCAAATTGAAAATATAATAAAAAAGCAAATAGGTGAAGAATTTGAAAAAAAAAAAGTACCATTAAAAGAAAAAAATTCATCTGAAAATGACACAAAAAATATGTAAATATATAAATGGTTTGCAGAGATGTAATTCCAATGATTTCACAACTTCCACAGGTTGGCTTGTTGATGGTGCGAATGTATCTTTTGGGACACATTGTAACACTTTTAAACTGGACGGGTAGATTCTGCCCATGCATAAACTTAATATATATATATATTTCCCGTTTACCTAGATCTACCAGCTTTCGTGTATTCTAATTTTACAGTGATACAAACATCATCCATTCATTGTTTATAAATTTCAGTTTTGGGAGGGGGGTTAAATTTTCATGTAGGGGCGGATTCCGCCCAGCCCGTCCAGAAGCGTGAGAATTTTTCCTGTCAGTGTTAGCTCGTGGCTCATACCTGAGTCTCTATCTTCCACTATTTTTAGCTTCCTTTTATAAAATAACACTTCTTTGGATAAGTAGAATTATCAATCAAGTCAACAGAGAGAACTATCCCTGCCAATACAAAATATATATAAGTTTTAGAGATTAGTCGACCACACTTTGGAAGAAATATTCCAGCAGACAACAACATTTGTATTCATTAAATATTTTTGTTAATATTGATTTCAATCATTATTTAGCGCTTATTTCATAAAGTTACATAAGTGGGTTGATCTACCCAACCCGTCCAGTTACGTAAGAAAAATTCACCCGTCCAGTTAAGGGTTAAGCACGGTGTGCATATACTAAGGTTGCTTTGTCCCGCATCACTAAAGTAAGGTATTTTTAGCAACAAATTTGTATTTTACCAAGAAGTATCAAATGTTGTCAAAATTTGACTTTAAAATAATCAATTCAAAATATCCCTAGTACACGTGGTACAGGCTATGATAATCATGGTAGGTAGAAGTAGACGACTGCTTTTACTGTAAGTGCACCACATGTCTACACATGTAAAAAGCAGTTCGACTTTGCACTTACAAATGTGCCAGAGCCCTGTTTTGGTTACTTGCACTCACTAGTGGGGTTGGACTTTTGCAAGAATTGGGGGCCATTGGAGCATTTTTTTTTTTAAATCAGAAAAAAGTGCCCAATGCGGGAATCGAACCCGGGTCGTAGCAGTCGAAAACCAACAGTTTATACCATCCTTCCACCAACCCCTTTCAATTCAATATAAAATTTGGAACAATAACTGGAGAAGGTTGCTCAGCAAACACAGTGGAAGAATGGAAGGGGAAAAATAACCATACTATGCAAGAATTATTCACCACAGAATATTTTTTATTTGGACAAAAATGGCCTTTTTTTTATAAAGTAGCGTTCAAAAAACATTGAAAGAAAAAAAAAATTGTTTCCTAGTTAACCTTTTAGGAGAAAAGGAACCATTAATTTATATTGGTCTCTCAAAAATACTCGATGTTTCAAATTCTTCAATGAATCCAAGTTTTCAGTGAATTATTTTACAAATAAAAAATCTCGAATCTTTGAACTGTATGAATGGATCTCTTCTTCTTTCTTATCTCCACTCAATCACACTAAGGTATCAAGCTTGTAAAGCTTGAGATTTTTGATGGTGTCTGCCGGGGAAGAGTAGAGCTCATCAATGGATGAGTCAATACAGTCAATAATATGTCTTGGGGTATGAATGGATTCAACAATAAAATGAAGTCTCAAAATAGAAAAGTAATTTTATTGTTGGACAATATAGCAAGCCATATTTATTGTTATATTCATATGTATATACTTATTGTCCAACACAATAAGTGCCAGCAAATTGGATCAAAAGGCATCAATCAAAATTTTAAATTAATTTTTTTAGTGTCAATTTGCCTTCCTATATTATTGAGTTAATGGAAAAGGATAAAGTTATTTTTGATGGGGTCTATCTATTCTTAAAACAATATTTTTTTTAGATGCCTTAAATTGGTTAGAATTTGCTTGGGAATCCATTGAAGCATAAATAATACAAAAATTTTAATTTTTTTTTTCAATTCTAAAAGATTGGAAGATTGGTTTCTAAAGATTGGAAGGTTCTTTACATGTTGAAAAAAAAAATAAGAACTCTCTTTGGTTCCACCAAATTATGAATCCATGGCGCACAAACTTTTTGATGTTTCTTTTGAAGAGTTGAAAAATTTTGAAAGGGGTATGGAAACTTTTCAGAAAGCTATAATTGGATCAATATGCAAACTAGATGTTGTTCATTTGAAGAAAGTGAAGAAGTTGAGTCCAATTTCCAAAAAACCTCCAACAATGAGGTGTCTTAGAAAATAATGTACGAAATAACATACAGAAAAGGAAAAACATGCCTTTTGAAGATTAAACAGCTAAAATGCACTATAAAGAGGGTTCTAGCCTAAGGGCAAACAGCCATAAAAGATTTCTTCAAAGATAGATTTTTTAGATAACATTTTTAGACATTTCTTTATTTTCAAAATGTATTTGCTTTCTTTGCATTGCATTTATTCACCAAGATTAAAATTGTAATTATAATTTTCCCTTTGTTCAAAAATGTATCAAAATTTAATCACAGGAAACATTCTGAAAATAATTAAATAAAAAGTCCCAATAGGATCAATATTCATATTATTAATTAAAATATAACAATCATTTCTAAAAATATTATTTTAATTATCTATTTTGTTATCTTAGCATGTTCACAAGCAATGAATGTTGTGATGAAATCGTGTGACTTTAAAACAACCAAAAGCTAGGATCCCTTGGGATGTCAAATAGGTTAGATTGTATAGAGAAACAAGATTTTTGACACAATAGACAAGCTCCATTTTTATATAGTCCATTATATTAAATAATTTTTTTTTCTTTAATTCTAATATATATATAATATATATATATAAATTTTAAATTGAATATATTAAATATGCATTTTTAAGGGTCATTAAAATGTGAAAAAAATTAATAAAAATATTTAAAATTATACATATATCAATTTCTGCTCCATAGAATTTGACAACTTTTCAGTAGGAGAGGAAATATTTTTTAAAGTTTTTTTTTTAACGTGCGTGTTATAAAAATTGCAAATATTATTCCAATCATGTGGTTGAAATATGAAGAAAAAAAAAAAAAAAGACCAACTCTCATAAACAAAAGGAAGAAAAATTTGGTTAAATCAAACTTGTGAACATTTAAAACACTGTGTCTTTATATTTACAGAAAATTGGTTATATTTTGTAAATTCCTTATGAACGTTTTTTTTTAAACACAGACACAAAATTTTCCTCGTTGGATTTTTTATTCGACAAGTCAATTGACAGATCAAACCGCTCGGAAAATTTGGCGGCTATTAGTTTAAAAATATATTATTTTTGATACAATAAAAATATTAATTTTTAATATTAAAAAAAATTACCAATTATCAAGACGAATTAGTTCCTCTGGTCCACCTTTCTTCTTTCTTGTTGCTGCTTTTAAACTTAAAACATCATTATACAAAGATAAAACGTATGTCCATTGATTAGGTGTTGCTTTTGTATAAAATGTTAAACTACTATCATTCGGCAGTGCCATAACACTTTATTTCTAAGTATATATTTTTTTAACTTAAGGATGGCATAAGAGAGAGCAAGGTTGCCAACAATGTTATTGACAAAAATTTAGTTTGTCGTTATTTTAAGAAAGAAAGAAAAATAGTCAAATGTCGCAAACTTTTATTTTAAATTCCTCCTTTACCAAATTGTAAAATTTAAACAACAAAACATTTTCAAGAACCATTAATTCCCTATTATTTTCAGGTTATACATACTTTAAATATTATTCTTTTAAATTGAATTTTAATCACAAAAGTTTTTGTCAATAAATAATGTATCTATTTTTAATTTTTTAAAAATATTTTCGTGTGTGGTTTTTAGTTTTTGCCTTCTTGATTTTTATGAGGGAATTTTGGTTTGAATAAATATATTCATTTTTAACATTTAGAAGTTTTACAATTCTACAACATTTTAAGTTAACTAGCATTTATAGGGCTTTATAAAAATTTAAATCTACACCCATTTCGAATATGTTAAAATTGTTCTCATATTGGCCTTCTTATTTAAAAACTTTTGATAACTACTTTATTTCATAAGACCCATATACATGAATCGCAAAATAAATATTTGTTACAAAGATTCCTGGAGCTCAGAACGCCAACTATCAGGATGTAATGCAAACTATTAAGACTTCATTTAAAATAAAAGTATGTTGATTTTGATGTTTTTATATAGAATGAATTAGGTGAATTGATAATAACCCCAATGTAATTTTAACGATATTTAATGCAAATAAAAATGAAAAAAAAATGAAATTAAACGTGGCACAGTAGAAGATAAAATAAATTTTGAATATTGAATGGAGTGTCTCTTTTTAGCTAAACATCAGTCTCGAGGAGAGTGCGAAATGAGGCCCAGGCCTTGGAAACAATGACCTTGTTCATTTGGGTCATCAGCATGTGATCTTTTTCTTTAGAGAATGGATAATGTTTTGGGAAGCTTTTTTTGACATCTTCAACAACGCTCCATACATACTTACATAGTAGTCGAGGGGGTTGCAGTCTGGAGAGTTAGGGGGTCAAATTTCAGGACAGGGGACATTAAGTGTCGGTTTTTTCCTTGTGGGCTGGAACTGAGTCCTGTTGGAAGAAATACTTCCTTCCTGAGGCTACCATGTCCATCCGAAGCTTCGCAACGGTCTCCAGGAAATTAATGCAGATGTCATGATTAATCTTGAAAACCGCTTAAGAAAAATTTAAAGTACACTATGTGACCCACAAGACAAAGAAACCTATCTCAAGGCCCAAATATATTCGTAAAACTGTGCAAGAAAGCATAACAACACTATATGGGAATCATACATTGAAAATCTTTGTGTATCTGACCAAATGATATGGAAAGCCATCAAACGCTTCTCTTGTTCTAAAAAAAAAAATTAATTGAAAATCAAATAATGGAGTGACACTTCACATGAATTAGCAGAAATCCTAGTAGACAGCTAAAAAAAAAATAGTTCAAACCCTTGACCCAATTTCCAGAACCAAATACCTGACTCGAAGCCAGAATAATGAATTAATTAAAGGAAAATACAGGCCTAGACCCCACTAATATTAGTGAAGTAAAAACAATTATCACATCCTTTCAAAAATAAAAAAAATCTCCAGAAATTAAAAATAAACTGAATGAAGCGATAAAGCTTCCGCCAAAACATTTTTTTCAATTCCTCAATGAAGTTTTCAATGCATTACTTGCATTGACACATTTCAGCAAAAACATAGATTATCCCTGTTGTGTTGAGTGATAAATCAAACTTATTACCCCCTGAAAAGGAAGTTCTATATATTGTAGCGTAAGAAAATCGGAAAGACAAACTTCAGGATGACACAGCAATTTATTTAAGGCATAAACAAAAACAATATTTATAAGATACAAGTTAGACAATGAGAGAAGTTTCCAGAGTGGCAAAATATAAATAATATAAATATAAAAAAAATACAATAAATACTTTGCTACAATATACTTACCCTGTTTCAAACAATTCATTGTACATTTATGAACTAGGTTTCTGTGTGTGGCACCTATTAAAGTTATTTTGAACTGGAACTGTCATTAATAAATAGCTTGCACCATGCTGATGAGGGCCAACAGCATGAAACGCGTACGTGGCTAGTTTTTCTTGATCAATCAAAAAAGGTTTTGGTCTAATTTTATAAAATGATTTTTAAAATATTTTATTATAGTTGATATATATTCCTACAGATGGCACAAGCTATTAGCAACTTTTAGTTATATAATCGGAATATGCCTTTCTATTAAATTTATCAACCAAATAGCGGCAATTCTACTCAGTTGGAAACTAATGAATGCTTTGCTAAAATAAAGCCTCCTACCTACGACGAACAGACTTCGTGGAACTGTTTTAAGAATCAGTTCTAAGTGGTGGCCTTGGGCAATCGCTAGAGCTCCAGTGAGAAGGCAATAAAAATGGCCGCATCGCTCCGAGGTTCAGCCACGGAGGTTCTCCAGTCCCTGCCACTAGAAAAAGATGGGACTATGAATGTCTAGTCAGTGCCATTATATGCGCTTCGGAGATGACAATTTTCAGCCCTACCATTCCGTGAAACTAAAAAAAACCTCCTTCAGAAGCGCGACGAGACGCTGCAGGAGTTAGCACAAGATGTAAAAAGGCTAGCGAGGTTAGCCTTCCCTGATTGCTCCCTCCATATTCAAGATCTGCTGGCACATCAAAATTTTGTGGATGCCATCGAAGACTTTGAGTCTCAACAGTCAGTGCGTATGTCTGACGCCAAGACGTTGCAGGAGGCGTTGATCCACGCACTGAAATTCGAGGCAGTCCTGATGTGATAAGAGGCTATCAGAAGGTAGTGCCCCTCATGAAGGAAGATAAATCTCAGGAAAATGAGTACATTAAAGGAGCCATTTCTTGGCTACGGAAAACATTGAAAGAAATGAAAACAAGTACAAGTTTTTCGGAATCGGTCTCAGAGACCAGTGGCTAGCGCACCTACAGGTTCAATGGCAAAACGATCTGTTGGAACTGTGGTAAACCAGGGCACATTAGGGATAATTTCAGATTACGGTGGACGCTTTCAAAGAAGGGAAATACCATCCCCAATATAATCTGGAAGGGAAAATTAGTCGGCCTTACAGGGCCGAGGCGGGATAAGCGATATGACAATGTGTGAGGAAAAACTATCAGAGTCTCCAGGAAGGCTTCAATGAGCTGGCAACAGAAGGACTTGTCAACTGGGTGCCTCGTCGAATAGTTATTGATTTCGGTGCCAACGTCACCTTACTCTGTGTCAATTTAGTTCAGAGAATGGGGTCAATCTCAAAGCAAATTCCAGTGTTGAACGAGCCGATGTTGCAAACAGCTACTGGAGAACAAGCAAAGTCTATGGTACAGTAGTGCTGAAGTTCCAGATCGGAAATAACTTGTTCAGCCGCCCTGGGTACCTCGCTGACCTCAAAGACCACTGCCTCATCGGTTTGGATGTGCTTCGTAAATTTTCATTCAGCATCGACTTCCAAGAGAATGTACTCAAGGTTGCGGGAGAAGAGATTCTCCTAGTGGGTTCAAGGAGTTTGGAGAGCAAAAAAGTCCTGAAGGTAATACTCAAATATGAGTTCAAAATTCCTCCGAGGAGTGAAGGACGTCTGATAGCTTCTCTTGTTGTACCCCACCTGCGGATTTTGGGAGAAAATGGCCAGGAGTTTGGTCAAAAAGAACTCCTGTTAACTCGGACTTTGTGTAGATCTAACAAATACAACATCCCGATTAGAGTAGTCAATCTTCTAGACTCGGCAAAAGTCCTGATGAAAGGGACTGAAATAGCTCTAGCTGAGCCTGTTACAAAAGTGGCCCATTGCACAACTGTCGAAAACTGATAAAAGCCCATGTCCAAGTTCGATTCCAGGCCTATAGAAGCTATTAGAAGGAACGCGAGAGGGGCTGAACTGGCTACAACGAAAGAAGCTTACGCGCCTTCTTTGCTAATATGAAGACGTATTCGCTACCAGCCCCAATTTTGTTGGGCGGACGAACGTGACTCGGAACCGGATTGATACAGTAGGCGCTACTCCTGTCAAGAGAAGCTCCCAAGAAGATTGCCCATGACAAGAAGAGACGAGCTTGACAAATTAATTGAGGAAATGGCCGAACAATATGTAATCGAGTCCTCATCTAGACCTTCCAGAATATTCCGTTGTGCTTGTAAAAAAAAAAATAGCTCCACACGTTTCTGTGTGGATTGCTAACGTATAAGTGACCTGAAAAAAAAAAAAGATTCTTACCTTCTGCCCCAAATTGAGGCTATGCTCGACACCATATCTAGATCGCAGTGGTTCTTTACTTTGGATCTCAAAAGCGACTACTGGCAAGTCAGCATTCACCCAGAAGATAGAGAAAATACAGCCTTCACGGCAGGAAATGTGCTTTGGAAGTTCAATGTGATACCATTTGGACTCTGCAATGCCCCTGCCACCTTTGAGCGTCTGATGGAGTCGGTGCCGCAAGGAATTCCTTTGAAGACATTATATTTTGTGATAGGAAAGAACTTTGAAGATCATCTAATTAATATTGAAAGAGTCCTACAAAAGATTCGAGGAGCAATATTGTATTTGAATCCGAGGCAAGTGTCAACTATTCAAAGAAAAAGTTCGTTACCTGGGCTGTGTGATTTCGCACTAAGGAATCCAGACTAACCCAGACCGAACTGAAACTGTTCGGCAATGACCTATACCAAGAGATGTACACCGAATAGAGAAGTTTTCTAAGCTTGTGCAGCTACTATAGAAGATTTGTTCCGGGGTTTTCAAACATCGCGAGACCTTTACATCAACTAACGGAGTCTGGCCGCCTCTTCAGTTGGACTGTTGACTGCGAAAGGGCGATGGATAAACTGAAGCAGCCCCTGTCTTCTCCGCCAATGTTGGCCTACCCTAACCCAGGCGAGCAATTCATTCTGGAGACAGATATCAGCAACACTGGGATTGGAGCCGTTCTATCTCAATCTCAAGATGGAGTAGAACGTGTAATCGCTTACTTCAGTAAGACTCTGTCCAAACTTGAAAGAAGCTACTGCGTAGCCCGCAGAGAGTTGCTGGCAATCGTCAAATCGATTGAGAATTTCTACCATTATTTATAAGGACAGAAGTTTCTTCTTAGAGAGAGAGAGAGAGAGAGAGAGAGAGAGAACGATGGCTGTTGAACTTTTATAGCCCATAGGGACAGCTAGCTAGATGGATTCAGCGACTTCAAGAGTATGACATGGAGATTCAGCACCGAAAATTAAATCTCACGTAAATGCAGACCCTCTCTCGAGACGATCATGCTCAATGTTCCAAGGCAGAAACACAAGTTGAGCTCAGTAACCGTCAGCTTGCCCTCGCGGAAGAGCCCCGAGGAGATGAGAAAAGCTCAGCTTGAATACGCTGATCTTCGGCCTGTCATAAATTGGCTTAATTCCGGAGCCAACAGGCCAGCATGGGAAGATGTTGCATCCTAAAGCCCAATTATACTAAGAACTATTGGCCTTTATGGAACTCGCTGAAACTTCGAGGTGGTTTCCTTTATCAGAAATGGGAGAGTGAAGATGGTAAACACATTGAATGGAAGATGATCCTTTACGAGTACCTTCCATCCTCGTTATCGACATCATGGGACCATTGCCTAGAAGTGACAAGGAGAACAGCTATATTCTAGTTGCAATGGATTATTTCAGCAAAAGGCCCAAAGCATTTCAGTTTGCTGATCAAGAAGCTGAAATAGTTGCTGAAACCTTAATCACCCAGTTCTTCAGTAGGTTTGGAGTCCCCATGCAGATCCACACTGACCAAGGGAGAAATTTAGAGTCGAGACTTTTTGCCCAAATGTGTAAACTTCTCGGAAGCCATAAAACAAGGACCACTCCCTTACACCTCCATTCCGACGGCATGGTCGAAAGATTTAATAAAACTTTAGAAAGTCAACTTATATATATAGTCTCTTCGTCGACCAAAACTAAGGAGACTAGGACAGTCAACTGCCTATTCCTCTGATGGCCTACCGATCATCAGTCCATGAAACCACGGGTTGCTCGCTAGCCAGGATGCTCTTTGTAAGGGAATTAAAGCTTCCCTGTGTTCTGATCTTTGGACACCCCAATAGTATAGGGGAAGGTTCGGATGAATTTGTCGACCGACTTCACTCAAGACTTGAAAAAGTGCATCGATGGGTCAGAGAGAAACTGGAAATTGCAAGTGAAGCAATGAAAGTGAGGTATAACATTCACGCATGCGGGAACAAACTTCAAGAGAGAGGGCAAGGTTTTTTCAACCCTAAAAGGAAGAAAGGACTCTCGACTAAGCCACAAAGATCCTGGGAAGGCTCATTTCGAATCGTGAAAAAGTTAAACGATGTATTTAGGATACAACGCTATCCCACTCTAAACCAAAGGTTTTTCATTTCAACAGACTAGCCCCGTTCAAAGAGCCACTGACCAACGCCACTGGGGAAATCAGTCTTTTTCGGGACGAAAAGAATTAATGGAAGGGGGGGGGGGGGGGGGGAGGGGGGGGTGAAATGGATAATCCCCTTCTTTCTGTTTGACAACCTATCCGAGAGGAAAATATCTCAGGGTAAAGTTGGGGAAATATGGAGGATGGCCCACATGTGAGAGGAACAGGCGCCAGAACGGCATTGCAGTATGAGAGAACAACAGACAGTTTTAGCGATATCGGCAGTAATAGAAGACCCGGAAAGTTGTCTCCAGGCGTGTGGCCAGGTTGATGATCCGGCAAGAGGGTGCCAGAGAAATTTGCCCGACCTGGACGGGAGCCGGCCGTTGACGAGGGGGATCCTTCTTGTGGCGGACAATGAAGGCAAGTCCATCTACTGTATATAATTATTAATTCCCTTAAAACTCTCGTAATGAAGTATATCGCACTAAGCTGTATCCATAACGAACTCATGTTGTTTTCCTAGAAACCTTGTTCACAAACAACGACCGCTGGGAAGCGGTAAGTACAATGTACTTACAGAACATGTAGAGCACGAGGTCGCTGGTCATCTTGACATCTAAGAAAAATAGAAAAAAAAAAGGATAATTGTGCTGACAGATTATTACTATACACGGACTATATTTTCCTGCATCATGGAGCTCCACAGTTAGCGACAGGGTTTCACAGTTTGCCAGCAATTTAATGAATGAGATGATGAAAATGTGCAAGATTAAACATTGCTTTACAACGAGCTAACACCCCTAGACTAATGGACTAACAGAGCGGCTGGATAGAACACTAATTAACATGATTAGCGTGTATGTGAACACCGATCAGAAGATAGAGAATTGGGATGAAGTGCTTTCATTTATTACCCATGCGTACAATACGGCAGTCCAAGAAACCACGGGCTACTCTCCATTTTTCTTGTTGCTTGGAAGAGAAGCCATGTCCCTTTTGAACGATGGGAATATCTCAGTGGACTCCAGCCTAGATGATTTTGATAAACGAATAAACAGCAAACAGACATTACTTTTGGAACACTCCTAGTATATAATTATAATATGAATTTTCTACTAAATTGATAATTTAAAGACTGGTAATTCCTGATCCAATGATTAAATTATGTCTTGGTCCTCCTGTGTAGATGTGCCCGTGGTTTCATCCTTATGGCGTGCATCAGATCCTTGGTGCTCAGGCGTTTTTCCTGTTCTTCCAACGGTTCTGCTTCATAGGTTACATCTGATAATTTCTTGGTAACTTGGTGGAGGCCGAAGTACCGCTTCATGAAGTTTTAGTACCAACTTACACGTCGTACTGAAATCTAGATCCATACCAAGTCATCAGGACGGCATGTTGTCTCTCTGCGTCTGGAGTCGTAATTGAATTCATTGATTTCTTGGGATTTTTTTCAGGATATAAAAACGTGGGATTTACATCGTCTGTATATCAGTATATCGCCTCTACTGCTTTTGTTTTACTCCTATTTGATAAATTCGTCGCATTTTGCAGCTTCTGGGTAGAGGAACAATGTGCAAAGAGAGGTTTCAGCTTCCCTACCATGGACCAAGACGAATCGTGTAAAGCCAATGGCTTCCTGTTTTACGGTATTGTAAGCGAATGTGATAAAGCCAAAATTTCATCTCAATTCACATGCTCAAGATCCATATACAACATGTCGGCTATTGTTCTGTTCAGCCTTTCTGTAATGCATTCGGTCTGGGAATGATATGCCGTCGGGGTCCTCTTAATGATCCAAAAACAATTGGCTGATTCCTGGATGAGTCCCGGTCAGTCACAATTTCCCGAGGGGTTCCGTGGACCACTATAATTTTTTTCAAAATAAAATTTGCCACTTCCTGAGGTTCTCCAGTCGCCGGGCTCTTTATAATCACATTTTGGATAAACAGTCAGTGCACACTTTTATCAATATTTTCTTGTTGTGGGATAATGGAAAGCGGCCAAGTAGACCTACGCCTATCTTTTGAAATGGCTTACTTGTTGGAGGCGGTATAGGCACAAGGTGTCCAAGCGGCAGTTGTGGCATGTTTTTCCTCCGTTGACATTACTGGCGGGTGTTCATGCTTTTTCTAACACTCCGATAGAGCCCTGGCCAAAATAGATTTTACCAAAGCCCAGTTGAGCCGCAATGGGAGCGTTGTATAGTTCGTTAATTATGTCAGATTTAAGTTGTTTTAGGATTGCCAGTAGAGCGGCCGATTGGATAAAATTCTTTTAAATAATTCCATTAAAACCATGAAGCGGTTGTTCTTGGGCGACAGTTCCGATAACTTATCAAGCATTTTTAAAATAAAAGGATCCTTTTTATGTTCTTCAATGAAGGTTCTGAAGCATTGTCAAAAATGGAAACTCACCTCTTCATTAGTTTTGTCAACTTTGTCTTTTAAAGAACTCCTAAAAAGACAACCTGTATCTTGGTGCGTTTTTCCAGTTTTGTAGGCAATGGAAATGTCGTATTCCTGTGGTGAAAGATACTTCTGGCCAATATATCGGATGGGTCCTTCAGGCTTTTTAACCAACACAAGGAGTGATGATCAGTTATAACCTTGAAAGAACGTCCGAATAGATAGGTTCGAAACTTGCCGATCGCCCTAACGGCTGCCAAATATTCTCTTTCAGTGTTTGTATGAATAGTTCTGTTCAGTTCTAAGTGAAATAAGCATATAAACTAAAATGGCCCCTATTCCACATCCACTTGCGTCGCTGGGAACTTCTGTTGGCGCATCCGTATCAAAATATCCAAGAACAGGTTTCGACGTAAGAGTCCAGAACCTTGGAAAGAATAATAGACAGTCTGCTGAAGGGACTTAGGTGGACATCGTGCTTATGCTCCTTAGATGACGTCGTTACCAATTCCGATACCTTCACAGATCATCTCTCTCCGTTTACGTTCTGTCCTGGATTTTTTTTTAAAGCTGCAATTTTCCCCCCGAAGTTTGCCTCGCCATATAGTACCGTAATGAGTAAAGCCGGGGGATTAGCATTTCTTTGCTCAGGAATGGTTTCTTAGATTCCTCATCAATTTCAAAAGTGGAGGCCGTAATCATTTTGATTGAGTTTGGCGGAATCACGTGGTCATCCTCGACAAAAAGGCGTTCTTTAACACATTTGTTTATTTATCGTTAGTTGTCTTTGAAAAGGATATTTTAGATTGACCAAAGTCCAAAATTTCTTTCAATGCTTTCGATAAATTCCATTCTAGAATAACACTGTGGCCACCCCTGGGAAACACCAGAAATTCGAATGGCTGTAGCAAGTTATTAACCTCTAGTCTGATGGTACAAATGGGAGAAACAAATCGGTGACATTCGCCACACACAGGTATTATTATACTCGGCCCTTCTAACGTCGCAATATTTAATTTTCGACGGAATTAGTCAGATTTACTGAGTATGATGCGCCTGTATCGACTAAGGCTCTCACATTGCGGGAGATTTGACTTGTGTAGACCAGGCTTCAAGAAAGATCTCTCCTGTCCAACGTCCAGTGGAGGAAGGTCCGCTACTTCCTCCAGTACTTACTTCCTTCAAGTGGGCGGCCCAACCTCAATTATCACTGTTCCATCTTTCTCGCACAGGAAATATATTCTACAAGAATAATTTCCTTTCTTTTTACCGGAATGTTAAAATGATACTTATCTCCTTTTTATATCTAAATTTTGATTGCAATTTACCCATTTTTTAGAAGACAAATATTCAATATAATACCTGGTCTTGTAACCAGCAAGTCCTGGATACCGACTTCTTGAAGTTAACTGGGTCTGAGGCAGCTATCACCGCCTTTTTCTTTGGTCTGATTTAAAATAAATAACACATTGGCTGTATAAGTTATTTATATCTTAACCTACTTGGAGAGAAAGACATTGTAGAAATAAAGTTGTCCAACTCGATAATGTCTATATATGTTCAAGAATGTATTTAAAGATAAGTGATTTTACGTTGATTTCAAAAAGCTATGCAAAAATTAACTAGAGAGCTTATAAAATTTTCCCAAGGCGAAGATATCCCCGCGTCTTGCTACACCGGCGGCAATACCTACGCTGCCGCCGGCAATTTCAGCGGAAGGACGTGCGTGAGCGGCGAGCGCCCACGTTTCATGACTGGCTATGACGTCATATTTTAAATTCTCCAATGTGTTCTCTTGTCTGAATTAGGAATGTGATTGAATGGGAAACTATGTTTGGTCACTTAGTTTTCCCCGTAGTGTTGTGATGGTGTCTATATATAAGAGATTTTCACAGCCACCTTTCTGCTCAGCCGTTCCTATCTTCTTCTACGTCATCCGAGATCTGGCCAGGACGGTGGAGAAAAACTTTGAGGAGAATTCCAATAAATTTAGTTTGATGTTACTTTTGTTATGTCCCACACACATGGCCTTTAAAAAACATATAAAATATGTCAGTCTTGAAAATTGACATGGTAAAAGAAGGACTAAATGTAATTATCAATTTCTATATTTATATTCTAGGTTTTTACTCGATTATTCCCCCGTGTTTTCCAATATTTTATAAATTACTCCCAACAAACGATATGTGAAAGGCAATACATTCGAACTAATTTATTTAATATACAAAGGACACTTTTCTGTTCTAAAAATATTGTCGCGGAGATAAATAAAGAAAGGGCAAATTTGGGAATAAATAATTTATTATAAGGGGTATCTATAGGGAAAGAGAGGGAGTACACTTACCCCAAGTTAAAGCTAGTCCTGAATGAACGGCGTTAGCCACCGTCCCCGTTTTCCTTATTTACAGATCAGCTTCCCAGAAGCCCCCACACCTGTGGTCCCCCCCGGGGTCCAGGGATGATTGACAGTTGTCCCATCTGGATGGAGCTACTTGACAATATAATAAACAATGAATTTTATAGATTTTGTAAATCACAAATAACATGAATACATTTTTTTGAATCATGGAAATAAAGATGGAAAAATATGCACCCAATATTTTAACAAACACAAATTTAGAATTACTAAATTATGAACTAATGATATAAAAATTTAAAATTTTGTTGGGGAAATTTTGGATGCGAAGACACTCTCGCATTTTTTTTCCGTTGATGCCTATAAACATTTTCCTTTTTTACTTGAAGATAGCTTGCCCATGTGTTTCGAATTACATTTTAGATTATTTATGATCTTTGGAAATGGATTAAATCTGTTATATAGTGGAAAAATTCATATCATGTTATACATTTTAGATTGCCTTTGAATATGGACCGTTTGCCGGCCAGAGAAATGTAATATCATGGTTTTTAGTTAAATTCTAGTAATTTTGTGTCATGAGTAGGTCCCAAATCATGTTGAAAATGTATCCCAGATGATCGTTTCATACACAGAAATAGTAGGAAAAGAACATTTTAGAGAATTTCCTTCTAAAATTTTAAGTTGAATTTTCATAAATATAGAGAACTTTGACATTGTACGTCGAGCAGTCTCAGGCCATGACGGTGCATAACTTCTCATAATGCATTTTTTGGAATGAATTTTTCCATTTTTATCCCTTCAAACACATTACTAGCTCTATCTTTTAGCTTGTGAATGGTGGTAGACTTTGAAACATAGACACCCTTTTTTTTACATACTTTTGTTTAATTTTCTAACTGAATGAAAGCACACACACATCGCATCATTTGAGACTCTTCTGGGAATTCTACATCAATTATGTTGTGAGTGCACTTCTCGATCTTTTAATATCTCGATTTTGAGAGAAAGGCTTTCGAATACTGTGCTGATCTTGGGTAAATTGGCGAATGTAAAATGTCGTTTCATAAGATAGCTTGATGTAACACATCTGACGATTGTGTGAAGCTAATGTAAAACACAACTAGTGTTTAACAGAACGAAGAAAACCTGTGAGATTTGAGATGTTTGATATCTCTTTAAATCTTTTCCTTTACAGGCTTCGTGGGGAATTAATATATAAGACTATAAGTTTTACAAGGTTGTCCCAATCTTAAACATGATTATGATTTATATTTTGCAAGTGTCTACGAACTTTTGGGACAACCTTGTAATTCTGGCCCACCCGCTGATTGGCCACCCTTGATATAGAACAGAGATTAAATCATTCTTCTATAATAATTCTGTTATAATTTTACCAAGGTTACCAATATTACCAAGGTTGTCCCAAAATTTCGTAAACACTTGCAAAATATAAATCACTAGACGAATGACCCGGCTTCGCCCGAGAATTCCCTCGAGTGCAATTTCCTTCATACTGAAAGTACATCAATAATAAATAGTAGAAGTACCATAGAATAGCAATACAGAATTAACACATAAACCATAGCCAAAAAGTGTGTGCGATGACAAAAATTGTATTATATTAATGTTTAGGTATTTGATTTAATTATTTTTTGCAATCCATTTAGTTGTTTCAAAATCAATATAGTTTAAATAAGCAGCTTTTCCACCCAACCCCCGAAGTACCCGCCCCAGCGCATTAACCCTTGAAATTGCCTGAGTTGAGTGAGTGACTGCGATGGATCTTGACTGCGATGCCCATCTTCTCAGTAAGAATAAGAAAAAATAGGTTTATAAAAAATATATAATCCAAAATACTGGCATGTAAATATTTTTCTGTTAAAAAAATAAAAGAGCACATGGAAATTAGGCAAACACATGTGTTTGCTAATGACTGCGACTGCATTTTAAACGATTAAAAAAAAAGATTAAAAAAGCAAAGACCACAACAAAAATTAATAAAAAAATACGAAAGCCATTATTTACATACAGTAACGCTAATTTTGTAAAGTTTTTTTTTAATTGCATTGTGTGCACTTACCGTAACTTAGTAATATAAATTTCTTTCTCAATACTCAATAATTTTGTAAAAAAAAGTAACACTTGTATAAAAAGATTTTAAAAAAGTACGCAAGCAACTTGAAAAAAAATTCAGAACGCTCATTGTTCGCTTAATTGGAATGGTGTTGTTACTTCGCCTCGTATTTACTCCGCGTAGATAAAAGTTCTTCAAATGAAAAAAAAAAAAAAAAAAAAAAAGCAAAAAGATACTAATCAAAATGTAGCCAACATTTTCCTCAGGTTTATAAAAAGCAACATGCAAAATTTGGTACCAATTGGTTCAGTAGTTTATCGCGAAACAGACATTGACTTTTATATATTAGAAGATAATCATAATATTGTAATATGGGTAATTCTCTCCTCACTGTATGACAAGATATCCGAGAGGCATAGATCCCAGGGTGAAGTTGTGGAAAGGTGGATGGATTCCAGCTGCGGGAGGATGGCCCACGTGTGTGTGGGGAGAACAGGCGCCAGGATGACATTCCAATGTGGGGGGAGCAGGACAGTTGCAGAGATAACGGCGGTGACAACAGACGCGGCAAGTTGGCTACGGGAAGTGGTCTCCGGGCGTGTGGCCGTATGGACTGACCAAGAAGACGGTGACGAGGAGGATCCCTCTGGTGGCGGACAATGGAGGCAAATCCATCTACTGTATATATTTACTAATCTACTCTTAAAGCTCTTATAATAAATATACCGTACTAAGCTGTATCCACAAAGAATTCACATTGTTCTCTTAGAAACCTTGAACGCAAACATCGACGGCTGAGAAGCGTCGTAACATTTGGTGTCAGAAGCGGGGATACAGCTTAGTTCGCGAGATGGCAGAGCTAACCGAATCCGAAATTGAAGAATGTAAGAAAATGATGGAAACTATATCTATATTCAGATTAATCAAAAAATAGGCTCTATACAGAGTGATATTGGACTGATGAAAGGAAACTTGGCTTCAATGGAGTCCCGATTAGGAAGGCTCGAGAATAGTGAAGATGATGTCCCTTAGCCAAAACTCTGTCTGTTAGAATAGCGGCCAATTCTCCTCGGTTAGACACCACTGAATGTTTTTCAAAAATCAAGCCTCCTACTTACGACGGACAGACTTCGTGGAGCTGTTATAAGACTCAGTTCGAAGTGATGGCCTTGGGCAATCGCTGGAGCTCCAGTGAAAAGGCAATAAACCTGGCCGCATCGCTCCGAGGTTCAGCCACGGAGGATCTCCAGTCCCTGCCACTAGAACAATTATTGGACTATGAATGTCTGGTCCACGCCCTGACTTTGCGCTTCGGAGATGACAATTTGCAGCCCTACCATGTCGTGAAGCTAAATAATCGCCGCCAGAAGCGCGACGAGACGCTGCAAGAGTTGGCAGCAGATGTCGGAAGGCTAGCGAGATTATCCTTCCCTGATTGCCCCCTATGTTCAAGATCTGCTAGCACATCAAAATTTTGTGGATGCCATCGAGAACCCTGAGTGTCAACAATCAGTGCGAATGTCTGACGCCAAGATGTTGCAGGAGGCGCTGATCCACGCACTGAAATTCGAGGCAGCCCGTGATGCGACAAGGGGCTTACAGAAGGTAGTGCGCCTCATGAAGGCCGACGAATCTCAGGAAGAACTCAAGTCAGACGAATGGAGCCCCGAGGAAATGAGAAAAGCTCAGCTTGAAGATACTGATCTTCGGCCTGTCATGAATTGGCTCAATTCCGGGACCAACAGGCCAGCATGGAAGATGTTGCATTCTGCAGCCCAATCACCAAGAGCTATTGGTCCTTATGGGACTCGCTGGAAATTCGAGGTGGTGTTCTCTACCGGAAATGGGAGAGTGAAGATGTTCAACACACACACATTGAATGGAAGATGATCCTTCCCCAATCACGAGTACCTTCCCTCCTCAAAAAGCTGCACAATAGCCCCAGCGGAGGACATTTTGGGATTGCAAAGACATTTGGAAAAGTGAAAGAACGCTTTTACTGGTCTGAATGCCGTGCCAGTGTTGAAAAATTGGTACGACAGTGTACTGAATGTGCTTCCAGAAAAGGGCCAAAAACAAGATCGAGAGCCAAGCTCAAGACTTACAACGTGGGAGCCCCGTTCGAGAGGATCGCTATCGACATCATGGGACTATTGCAGTGAAGTGACAAGGGGAACCGCTATATCCTAGTTGCAATGGATTATTTCACCAAATGGCTTGAAGCATTTCCGCTTGCTGATCAAGAAGCTGAAACAGTTGCTGAAACCTTAATCAGCCAGTTCTTCAGTAGGTTCGGTGTTTCCATGCAGATCCACACTGACCAAGGGAGAAATTTCGAGTCGAGACTTTTTGCCCAAATGTGTAAACTTCTCGGAAGCCATAAAACAAGGACCACTCCCTTACACCCCCAGTCCGACGGCATGGTCGAAAGATTTAATAGAACCTTAGCAAGTCAGCTTAGTCTCTTCATTGCCCAGAACCAAAGAGACTGGGAAGTCAACTGCCTATTCTTCTGATGGCCTACCGATCCTCAGTCCCTGAAACCACAGGTTACTCGCCGGCCAAGATGCTCTTTGGAAGGGAATTAAAGCTTCCCTGTGATCTGATCTTTGGATGCCCCAATAGTATTGGGGAAGGGCTCGAATGAATTTGTTGACCGACTCCATTCAAGACTTGAAAAAGTGCATCGATGGGCCAGAGAGAAATTAGAGATTGCAAGCGAAGCAATGAAAGTGAGGTATGACACCCACACGTGCGGGAACGACCTTCAAGAGGGAGGACTAGTCTGGTTGTACAACCCGAAAAGGAAGAAAGGTCTCTCGCCTAAGTTACAAAAATCCTGGGAAGGCCCATTTCGAATTGTGAAGAAGTTAAACGATGTTCCCACTCTAAACCAAAGGTTGTTCATTTCAACAGACTACCCCCGTTCAAAGAACCACTGACCAGCGTCGCCGGAGAAGTCAGTCCTTTTCGGGACGAAAAGAATTAATGGAAGGGGGGCAGTGTAATATGGGTAATTCTCTCCTTACTGTATGACAAGATATCCGAGAGGCATAGATCCCAGGGTGAAGTTGTGGAAAGGTGGTTGGATTCCAGTTGCGGAAGGATGGCCCACGTGTGTGTGGGGGAGAACAGGCGCCAGGAAGACATTTCAATGTGGGGGAGCAGGACAGTTGCAGAGATAACGGCGGTGACAACAGACGCGACAAGTTGGCTACGGGGTTCCGGGCGTGTGGCCGTATGGACTGACCAAGAAGACGGTGACGAGGAGGATCCCTCTGGTGGCGGACAATGGAGGCAAGTCCATCTACTGTATATATTTACTAATCTACTCTTAAAGCTCTTATAATAAATATACCGTACTAAGCTGTATCCACAAAGAATTCACATTGTTCTCTTAGAAACCTTGAACGCAAAAATCGACGGCTGAGAAGCGTCGTAACAATATGTTTAGGAACTTTTGGGACAACCTTGTAATAAATCCTTTGTGTGTGTCTTCTTGACGTTAAATACAAATGTTCACAGTTTTGGAAGTCTAAAAATAAAATATTTAGGCTGCGAGCGTAGCCCGCTTCATCTCTTCTTTAGAACTGAAAGGCTCTCTACCCTTGTAATGGTACAAACGGGTGAGAATCACTATGATCCAGTCAGAAGAATAAGATGAGTGTAAGAATCTTTTTAAAATTATATTATGAATGGAGGAATCTCAATTGAACAAAAGCATACTGTCAATTACTGTTCTAAAAGCCTATGTCCATAGTTTTCGTAAATTCAATTTCTAAGATTCCACCCTTCAGTGTAGCATATATAAGAAGAATGATCCAATAGAGCTCTAAAGAAGCAGTCTGGTAGATTAAATTGGCGAAACCTCTGGGAGGATTCACCACTAATTAGCCAAGCCCTCCCAATATTTTTTCATCGCAATAAGGACAGTAGAAGTTTTATTGATTTGTGAAAAAAAAACATTCGCCTCTTAATGTTTTCATTTGTTATATATTCTAGCATTGTCATGCAACAACAAAACATCTATACAGAGACGTCCGTGGACCTGAATACAGGACAAAAGTGATTTTGAAAATACCTCAATACGTTTCTTATATCCGATGGTGGCAACAAGCTCATTAAAAGATAATTTCATAAGGTTTTGAGAAGGAGAGTAAATGATCATTCATTATTCAGTAAAACATCTCACAAAATAGATCATTTTTACTGGGACCAGGCATTTGAAATAGTCAAGCACACATACCACAGAATTGAGACTAAGTGTTTATCTATCATTTGGAGACTAAATGGAATACATTTTTTAAAAAGCTTCCAACTTATTTCAAAAATACAACTACAGTTTTCTAAAATGTGTGTGTTCTATTCATTCAAGCTGGGTCCATTGTGAATATGTCTTGAAATCTTTGGAAAAAAAGTTGAGTTTGATTATTATTTTTATATTGAATTAACATGTAAATCTTATTTTTCAGAGCGGTTGAGTTCAAGACCGAACCCTACTCTCTATTTTAAAGAGACCCCCCTTTCTCAAGTCAGAGCAATAAAAAACTGACGAACAATTTGAAGTTCAAAAATAGCACTGTTCTGTTGTTCAAAATGCTCGCTGCAATGACGTGACGTGACACAGACCATCGATCTCGGTTCAATATCGGTGATTTCCCAGTATTGACTCAACATTGAACACCTGGAAGTGATTTTTTTTATGGGACTTTGTTTTGTGCAAATCTCAGTCTCGACAACTCTATTGCATATATCCTGATTTTCTCCCCCTCACGTTAAATGAGTACTTATACAGTTTGGTCTCGAAATTAGTAGGTAATACATAGACTGAAAAAAAAAAGTTATTATCCAAGAAAGATTAGATTTCAAAAGAACGCGGGGGGGGTTTAAAACCTTTAAAAATCATAGAAATAGAATATATTTGAAATTCGTTAAAATTCGACAAAAAATGCAAAGAGGAAGCTTAATGTTAGATGTCCTTCTCCTTCAAAACTTTCAACGGCGTAATTATTTATGTATCTTCACGTTTGTTTATCCCAACGTTTCGACGATCCACTGTGAATTAATGTGTCACGTATATCTTGACAGCAGTCTCCGAAGCATAAAAAAGTCGGTGGATGAGAGGGTAACACGCTCGATTCCCGACAGTCATGAACCGGGATTGAATCCAGCGTTAAAATTTTGTTTAATATGTGAATAACCTTCACATATTATTCACTGTTTCAATTATCATGAACTAGGTTGCTCTTTCTGAGCGGTACCTATTAATGTGATTTTGAACCAGTCTCTGAAGCTCTAAAAGGTAAATAAATAAAATATTATTGTTTGATGTAAAGATATTCATTATACAATCTCGTTTAGTCAAGTGGCTTCATACTTTAAAGGCAAAGCGCTTGCAGCTACCGGCGAAGTATGGAAAATTATGGAGAAATCCAGGTTGAATTCATTTGGTTCATCAATGAAACTATTAGACTCGATTATCCTGTCAACTCTGCTGTATTCTGCTCCAATTTGGGCAAACGAAAAGTACAAAATCTTGGACCAAATCCAGAATAACTATCTCCGACGACTATTGAACTAGCCGAGTAACACACCAGGCTACATACTACGCATGGAAACCGGACGCTTCTCACTAGGAGTCACAGCAACCAAACTAATTCTAAAGTTCTGGTTAAGAATATTAAAAATGGAAAAATCCAGATTGCCCGCAATCTGTCTAGCCCAATTATGGAAAACGTCCACTCTGACGAATACCTTTATAGGTTTTACAGAAAATTTAATGAATATCCTAAACTCAACTGGATTCATGTGGTTAAAGAATTGTTCAGACCCCAATATTCTACAGAAAGCAATACCTCAAATTATCAGAATCACTATAGAACAGTCTATTCAAACCGATCAATCAAGAATAACCAATTCGAAGCTACACACACACTACAAATATTTACATAAAACATTCGCAGCAGAGAACTATCTACTAAGTGAACTCCCACTACCGGCTAAACGCCTCATTGCGCAATTGAGAATTCTATTTGTTTTATATCGAGAAGACCATATAAAATATCTAAGGACAGAAGACTTGTATTGCCAACTATGCAAAAATAGAACCGAAAATGAAATAGAACATTATATATTTAAATGCATGCCTCTTGACACGGAAAGAAAAATACTCTTTTCTAAGATAGGCCATACACACTTCACATTATATTCTTTATTATCCAACTTTATAGACAATAGTTCAGTAGCTCTGAATCTATATAACTTCCATAAAAATGCGGAAAAAAGGGAGACTTAACCGAACATCCAAACATACCAAAAATTTCTGTTTGACATCCAATTATTTGTTTAGGCAGGTACGATAAGTTAACCCCCACACTGATAAAACGGTGTTTACCTTACAACCCTGAACACTCGGATTTTCCTGGGAAATCTCTTAAAGATTTCTTAAAAAATACATGGCCCACCTGTGCTGTGTGAGCAGAAGAGCTTAAATTGTCTTGTTCCATATGTAAATACCTGTTTTCTTTCCTCTTTTCGCTCTCCACTTCTCCCATCCATATTTCCAAATTTTTTTTTTTTTTGATTTTTTTATTCTTCTTATTTTTTTTTATTCTTTCTTATAATCTGTATATATTTACCATATGTATATGTCATAAAAAAAGATGTATTTTAGGTACGTTACCAATTCATTCATGCAGTCGTGGATTGAAGTGAAATGATAACTTTTATATCCAAAATTGTATTTTTTTAAATGATTATATTTTAAGAACAAAACAGTTTGCATACATACAATTTTATAAATATAATCTAAGTATATACAAAAAACATCTTGGGTTGTACTCCTTTTGTTAAGGATTTTAAAGAATTAACTCTGTGTTAATTCTATGATTATTTAAATTATAATTATATTAATGAATAATAAAAATCATATTTTTATTATGTCATATATAATCTTTCTCCATTTTTATTTCCCACTTTCATAGGTTTCTCCGTTTTGTAACCCCAAGGAGAATCCTCTGTAAGACCTGTGTGTCTTAATAAAGGCTTTTGTGTGTGTGTGTGATATTCATTATAAGAGCTTTCTCCAACCTGCAAATATCGTTTTCTCAATCTTAAAGCAATGAACATGCATGCACTTGGTGCAATTATGCAAATTCTTCACACAATTTAAGAAGAAGAAAAAAGTGACTATGGAGGCGGAATATTCTTTTTGTATATTATATATATATTAAAATCAAAGAAGGCATATCCTGACCACGAGCATACGAACTTTTTAGATGTCAAAGCGCCATCTAGTGGAACAGAAATCAACTCAACGTTGATTTAGCCTGTTCCTTGATATGGTGGTCAGGCCTTCTTTGATTTTAATACCAACACCTGACCTTTTTTATTTTTATTTTTAAAATGATTTTTCATATATTATTTACTCTATATTTCTAAAAATACGAGTTAATAGTAAAATTAAGAATTGTATAATATATCCCAATGGCTGTACCGTACGACAAGAACCAAAGATAGGCAGTCAGTCGGAGTGCAGACCTAGAAAGCTGCCGGCCCAGGTCGGGGCAGCCCAGAGCAGCCAGTTTGACGGGTGACGGCAGGACAATGCTCTGCGGGTCGTTTCCCCGGGGACAGCTTCTGCCCTCTTTAATTGCTTTTTGTTGTCGAAGTCTTCCATTGAATGCGTGCTTCAGGTCAGAAGTCAGGAAAAATAGCTGGTGAAGTGGAATATCAAAACAAAAAGACACGAATTGTTGGGTGAAAAAAACTAAAAACAGGAGATGAGTTTGGAAGAAGAAATTTAGTGGAGAAAGAACCTAAACTAGCAAGAGACCGAGGTTTTTTAATTTACCGTTCTCACCAACAATGGATCAGATTTTGCTGAAATTGTGCAGGGAAGACTCCGAGATCTTCTTGGATCATCCAAAGCAAGGTTGTTTTTAATGACAAGAGCGTTGCAAGGCCCGGACAATCATAGAGGCGGAGAGAAGGCTGCGAAAAAAAGTTGATTACAATATATTCAAAGAAACTCAAATACAGTCGAACTTGGATAATTCGAACCCCAAGGGACCATAAAAAAATTCGAATTATCCAAAAATTCGAATTAAAAACGGAAATTCTATTTATAGGAAATTCTAGGGACCAAGATAAATATTCGAATTAAAGAGGTTTTCGAATTAGAGAAGTTCGAATTATCCAAGTTCTACTGTATCAATTTATTATGTGCTTAGCTAGTTGTTCTTGTCTAAAATGTCTAGAGAGCTCCGAACCAAACAAACATTTTTAAATGCGCGTTTAAAACATTTTGTAAGGAAACTAATTTTTGGGAAAAAAATCGACGGTCAGTTGGGTATTTTTCTGATAGATGGCAGTGAGCCATATCGGCTACATTCACTTGCACGATCAGAAATTGTCTTTTGTTTTATTAATTTAGCACCGCGATCCACTTTTTCTCTATTTTAACTATTTTTAAGCTCTTAAAAAACCCGTCAAGGAAAGGGTTGTGAATTTAAGCTAGAAAGTAGCTAGGGAATAAAATAGTCAGATATTATACATACAGATACATATATCTGTAGGTTGTTACTAAATGTCAGTTTGGCTCTGACTCGAAAAGTACTACGTATTTGTTATTCAAATTTTGTATATACGCAAATAAATAAAATATTTGTGAATAGAATATAATTATTAAAAATATTCTCCAGCGGATTCTATACATTTCCTCCAGCGTCGAACCCACGCTGTAAATGCAGTTTAAATAAATGCTGGAGGTTGTTTTCTCAACCATGTTTTTACGGACCTCTTTACTTCCTGTGGGTCTTCAAATCTTGGTTCTTTCAGACTTATTTTTCATTGGGAGAATAAATAGACGTCACAAGGTGCCAAATATAGGCTGTATGGGGATTGTAGAACCAGTGACCAGCCCATTTGTCCAATAGCCTCTGTAGTCTGGAAGGAGGGGTGCAGCCGTGCATTGTCATGGCGCAACTAGACGGAGTTAAAAGGAATCTCTGCTCTTTTTTTTTTTTTTTTTCGAATAGCTTCCCTCAGCTTTTATAAAGCTAGATGATAGGGAGAACTGTTCACAGGGCTACTTTCTTCTATAAAATCAATCAGTATTACACCTCGCATGTCCCAAAAGAAAGTTGCCATCACCTTTTTGGATGACCTCTGCACTTTGAATATTTTTCTTAGGTGAGATGGGATGATGCCATTCTAATCACTGTGCCTAAATTTATGGGTCATAAAGGTATGCCCAGGTTTCATCTACAGTCACTATACTTAAAAAAAGTGTCCTTTTGGACTTCATAGATATCCATTATTTCTTGACATAGTTATACCCTTTGATCACGGTGTCATGGGTTAGTTTCCTTGGAACCCATTTTAACAGATTTTTCTATAACCTAGATGTTCAATCATTGTTTCTATCGCATTAGATCTACCATTTAGTATATTAAACAACTCTCTGATGGTTATTCTCCAATCATGACGGATAAGGTGATTAACCTTGTCTTCGTTTCAGGGTTGGTTGCTGTTGATGGCCTCCCACTACGTGGTTTGTCATCAAAATAAGTCTCACCACTTCGAAATATTTTCATTCATCTTCTCACATTGCTCACCACGATTGTGGCTTCTTGGTAAACATTTTTATGTCTCTGGCGAATCTCTGAAGCTGAGCATGCCTCCATTTCCAAAAATTCAATAACGGCTCTTTGTTTCTGTCTTGATTCCATACTTTTACTTAAGAAATCTGAAAACAAAATGAATAATTATTAGATAAGGCTTTACTTAACAACATATTAAAATTTAAATTAATTAGGTCAAATATTATTCGAGTTAAGGGCAAACAGGCATTACTTTTGGAACGCCCCTTGTATTTTATTAGCCACTAGCGAATATACCCGGCTTCGCCCGGTTTGCTTACAGAGTGAAAGTTTGCCTAACGAACAGTCGTTAAAAAATATTTTCAGAACTAGCATTCACTTCCTCTACTGAATTCATATTTTCATGATAAATTGATATTTAATTTGATGCATTAGCGCGCCATCTGTTATGAAAATTCGAAACTATTATCGACGCGTATGATTATTTTTGAAATTAAACAATTTCTACAGCCCTTACTGCAATGGAAAAGTTAATGGGAAATAACAGCGGTATGGTAGATTAAACTGGCGAAACCGTTGGGAGGGTTCACCACTGATGAACCAGGCTCTTCCATTAATTTTTCCATTGCAGAAAGGGCAGTAGAGATTGTTTAATTTCAAAAAGAATCATACGCCTCTATAATAGTTTCGAATTTTTTTTAAGTAAGAAAGAAATGATGTTATTTAATGCCTAGGTCTGCTAATGATTTCGGATGTAGACAAAATAAATTTGGCGATAAAACTAAAATCATCCTGTTGTTTACAGATGGTGAACTAAAAATTTTGAAATAGTTTGGTGATTTTATTGAATAGCGCATAGCTTTTTATCTAAAATTGCCTAGTATTCATAGTATATGCCATCGTATTGTATAGTGTTAAGCCATCTTTCTGCCAGTTCTTCGACCCGCGGCGATGCCAGTTCTGGTTCCTCGAAGTGAAGAGCTCGTTCATCCCAGCTTCCAATTTATTCTGGTCATTGAAGTGCAGTCCGCGAAGGAAGTGGAACATTGATCGGGACAAGTAATAATCCAACGATACAAGTCCGGACTGTAGTATTGATTTGACGCTATCCTGTTGTAGAAGAACACTTTTTCAGTCCAACAAACCTCTGCTCAAAACAGTATAAAACTGCTCAAACTGTTCAGAATAGATATTGACGTTGATGATTCGATTGTTTGGAATGAACTCGTAGTGGATTATCCCTTTAAAATTTCAGAAGACAAACAGCATCCACTTATGTTCGAAAATCTCACGTTTGACAGCAGGTTTAGGATATTGGCCCAGACTCAACCGCTGCTTTAGGGTGTTAGTATTACGATAATAAACCCACCGTTTATCGCAACTAACATTTATCTTTATGAAATGTACATCATGTGGATTAGTTGGCAGTTTTTTGCACAAATCCAATGACGATTTGCTTGAGCTGGCGCCAATCCGTTAGGTACAAAGCAGCAACTCCTGTTAGCCTTGCCTTGTTCGCGAAGGTGACGAACCACAGTAGCTTTAAATCTCTCCAACTCGCCTGCTAGTATCAGATTGTTAGTTGTCGATTTTGCCTCCACAGATTGACACAGGGCGTTTTTATTTATGGTTCATTATTACAGGCCCTTGGGTAATCGTTAAGATTCCTGTCACTTAAGCGAAGTTTCTTGAGCCACTTGGTTGTAATGATATTGTTTAAGAACCCTTCCCTTTCCGCATGACAGAGTTTCATTGTTGTTTCAGAAGTATTATAATCCAATTGACGCTAATATAGTAAGATTTCTATAATTAGTCTATATCCACAATACGTTTTAAAGTTTAATTAAACGGATAAATAAAAAATAAAACAATAGCGAAACAAGGCAATATATGACAGAATACTTCGCGAGCTTCAGAATAAGGCATTACGTGCTAGAGTACCAGTTTAAATAATTAAATATGAGGCGGCTACTAAAAGCGTTACTTTTAAATATTACAAAAATTTCGGTTTACCCTATGTATTCACTCTTCTTATTTATTTACATTTAATTTGATTTGATTTAAGTTGATGCTATTAGAATTTGATATTATCCATAAAAACCTCTCTCTCTCTTCAATAAATGTAGCTAGAGATTGTGTGCTCTGAGAATTGTTAATTGTTACAAGTTTCTGAACGAACCCAATATTAAGGGCGGACGGTTGTCACCCAGTAACTTGCAGTCAAGTCATTTTTCTGCTGGATAAAACAATAGCTCTTTGAGAGAGTCTCTAAAGTTCTCTCTCTTTTGGAAATTTCTTATTTTTATTTTAAAAGATATAATTAACGCGCGTACACATTTATCTACATTGGAATATACGGAATAAATAAAAAAAACCAACAAAAGATAATAAAAAACAAAACGTTAGAATAACACCGTTTCGTTTTGGCAGATATCAATTAAAATTCTAATTTTAAAAGAAGGTTTGGATTTAAAGGTTCCATAAATTATCGTGTACAATTAATCAACCACGGACAATATGCAAGACACACAGTAAAAATAGTCAACTAGACCTAATGAAGTGAAAAAGACAAGCAATTGATGTGTGTTAGATAATATAGGTGACATTAAATTAGAATATAATTTCTGTAACTAGAGCTGTACACAATGGGAGGTGTGTTAAAAGCAGCCACAGGTAACGGTAACTAGGGCTGTACACAATGGGAGGTGTGTTAGAAGCAGCCACAGGTAACCGTAACTAGGGCTGTACATAATGGGAGAATGTTAGAAGCAAGTAGCTACAGGTAACGGTAACTAGGGCTGTACATAATGGGGGGGGTGTTAGAAGCAGCCACAGGTAACGGTAACTAAGGCTGTTCATAATGGGAACGTGTGCTAGAAGCAGCCACAGGTAACGGTAACCAGGGCTGTATATAATGGGGAGAGTGTTAGAAGCAGCCTCAGATGTCCACCTGGAGAGAAGCCTGGTGATCGGCTGTGCCGCAAGGCGCGACGGGCCGAGCGGGTGGTGAGCCTCGAGAATGGCGTGTTCGTCCCGCGCAGGACCACAGCCTCAGCCAGGCAGGCAGCCCTGGTGCTCTCCCGGAAGTTCTCCTCTAACGTCCTCCGGCAGAAGGCAACAAGGGCAGCGGCGCCCGCGAGAGAGGAGCGAGTAAGGCGGATGTCGGGGGCATCCCTCAGGTCCGCGACACGGACCCCGGACCAGCGCGAGGGGGCCAGGAGGTTGGGAGGGCGAAGGAACCGGCAGCCACCAATGATGGGAAGCTCCAATAGCTGGGATGTGGGAACAGCCCGGTGGTCGAGGCCAAGGATCTTGGAGGCCTCCTCCCAGAGCCTTAGTAGCCGTATGCGATGGGGCCAGAGCGGAGTACCGTCGGGAGGGGGACGGAGCCAGACGCCACCCAACACCAGCCAGGAGAAGCCATTCTTTCCCTCACGGAACGCAGCCTGAACGCCCTTGAGGCAGGCCAGATGGAGTTGGGCGCCGATGTCCAGAAGTCCGAGGCCCCCGAGGGTAACAGGCCTCGATACGAGGTCTGCGGGAAGCCAAGACGTGCGGTCAGGGCCCCAGATAAACCTTCGCAAGCGGGCCTGTAGCTTGGTGATGGTAGCCTCTCCGGGCTGGTACCCATGAAGGTGGTGCTGGGTGGTTAAAAGTACCAGGGTATTGGCGGCTTTGGCTCGGCCGACAAGAGAGAGGCCGCGCGTGAAAGGCGTCCACTTCCTTCAGGTAGAGTCCAGCAGGGGCAGAAGATGGTGTTCCTGCGGGCGACAGATCTGAAGGGGGCAATGTCCGTTCCCAGGACTTTGATGGAAAATGTCGACCAGGAGACACCTAGTGGAGAGTCACCGCGAGCGCGCCATGCACCGCAACAAAGGCCGGTACTCTTCCCGAAGTTCACAGCTATGCCCGAAGCCCGACGGAGTCCCGAAGAACGGCCTCTACCCGCTCAAACTGCTCGTCGCGGCGAATCAGGAGGGTGATGTCGTCGGCGTAAGGTAACGGTCACAAGTAACGGTAACTAGGGCTGTACATAATGGGGAGAATGTTAGTAGCAGCCACAGGTAACGGTAACTAGGGCTGTACATAATGGGAACGTGTGCTAGAAGCAGCCACAGGTAACGGTAACTAGGGCTGTACATAATGGGAACGTGTGTTAGAAGCAGCCACAAGTAACGGTAACTAGGGCTGTACATAATGGGAACGTGTGTTAGAAGCAGCCACAGGTAACAGTAACTAGGGCTGTACATAATGGGAACGTGTGCTAGAAGCAGCCACAGGTAACGGTAACTAGGGCTGTACATAATGGAAACGTGTGTTAGAAGCAGCCACAAGTAAAGGTAACTAGGGCTGTACATAATGGGAACGTGTGTTAGAAGCAGCCACAGGTAACGGTAACTAGGGCTGTACATAATGGGAACGTGTGTTAGAAGCAGCCACAGGTAACAGTAACTAGGGCTGTACATAATGGGAACGTGTGTTAGAAGCAGCCACAGGTAACAGTAACTAGGGCTGTACATAATGGGAACGTGTGCTAGAAGCAGCCACAGGTAACGGTGACTAGGGCTGTACATAATGGGGAGAGTGTTAGAAGCAGCCACAGGTAACCGTAACTAGGGCTGTACATAATGGGGAGAGTGTTAGAAGCAGCCACAGGTAACGGTAACTAGGGCTGTACATAATGGGGAGAGTGTTAGAAGCAGCCACAGGTAACGGTGACTAGGGCTGTACATAATGGGGAGAGTGTTAGAAGCAGCCACAGGTAACGGTGACTAGGGCTGTACATAATGGGGAGAGTGTTAGAAGCAGCCACAGGTAACGGTGACTAGGGCTGTACATAATGGGGAGAGTGTTAGAAGCAGCCACAGGTAACGGTGACTAGGGCTGTACATAATGGGGAGAGTGTTAGAAGCAGCCACAGGTAACGGTGACTAGGGCTGTACATAATGGGGAGAGTGTTAGAAGCAGCCACAGGTAACCGTAACTAGGGCTGTACATAATGGGGAGAGTGTTAGAAGCAGCCACAGGTAACGGTGACTAGGGCTGTACATAATGGGGAGAGTGTTAGAAGCAGCCACAGGTAACGGTAACTAGGGCTGTACATAATGGGGAGAGTGTTAGAAGCAGCCACAGGTAACGGTGACTAGGGCTGTACATAATGGGGAGAGTGTTAGAAGCAGCCACAGGTAACCGTAACTAGGGCTGTACATAATGGGGAGAGTGTTAGAAGCAGCCACAGGTAACGGTGACTAGGGCTGTACATAATGGGGAGAGTGTTAGATGCAGCAACAGGTAACGGCAAGTAGACACACAATAGAAATATCCACGAGCGCAACCACGTGACCACGACCCGCTGACCAATGAAGACAGTTCATGTTGAAACTTGGCAGCTGCTATTCAAGTTCCAAAGTTAGGACCTTCTCCAACAACGTCATTTAGAAATTAAATATATTTGTTACTACCATGAGGATAAAAGAAAGAAATAGGAATAATATCATTTTCCCATGTCTTCTCCTTTCTCTCTTTTATATAGTTTAAGAAATTTGCATTTTATCTTGAAAATAATAATATTATTATAGAGTGTTGAAACGTGATTGGTCAACATTGGAAAAATAATAATATTTATCACACAGAATGCAATAAAACAACGATAAAAACATAGCCGTTGCAATTTGACGGGCTGAAACAAGGCACTTGAGATAAGCATGAGGTCTTATGATAAAACATAATATAGATAACCGGACACTTCTTCATCTCCTATTCCTTTTGTTACCAAGTCACGTTCCATATCATGAATTCAACTCAAAATTTGAAAATTGCTCTATTTTTTATACTACATCTTGTTTTTAGAGGATGATAAGAAATTTACAAGATAGTCAAAATTAGTAACCAAATTCTTGGATATCCGAAACTTGGTGCATAGAAAAAAAAATGGATTTCAATTTAAATATGGATGTTAGAGTGCTGGACTATGGCGGGAGTTAAAATTTCAGACAGCCATTCAAAAGGTGAATAATGAAAGAATATTAGTGCCGGCGGCGATGGTGGTGCATTGATCGAGGAGCGGTCGATCGGTCGTTGGCAGGGTGAGCGACTGCGGCCTCTGCAGTGGCTGCTGGGACGGGTGTTGTTCACCTCACTGGCTATGGACTGAAATTCAGAGACGGTCGTCTGCATTGGTTTCTGGGATGAGTGTTGTTTACCCCACCTGCCCTGGACTTTAGAGATGGTTCTCTGCAGTGGCTGCTGGAACGATGTTATTCGCCTCACCGTCTCTGGACTTAACTTTAGAGGCCGTCCTCTTTAGTGGCCGCTGGGACAGTGCTGTTTCCTCCACCGGCTCTGGACTTAACTTTAGAGGCCGTCCTCTGTAGTGGCTGCTGGGACGGTGCTGTTTCTTCCACCGGTTCTGGACTTAACTTTAGAGGCCGTCCTCTGTAGTGGCTGCTGGGACGGTGCTGTTTCTTCCACCGGTTCTGGACTTAACTTTAGAGGCCGTCCTCTGTAGTGGCTGCTGGGACGGTGCTGTGTCTTCCACCGGCTCTGGACTTAACTTTAAAGGCCGTCCTCTGTAGTGGCTGCTGGGACGGTGCTGTTTCTTCCACCGGTTCTGGACTTAACTTTAGAGGCCGTCCTCTGTAGTGGCTGCTGGGACGGTGCTGTTTCCTCCACCGGTTCTGGACTTAACTTTAGAGGCCGTCCTCTGTAGTGGCTGCTGGGACGGTGCTGTGTCTTCCACCGGCTCTAGACTTAACTTTAGAGGCCGTCCTCTGTAGTGGCTGCTGGGACGGTGCTGTTTCTTCCACCGGCTCTGGACTTAACTTTAGAGGCCGTCCTCTGTAGTAGCTGCTGGGACGGTGCTGTTTTCTCCACCGGCTCTAGACTTAACTTTAGAGGCCGTCCTCTGTAGTGGCTGCTGGGATGGGCATTGTTCCCTCCACCGGCTCTAGACTTAACTTTAGAGGCCGTCCTCTGTAGTGGCTGCTGGGATGGGCATTGTTCCCTCCACCGGCTCTGGACTTAACTTTAGAGGCCGTCCTCTGTAGTGGCTGCTGGGACGGTGCTGTTTCTTCCATCGGCTCTAGACTTAACTTTAGAGGCCGTCCTCTGTAGTAGCTGCTGGGACGGTGCTGTTTTCTCCACCGGCTCTAGACTTAACTTTAGAGGCCGTCCTCTGTACGGGTTTGGTTTCCCCCTCTTGCTTAAGGCCTCAGAGGCCGAACTCTGCACCGGCTTTAGAGATTAGCCTCTGCAGTGGGTGTTAGGACATGTGAAGTTCACCCCACTACCTTTGGACAAGGAATCTTTAGAGACCGTTTCATGAAATATTTAAGGTTGTCTGTTGGTGGAATTGTTCCCCCTAATTTCTTCTAATATGTGTTATGTGTAAGCGTTAATATAACGACGCTATCTGTACTATTTGACTTGGTTATACACTTCTCTCTTTGTATATTCTTGATATAATAGGGTGAATTTTTAAATTTTCATAGAGAATGGTTAGTCGAAAGTGGTTATATTCAAATAGTATCACGAAGATAAATGAGAGAAAATAAACTAAGGATATCTTTATATCTATAAAAATGAAATCCAAAATCGATGTTTGCTATCGCGTTGCGTAAAATCTACAGAATCAATCATTATGAAATTTCGCATGTAGGTGGCTGAAGATTTCGTTTAACATATAGGCTATTCAAAAAACTAAAAAGGTTAATGTGCTTTTTTTAAAAGTGTAAAACCAAAACGCGTTAGTTAAAGCCTTTTACCGCTTGGTGCAGCACTGGTCGCGAGGATAAATGAATTTGATTGGTTAATAATTTTACACGTAGTTTGTTTACACGATGAATGTTTTTAAAAGGTAAGATTATCCAATCGCCGTGAAACTTAAGGAAGTTATTTACTATACTACTGGGAAGGTATCTGGTTTGAATTTGATTTGAAATAAATATTCGTTGCAATTTTATTAGCAAATATTCTACTTTCACTCGCAAGCAGCGCCTCTCGCGGTATTTGGTGAAATTACAATTATAAAATGTAAAAATGCTAAAATGTGTTCCAAGTATAATACATTTAATATTTAATTTCAGGATTTAGTAATATAATATTCCAATGACGTTGTAAAAAAACTTGGCTTTTCAATATTAATATATATATTTTTAAAATATCTTATTTAAAATTTCATAAATGTTTTCAAAAAAATTATCTGTTTCAAAAATATATTTAAACGCATATAACAATATTTATTTATATACGTTTATAAATCTATATATAAGTGGATTGGATGTTTTCTAGAATCGTTTTAACAAATGTTCGTTAGGCAAACTTTTACTCGGGTAAAACCGGGCGAAGCCGGGTATATTCGCTAAATACAGTTATTTACAAATGTTCGTTTGTGGCAAGATACTATTCCTTCAACTTCAAATTATCGAGTGGAGACCAATTAATATTTATTTATTCAACTTATCGAGTATTTTTTAAGGGACCGTGAAAAAAATTCAAATTATCGAGGGTATAGACAAATATAGTTTAACACAAAGCAATAACGAGCCGTCTATACATATAAAATAAAAGGATTTAAAAGCGCGAATGTTTCTTTTATACATAAACAAACTTCTACTGTCCTTACTGCGATGAAAAAAATATATTTGGAGGGCTTGGCTCATCAGTGGTGAACCCTCCCAGCGGTTTCGCCAATTTAATCCACCAGACCGCTTCTCAGAGCTCTAATACTGTATTGGATCATTCTGCTTTTATATGCTACACTGAAGGATGGAATCTTAGAAATGGTTTTCAAGTAAACTATGGACATAAGCTTAGAGGACAGTAGAATTACATTCAAATATTTGCTTCGAGCAATGCTCTTCAGCAAACTATAAAGACAAGGCCATAAGGAATAAATTAACACAAAGCAATAACGCGCCGTCTATACTGAGAAGCGGTCTGGTGGATTAAATTGGCGAAACCGCTGGGAGGGTTCACCACTGATGAGCCAAGCCCTCCCAATATATTTTTTTCATCGCAGTAAGGACAGTAGAAGTTTGTTTATGTATAAAAGAAACATTCGCGCTTTTAAATCCTTTTATTTTATAAATATAGTTTAAGTAGGGATTGGATGCGTATAGAATCGTTTTAAAAAATGTTCGTTAGGCAAACCTTTACTCGGGCAAAAACCGGGCTAAGCTGGGAACATATATATATATATGTTTGTCGGGTATGCACGCCCTCATCTCGCTGAAATTTGAACAGGACAGAGAGTTAAATCTGGAAGAATTTTTGTCGCACTTTTAACCATAGAAAAATTATAATTAACCAAGTACTGAATAACAATATTTTTTTTAGTCAGAAATGATGATGACAATATTTCTGTATCATGCTTGATTGACATAAACAAAATTCTTTAGGGGAATATTCACTAAAGCAGACCATGGGCGAAGCCAGATAATAATTTTTAGTAGGCAGGAACAAAATTCTACCAGCGAAACATTCACTCGAGCAGAAGACACACGAAGCCAGGTCATCTCTCTATATAAAATATCGTTTCTCGGCCTTTTGTATAGATCATGTAGTATATCTCTAGATATATTAAAAACCTATTCAGTAGAGAGAGTGGATGTGTTTGCTCGAAAAATATATTTATACATTATATAAATATATAAAATGTAACGAATATTATTATCATTATTATCATAATATTCTGTGCGTTCCGGAATATTATTATCAATAATATTCGTTAGGCAAACTTTCACTCGGATAAAACCCGGGCGAAGCCGGGTACACATCCGCTAGTATATATATATGATATGACAATTTTGTTTGATAAAAAAATTCAACCTCTTATCTCGATACATAAAAGATAGGGGAAAATATAGAAATTTTGAGTAGCAAAGTTAATAAAATCTGTTGTTCAAATAATAAACATTCTGGTACAATATCAACATTGAAAGTCAGCTGTCAAAACATGCGGTTTAGTTTCCTTTCGAGTGATCAAAATTTATCGAACATTCAAACCCCTGCTACTTTGAAGTTCTAGGTGTTGGCAAGTGATTTTTTTCTAGTCGAAATTGCTCAATTCGATTTTTCAACACTGGGAAGTTGGCATTAGCGGAATTGTTCTTTGCGATTCGTTTAGAAATGTGAATTAATTTATTTTATACATTCCATTGATAATTGGCCTAACATAGTAGCGCAATTCTTTCAAATAAATAGTAAAAAATGTGTGCTATCTATTATCCTTTTTATTACGGGGAGTTATGACATTGTATTAAATGTCAGACAGAGGACGGTAGTTGTCTATCTGCCGGCGGCGAATTTAACTGCGCGCTAACGACTCATTTTTTTCTGTGTTTTCTCGGTATTGATCGGCGCCTCCCATTTTAATTCTGTTTAGAGCAGCGATGGCGGAGTCAAGATGGAGGATATCCCACACTCGGAGACACTGATTATTGATTGGAAGTAAAACATTAAAGGAGAGATAGCTCAATTTGACGGGAGGGGCCGCACTGACTCATCAAGATTCGATTGAATATTGCACATTTTCTTGTTAATATTTAGAAGGCGAGGATGCTGAGTAAATGGCAATAGTTGGGTACCTTTCTTTTTAATGCTCCACAGTTTTCCTCTGTTAATATTTTTGCATATATTTTCATTTATAATAGCAGATTGTGTTCTTTCTTCCTTGCCGTATACATTCAGTAGTTTGTGATTCCATTACATTGATAATTGGCCTAACGCAATTCTTTCAAATAAATAGTATTAAAAATATGTGCTATCTATTATCTCTCTCATTACGGGGAGATATCACATTGTATTCCATTTCAAGATTGTTAAAATAAGTGCTCAATGCAAGACACCTCAGTCCTTTCGTGAGTCAAGGTTATCTGCCCTTCTGTCTGGATCCAACGTCGCAAAGCCAGCATTCAGTTATTTTTTCTCAATATGGTGTGCTAAGAGATTACACATGTTTGATAGCATTGCAAATTAGTTTATTTAAAAAAATATGTGAGCATTTTTGTAAAAAAATCATTCATACGATTTGACTAAACTTGTGAAGATTGCATTCACCAAAATTTTCTGAATCGAGTGTGATAATTTTTGGTACATGTTAGATGATGTTCTTAAAGCTGAGACCAAAGTGGGAACAAAACCTCAGCTAATTTTCCCCCTTAAAAGGACTAGGGGGCGCCACCCCACTGGGAGGTTGTGGGCCGTTCGTGAGGTTCAACGAAATGCAACGCAGCATTGTGAACACAGATTCAGATTCCATCTAATCTTTAGCCCGGTCATAATAATCGACTCTTCTTTAGCGCCAGACAGTAAATAATGTTGTAGATTTATATGAATTTGTAAATACTAGAGATAATTATCACAGATTAACCATTTACAAATATATTTATGATTATCTTTCTAACTGAAAAAGGATCAGGTTCCTAATATATCTTATTGTTTCTATTTTTAATCTTTTTTTTTTTTGTATAATATATGTTTATAACTGCTTCTATTTATAAAGGTAAATCGACGCAATTATCCCTAGCCGGGATATCGCGTTTTGTGTGTTGAATTTTTTTTTTAATTATCCCATTGTATAATTATACAAGGACATGGAGACTATATTCATTGATCAAATTCACAATCCTGGCAGGGTTGGAATACAGGTCCTGTCTTGAGGCTCCCATACATTCCAAGGTGTATTGAAATAAAATAATAATTGACTTTATGTTAGGTTTCGGTTATTGAACCGAGGAAGTAAATATTCTCCTAGAGAAGCCAACCAACCAGTGTCCCCCGTCAAAGCCTGTTTACGACCACCTCGAACAAATACCAGCGGTGGTGGCCCCCATTGTGAAACCTCCGCTGGGGAATCCATCACCCCACCCCTGGGTCTCCCCCCTGCCCTGGCTGACACAGCGGGGACCCTGCGCTGCAGTTTGATGATATATTTTTAAATTCTTTCGTAAGATGGCTGTGATTGGAATATCACAAGCAATTCGTTCTCTCAGTTATTCCTTTGGATTAAAAAATGTATGGCATATGCAAAACTGCAATAAAAATGATTTATACTTGAATTGAATTAAAATTCAAATAGGTTTTCTATGATGGAATTCAATAATACGATTAAAATGTTTACTAATAATTAATGATATTAATTATAGTCATTATTATTTTGAAGTAATATATATTAGCAAAATATTTATATAGGTTTCAAATATACGCTCGTATAAATCTTTTTTTTTTTGTGTGAAACTTTATAAAATTGTTGTTGTTGTTATCGTGTCCGACGAAGATCCTCAGATGTCCTCGTGCATCTCTATTACAGCAGTCGCAATGTCCACTATCTTAATTTTCATTGTAAAATAGGTGCCGTTGCCACGTTAGTCACCTTGGACCAGAATTTGGTCAAATATTCCAAGGGTCCAGGGGGGACCGCAGGGAGGTGTGGTCAGACATCTCCCCCCATAGCATTATTCTTGCGCATCTATAAAATATGGGTTATGTAGATAAATCACTATGAGAAAAAGATGTTAAAGTGAAAATTATTATTAATATCTTTAATAATATATATATTTATCAGCGTGGTTCAAGCTGAACCTCAACGACCAAAAAACTGGTCATTCAGAAATCCTGAAAAATCATTTTTAAAAAATCCTTTGTCATACAATGATGCAAGTTTTCTTCATAAATACTATTTCGAATTTTTGGAATTAAGACTTAATATGAAAAAATTATAAAAATGAACAAGCCTGATTCATCCAAATGTTCAAAAGGTCTCAAAGAATAATTGTCAATGATTTATTAAGAGGTTTAGAGGATACTCTGCGAAACATTCATACAGACTTAGAAGTTCTGAAATCTTTATAGAGAGAGATGAATAAAAATATATAAGAAATCATTCTCATTAAGCACCAGCATCGCTTTGAAGGAATATATAGAGAAAAAAAATGGAGATTTCATCATTGTTAATTACCACCATAATCTCGGGTTTTGAAGAAAGAAATAAAGTCGAAAAATGAAGTGTTTTTTTATATTAATTGCTACAAGTAGGTATGTATTGATACATGTAAGTATTGATACATGTATATTGTACCATCATCACATACTTATGGAAATTCACTTATAAGATAAAATCAAAAAGGTTGAAATTCATGAAGGATTGACTGTAGCATTTTACTTTTTTTTTTTTAAATAGATTCGGTTTTCTTATACTACAGTAAATACCTTTTGGTATGACGTTCTCAGTTTTTATTTGCGTTCAATGTGTTTTTCGTACTGCTAATATGGACTGATGTACCACATTGTGGCTTAAATATGTATATGTTATATCTCTAAAAATTGATGAGATACATAAAAATTAACATTATATTCGTGATCAGCATCTCAAATTGAGTCAGAAACTGATGCATTATCAAAAACATATTTTTCAGTGTAATTAATAATTTGCATTGTTTTAAGAAAATATCAACATATTATTCATATAATTCGCATAGAGTGGAAGGGAAATGAAGAAACAACTCGATTAATTGAAATATAAAAAGAATGGGCCGACTTCAGCTAGAATAAAAATGGCTCAAGCCCGATAAACAGTTATCCTTCGGATGACGAGCGCGGCAAGCTGTAGGACAGGAGAGGGAGCTGAGCTAGAGAAAGGGGTGATTATGTCCTGTTGTAGAAGTTGAGATACCTGGTTCTGAATTTCATTTTGATAGGCAATGGGAGTTCGGTATGGTCGGAGGGAAATGACCTTGTCGGAAATAATTTTGAGCTTTACAGGGGTTACTTTGAGTGGTAATACATTAAATTTATTAATCGGAAACTATTTTAAAAATCATACAATAATTCCTGCTAAGGAATAGAAATTTCTGGGTGTTGTTCGATAAGTTTTTAAGCATTAATTCTCTAGAGGGACATGGGCTGGTAGTAAGGTTAACAAAGTTGTAAGGATGAGAGGGGCATTCAGGGAGAGATTGATAAGGGTTGTTAAAGGTTGTTTGTAAGCAAGGCTCACATGGTGGTTGGAAATCGTCGACGCCTAAGCTAACATAGTGAATTATGGGCCATTCAGGGTCGATAATTAAAGATTATCGCATAAAAACCTAACTTCATGTATCCCAGCCCATGGCAGAGGGCTGCTGGCTCCACCATCAATTTAGCGGCGGCAGCACCGAGCTTTATCTCCGCCAGATGGTCGGGCAGCTGCCACCGCACGCACTCCCCACCCGGCGGCCTCCCTGCCAGTTCGTTGACACTGGGGCTTTGGACCTGTTCAAAATATAAGGCCAAAAACAGAGTTATTTCGCTGACTTACGATATCCTCTGTTGATCCCAAACATGTATTTTGTTTATCATGCGTCTATATGACTATATATATTGTGGCGAAGAAATAATTTTATAACTTATTTTATTATTTAATCAATGAAAATATACAGAACAGCATATATTACTCTGTATTTATGAAATGATCATATATATTCCATAGCTTGGTTGTTAAATATTCTCTAGCTGTAAATAATTTGTTAGTTGGATTGTAGTCACCTCTCTAGTCGTGCTGACGTAATAAATAAATGATATTTTGTTTTACCATTGTGATCTGTCTTAGTCATGGAGAAGCTGGACGTCCCACACAGATACCTCCTTAGAAAGAAACGAAGAATAAGCGAAGTAAGTGAAGAAAAAACAACAATGAATATCAAAACCGAGGCAGCAACGCAGGTAGGTTCTTTTTTTGCTCAACACCTACCAAGAATCCCCTCCATGTTTTCTGGGGAGGCTGGTGAAGATCCTCACAGCCGAATAAAAAGGTATGAACGCGTAGCAAGGCATAATCATTGGGATGAAAGCTTTCGCCTTGCTAATGTTTACTTCTACCTCGCTGGAACCGATCTCCGGTGGTATGAGAACAATGAGGAGGGAATCAACATCTGGGAGGAGTTCACGGCTCATCTGAAAAATGTATTTGGAGAAAATATATATATACGGTTTAAAGCTGAGAAAAATCTCAAGACACGGGTAGAGTTGAAAGGTGGGAGCATCATGTTCTACATTTAGGATGTGCTTAGCCTATGCAAAGAGGTTGATCTACAAATGAGTGAAGAGAACAAAATAGCTCACTTCATGAAAGGTATTGCAGAGGAGTTATATCAGGTGCTTCTCCCAAGGGACATCAACAACACGGAACAATTTCTCACTGAGTGTCGTCGGGTTGAAGCTCTACATCGTAAGCGAGTGACACCAACCAGATACGAGCGCTTACCTAATGTAGCCTCCCTTAGTGATTAGGATGACAGTGCAGATGTGACTAGGCAAATTGTCCACAAGGAGGTACAGCGAGCATTAGCCTCTCTTCTCGAGAAGAACCAAAAATTGCTGCAATTAAGGATATGGTGCAGCAAGAAATTGAAAAAACCCTTGAGCCAAGTTCCCCTCTAAATAGAGCGCCCAGGCCATTACCAACCCCTAGGTACGAGTCCCAACCCAGAATGTGTCCAACCAAGACTGAAGTATCCGAAACAAGAAAACGGAAGACACGACACCAACGAATAGCGAACCACTGATGGAAAGCCGATCTGTTTTCTCTGCGGACGCCCTGATCACGTCGTCCGCTACTGCCGTGATAGGTAGAGACAAAACGAGGAAAGAGAAATGAATACTTCCAAAGAAGACAAGAACCAAAGACGTTCTATTCCATGAGCAAATTGATGACTTGCAAAACATTTTAGGCCGCTATCGAAGCCCTTCCCCATACTCTGGTCGAAACGGACAATTTACGTCGCCTGCTAGGAGCTCCCCGTTCCTGCACGGAAAACTAAGACAATTTCAATCAATTCAATCATTGTGACAATATATATGATGATACCTACCACCCTACATCTCAATTTTATTTAATGTATATAAAGGTTTCATATGAATTCAGTAACAAGCTCGCTAAAAACCTGGGCTCAGCTGGTCCGGCTGATAGTACCCTGTAAGGGCTCTTGATTCAGGGATACAGGATGAGTAGCGTTTGTGCTCCATGTTAGGGGCTGCACATGGCGTCTGTTCCTCATGTCAGAGGCGGCCAATTATTTTGGAGCTAAGTCGACCTGCCACTGAGTAGTGCTCCCAGTCTTAATGACAAAGGCAGATGCATTCTACTTCACCCAGTCATGGTGGTTGTCAAATTTGCCCGCTATGCTGCATCGGCCGTCGCGTAGAATAATCAGGGCCGGAGTTTAGGCAGAGGGCTTCATTTGAAAAATTCCCTACAGTCTACCAATGCCAAATTGAATGATCTAAAGTGCAACATCAATGGCATATCTACAAATAAGGCAAGGCAAAGCTGGACGAGATATTATCAACGGCGGATTCCAAAGGAGTTATATCATTTATCTACAGGAAACCAAGCTTAAACCCAACCACATTTTTAAGGTAAAGGGTTTCAAAATACTGAGAAAAGACAGTTCTTCAGCAGATGGAGGAAGAGGGCTCCAGACCCTCAACAAAGACCTTTCTTTTGAATAAATTGTCACTCCTTCAACAACCCACTCTCACCTGCAGGCATTCAGGGTGCACCTGCCTAGTCAAAGACCTCTAACAATTGTGAACACCTATCACCCATCCCAAAGACCAGGCCCTGAACTGGACTTAGTTGCACACCTACTTGACCCCAATATACTCATCCTTGGTGACTTCAACAGCAAGCATCAATCTTGGGTATGTTCCCTCAACAACACTGAGGGCTCTATCCTCAGCACCTTCATTGATGACAACAACCTCACAATTGTGTCCCATGGTCTTACCTACATATCTCATTCCTATGGAACTCCGCAAACACTAGATCTCACCATCACCTCTCCATCTATGCAACAGTTCATAAAAATAGCATCCTGAAGAGCATCGGAAAACATCTTCCTTTGCTAACAGAAATCTTCACTTCCACCTCACTCTTAAAATCTTCACAAAGACTCTTCTGAAACTATAGGATTCTTACAGCAAAAGATTAACTCGTACAGAAGACAGACGCGCGAAGCCAGGTTATATATCTCTCTATATAAAACAAAAGTTCAAAAAGACAACTTTCAGACTCTTTTCAATATATATATACTAGCCGAATGACCCGGACAACGCCCGTGTTTTACCCGATTGAATGTTTTGATTCAAATACTATTTGTTACAATTATAAATTGGCGCCTTATATAAATGCATAAGTTAGTTAATAACTATAGCCTATGTGCTTTATCTGTCTATGTACTGTTGGCTTCCTTAGGCGTCTCTTACTGGGAAAAAGAAAGAGAGTATTCCATTTGGTTAGTAACTAATATATGCATTTATTTAAGGAGCGACCCGCTCCAACACAATGGTTACAAAAACGAAAAAGCGAGGGGGGGGGGGGGGGGGGGCAAAGGTGGCGTGATCGTAGCCGACCAATAGGAGGGCGCCATTCCAAAAAAAAAAAAAGCAAACGGTGACAGAGATGACTGATGAAGAATGACGCTCGTAACTGTATATATATATGTGTGTGTGTGTGAAACTAAAAATAAAATTATTAAACCTTTTTTAAAATTAGTTCTTCACCCCTCTAATCCGATGAAAACGCCTACTCCATCACTGGAATACCAAGTTTCCAAGCAGAATATCCCAGATCAACTCCGCCTAGGAACTGATCATGTGCTCTCTTGATGTTGTGTCACTTTACCTCAGCTCACCCCACCAACTCATCATGGAAAGTGTCACAGAATTTATGACAGACATTAAGACTGACATAACCATAATCAAAAAGATTTGAAAGCTATGCAGAGTGTGTTTAGAGATGAACATCTCGTTTGATGGACAATAGTTCCAACAGATGGTACGCTATGAGTAGGCCCCCAATCCACGGTAGCAGCAGAATTATTCATGTCCCGTCTTGACCGCTGGATTCATTTACAACATGCGTCAGACATAAAATTTTGAAGGAGGTACACTGATGATATATTTTGTATTTGCTCGAAAGATAAGGTTACAATATTCTTAACACACCCAATAGCTAAAACCTTGAGAACTCTTTCACCCTCGAAAATGAAAACATTAATGTCATTAATGTAATGCCACAAAATTACTGTAATAAAAACCCTCACTAAACGTATTTACACTCATTGCTCTTTACCATGCTTTAAAACAATAGGACGGACCAACATCACCAACCATTTAACAGCGTTAAGTTATCCGATATCATTACATCCATAGACATTCCTTTAATCCTAACTTCTCCCGCCAGACATACCGAACACATTGCACCATCCCTTATTCTGTAACCAATACTGCAATAGCTCCTAAGTTACATAAATATGGTATAGCCACTTACTATAGTACCCATGCCAATCTCAGTACTTTACTTAGATACCCGATTATCAAAAATATAACTTCCAATCCCTTATCTAAATCAAATGCAATATATTCTGTCAAATGTAACCAATGCGATGCCACACACACATATATATAAAAAAAAAAAACAGCAGAACAATAGAGACCAGACTAGCAGAACATGAGAGAAACATAAGATGCAAAGACAATAGATCCTTAATTTATCAACACACCTGCATCACTGGACACACATTCAATCTCCAACACGCCCATTACCACGATTATTCCTGGAAGAACTGGTATAATTAAAAGGAAAAACGGCGTGGCCGTCCCGCGCAGCAACACGGCTTCCTCCAAGCCTCTCTCCTGGTACTCACTCCATGCGTTTTCGATACCCTGACAGAATGGACCAAGGGCGGCTGCATCGTCGCAGGTGCTCCTCGTCAGGCTTATGATGAGCGAGACGGAGCAAAGTACTACAGGTCGCGGACACGCATCCTTTCCATCTTGAAGGAGCCTGAAGCGATGGTGTCGCCAGAAACCTACAGATACCTAAGAGGGGCAGGTTCAATAGGCTGGGAGAGGGCTCCACCCGGTATTTCAGGCCCAGGATGGAGTAGGTCTGCTCCCATAGATCCAGAAGCCGGTGGTGACCAGCAATCCAGGAACCCGAGGACAAGGGGGCCATCCAGGTCTCGGACTCCGCTAGCCATGAGTAGACGTTCTTTCCTCCTGCACTACATGTGGCTTAAACCCCCTTGAAACAGGCGAGCTAGAGTTGGGTAGCAGCCCTACGCTGCGGACGAACACAAGTCGTGCCAGTAGACCTCCTGGGAGCCAGGCGGTGCGATGACAGAATCCCCAGACGAACCGCGTCAGCCTGGTCTGCAATTTGGCGATTGTGGCGTCGCCTGGTAGGTAGCCGTGCAGATGATGGAGCACCGCCGCTAGTACCAGCGAGTTGGCCACTCTTGCTCTCCCCGATATGGGAGAAGCCAAGGGCTACGTTTGGGGACCATCTAGAGATCGCCCATTCCGAGATGCCCAGTAGGTGATTTTCCTAGACCGATGTCCCTTGGCCCAATGAAATTTCGCAGCCCAGCCCCGTGATGCCGACTACTAGATTACCAGCGAAGAGTCGGGGCGTTCCCTTCAAGCGCCGTACCACATTCCTTTACTCTTATAGAACATCACGCTTACCCCTAACGCACGCCGGAATTCGTCAAAGATGATCTTGACTTTCTCGAACTGCCAATCCTCGCGGATCAGCAGGAGAATATCATCGGCGTACGCCAGGACGTTCCCTCCTCCGAGAGCTCTCTCTAGATGGCGCAAGAGAGGGGCCCAGTGAAAATGGAGAAAAGGGCTGCGCTGCAGGCACAACCCTGCCGAAGCCTCTGCGCTTCTGAATGGGCGGGTGAAGTTTCATCGACCTCGATGGTAGCATCAACCTCCGTGTAGAACAGGTGGAGCCATTCCACGGAGGGCGGAAGCAGGTCGATGGGGCACAGCTGGGGGGCCAGGAAATCTCAATCCACGTTGTCAAAGGCGGTCTGCAGGTCGGTGGAGGTGACTGCCAGCGGCGACTTGTTCTTGACGGCCAGGGCCACCCCGTCAGACACGCACACGATGTTCCAGGAAGGTCATCTTGCCGGAACGGCGTACGTCTAGCATTCCGGCACGATGGCTGGTAGGGGCGACGAATAGGACCCAGGAGAATGCCGCAGATGATTCTGTTGTCCGCCTTCGGTTAGATATGGGCCGGTAAACGCTTAGGCCAGGGGACCATCGTGAGCTTTGGGGACGAAGCATATTATGTTTCTCCTCGAGGATTTGAGCCCCGCGAAGCTTGTATTCGAAAAGGACTCGATGTAGGACTCCTCCTAAGTAATCCTCGAAGCCCTTGATGAGCTCGCAGGGCACTCTATCCCAACCAGTTGCTTTCCCTTGTGGCGAACGACTGATGACAACTTTCACCTCACTCAAGGAGATATCTACTCGATGAAGTGGGTCACTCTCCTATAGGGTGATGCTCTCCGTAGCTCCTTGCAGGAACCCAGCGATGGCCTCCGGGCTGCAGGCAGAGCTGTCGAAGCGCCCATTAAAGGAGTTGAAGACGGTGTGCCTCAGGCTCTCTCCCTCAACGGGTTCCCCTGGGCATCGAAGTCGGTCGCCGGTTCTGAGCGATGTAGTCGGACTCGCAAAGCGCCCCCAAACTCAGGCAGCGAAGGGTAGTCGGCGTCTACGGTCTCATCCTCGAGCCTGGAATGCAGGAACCGGCTTTGCTCTGGCGTCATAATTTCCATCTTCGGGGGTTGGAGAGGCACTTGATGTTTTCAACGAGGTCCCGCTTCAGTTTCCCCACTGTCACTATATATCTCCAGTAGGTACGTCTTCGATCTACATCGAAGCTTCGCCTAGAAGCGCCTTATCTCTCTCTATGACTGGCTTTGATCGAAGCAGATGGATGGCGCAGATGTTAAAGAGGGATTTCATATTTGGAAAAGGATGACACGGCGGTCCGAAAGTGGTACTTAAGGTTCCAGTAACGGCTGATGCGTCCGGAGAGTCTTGATAGTATTCTAACTCGATACAGACAAGCGGCGTCTACCCAACTTCCGTAACTGCAAACCCTCGTAGGCAGGTGCGCGGCATCGAAGTTGGTGGCGGGGATGACGAGGGTGGTCTGTTCCAAGAGTTCCGTGAAAGTTTCCACGGCTCCAGTCCCGATGTCGCTCGAGGACTCCTCGAGAGACAGACCAGCAGTTGGAGATTCCGTTCTTGACGTGGGTCTTGACGCCCCGGATGTTGATGCTGGAGATTGTGATCTTGTCTGGCCACAGAACGCGATGCCAAAGGATGGTGACTTCCGACGCTACGATGACGGCGAGGCCCGATCCCCTGGGAGTTGACGATGGAGCGAAAACGGCGATGTAGCCGAGGCAAAGGTCCCGGACTTACAGAGCCAACACTTTCGTTCCTTGCACAAACGCGACATCAACTGTGTGCTACCTAAGGAAGTAGCACACCTAGCGCGAACGGCAATGCCGCACACATTAAGGCAAGTCATGCGGAAGCTCATGGCGTCTCTTTAGCTACAGCAGCCCTGGTGGTCAAATGTCAAATTGGAAGTTTTTATCTTCTACAAGGAGGATGAACTTCCAGATGAGGTTCATTCATGGAACCCTTGAAGCATATTTATTGCTAAATCATTTCCTTTCCTAAACCCGCTGTCTCGGTGTCCTTGAACAAAGCGTCCAGGACTGCCTCCAGCTACAACAGGGTTTTGGACTTTTTCCCAGGTTGTGTTCGGGATGATTCCTCCGCTTGAGTGTTCTGAGGAGATTTCTTCTTCTATGCCTCGGAGACCGGAGACGGAGTATCTAGAATGGGGGTCTTATTTTTGGGATTATTTTATTTTATAGAGAATGGGGGATCGGCCGCCTGTGTTTTTCAGGCCGTGATGGCACACAGTGCTGGTTGGACTGGAGGAGACTCTTCCGGAGCGGGAATTCCACGGGCAGGGGCCTCCAGAGGTTGAGAAGGTCGCTCAGCCGCTGATGTATTTGCGGTAGGTTTGGGAAAGACTTTGTTGAAAGAAGGTGCGCCGGAACTTAGGGTAGGAGTTAGAGTGCGGCTCTAGACTCTCTTCCATGTCTCTCCTGGGTCAGCTAGCTCACCGATGTTCTTGGCGATGGTATTTGCTGCATTTCACACCATGAGTGCTGTAAGCTGGCGTTGCCTCAACTTAATGTTCACTTTCCCAGGGAGCTGTTGAAGCTTCATACTTTCATCTATGAAGATGAAGGCCTCATTTTGCCTGTGGTCCAGGAGTAGCCGTCGCAGTTCATTACCACGAAGGTAGAAAGACAACCCGGCAGTATGGTCGCAGGGTTGCAACAATGTTATCCTCCTTTACCACGATGGGCAGGTTCCCGATGATGATCTTTTCTTATCTTTTCCTGTACGCGGACGCTCTGAGGATGGTATTTCCGATTATAAACTCATCCTCTACCAGTCATTCCGCTTTATACACATGGGCCAGTCCGACAAGAACCTGGCTGGACATTTTCACGAGCTGGAAGATGTATCCCTTCTCCAGATTCTCCTACAAGACCTTTGTGAAGCACACGGGATGGAGATCAGAGCACCACTCAATAAAGCAGCACTGATCGAAAGATGCTGCCGCAGATCTGGCCTTGTTTATCTGCTGCTGCTTGGTGTTTTTTAATGACTGCCACGGGATTCTTGTTGATAATCCGTGGTTTCCCAGTTGGCTTTAGTGTGCTGGATTCCGACCTCGATTCCAGCCATGTTCTGGTCGGACTGGCCAGCATTGAGAAAGCGGAGCCTCTGGTATCAGGGCATTCCCGTACCAAAAGAAGGTGGAGTTGTCTCCCTAGCATATAAAATGGTTCCCTGTGACAGCTACACCTGGGTCACAGGGCAACAGGGAGGCCTTCGTCCTTTTGAATGAAGGAATGAAGCTCCACCAACTCCCTGCCAAGCTGGTGATTACCTCCAAAGGAGAATCCACACCCGCCTACATCACCTACAGCGTGCCACCAGCCCCTTGGGAACCCAAGGGAGTCGTCCAGCCTATCTTCAGGACATCCTGAGGAGCCCAGTGTTGACGCCTCCATCCTCCCAGCCCACGACCTCTCAGAGCGTCTACATCGGCAGCGGAACGTTCTGCAGCCATCCAGGAAATCCATGTAACATCATCAAGCCATGCTGATTCTTCGCTAGCGGCAAGCCGTTACGTCTCTCTTCAGGAGGCTTCAGCCCCTGAGCCTTCTGTTCCGGCGCTGAGCAACAGCCAGTTGCCATCACTACCAGTGCCCTCCTTGACCATTACTGAGCCAACAGCTGTTCCTGCTAAAGATATCCAAGACTGCACCATCCACCCAATCTTCTACCCCCATGGCCCAAATCAAGCAGTCTCTTCAGACCTCTCAGGAGAATAATTCCGAGGATCAGTTAGAGAGGCTTTTTGACAAATTGAACCCTGTGATTCCTTCCTAGGCCCCCTATATATGAGAAGGTTTATAAGGATGGCATATTGTGTGTACACGGTTCTATACCTCCATGAGAGGAAGGAACTCCTCTCGCCTGGACACAAGAACATTATTTGCGAATTCCTCAACATCGCAATTAAGCATGTTGCAGAAAAAACTGTGCTATAAGCAAGGGCCTGTTTAAACTCAGGTCGCTTGCAAACCTTGATAAGATCCAGACGTCCCGCCAGAGGCTTCGTCTGCGTAATTTATATTTATTTACAATAATATTTATATATGATTCAAAGGGCAAAAAAAAATAAATTATAAATCAAATAAAATAAAGAGAGCTCCACATATCAACTGTTCCTGTCAATAATAAAGCGCTAGCTAATATAATGGTGTTTACGCAGAAATTTCTCACGTCACATTTTATTGTATATATCTTTACATGCTGTCTGGCATAAACCAAGGGCGATGGAGAATTCTTGACTTCCTTTTTGAATTTAATGTGAAAAGTTACATTAGAAGCACCTCAAACATTTCTTATGCCAAAAAAAGTATTCTTTATAGACCTCTGTGTTTTCAAATAGAACAATAGAGCAAATATCAAACTTTTGAAAACTATCATTCAATTTTTTTTACAATTTCAATCATCCTCTGAAACTGTTAATTTTCTGTGCACACACCTCAAGTTTCATCCCCTGAGAGAAACCCTGGTGTAGTTTATTTCTGCGGGGTGGTATATAGGAACATCAGGGTGGGTGTGTAGATTCCAGGAGGAGAGGACAAGTCTTTACTTGGAATTATCTGGTAGCATAGAGTACACTCGGCAGTCGTTGCGCGGTACAAGGCCTCGATATTCCTTCCATTTAAGGCAGCAACAAGATTTCTCCGCGGCCTTGAAGAAGAAAAATAATCCCACCTTTTCCTTTGTCCTTTTACAACAATAGAACTTTCAACAACTCTTTATTTCACCCTAACACAATAGAAGATTATTCTAAGACAAAAGCGAAATGAATTACAAATAGATCTTGGATTAGTAGAATTCTCTAATTGGATTCTTGTTGATATATGACATTTGAATAATCCCTTAATGTAGATATTATTATCTATATATAACATACTTTGATCAAACTCTAAAATTAAACAAGATAATAAAGACCAAATTCTGAAGGTATTATAAAGGGATAATAATTGACCGCTCATATTAATTTTTAGATGGCAGCGACCTTCTAGTGGAAAATATCAACCAAACGTTGATTTAACTTGTTCCATGGTATTTGGCCAACCCGATTTCTTGACAAATTAATAAAAGCCAACCACGAACGCGTTTCAGGCTGTAGGACCTTGTCAGCGTGGTTCAGCCTGTACCTCAACGACCAAATATTTGGTCCTAGAGGATTTCTGAGAAATTAAGAAATCCCCCCCCCCCCCACACACACACATATTCCAAATAACAATATTATAAAACCCATTTAGCCGCCATATTCCTCCCAGATCGAGTGAAGCTTTCCATACATTTAACACCAGATAGTTTTAACGATTTTTAACCTACAAATTGAACTGAATGTTTCTTTGTGACATAGCTTTATAAACATCGTATCCAAAAAATCTTCTAAAATTCTAAATATCAAAATATACTTCCAAAAATCTTCCTAATTGGCGATCCGGTTGTTCGATACCATAAGCCCCTGCATCGCGGCACTCTCTTTGTCACGCCTCCATCTAATGGTGTTACTTCCTCTATTTTATTATTCCGACACCTCCCACGATCCCCGCTTGTGATTTTTACATAACATACTCCTCCCGATGAATTACATACTTTCTATTTCTTTTTAGAACTCATTTAGGCAATATTCTCCGCTAGGCGGCAAATTGATGGGAAGTGAAATTCTTCGGCTCCCGATAAGTAAATATTTTAAACCTATTATTTTTATTTTTTGTACTTCAACTTGGATTATACCTTCTTGTGAGTATCCTGTCGTTGGTCTATAGTTTATATATTCTCTAAGAAGATTATGAAGCTGATTTTATTTATTTCTATAATTAATATCTTCATTTTGCAAGAGAAGCTGCTGTGATCACTAGATATGTAGATTTTCGCGCTAAATATTTTGTTTGTTATGAAAATAACTTCAAGGTTATCTCTTTTACTCATGCTGGAAAGGAAACCAGTCGATGTATTATTATTTTAATGCTACTGCTCATGTCAGGTATTGAACCAAATCCTGGCCCCAAACAGACAAAGAAACCAACATTAGATGCAGGCAAATATAAAGAGAGATTAGCATAATCTAATTATAGCACTTTCAACTAAAATAGATGACTTGGGTAAAAAAAATGGAAACTAGATTTGATTTGGTAGAACAAGGATTGGACAAAATAAAAGAGCGCCTAAAACACCTCGAGGCATCTTTGGAAACTACTTATAAAGCTGTTTCGAATAAATACAGGTATAATATCCGATCTCGAGAGACGGTTGGAGCTTGGAGAGATGAAGCTGAGGGAAAAGAACTTGATTATTTACGGATTGGAAGGTGTAGAAAACGAAAACCCCTGACGAATCTCGCGATTTGATCCAAGATCTGATTTCAAACACGATGCAAAGAACTCCTTTAGGCACATAAACAACTTTTACTGAACAAAACGTAACCACCAGGTCCAAATTCTCTCCCTCTTATTTAGAATAAAATAAGGTGCACCAAGGCCCATTCATTCATAAAGCACCCCTTATGAGAACCACTGTAATCGCATGTAGTCACGTCCAGCCCCACTAAACTAAACCAGCCTTCACCAACCCACGCCGTTTTTTAAGCATATATTGCCAGTTAAAAAAATCGAAGTATTACCTTCAACTTACCTTACTTCACACATCACCTACCTTATCAAACTCATCTTTTCCACCATCTATAGTTGCTACACCGTCGCAACATTATATCACCTTTCTATTTTCTTGCCAACCACCACACGGGCATATTCACCTCCATTTGCCCCACAAACATCACGGTTGCCATATCAGGTTCCACATCGACGAGCAAAACCCACAGCTATAGTTTCACTGTCCAACTTATACCAAACATTGCATAAGAACAACTTAACATGTCAAGCACCAACACCTCTACAACGATGTGTATATTGGATTTGAATAAATAAGTTATTCACCAATATTTCAAGAGGCAATTCACCTCTCTTTATCGAGGTTTTTTTTTTTTTTTTTTGTGATTCAAACTAAATCACGTGTCGGGTATGTTTCCCCCCCCCCCCCCCGCCCCCCCGCGAAAGCTTGTACAAAATTATAAATTTCTCCAAGCCTTGTGATTTATCTTCTAATAAATGATTGGGGTGATTACAATTAATATATTAGAAGACGATGGTAGTCACCCTATTCTTTCATTAGAACTCACAAGACAGGGAGAAGAGTGTCTTCCATTTGTAAACGTTCATACAAGCCTTCTGGAATCTGCCCTTCTACAGTTACAATATGTCAAAGAGGAACACTCATATACAAATGGTAAGAATTATTATTATACAGATCTGTATATTACACGGCCCTCCTCACTTGCCTTCGTTCAAAACAAAAACAAAACAATCATGTTGCCAATCCGCCCGTCATTTCACAATGGCAATAAATTCATATCTCACAGGTCCCCTCCTGGATGTAAAAGTGTTCTCGCTGTCCCAGCTACTGTCGTCTCTCCAGCTGTTGGAGAGATGATCTATGTAGGGTTTCATGTGGAGCACATGGACGACGTCTTTCCGGCCGCGTCTCCTCCGCCTTGATCTTTGTTACAGAGATTCCACTTTATAATTTACTTCTGACAACTTTCTCGTTATGTACCAACAGAAATAATTGTCACATAGACTTCCAGAAACAACGCCAATTACCAAAGAAACCACCAGAAACACCGACAATTACCGGAGAAACCATAATAAACAATGACAATTATCACATGAACCATATCAGAAACAACTAAAATTGATAAATACGAATTTTACGAGTTTATACACCAAAGTGAAAAGTAGCTAAAGTAAAAAGTCGTATAACACACCAAAGGAATACACACAATCTGGAAGACGTAAATAGAAAACACGATAGGTTATATTAAAACTTATCTATATTCCAGCGTTAAGGGGATCGAACCGGGTTCCATAGGAAGGCGCGGGAGAGTAACAAGTCGAAACATCGAAAGAGGGAGAACGCTATAAGTGTTTCAGCCGACTTCAGGAAAAAGCTACGCGAATCACTTTTGAATCTCCTATATGTACAAACATGGCCAGATTTGTCCAATATGGAATATCAGTTCGCTTAACAAATTATTCGGGTCAAATAATTTGACAATTACCACAAGAATCCCCATTGTCGCATCACATTGAGCAACGATAATTTTCACAATAATCACAACAGACCATAACAACCATCATAAAAACGCCAGAAACAACGCGCGAATATCACGTTAACTGCCAGAAAAATAACAACAACAAAGACAACTATAACAATAAACATCTAACACGAATACACCAATCAAAATAATCAAGAAACAAATACCACTACCAGGAAAAAACAAGAACGGCTATCAGAATAACCACCTGAAACAACTACAACTAACATCTATTCTCCACAAACTATAGCATTGACCATCAGAAACAACGACAACTACTACATTTACCCACAATGTGATGGATTAACAACCAGAAACCACAACAATTATCACGTTAATGATCCCAACTATCCCAATGATCACTAGATACCACGAAAATTACCCCACTATTCACCTGAAAGACATTTATCATATTATACACCATAATCAACGACAACTCCCACATTAACCACCAGAAACAAAATTAGCCCATTGAAAGTCGGTGAGAACTATACAATAGTAGCCAGAAGCCACGACAACTCCCACATTAACCACCAGAAACAAAATTAGCCCATTGAAAGTCGGTGAGAACTATACAAAAGTAGCCAGAAGCCACGACAACTCCCACATTAACCACCAGAAACAAAATTAGCCCATTGAAAGTCGGTGAGAACTATACAATAGTAGCCAGAAGCCACGACAACTCCCACATTAACCACCAGAAACAAAATTAGCCCATTGAAAGTCGGTGAGAACTATACAATAGTAGCCAGAAGCCACGACAACTCCCACATTAACCACCAGAAACAAAATTAGCCCATTGAAAGTCGGTGAGAACTATACAATAGTAGCCAGAAGCCACGACAACTCCCACATTAACCACCAGAAACAAAATTAGCCCATTGAAAGTCGGTGAGAACTATACAATAGTAGCCAGAAGCCACGACAACTCCCACATTAACCACCAGAAACAAAATTAGCCCATTGAAAGTCGGTGAGAACTATACAATAGTAGCCACGACAACTCTCACATTAACCAACAAAAAACTACAAAACCAATCACATAAGAAACAACTAACACCATTCCTACCAGAGAACATCCCCAACAACTATCACATTAACAGCCAGAAAAACGACAGCCCAGAAAAACACAAGTCTCGCAAACTCACCACCACAAGGACGACCAAACCCCATAAGCCACCGAATGGAGAGAGAGAGAAAACACCGAGTGCGAGGGGCGCATTAATCCATTACAGATTCACACGTGGCCAGCCACATTCGATGCCAGCAGCGGCGGGGAGGAAGGCCGAGCCGGCAAACTTGCTCCGGCAGGAAACCCGCGCTATTCATCAGCCCAAGGCCGCCCGGCCCCCTAATGACCTCGGGGCCGGGGGCACCCCACCTACGCCGTGGTTCAACGGCGGTGTTTCCTCCGTGAGACGTCGCATTGTTGTTGCACTTTATTCGCTCACAATAGAGGCAATGGGCATATATTTACATATTGTTCAGAAAATACTGGATGATGATTATCCCCTTATTCTCTCTCTCTAATTTAGGGAGGAAATTCTGAAAAAAAAAAAAAGCATTGAAAAGTATTGTGATATACAAAAAAAGTTTATATATATATGTTTTTTTTTTTAATTAATCTTTCTCGTTGTATATTCTAAAAATTATTGTATGTGCACATACAAGATTATATGCATTATACTCGAGGATATATATACCTGATATATTATTAAATGATAATTATGGTATAAAACTAAGAAGCCCCTCAGCAAATGACTTGTCTGACCACTTGCCAACAGCAGGCACAAGAAACAAGCGGTTGCATTACATCGGGCAAGTTAATTACATGTTGGCGCCATGCAGCGTTAGAAACATGAAAGATTTAGAAGACATGGAATCTCTCACTACAACCTGTAGAGTCAGCAATGGTCTAACGTCACCCTGGCTAGATCTCTTAGTTTCTCCACACTCCGTCCTCCGAGAGCCAAACTGACCCAATGGCTGGGTTGTTCCACCCCGGGCATTTTGTTTGATTATTTCCCTGCAACGGAGGAAGCGTGTCCCGGTACTGTTCAAGCTGTTTGTTCACTGTAGTGTGATCTTATCTCGGCAGCGAAAGTGGTGACACAGCACACCACTTTAAACTATAAAGGTTAACGTAAACAGTTGTGACACACGAAACTAACATTGTCTTTTTTTTTTCGCGAAAAGGCTTTTGTTTCTGGTATCGATAAGATATAGATTTTGAGAAACGAGAGAATATTTATGGTTATTGAGATTTTAAAATAATTTTTAATTATCTTCGATTTCCCCAACGTACATGTGGTCCAACATTATAAAGTACCTGGATCTCCGTAAAACAAAAGTTGGCTATAGCGCAATAGGAAAGCGACTGCTATATATGTACAAGGAAATCGGCTAAAGTAAGCCGACAATTGTGTATTGTGTTGTGAAATATATTTGTTAAATAGCCATTTTTGGCGAGTTGATTTCTCGTCAGAGACGCGTTAGAACGCCATTTTGTATTACATCACACTAGAAGTAATGTTATATATTTAATTATCAAACAACATTTAAAAGTTATTTTTTGTATGATATAAATTGTCTCACATATAAAGTATTCCCATAATGAATTTTTTCTTTTGTTATTTTCATCTTGGAATTGTGTTAAACTAGTTTGGCGAGCAGGCGTGAAAGGATGGTGCTGCCATCTTGGGGCAACTTTAGGAATTATTATTAGGTGTTAGTTTTTTTTAACAGTATGTTTAAAAATGTATATTTATAAAATAAATAAAATAAAATATAGCATATTTAAAATTTGAGATTTTTTTTTGCTAAAATAATAATTTTTTTAGTTTCTAAAAAAAAAAAAAAAAAAAGAGTGCGGAAGGCTAAACGTCTGCAGAGGCGTGGACACAGGAAAAGTTTAAAAGACCCATGTCTCTCCACTGAAATTATTTAGCGACTTTTTAAAATACCACAACAGTTCTCATTTCAAAATTCAAAACTAGAGTTTTATTTTATTATAAACTTTTCAATTTTAAACAAAAACAATGATACAAAGCCCATCGTAGCACCAATTCCAACACCTCTCTCTATTTTCTAGAGCCAGACGCCATCTATTTTGACGGGAGAGGCGACCCTTGTCTCTTTAGATCAATTTCCTCCCGGCAAAATTTCCATCTATATTTAAAATTGTATGTAATTCTGCTGTCTTCAAATATTATGTCCATAGTTCATCTAAAATACCCATTCCAATAGTCTAGCATCAGTATCACTATGAAAAGAAGATCGAAAAATGCAATATAACAGAAGTATGGTAGATTAAACTGGCGAAACCGCTGGGAGGGTTCACCACTGATGAGCCAGGTTCTCCCATTAATTTTTCCATTACAGTAAGGGCAGTAGAAATTGTTTATTTTCAAAAGAATCATACGCGTCTATAATAGTTTCGAATTTTCATAACAGATGGCGCGCTAATGCATCATAATAAAAATATTTGCAGAGTTTCATTATTCAGAAATTGGGAGGCAAGCTTTCACGCCATTAGTGGCCTGATGAAGCGCGACCGAATGAAAGCTTGCCTCTTAATTTCTGAATAAAGAAACTCTACAAATATTTTATTTATTTATTTAATTCAATTATACCAATGATAGTTGGTGTCTTCACATAGGTATTCATAAGGGGTCCAAGGAGACGAACTTTCGCACGACACATCATCTGAAGGGCATTCTCTTTCTGTTTGCTTGGCTTGGTTCAAAACACTCGTGCCACAGCCGTTCTCGGAGGCGATCAGCTCGCCCTCCTCCGCTACACAACCGGTCTGGATCTTTTCCTTCTCTATGCCACCATTTCCAGTGAGATATCTGACTCTACCTACATCCATCCTTTGTAGGGCGTTTTCTATCTTGAAAAGTTAAGCCGTCTGAGCATCTCCTGTAGCACAGGTAAAAGACTCAACAATGTCTTCCAGGGGAGGTACTATGGAATGATCTTACTCATCGTCCACCTTGATTGTTGTGATCAGTGGGTCGGGCACCGATTCTCTTTCTCACATTTCCTGCTGTTGACACCGCAGACTTTTGGATCACGGGAGAATCTTCTAGCGTAGATTCTGATAGTCTACTTACGACGTCTACCGACGTGATGGTCTTCGTTGTGATGGTTTTGTCGGTATCTTTATCACTTGAACTCGTCTTGTGTACTTCACCTTAACTTCGAAAGACTTAGGTGTGGCCGAAGGAACGACATTCCGATCATGCTCGTGTCGGCTCAATCGAGATTCCATTGGAGCTCTGAACTCGTCATTTTCTGGTCCATCAGACTAAAGAAGTTTCTGATCAAGTTCTGGCATTCCTAAATTTCTAATTCAGTTAGCTCTGCTATTTTATTGTTAAAAAAAGCTGTATCTCCGTTTCTGACACCAAATGTTACGACGCTTTCTAGCGGTCGTTGTTTGTGAACAAGGTTTTTGGGGAAAACAATGTGGGTTCCCTGTGGATATAGCTTAGTTTGATATACTTAATACAAGGGCCTTTATAAGGGGATTAATAATTATAAACAGTAGATGGATATTGTCGGCCACAAGAAGGATCCTCCTTGGCACTGTCTTCCCGGTTAATCCACACAACCACAGAGACCACTTCCCACGTCTTCTGTCACCGCCGATATCACCAAAACTGTCTGTCATTCCCCCACGCTGGAATACCGTTCTGGCGCCTGACCCCTCACAAGTGGGCCATCCCTCCGCAGCTGGAGTCCATCCATCTTTCCCCAAATTCACCCTGGGATCTTGGCTCTTGGTAAGCTTGTAATACAGTAAGGAGAGGATAATCCATATTATAGTATAGATATATCTATTGTAATTGAGAATTCTCGATTTACTTCTGGTATACTTTTCTCGGTTAAGTTCGTTATCAGTGACAAGCTCGGCGCTCTAGCGTAGTCTCTCTACTTTTACTGATATCACCAACTGGAGACATTAGTGTGATCTCGACAGTGGAATCTCCATCGGTTTTCAGATTTAAAAATTTGAGATGGTTATAAGATATACAAAACGTCCTTGCGTTGAGATCTCCTCTTAGAGATAAATGCTTCTTCCTCTGTTTAAAGACCCCCCCCCCCCCCTTCTTCATATAAATCAGATAGGTTCATCCACGGGTAGACTAAAGCAGAGAGGGAGCGGTCGCCCATTCTAGTTTGACACCGATAACCTTGACAAGAAAAAACAAACAAAATAAAAAACGCTCAAGCAAAGACTGTTCCTACCAGAAGTAATCCCGGCCTTTAGGCTCTTGCCGCTAATAGTGATGCATACCGTATTGTGGCTTCTGGCTCCCTTCTTCGCAAAAGCCAAGACGTGTGGGTCAAGGAAATCAAGGAGGTACTGCTGGCCCAGGGAAACGATGGTATTAAAGAAGGGGGTCAGCTGAGGAAGAGGCAGGCGGAGAAGAACAGACAGTCTGGTGATATCGGCGGCGCGAGAGGAAGCGGCAAATTGTCTTCGCGATTGTGGCCGTGTGGTTGATCCTGGAAAAGGATGCCAGAGCAGCTTGCCCGACCTGGACGAGAGCCGGCTGTTGTAAGGAAGATCCTTCTGTGTATCTAATCCTTAATTCTACAAGCAGTACTGGTTATAAAGAGCGTCGCGTCAAGCTGATCTAATTAGAACCCACCTTGTTATTCAGAACCCTTGTTCACAAATATTGAGAGCTGAAAAGCGTAGTAACATTTGGTGTCAGAAGCGGGGATACAGCTTAGCTTTGATTCTGGAAGACTACATTTTTGCGCATATTTAAAAATTAAACGGCAAAGGTAACCGAATCCTAAATTGAGAATGCAAGAAATTGATCAGAAACATCTTTAGTCTGATGGACCAGAAAATAGATGCGTTCAGAGAAGACGTCGTTGGCCAAGTTATTTCGCTTAAAGAAGGCATTACTCCATTGGAATCTCGATTGATCCGACTCGATCATGATTGGAATTTCGTCCCTTCCGCCTTTTTTCATAGTTAGACTGAATGTATACCAAGCAAAATTCATAATCACTTTTCAAAAGCAACACCAACAACCTGTAACCAGCGTATTCAAAGATTGATGGGACACAAAACGAGTCCAGGTCATGAAGATACCGGCAAGACCATCACAACAAAAACTATTACGTCAGGAGATGTCGTAAGTGAACTGTCAGAATCTATGCTAGAAGATTCTTTCGTGATCCAAAAGTCTGCAGTGTCAACAGCAGGAAATGTCCGAAAGAGAATCAGTGTCCGCTCGATTGATCACAACAACCAAGGTGGGCGATATGAAGAAGGTTATTCCATAGTACCTTTACTAGAAGACATTGTTGAGTCTTCCACGTGTGCTAAAAATGTAACGGCCATACTTAGCAATATTGGGAAACGCGCTACGGATGAAGAGAAAGGGATAGATCTCGCAGGAAATGGCGGCATGGAGAAGAAAATGATCTAGACCGGTTGGGTAGCAGAGGAGGGCGAGCTGATCGCCTCCGACAACGGCTGTGGTACGAGTGTTTTGAACCAAATCAAGTGGGAGGAAGGAGAGCGCCCTCTAGGTGATATACAGTGCGGAAATTCAACCCCTGCGATCTTTTTTGTAATACTCCATGAAAACAACAACGATCTTGGCGAGCTGCAATTCGACCGCGAGGCTGACTTCTGCGACGGTGCCAGACTGTCAGGGACTACAGCGGCGATCCAACTGGACGGGACGGAGCTGGGTGCTCCGTGGAAGTGCGACAAGGCTAGATAGTCGAAGCCATCCGAAGTTGGAGCCGGCGACCCGAAAATTTCTACCGAAATTGGAAATATCATGGGGCCCGATGTTTCCAAAAGTTTTACAGAGTTCACAACCCAGTGCAAAGTCGGCAGGAAGAGATCCAGGTTTCGAGTACTTGGAAAGATAAAGCTTCTAGAGAAAGAGAATCCGAAACCGACAGAAGAAAGGAACTTCTTCCGACAACCTCTGCAAAACTGACAAGGTCGATTACGTGCTGGACTGCCACGATAGGGACAGCGTGGACAAGAGGGCGTATCCATTCTAAAAATTGCAGATCTACAGACCCGTCGTGGGAGGAAGCAGCGAAAGCGCGATACAAAAGATCACAAAGGAATGGAAATGAACAACACGGCTACGGAGTATTCACAAGAAAAAAACAAATCCTACAATGAAAGCATCGTAGGCAGTGAAATATGGCCGCCATCATGTGTAGAACTACCGCCTTGTGTCGGACAGCAAGACAAATCAGTGGCGTCGAACTGATTGAGGGTGGAAAGAAAGCCTGAGTTAGGATGTGGTTATGCAAACAAGGGCTAACGCTAATCCTATACGCTTACCGGAGGGCTGACGAGCCTCATGTGGCCAGATACGTCAGAGAGATCAAAGGGCAACCAGATGACAGGAGAAGAGCCTTGCCCTGTTTGGGGGTAAACAGGAATTGAGGAAGGGGCATTGTGACATCTTGCTCTCCTCTTCACAAGAGTCAAGATGAGTTGGGTGGTATTCAAGGGACAGGAAGACGGCGTGATCAATGAAGAGACAAGAGGGGAAGAAAGGACAATCGGGTGATATCAGCGATGCGAGAAGAAGAGGTAATTTGTCTCTGCCAGTGTGGTCGTGTGGATGATCCTGGAAGAGGGTGCCAGAGAAACTTGCCCGACCTGGACGGGATTCTGCTGTTGGCGAGAAAGATCCTTCTGGTGGCGGACATTGATTCCTATATTGGTTCATATGCAATTAGGTTTATGATTGTCGTTTGGCAAACTCTCAGGTCTTGGCGTAAGGTTTCATTCCGTGGGCTGTGTACCTTGTGTATTTTCTTATCATACCTTTCTTTGTATCATTCAAAATTTGGAAAGTTGATAGCTTTGTACAGAGGGATTAATCATCGTGAATCTGTTCCTCCTCTTAACAGTGGCCAGGTATCTGAGTCTCAAGCTACGAGAGCAAAGCTACAAAAATTCGCTGAGCTTAATGAAAAAATTTCTGGGATCATCGGATAGCCATCTATTTGGCAGTAGGTTGGCTTTCTTTTCTAGGAAGGCTGACCGCAATTCCATATTTTTTTCGTGAGTTCATTATTAATTTTTTGGAGGGGAATTTGGATAGAGTTACTCCACATTTGGAGGATGTCGAATCCTCTGTTATGGAGGTGTATCAACCCCATAGTTATTCTACCTTTGATTAGGTATCCACCTGAAATAAGATAAGCTCCCTTCTTAAGTTATTTAGAATGTCGAAGTTTTGTGTTCTCCTCTAACGCCTTTCGGATGGTTGTCTTGCCTTCATTATTCTCTAAGAAAAGGGGGCGAGGAATCCCACATTCCTAATATTCAAAAATTCTTATTCTGTGAAAGAAAGCTTGCAGATGGGACTACTGTTTGTACAGGACATAGGAAATACCACATCGTCATTCATCTCCTCCCACAATAATCATGTCATTGTTCTATCTGAAGAAATAATCCTTAATTTTCGTTTTTAATCGCTACCTTAAAGGTGTTTGCTAGCCTTGAAAACGGGATCTTTGGGTCTTCCCTTCTTTTTATCTACTCTGGTGTCTTGTCAATCGCTTTGGAGTCTATAACGCCTTTAGGTCTTAGCTGAGTTCGGCATCGCGGGGTTCTTTCTTTGGATTAGCGCGCGCCATAATCGTCCTCAGATTTTTAAAAACACATTTAGATGCACTTATATAGATCCAGCTCGCCGAAAAACGGCAAATATCGCGGATGCTAATCCGTTCTCAATGTCGTAGGATGACAAAAGTTACTTTGTACGGGTTAACACACAAATACAATATTAGGGCCTACAGTAAGAGTAACTTAAACACAGAAAAATCGTGGACTCAAAAGTACAACACAAAAAAAAAGTAAATAATAAACCACAATTTGTTAAATAAAATAAAAAACAGTACTTAGCTTTATTGCTGCTTAGGTAGGGATCGGACCGGGGTTACACAGGTATGCGCCGAGATTGCCAGACAGGGATATAGCACGCAGACAACACTTTAAGCGTCCCCACACGATATTCCCCCACACTCGCCTCGACTCATACCATAGCCCACTTTATATACAAACATGGCCACATTCGTCCAATGAGAATGCGGGAGAGATTTGTTCACAAACAAACGAAAACATAAATTCTTTCCACTAAAACCTGAGATAAGATATGATAAGATTGCAAATATTTGTCAATATAATTTGACAAAAGGTATCTTTCCAAAAAAAAAAAAAACTAACAAATCTCCCAAACATTCCCATTGTCCCGTAAGGAAAACCTCCCGCTGTTCGGGAGGAAAAAAGCTCACGGGAGCCATGTTATAAAGATACAAAAAAAAAACTAAAGAGAGGAGTAAAAGACATCCGGGTCGTTCCATAAAGGTGCCTTCCATCTTGTTCCTCCCAACAGAAACTTCAAAACAAAATCTGCGCAAACTACGTGAGTTACCATGAGTGATTACCAAACACACACATATATAATATACTTTAGTATACATAGTTTAATGGGGGACCAAATAAGCTCTCATCTGGGACCGGCTGGGTAAGTTAGGTAGAAACTTAGGGTACTGACAGACGCTTCACTTGATGAGAAACCGAACGATCCAATTCCATTCAGTTCTCTCAAGTCCAAGAGCTAAAAGCTCTTCTTAACGTCTGTGTCTAAACACTTTCATCCTATCGACATGTACAACTTTCACATCGTGCATGGTGACCCCTCTTACTCTAAAGTTAACATCGGAGACCCTAGCTTCCACACGGAAAGGCCCATAGACGTTGGAGTAACCTTCAGTCTTAGGAACAGCTAGCATTACCAGATCTCCTCTGTCGAAACTTTTGGTAGAAGGTGGCCTAGGATTCATAAGCTTTTTAGCAGAATTACCTGACATAAACTGTCTGACAGTCTCCTTTGCCTTCCGCATCACCCTTAACCTCTCAGCCCAAGTAGGCTTTCTAAAACTATAAACAGACCCAGCGCTACACTCACAGCTTCTGTTAAACTCAGTAGGTGGCAACTTTACAGCCTCGTTTTCAATGCGTCTCACTGATTTCTCATCTATGGAGCTTGAAACCAATGGTCTATGTGCACTGGCAACGCAGCTAAGGTCTACATCATCATGGTCCTCTGTTTTCAAGGAAATCATGTTGCACCGTTCCCGTACGGGAGGTAACTGGATATTCAATCTCCTTATATCATTGATTCCCAGAATCCCGTCGTAGCCTTTATCTCCGAGTGACATTAACCAGAATCTTATCTCTCCCAGCTCGATGCCGTTTTCGTTACCAACTCTACAGGTTTTAACACGTGTAAGTGTCTGCTCGTGGCCTGTCACTGAAACTATACGTAAAGTATCAAGTGCATCGTCCCAATTCTCCTTCAAGACATTACACTTTTCAGAATCAATAATACTGACTTGGCTTCCTGTATCGTATAACAGGTGCCACATATTGCCGTTAATATTCACCTTAACAATTGGCAGATTTCTAAACTGATTTCCTCCATATGAACGTATGTTCACTATCTCAGCATTGTCAAGAGTATTGCGGTTGAAAAACATAGAAGACTGTCTTGAGCAATCACTAGCTATATGTCCTAAGCTACACTCAGGTGGACTCAGCCTGATTTCGCCCAACAATTTAGTCAGTTTTTCTATCTCACCTCTAAGATCTGCAATACACTGCTCATTATCGTGCTTCATCCTGTTTACACTGGAACTAAGCATCTTCATCTCACCCTTAATGCTATTTATTTCTTTAACCCCTTCTACTGAACATACCCCTTTCATAAAGCTGCAACGGTGTTCTACACTATCCTCCGTGGCCATGACACTGACTGCTTTGTCTATTGATTTAGCCTCACTGCGAACAATAGCCTCTCTATACTTATCGAGCACATTTTCGAGGAAAATTTCGAACACTAGGCTATCGTCAAAACTGTACTCTACTTTATCTCTAATGGCCAGGAATCTTTCTTTAAAAACCATAGGACTTTCCCCAACTCTCTGCTTAAGACCTTCTATTAATTTAAGGCATTCCCTAATACCACGCGCTTTCTTAGGGTACAATATGTTCAGTTTACTAACAATACTTTCGAAACTGCTATCGTTACGGATACCCATCTCCTCTAAGCTTACCCTAACTTCAGGGGATAAAGCCTCGAACATGAGCAATGCTTTGACCTCAGGATCCCATTTGCCTACTCGAGCTTTAAGCTCGACTTCCCGAATGAAAGATTCTAGATCAACCCCATTAAACACTGATAAGTTTAGCAAAGAATTCGCGAACATGATGGAGTACAAAAAAAATAAAAAATAAACCACTCAATCAAAGAAAAAAAAAAACGCACGTAAAATTTACAGGAATTTACACGTGCAAAACACCAGTAATCCTGGCAGGCTCGCCAATGACAAAAGTTACTTTGTACGGGTTAACACACAAATACAATATTAGGGCCTACAGTAAGAGTAACTTAAACACAGAAAAATCGTGGACTCAAAAGTACAACACAAAAAAAAAGTAAATAATAAATCACAATTTGTTAAATAAAATATAAAAAAAAAACAGTACTTAGCTTTATTGCTGCTTAGGTAGGGATCGGACCGGGGTTACACAGGTATGCGCCGAGATTGCCAGACAGGGATATAGCACGCAGACAACACTTTAAGCGTCCCCACACGATATTCCCCCACACTCGCCTCGACTCATACCATAGCCCACTTTATATACAAACATGGCCACATTCGTCCAATGAGAATGCGGGAGAGATTTGTTCACAAACAAACGAAAACATAAATTCTTTCCACTAAAACCTGAGATAAGATATGATAAGATTGCAAATATTTGTCAATATAATTTGACAAGGAATCCAGAAGTCTTTCTTCCAAGCTGGGCTCTCTTGTTTGCACTGATGGAGTTTTCCACAGGTCCTAGTAAGAGAAAATCTATCTTGAGGAAAGATTTCTGGATTCCCACGGAGTAGCATCCGCACTTCGTGACGTTTTGTGACGGCTTAGGTCTACGCTCTAGCATTGCGTTCAAGCATCTCCGAAGAGCATCAAGATTTCTAGCCCCATATTTTATCTTTACAGATGGTTTCCAGAGACTCATTGAGAGTCGAGGGTGCTCTTCGATCGTTTTGGAATACCTAGGATTACTTTTATTTTCCCTTATTCCTTGAATGAAAAATTTTCTCTTTCGAATGTCTTAGAAATCGGCGCCTTTTAATATTGGGTGGGTTCGGAGTCTTGTAGTTCGTGCGTAATTGCGTATTGATCTATAATGACATCCAGTTTTTCAAGGGATCTTTTGGACCAATGGGCTAGAAAGTGCGTCAGACCACTTAGAGCATGTTATCCTTAACTTCAAATCTAGTGTTTTTTGTTGTTCGCTTTTCATAATCCTGTTCAACACAGCATTAAGGATCACAAGTCCTTGACGTCGTTTGGTGTTGTGGGACATATTGAAGCGGTGCAGCAAAGAAGATGGAGAGAATATGTGGGCAAGCCAAGAAAAGAAGGTATGCAGGGCCCCCCTCCACAAGGAAGTGTTGATTGAAAGATCCCAGAGGAGGGAGCGGGAGACAGACAGTCCAGCTGGTGCCGTAGTGAAGGAAGGAGCCGATATAGCGGTCGGCCTGAAGGGGGTTTGTGCGCCGAGAGGATATCGCGGTCTGGGGGAGAAGTCGTCTGGTGACAACGAGATCTGCGGCAAGAAGAAGACGGCGGAGAGTTACCTCCAGGGCGTGTGGATGATCCCGCAAGGCAGTGCCAAGAGAGACTGACATCGGAGCGATCTACAAGGCGATGTAGTCCAAGCTTCACGTGTACGTGTATACTCGTATAGTGTGGAGCGGAACGCTTCACAAGAAGACATCCACGGCGCCAAGGATTCTTCTGATGGGGAGGTCGAAGGCAAGTCCCACTGTTGTATTCCTTCTGTTGAGTGAGACACAATAAAGCGCTATAACTTTAGCTGCAATCCCTTCGAACTCACTGTGAATCTTTGTGGCATCCTGAGTAGACAAAGTACACGAATAGCGTCTGGGTACGACGTAACAATTACTTTAAAAATAGACTCTCGCGATGCCCATTCAAACAATGCTAGGCAATTCAAAGTTGAACTATACGTTTCGAAGGAATTCAACGTGGTGGTTCTGATCGTACGTGCAGAAAATATCCAGGAAGCTTTGCCTTCCTTTATTTCCGGTCATCGTTAAATGAGCCTTCAGCCTCCACCTTGAGCCATACCGTCCCGTGGTAGGCGCTGGTTGAGGTAACATTCTTTGATAGTGAGACTTCCATCGCAGTAACGACACAGTAGAAGCTTGCTTCAATAGGGTTTAAAAGAGAAACATTAGTGTTTGATGGGTATTTCTTATGTGTATCATTGCTGTTTTAGGTTTAATTTAAAAATAGTGAGATACATAGGTTTAATCCGCCTTCCTTCCACCGCTATCTATATATGCCACAGCTTCTGTAGCTAAAGCTTGCACTCCGTGTCAGGAGGATTTGTCACGGCAAGCTGTTTTCCTCATATGAAAATTTATAAAATTAAGTTCCAATATTATTCCAATATTGAGCAAGACCCCAAATTGTCCAAAATCAAACCCCGCGAACAGAACCATAGCCAGAAGACTTAGAGATAAAAGCGAAATAGTCATAACTAGATCCGACAAAGGCGCCCAAACAGTCATTATGGATACAACAGAGTATATCGAGAAGATGCACACCACCCTGAATGATCATAGATATTACGAACCAGCTTCTGAATTAGAAAAAATAGAAATTTACAACATATTCAAAAAGGAACTAAGAAACCTGCAAAGACAAAAAACAATAACTGATGAAGAACTTAAGAACTTCATATCCAAGATGAATACCGAAGCATACATATACGGATTGCCAAAACTCCACAAACGTGCATACCATTAAGGACAATAGTCGCCTTTTATCTCTCCCCAGCAGCTCCCTTGGCGAAATTCCTAAATTTGTTCCTAACGCCCATACTCAGAGATAGCAATAACCACACTACTATTAATTCCATTCCAACATTTATACAAGAAATATGGCATACCCCCTACAAGGATAATCATAATATGGTTTCTTTCGACGTTGTAAACTTATATCCCAGTTTGCCCCACCCCTTAATTATCGAATCCACCAAAAACCTCCTCTCACAACACGGCATCGACAATAGCACCTCCGAAAAAATCACAAAATTGATAAATCTAAGTTTAAAAATAAACATATTCACCTTTAACTCTAAACACTACAAACAGACCAATGGCTCCCCTATGGGAAGTCCTTTATCCTCCCCATTAGCCGAAATAGTCATGAGACACATAGACCAAACAATAATCAGTCGTTTCCCTAATATAATACAAACCTGGAAAAGATATATAGATGACATTTTTTGCATTTGCCAAACAGATAAAATCAATAACATATTAACTGAAATAAATAGCCTCCATAATGAATTAAACTTTACCATAGAAAAAGAAAACAATAATTCCTTACCATTCCTTGACATCCTCATTACTAAAAACAACTCACAGTACAATTCCACAGTATATTACAAGCCTACATTCCAACCCAATTTCATACAATACTCATAATACTGCCCACTAAGTCACAAAATCAACACAGTAAAAACCCTAACAAAACGGATACACACACATTGCTCCAACAAAACAAGTAAAGCAATAGAAACTAAAAATATAATTTTAGTTTAGCAGATTTTCCTCAAAATATTTTCGTATCATATTAATTTTTAACTGCAAATTGTTCTTAGATTCACCTATCAGTACAATATCATCTGCATATAGTAACAAATGGATATTTCCATGTTTTGGCAGATAAATACCAGGTATATCCGAGCAGTCAAAAGTACTAATCAGATCGTTAATAAAAAGTATGAATAAGTAAGGAGATAGTGGCTCACCCTGTAACACTCCGGATTTTATTTTGATAAATTCAGTGAATGAATTGTTCCATCTCACCGCAGCTGTCATGTTTTCGTAGTAATTCTTAATTAGATTTATAAATCGAAAATTCAATCCAATGTCTAGCAGTTTTTTCCATAGGAGAGCTTGAGGCACCGTATCAAAAGCCTTTTTAAGATCGATAAAGAAAGCGTAGAACTTTCGTCTTTTACGTCTAAGTGTTAATTGGATTAGTGAGACTAAAGTAAAAATATGATCCTGGCATGTGTGTGTGTGAATGTTCTTTTCTGAAACCCGCTTGATTTTCCGGTATAATTGCTCTATTTTCGGCCCCCCCCCCAGTTGCTTAGCCGTATTTTCAGTATTGATGAGAAAAGCTTAGCGAGGGAAATCTCAAATGCTTTATATTTCTAATACTTGATTAAGACTGATATATAAAATATCTAAAATAGACCGATTTAAATTAAAATATAAAAATATTTCGATAAAACTTAAAATATCTATATTTTAAATGTTTAAAAGAATTAATTCGAAAAAAATAATCGACTAAATTAAAGTGTAAAAAGTTGTTTTTTAACTGTTTAACTGTTTCAAACTATTTTTACTTCGAATTTTAAAGTTATTTAAAAAATATATTTGAATTATATACTATTTTAATATTATATATATGTGAAAAAAAGGTACAAAGGTGATATTTTATGATATATATATATGATAATTTAAACCAATAACCTTATATTATGTAATACGTATAACAAGCTTGTCATGTTGTATATAGAACTAATTATAATATAACTAATTATACGCATAATTGACATGTCTCCTTGCACCACCATATGTAATGTACTGAGGATGAATAAAACTATATAATAGATTAAAAACTAAGTCAAAAGCAGGATTGAGAGATCACAAAGTAACTTCTAAAGATAGATTGTTAGCCGACTGGTAGGCACCAGACTCGAGTAACACCGACAGTCTGTCGCCAGTCTCAGGTGTTCATCGACACGTGCATGACCCAATTCTCTTTGTCAGAGCGGTCGTATAAAAAGGCCGCGTAGCAACAGTCAGTACTAGTCCAGTTCCCCATCAGCGCGTCGCCGGTTGTCTCCAAGTTCCCCTCATTCACCATGTAAAACAGTAAGGAATCTCCTATCTCCATCTTAGCTTTTGGCTCGCTTTTTATCTATTCAAGGAACTTTCTTTCAACTGTGTCTCTTCGTTTTGTGTGTGTGGACATTCCAAGTTTCCACTCTGCCTCGACCACGACTGCCTGTACTTTGTGAGAACTGTTAAAGGTCCTACAAGGTGCAGCGAGGTACTGGAAAATTCTCCACCCCTGACTGTCCCTCGCGGTTACTACAGGTTTGACCCTCGGTTGCCACAACTTATAGCGAGAGTCGACGAGGTTCTACAAGAGTCAACCAGAACTCCAACGCATTATAACAGAGAGTCGACAGAGCCTCAACACAATATTACAGTTAGTCGACAGGATCCCTAATCACAGATAAGGATCTCAACACTATAATACAGATAGTCGACAGGATCTCAACACAATATTACAGAGAGTCGTCAGGATCTCAACAACGCTATATCACAGAGAGTCGACAGGATTACCACAACGAAGGAGACCACAACGAAGAAGGTAAAGACTGTCCAGATAGAAAAGAGCCAAGAAGCAAGATGGAGGAGCAAACCAACCCGTCCAACGATACAGCCGAACAAACTATCCCCAAACAAGAAACGACATTGGAAGAGGAGGAAACGGCACCGCCCCAAGATACCTCCGCAGACCCACTGACACAGATCGCCGATGCCCTGAGTAAGTTACTGGTAGCCCGATCTCCTAGGGAGATAGACGTAAGTCCATACGATGGTACTTTTGAAGCCCAAAGCTTTTTCGACAACTTCGATGCCCAAGCAGACCGAACTGAACTGACCTACACAGATCGCCTACGCAAATTACCCTGCTACCTACAAGGTAAGCCCCTCCAATATTTCCGAAGCCTACGGTTAGATAGGTTATATTATATTGAAGCCCGCCAGAGATTGATAGACTTATTCCCAGCAACGACAGAAGCGTCGTTTGCACGCTTTTTGGCAATCAAAATGACACCCCAAATGTCCCTAGAAAACTACTACCAAAACAAAACTGTTATGGGTATGAAACTCGACCTACCCGCCGACATTTTAATTGAATCGCTGACCGACGGACTACCCGTCGCAGACCAGCGATTAGTCGCAACTGTGCAGCCAAACACCATTAAGGAATGGTTCGACCTAGTGTCAAGAATAACTCAGTGTGCCACCAGTGCAGTGAACCAGCGCCAAGTAGACAAGGCTCCACACCCCACCTACCACAACCCACCACCGCGGTACAACAGCCAGCGGCCATCACGTGTAACATACCCAGTTACACCTCCCCCCTCGCCTTGCAAGTATTGCAATGCCATGCACTGGCACTCCCAGTGTGTACAACGGTTCCCACGGGACCAAACACGCCCAGTCTACAGCGCCCGACCACACACAACCACTGTACCAAAACGTGGTACCCACACCCAGCCCAAGGTCCAACCTCCGAACCATGTTCCCCAAGTCCAAGCTGCAAGCCAAGACGACTCTGCAAGCCCCGCGAGCAGCTCAACGGTAGGAAAACCTGAAACTTATTTTCGTTGAACAATTAATAATATGGACTGAATTGTCACCAAATGTAAACTTGCCCTTTTTAATAGACACGGGAGCATCTATAAACCTACTTAACTTAGATATTTTAAGAACCATAGAAAATAGATTACCATATAAAGTTATTATCCATCAGTACAGTTTAACTATAAATGCAATAGCCCACAATGTAAATACCCTTGGATATATTTTTTTAAAACTTAAAATCGGTAACCTCACCCAAAAACTAAAATTTTTTATAGTAGAAGCTTCACTACCTTTTGGTATTTTATCTATTAATACCCTTAAAATATTTAAATTAATTATAGATTTTAATAATCTCCAAATTTATCAAAATAATGATGCTCTCCCAACGAATGTCTATAAGTTCACCAAGTGCAAACAGGATTTATGTTCCACTCAACCGAGGGAAACTGATATGTTTACCACTTTCCCCTCGCACCAGTCCTGTTTACACGTGGCGGACTCTACTCCAATTATATGTTCACCCCCTATATCTCCTACCCATGATATTGAGATTTCTATACCTTCTAATGCGGCACCTCAGTTAGAACATTGTCCACACGAACTCCACCGAATTCTATATGAATTCTCGCAAGTGTTCTCTACTAATAAATACAATGTGCCCAAATTGAACATACCACCGGTAAAAATCAATACCACCACAGATAAAATAATAGCATTACGCCCATATAGAGTGCCACTACACGACCAACAAGAAATACAAACCCAAATAGAACAAATGCTCCAATATGGAATCATTGCCCCGTCAGTTTCACCTTATGCCAGTCCCATAACGCTTGTTACCAAACGTGACCAAACGAAACGTTTCTGTATTGATTACAGAAAACTTAATGAAATCATCGCGCCAGACGTACATCCTTTACCCTTAATAGAAACCATTCTTGACAAATTGTCAAAAGCCAAATATTACTCTTCTGTAGATATAGCATCCGCATATTGGCAAGTGGAAATAGAACCTAACTCACGTAATCTACTAGCTTTCGTGACGTTAGATAGTCAGTACGAATTTTGTAGACTTCCTTACGGATTTAAAAATTCACCACAGATATACCATCGTGCCATAAACCAGGTCATGCAAAAATATAAACTAAATTTTGTTACCCATTACTTCGACGATTTCATTATTTTTTCTGACACCCTAGAGGATCATCTACAACACCTACAACAATTTCTAACAGTGTGTCAACACGAAAACATCAAACTTAATTATAATAAATGTTCATTTTTTAAAACAAAAATAGATTTCTTAGGATACACTGTTACCGCAGGTACTTATGCACCGCAGACGCGCAACCTTGATACTATAAATGCCATAAAAACACCTAACAATCAAAAAACACTACAATCATTTTTAGGAGCAGTAAACGTTTATAATAAGTTTATAGCAGATTATGCCCGCTTACGAGCACCTTTAAATAAACTACTTAAAAAGGATGTAAAATGGAATTGGAACACAGACTGTCAACAAGCTTTCATCACTCTCAAAGAGAGTTTAACCAGTAAACCAGTACTACACTTGTATCAAGTCGGTTTACCATGCCGCCTTTATTGCGACGCATCCACCCAAGGGATTGCCGGCATACTCAAACAGGTACACCCAGACGGACAAATACATCCTGTGCAATATTTTAGCCGCGCCCTTAGGGCACATGAGAGAAACTACACCGTTTCCGAACTTGAGTGCCTCGCCATCGTCGAAAGTGTAGACAAATTCCGAATATACCTCACCGGTATAAAATTCACCATATACACAGACCACCAAGCTTTACAATGGCTCAAAACTATAAAAAATCCGTCAGGCCGACTATTTAGATGGAGCCTGAGACTATCTACCTATAATTACGAAATACACTACATCAAAGGCAGTCAACAGTATGAGGCAGATTTACTCTCAAGAAACCCCTTTGTAGGATTTATCAGTACTGATATTATAAAACAGCATCAACCAACAGCATCCCCCTTCAACATTGATACAAACGGCTTACATACCATTACCCGAAAAGGTGTAACTAAAATAATAATTCCCGAAACCCTGCAACATTCTCTCATGAACAAAGTTCACCAAAAGTATAACCACCCAGGCATCTCTCAGATGACCCGCATAATTACTACCCAGTACTACTGGAAAGGTATCTCTAAATCTATAGAAAAATTTGTCAGGTCGTGTCACACCTGCCAAATCATTAAAAGGCCCAAAGGAAAACCCTATGGTGCCCTCGGACAAATTCCACCACCTCAACAACCATTCGACTTAATCTCTATAGATACCATAGCTGGATTTTCGAAATATGGACACTCCAAGACCTATCTACACGTAATAGTGGATCATTTAACGCGATATGCTTGGACCTTTCCATCAAAGTCCACCAGTACCCTAACGTACATTCAAACCCTCAAGACTGTACTACAGCAAGGATCTCCAAAACGTCTGTTATCTGACAGAGCGCCCGCTTTTACCTCAGAAAAATTCCGTAAATTTCTAATAATGCATGGTATACAACCTCTTCTAACTACCAGCAATAATCCACAAGCAAACGGTTTAATAGAACGCTTAAATGCGACCATTACAGGCAAGCTCAGACTAGCTTATCTAGAAAATCCGAAAGCTTCCTGGACTCAACTAGTTAAACGCGTCACGCAGACGTACAATAACACACCCCATTCTGTCACAAGTTTTCCACCTACCTACTTAATGTTCAATGTTATCCCCCCAGATCTAAGAACTCATCTTAACCCATATCCCGAGATAAATATAGCTCGAGAGATAGCAAGCTCTCGTACTCAAAATAAACATAAAAAAGATAAAGAAACATTTGATAAGCAGCACAGAACACCACATTTCGAAGAGAATGATCTTGTTTTGGTAAAAAATTACAGACATCCCGACACAGGTAAATTAGCACCATATTTTACTGGACCCCACAAAATAATTGAAATAATCTCACCCAATGTCGTTCGAATAGATCGTCCAAATCAGCCACTCAATAGAGATAGTGACACCATACATGTCAATAAATTAAAATATTACACAGAGGATGTGTTGTACATAACACCTCCACAGCCCCGATTCGTTCAACACCCACAGCGATTGCCTCCAGATGTATATTTCATTGAATTCAATCATTTGACTCCAGATATCTTTGAAAAACAATTATTCCGAATTATACCGCCTACAAGCTCACAGCCTTTTTTACATTTAAATCCCAGTATTTTCAATTAGGCTAGAAACAAACTGCCAGAGTGGAGGCAGAGGAATTTTCTTCCAGCCAGACATGGGATCATGTGCCAGTCGGTAACAAAGGGTCGGCAACAAAGGACCGCCTACGTAAATAAACAACCCAGCTATGTCGGTAGGCATCAAAGGATATCGGCATCAAAGGGAAACCGCCATGTTAAAATGACACCTCCAGTTGCAGTTCGCCTGTACCTGACACGTCATCCAACTCGCAGGACGGATAGATTGTAGCACCTAAAACTAATTGACTTACCAATCATTACCCAATTTACTTATTAATTTGAATTTTAATATTGAAATATCATAAAACTTTATATCTTCAATTATCATCGTGTGTTTTACAACTTTTACATTGTTTGCACGCCCAGTGTGGAATTTTTTTGACGCAAAAGAACAACCATTCAATTATATGACTTTTGGGTACGCTTTTAATATGAACAAACACAACATTACCGGCTCATTCGTTAGGAATAAAAAAAGAATTTAACCTCTCATTTCTCCATATGTAACGCAATGTTACATGGAAAAAAGATCTGTTAAATTAATAGTTTAAATGATTTTTCCCAAGCGTAACAAGCCGGCGTTTGGGTAGGCTCACCTAAAAATTTTGCAGACCAAACAGCATAAAACGCTCTGCAATCTTTTTAGCGCCTAAGACATGCATTACACACTTCATGTATCCAAAGTCCCCATCTTCCACTACACTACATCATTTTTAGGGATCAAGATCGCTCCCCGTCTGGTCTCACATAATATAATCGGGAAGATCTGGCATAGACCAACTTCTCAGACCAGACCAAAGCGACATAGGGCCACATTGCCTCCCCATAGGTCAAACTAAAGACACCAATAATCTTGGACCTACACCTAGACATTGTGTGAATATGTTCCTTTCCTTTTTTTTTTCAGGAACGAATATTTTTTGTTTTCTTTTAACTTTTCTTCAAAAGAGACATTTTTTGCTCCATTTGTTTATCTAATCATTAATAACCTTTAATTATATTATATTTTTTTTGTATAAAATCTTGAATAATTATTTTTATTTTTATTTTTTTTTTTACTTTTCAATTATAATCAAATTTTTATTCCAACATTATTTTAACAACTTTATTTTAACAATAGCAAAACATTTAATTCTTACAATAATCAGTTTTAATTCATTATTATATCTTTTATATTTTACTAATTCATTATTAAATCTTTCATATAGTACATGTTTGATCTTATCCACTTATACTTTTTTTATCCACAATCACATTTTTATCTTTTTATTCACTATATTTTTGTTTAAATACTTTATTATATGACAATGTTTATTTATCAACAACCACCGGGCATACAACAATAGTTTTTCAATAATCCTACTTACTAATCACTTCCCTATATATATTTTTACTACCTCTTTCAGCCATTGCTTCGAACGATAGTAGAAACGACAGCACTGCTTGACAATTTTTCTTTTGATTTCGTAATTCAACAAACTCTTTGAAATCACCGTTCCCCAGAAGTACAAGTCTCGACTTTTTGGTCTGAACACGTTTCAAAAGTTTATTTCAATCATCCGCAGAGCACATCACCAACGCATGCACAAAGCGTTCACATTTTTCAATTTTCAATTTTTTCAGCTCTAGCGGACCACAATCAACCTTTGATTTCAAGTCAAGTCAGACAACCTACTGTCGCTCCAACAATTCTACTTATCGCATGGCTCTACCACCCCTTTCAAGCATAATAAGTCATTTTCTTCAACAACTTTTCAACCCAATAACCCTACAATTGTGACAAAGCACTGTAACCTTATAGAGGATCGCAGGTGAAACATTGCCTAGGAAGACGCACAAGTCTATATCCTCGCTTTGCACCTGGATCTCAGTATTTGATTGTCTGTGCAACACTTACAATTGCATATTCTTCAACCCCTAACCCTTTCCAACGCCCGCCAACAATCTCTTAGAACATCATCATTATTTTTTAGCAAACAAAGGTTTTATCTACAGTTCTCTTTTATAATGAATATCATAACTTTTAAATTAAACATAAGTTTTATTTTTATAATTTTCAGATATAGCCAAAGAAACATCTTGTTATAGCCCTTTACCCTCAGTTTTAATTAATTAAAAGAAATTTTAATTACTTACCTGTGTTAGAGAGGCTTTACCCGCTTAAACCCGGATAAACCCTTTCACTCACGGGGCCCATCTATGATAATTTAAACCAATAACCTTATATTATGTAATACGTATAACAAGCTTGTCATGTTGTATATAGAACTAATTATAATATAACTAATTATACGCATAATTGACATGTCTCCTTGCACCACCATATGTAATGTACTGAGGATGAATAAAACTATATAATAGATTAAAAACTAAGTCAAAAGCAGGATTGAGAGATCACAAAGTAACTTCTAAAGATAGATTGTTAGCCGACTGGTAGGCACCAGACTCGAGTAACACCGACAGTCTGTCGCCAGTCTCAGGTGTCCATCGACACGTGCATGACCCAATTCTCTTTGTCAGAGCGGTCGTATAAAAAGGCCGCGTAGCAACAGTCAGTACTAGTCCAGTTCCCCATCAGCGCGTCGCCGGTTGTCTCCAAGTTCCCCTCATTCACCATGTAAAACAGTAAGGAATCTCCTATCTCCATCTTAGCTTTTGGCTCGCTTTTTATCTATTCAAGGAACTTTCTTTCAACTGTGTCTCTTCGTTTTGTGTGTGTGGACATTCCAAGTTTCCACTCTGCCTCGACCACGACTGCCTGTACTTTGTGAGAACTGTTAAAGGTCCTACAAGGTGCAGCGAGGTACTGGAAAATTCTCCACCCCTGACTGTCCCTCGCGGTTACTACAGGTTTGACCCTCGGTTGCCACAACTTATAGCGAGAGTCGACGAGGTTCTACAAGAGTCAACCAGAACTCCAACGCATTATAACAGAGAGTCGACAGAGCCTCAACACAATATTACAGTTAGTCGACAGGATCCCTAATCACAGATAAGGATCTCAACACTATAATACAGATAGTCGACAGGATCTCAACACAATATTACAGAGAGTCGTCAGGATCTCAACAACGCTATATCACATATATATTGAGAAAATAGAGCAATCCATAAATATGATATTTAAAAAATGATATTTTGATCCAATATATATATACATGCTTTTTAATTATATTAATAATAATTATATATATATATATATATATAGAGCTCTCTAATTAGCGCGTATAATTGCAAAAAAAAAAAAAACCCTTTTGATTCTTAAAATAAAAAGTGCTTTTAAAAGACGGTAGGAAATAATTATCCAGTATGTATGCTAGAAATGTGATTTATAAATTAGCACAAAAATAGTTTGTATATAACTTAGTAGTTCATTACATACTGGCTAACATCGGTGAATCAATAAAATAAAAATAAATTTGGTAGCTATCAACAAGAAAAATAAAAAAAAAGAAAGAAACGACGCGAGAGAAACGAACAGAACCATGTAGAAAATTCTGGACGTTCCAGAGTGAGCATCGACCAATAGCAAGCCAGCGCTGGCGTGACGTCACCGCCTAGAACCCGGCGAACTTTCCAGGCGTTTCCACGAGACTATTTAACCGGCGCTCGGCGCGCGCTTCTCAGTTCGTTACTTGCTCTCGATCTGTGCGCATCTACTTCTGGAGCTTTAAATCGCAATGGCATTCTCTCGCAGCCTTCTTCCATCTCTGCTCGGCCGTGACTGGTGGGACGTCTGGGATTTCCCCCGCTACGTGAGCGACCAAGATTTCGGCTTAGCCCTGCTTGCCGACGACCTCTTCAACCGACCGCGGTACACCGTAAGGCCCCGCCACCAAAAGTCCAGCTCCGGGACTTCGGAGGTGAAGAACGACCCCAGCAAGTTCCAAGTGATGCTGGACGTGAGCCACTTCTCCCCCGAAGAGATCTCCGTAAAGACGGTGGACAATGCTATCGTGGTGCACGGCAGGCACGAAGAACGTCCCGACCAGCACGGCTTCATTGCACGCGAGTTCACGCGTCGCTATGCCCTGCCGCCCGACGTGGAGCCGAAGACCGTCAAGTCCAGCCTGACCGCCGACGGCGTGCTGGTGGTGGAAGCCCCAAAGAAATGTTTGGAGCTGCCCCCCAAGAACGAGCGTGAAGTTCCTATCACTTTCCTGCAGAAGGAGGCCCCCGAAAAAGCTATCCAGGAGGCCGGGGATAGCCAGCAGGCCAAGGCCTAGAACTCGTGCGCTTCATCATCGCCTAGTCATATGTATGTATTAACCTTTATATTCCTCATTGTCAATAAACGGTGGTAGCCCTATGTTCTGTGTGGTGTTTGGATCTCACGCCTAGCTTAACACAGAATGTAATAGAACGGAAATTGTTCGAGTGTAGGTTATAAGTATACTAGCGTTGAGATGAAAATAAGTTAAGTAACAAAACTATATGACATAGGTTTTAAAAAGTGGAGTAATTTACTTTTATATTGTATCTTTTAGATTTTCAGAATATAGGGCAATTTGGGAGAACGAAAAATTGAAGAACACCAATTGTCGACACGGGCTTCTAGCGCCATCTGTTGAGCACGGTGGAAACCATTTATACCAACGGGTGGAGCGAGAGTTTGGCTTTTTAACGGGCAAATGCGTTGATTTTGGGAATATACTTGAGGTGTAATTTGAGAAAATATATAATTATATTTGAATTATAATTAAAAACAAATTAGGCAGATTCTGACCATTTTTAGACCTAAAAAAACTCTTATGTTATTGGTCAGGATATGCCTAATTTGTTTTTAATATGAACACCTGACATTTTTTTTTAAATTATATTTTTCCATATATATGTCCTGAGAGGAATATATCTGTATAAATACGTTCTCATGATGACCGGTTCAACTCGGAAACAGCTGGGAGTTGAGGCTTGATTTTTAGAGCAATTATTGGTGACACCAAAGGAGGAAGAAATCCTAAATTTCAGGTTTCTAGCTCGAATACCCTTGGGGTTACAATCTGTTTAAAACAATTATTTATACAGATATATCGGAGGTGCAGTGCGCGCTCCATTCTTCTCAACCGTTTCAATTTTGAATTTCAAATTCTGCCAAGTCATACTATACACAGAGCGTCGATGTGTTTTGGAGTCAACGTTTGACGGTCACAATTTAATAATACCTTGGAGTTACATTCGACACACAAACTGTCAAGTTGTGTCTCTTACACATCCGTTTACTATTTTTACCAAACAAAAGGTTGCCCTGTGCCACATTGTAAAATAGCCGATAAAGCGACATTTAACACAAGGTTTATTGAATAGGAGGTATATATTGGTGATGTTTGGAACGTGTTGAGAGGACTGCTATCAAACGTCATTCAAGCAAAAATGGTGTTAGCGAAACCTCACGTTTCTTTTGCACTATAAAAGTCAAGTTATGATCTATCTTATCAATAACAATTTGTTTTCAAACATAGATATTCGATCCGTGTTTTATATATATAGGTATATACCATTTTTACTTCAAATAAACATTTAAAACCCCAATTAAACATAAATTGTCAGCCCTTGTCAGCGTGGCGCAGGCATTTTAAAAATTATTTTATTTTTTTATTATTTGTTCACATGTTCAGCGTTTGACCTTAAATACTCATTTCTTTATTTTTTAGGAAGCCTCTGGGACCAAAACATTTTTGGTCATAGAGGTACAGTTTGCATCACGCTGATGAGGGCCAGCAGCCCGAAACGCATTCATGGATGGCTTTTCTTGATTTATCAAGAAAATGGGTGGCCAAATATCAAGGAACAGGCTAAATCAATGTTTAGTTGATTTCTGTTCCACTAGATGGCGCTCTGCCACCTAAAAAGCTCGTGTGTTCGTGGCCAGAATATGTCTTTTTTAATTTTAGGCAGAGCGCCATCATATATATATATATATATATATATATATGATAATTTAAACCAACAACCCTATATTGTATAATACTTATAACAAGATTGTCATGTTGTATATAGAAACACATCTATAAATAATTAACGCATGATTGACATGTGTCATTGCATCACCATATGTAAGTACTTTGTACAAACCGAGGATGAATAAATAAAACTATGTAATAGATTAAGAGCTGAGCTAAAGCAAGATTGAGAATAAGTCCCACAACCCTAAAGAGGAATTTGGCAGGTCATTCCATCAAGGTCATTGGGTGTAGAATACCGCAGGCACCCCACGCCCTTTGCACCTGTACAAAGTCCAAATTCCCGCATGCCTCCTCACTCGGCAAAGATATATAAAACCTCTGCCCTAGCCGAAAAAAGAGTCACTTCACCATCAGCGTGTGCCCTCGTCGGTTGTACCCAGGTCCACCTCATCGACCATGTAGAACAGTAAGAACTCTTCTAACTCCATCTTGCTCTTAGCTCGACTCCTATCTGTTCACGGAACTTTCCTACTACAACTGTGTCTCTTCGTTTTTTGTGTGTGGACATTCCCAAACTTTCCACTCTGCCTCGACCACGACTGCCTGTACTCTGTGAGAACTGTTAAAGGTCCTCCAAGGTGCAGAGAGGTACTGGAAAACTCTCCACGCCCTGACTGTCCCTCTCGGTTACTACAGGTTTGACCCTCGGTTATCACAGCTATAGCGAGAGTCGACAGGATACCTCATCACAGATAAGTCGACAGGATCTCACATAACAGATATATGTCACAATATCGTTGCGGAATTTCTTGTTGTTCGATGAGAATGGTGAGGATTGGTTGAAACGCAGTCGTTTGAGTGGAAAGTTGAGCATACAGTGGGGAATAACCAGGACACGTGATGGGGTTTTGAAAATAAAAGGCAACTGGTCGGAGGAAAGAAAGGCTTTGGAGAAGATAGAGCGGGTTGTCTATTAACTATCTGATCACATGGCGATGATTGACTTAGCTGATAAGGATGAACGGGGGAGGTCTCTAGAGCAGATGTTACCTCGGTGAGAGCGAGTTCCTAACTGACAATCCTTGCTTCTCGATTTAACACCAAGACCTATCTCCTTTCCCATTGGAGGAAAGCTGGGACGTGGCCTTTTTCTATTGGTTGACCTTTGGGAAGGTGTTCCCTCATTGGTCCTTGCTCATTTCTTTGTCTTTTGGACTTGTTCTGACACGACCAGGAAATACTGTGTCGTTGAACTCAACTTTTATTATTTCCGCGATCATAAAATCGGCTGTAATTTTGCTAATGGTTGTGCTGACTCTTAAGCCTTCTTTCTAGGCCTTGTTTCTCTAAGTCGTTCTATCCTCCAGTTACCTTATTCTTTATTAAGTCTTTGAAACATACATTGCATACATATTGGGTCGGGGTTGCATACAACTATTTACAAATTATGACATATATGATACTATCAGACCACACATTTCATTACACCGCAATAAATATCATGAGCCAGGCCCTCTCTTTAATTTTTTCCATTGCAGTAAGGGCAGTAGAAATTGTTTAATTTCAAAAAGAATCTTACGCCTTTAAAATAGTTTCGAATTTTGATAACAGATGGCGCGCTAGTGCATCAAAATATAGTTCCCCTTTCTTAACCCTTAACTGGACGGGTAAATTTTTCTCACGTAACTGGACGGGTTGGGTAGATTCAACCCACTTATGTTACTTTATGAAATAGGCGCTAAATAATGATTGAATTCAATTTTAAAAAAATATTAAATTAATATATAGTTAATATACAGATTTTGACTTTTAAAAATTCTGAATAAAACCTATTTACAGTTTTCACAAATTTATAAGAAATGTTTTTGCAAACGCCTAGTTGACATACAGAGCAAAGGGTTTTTATTTTTTACTGCGTTTTTTGATGGACATTTGTAGCACTTTTTTGGAGTATCAGATTGTTGTGGCATCGTAGTTTCAATTTGGTTTACTTGAACCATCATTCTTCTTGAATTGTCATCTGTAATTCCAGTGGGAGAGAATTGAGATTACGTGTGGCCAAGTGTTCATTAGTCAATGCTCTCCCAAGATCAACAATGAAATGACTCCTTTCTTTTTTACCCTTTTTATCAATCTGATAACCGATTTTTTTTGGGGGGGAAAATAGGAGACTGAAGTGGTTGTTCCAGAGAAACCAAAAATAGATGTTCCTGATTCTCTATTAGGGTGCGGTTGAAATTGTGGTGAATCTAAGGTTTGTTCTTTCTAATCTTTTCTAAATATGTAAGGCCATCATGTTCTTTCAACTTATCAACTAATTCTACTGAAGTGAATCAATTGTCTGCTGGAATATTTCTTCCAAAGTATGGTCGACTAATCTCTAAAAACATATATATTTTGGACTGGCAGGGATAGTTCTCTCTTTTGACTTGATTGATAATTCTACTTATTCAAAGAAATCTTGCCTAAGTGATTTTTACAATCTTGAATTACTTATTCAAAGAAAGAATTGTTATTTTATAAAAGGAAGCTAAAAATATTGGAAGATAGAGACTCAAGTATGAGCAACGAGCTAAGACTGACACGAAAAATTCTCACGCTTCTGGACGGGCTGGGCGGAATCCGCCCCTACCTGTAAATTTAACCCCCCTCCCAAAGCTGAAATTTATAAACGATGGATGGAAAATGTTTGTATCACTGTAAAATTAGAATACACGAAAGCTGGTAGCTCTAGGTAAACGAAAAATATAATATTTTCCTATATTAAGTTTATGCATGGGCAGAATCTACCCAACCCGTCCAGTTAAGGGTTAATTAATCTTTTGTTACTTTCAACTAAAATTATAATAAATTGAATAATTATATATAATCTAAAAATTAAATATGTACAACTTATCCCTCAAGAATAGACCATTGTGTGTGTCTGCAAATTTGTAATATAATTCAATAATTTAGGGTTCTCAAACCAAAAGTTAAGATACATATTTCAGTTAAATTTTTCTTTCGTCACTTCCCGCTGCGTACGAGGAATTGACCAATCCGCTGCGAGCAGACTTGCGTTTATTTAAGGCCTAAATCCTCTAGTGATAACGGTTTTCAAAATGGCTTTTTTAATTTGCTTTATGTCTGTCTGTCCTCAAATCTTGTCATCAATTTTATTATACTTACAGAACACCTAGAAGTCTGAAATATTTTACACTTATTCGAACCTGATGACAATTCAAGTTGACAAATATTGAGACTTCTGGTTGGTCAGAGTGGTCGGGAACGGACCAATTTCTGAATTGCCATTAAAATTTTATAGTACATCGGCGGCCGCTAGTGCATCATTAGTCCTTCCTCGGATCTAACTCGCTGGCCTTCAGCTGGCTGGATCCGACAAATCATTTCTTGCCGATGTGTATCATGGAGGACTCAGGGCAGAAGACTGTGGACAGATCAGCAGTGTTCCTCCCAAAGGCGATAGCTTGGTTATCACAACAAATGACAGTTGAGTCTGCGATAAAATGTCCAAATT